>JAZKJV010008006.1:0-652787 GCA_037367405.1 Ottelia alismoides | reverse complement strand
TCTTCATTTCCTTTTCTTTTCTTCTTTATTATTTTATTTTTGTACAAAAAGTGTTAAAAATGCAATTTTAACAAATGCATGCAAAATCGTAAAATTATGAAATTAGTGGGTATTTAAAGGTATTTGACTAAGAAAATGAAGCTAAAATAAAATAATAAAGGAGATGAATCGTGGATTCATCAGGATATAAAATAATTTTTATTTAATTTTTATAAATTATTAAAGGCTGTAAAATAAATAGGTGTTATATTATATACTTATGTCTTTTGTACATGAAATTTGTTGATTTTATTTTTATTATTATTTTTTATGAGTTTTATTTTTTATTATTTCTAGGTCTATATATAACTGTTAAAACAAATAGATATTTATATTTGTTAGAATAAATAAATATTTTGTAAAAATATAGGTGATGCGTGCAATACATACTGCACCCTTATCTCTTTCTACTTATTTTCTTTACGATCAGGTCAAGACTTGACTTTCTTTTGGGGTTTGGGTCACTCGGTATTTATTCTAAATACCTCCTTTTTCTTTTCTCTTTATTCTTTTAGTTTTGAGAAATATGAATTAATTATGCATTTTTAACAAAAGCATGCATAGTGATAAGTTATTGTATTTATAGGTATTTACATATGGTTTTACTAGAAGAAAGATCTAAAATAAAAGAATAAAGAAAGATAATCGTAGATTCATCAAGACCCACTGGTAATTTTGTGTTATTGTTTAGTCCAATAATTTTGTATTTCAGTTCAAATTTTCTCTAACATTTGCATTTATGCACTATCATATTTTGTAAATTGCCTTTATACCCCTATCAACATGGAATGAATTAAATATAAAAAAATGTACTAAGCCTTATCCCACTATAAGTAGGGTCGGTTACATGGAATGAATTAAATATATGCGCAAAAATTACTTAAAGGCCTTTGGGCTTCATATTTTCATTCCTAATTACATTTTAATTATTTTTATTTGCATTTCACTCCCTACCAGTACTGTATTTTTATTATCTTTATCTATTGCGTTAAAAATATCATCTTGCCTTTAAAAATTTTAGGAATTTTATTTTAAGTGTGTGAGCATATTTCAAATCACATATATTTTTCTTGGTCCCTTTAAAAGTAATTTCCTATATTTAAACATCTAAAAACATTAAATTTATCCCCTATATACAATGAAAAATCCATAAAAAACTAAAATATTTTGAATTTTTTTGAAAAATTTTAAAAAATAGGGGTTACTTATTATTATATTCTACTCATGCAGACCGAAAATCATTAAAAAATCATAAGAAAAATCAAAAAAATGCATACCCTCTATAAGCTTAAAAATGGAAAAAAATTCAAAATTACAAAATTTTAGTTTGATGTTTTTTATCTTATTTATTATATATTACCTACTAAAATACAAAATTATTTAGATATTTTTGAAGTCCAAAAAAAGTTGTCTAAATATTACAAGTCGTTATTTTAACATTTTTATTCAATTAAAAATACAAAAAAACTAAAAGAAAAATTATGAAAACATAAAAAGATATAAAAAAGATAGGAATATACCACTTTCTGATTTTTGAGTATTTAAAGCTATATCTATAAATATAAAAGTCCACATCTATTTATATAGCTATATTTTCTTCAATTATTACTAAAAATACCAAAATTATATTTTAAAATTTTTAAAATAAGAGGATTGTACCTTAGGGGTTTTTCCTAATTTTGTCTTTATTTTATATTTTTATTATCTATATTATATCTATATATTATATAAACCTATTACATTAACAAATGAAAAACAAAATTAAAAATAATAAAATATATAAATATAAATATATATTATAAAATCAGTATAACAAAACATAAATTAAAAATTCTAAAAATTAAAAATAAAAACATTAAAATATTCAAAAATCTTTATAAAACATCAAATTATTTTTGAACTTCTTTAGCCATTTTTTGTTGTCTATTCCCGTTCCTCTATTTATTCGACCTCTACATACTTGCACTATACACATATTTTGTAGAGTTATAATAAGTTTTAATTCCACATTTGTTGTGCATTGCTTGATCTATTTGTGGGTTAATTATTGTCTGATCTGCCTTTACAGAGTGGTCACCTCAGCAACATTGTTTCATCCTTGTGTCGAACATTAGACCTCGCCAAAAGCATCTCAACAGTTGCATTACATTATTGTTTCATTGTGGGTTTGCTTGATTCTCCTTTCGGAGAGGTCACCACAACGGTAGTGCCCTTGTCTTGTGTAGAACATCAGGCCCTCGTAAAAAGCAATTCAACATGGGATCTCATCGTATGAGTGATTATATTTTGTATTTGGATATAAGGATTCATTTGTTTCAGGGATCTATATGTATGGGCGTAGTATATAAATTCACATAGGGTTAGGTCTCTCTGTATCCTTTGGATTATCTTCATCTCCACATAGTGAAAATCGATCGCCATCGCACAAGGATGTAGCCCATTTAGAGATGAACCTTGTAAATCCATGTGTTTGCATCTTTCTTGCTTGATCTTATTTGTGCATGTCTGCGTTCATGATTCAAAACACAAGTAATGAATAGGATCTTTTTGGATTTTAAAATATAGAAAATAAAGTTAGAAATAATTAAATATTTTTGTATTTTAGATATTTTTCTCTATTTTTAATGATGTTTCAAATGTTCTTTTAGAGAGTTCTGGATTTTCAAATGTATTGAAGTTGTTAACAATGCTATTAATCAAAATAGAACAATATTTTCTACTTTTAAATACTAAAACAGTAACAAGACTTTTGATTTTTTAATTAACTGTTAGGAGTATTTATTTAGAATATCACTAACTTGGATTCTTTTGTAAAATTTTCTATATAAAAATCAGTGATAAAATCTTTTAATAATTTTCTGTTAATATTCAGCTGCGTAAATTGAACAAACACTAACAACTAAATGACAAATAATATCTCAACGGTTTGTCTCTCAAGTAGAAAGTTCCAATTTCATTCATGCATAGGAACTCGTGCAAGGTGAATTCAAGTATTGAAAGGGGAGGACGGATCCTCTGTTGCATTACATCACCTGACATAACGTAGGGATCCGTCCGTTTGGGATCAGACAACCTTCATAGGGAGCCGGGGATGGTCATCCCCCTATAAGGGTCGCCTGATCCTCATCGGACGGATCCGTGTGTTATTGCAGGTGTTGTAACATAGCAGAGGATCCTTTTCTGAAAGGGGTTGGTGGCGTTGGATTGGGGTTTCTAATTATTAGTTGTCATAGACCATTTTTGTTATAGTGCATCGAGTTAACAAATGATATGAATACTTTTTAACGAAACTATACATGTTATTAGTACCAAGGACGTCATATTCTTGTGGAATGGATATTCTTATCGTTGGAAACACATCCTTACTTTCTTTTTTGAAGAAAAAAGGGCCTACATCATGTAGGTGAGTGTCCAAAAACTTCATCATTTATCACCAAAAAAATTAATGCACTTCTAATACATCAGGGATGGAAGTATCATTTACAATGCCCAACTCTCAGCCATCATATTGGCATGCACCACAACACGCTCCGCGTGGAACCTACCTTGTCGGAAGATCACACTATTTCATGCCAACCAAATCGCTCAAACGATCGCCAAGTAATTCGACCTCACCATTTTGTGCCATCCAAATCACATCCTTACTAACGAAATCTCATTATGAAGAGAAAGATCTTTTATCAGACTCATTCCTTGGATGTTAGCCTAGAAAAAAATCCTTCTAGAAGGAAAAAGAATGCAATAAAGTTCCTTGGATGTCTGGAGGTAGTGTAGTGTGCCTATCACCCAACAGATCATGGTTCAAATCTCTCCTTGTGGGGGGTTGTATTAGATAATTGACAGCCGTCATAAAAAATAGTTGAATATTTCAATATGGATTTGAGTAAGAATCTATATAGCGGACGCTATTTATAGTAGGAGAAGGCTTCTTCATTGTTTTTTCAAGGAAAAAAGGTACAAAATCATAGAGGCAAGCACCGAAAAAATGTATATTCACATGTTATGCATCAAAGCTACAAAGACCAAGAATCCAAATGATTAATTTTGGTGCCTCGGACTACAATCATTCCTTCCAAGCCAAGTTGCCCATATAGTGGTTGTCGCATGGATCTTCCTTGGTGTCGCAGGTTATCAAACATGTCCTAACATATACCCAAAAAGTCAGACATGTAAAAAAAAGATGATCAACGTTACCCAGAAGATAGTTGTGATTCCAACGGTTATGTGGAAGAACCGCTTGATTTGTGTGCAGTATGAACAAAAATCTCCATGCAGAAGCAGCCTTCCTGCAGCTCTTCTGTCTGCTTCGTGTAGTAAACGGCAGGGCTTCTTCCAAAGATCATTGACAGTCTCTGTCGTCAACACGTGTTTCATGACTCTGCCGGAACCACAGATCCCAGATATCACCGCCACGGCTCAACTGCCCGATCCATCCAACGGACAAGAAACACCGGCGGCCTTTCGCTACCACCAAACTAATTGCATCATTGTCAAGAACGAAAATCGGCTCGCCTACTTTTGAAAGTAAGCACAACGAACTTTTCCTCTATCAATACCACGCAGAGACTTTCTAACTACACCTGAGATCGCTTTCCATATGATTAATTGGGTCAGTTGTTTTCGCTGAGATCACTTTCCATTTGATCGATTGGGTCAGTTGTTTTCCATCTGGGACACTTCGCAGGAGAATAGGTCGCACGTCATCTATTCGTTTACACCCATCGTATTCTTTATATCAATTACTTTGTTAGAACATATACACCTTTATTTTTCTCATCGGCGTATTAGTTGATTACAAAATATTCGAGAATCGTGTGGCTCATGTCCTCAGAGAGCATGCATGTGTTTGGCATTGGCATTCTCTCCTAATATATAAGCACATATGGCTACTGTTATGATCCACCTGTCTGGTTGGAGGTTAATTAGAAGAATTACGTTGGGAGATTAGCAAAAAGTCCATTTGAATAAACTAATAAAGGAAACGGCACAGGCGCAAGAGTTGGATCCCTTTCAATGGCACGGGCACAAGAGTTGGAGTCAGAGTTTGAAGAGGAGGAGGTTCGGAAGGCAGTTTGGGGGATGAATTCGTACGGGTCCCCCAGGTCAGATGGTTTTCCTGTTTGTTTCTAAAAGGAGTTTTGGGGCCTGTTGAAGGAAGATGTTTTGGGGGTGCTTAATGAATTTCATTTTGCAAATAGGGGCTTCGAGAAGATTAATCGGACGTTGCTTTTCCTTCTTCCGAAGAAGGATACACCGTTAAGAGTTGAAGACTACAGACCGATAGCAGTATCCAATGCAATCTATCTTATTATTGCTAAGGTACTTGCTAACAGGTTGAAGCGAGTTTTGGATACGATTATTCTGCAGAATCAAACTGCTTTTATCCCTGGTCGGCAGATGGCGGATGGTTTAGTTATGGCTTCAGAGATCTGTCTGCAGTGGCGGCGAGAAGGCAAGAAGGGCTTACTGTGGAAGATCGATTTTGAGAAAGCTTATGACCGCGTTGACTGGAGATTTCTTTGGACATCCCTTAGGTGTCGCGGTTTTTCCCGAGCTCTGGATTGCCTAGATGAAGAGGTGTGTCACGATGTCTTCCTTCACGATACTGGTGAATGGGAAGCCCGAGGGTGGTTTTTTCCAGCCGCAGAGGGGTGTGAGACAGGGATGCCCGCTTGCACCGATGCTCTTCGTTTTGGTTGCTGATGCTTTGGCGGTCATGTTCAGGAGAGCTGTTGATGGCGGGTGGTGTGAGGGCTTCCGGGCAGGCTCTTTTTCAGTGCCTTTGTTGCAGTATGCTGATGACACTGTGATATTCTTAGGGGGATCGGAGGAGATGGACAGAAGGGCTAGACAGCTGGTTGATATCTTTAGTAATATCTCGGCTCTCAACATAAATAGAAACAAATCTGTCGTCATTCAGTTCAGGATGGACGAGGCGGAGGGCATCAATAGAGCGGCGTGCCAGGCATGCCCCTTGGGGAATTTGCCTATTACTTACCTGGGTCTCCCTTTGGTGGCTGGCAAACTCAGAAAAGCGGATTGGGATGTTGTTCTCTGAAAGATTGAACAGAGGCTGGCAGGTTGGAAGGCGGTGACGCTTTCAAAGGGTGGGAAATTAACGCTTTTAAAGCATGTGTTGTCGGCGATCCCCGTCTTTTTCATATCAACTCGCCTAATGCCGACAAGTGTAAGAAAAAAGATGGAGCTAATGATGTGAAGGTTTTTCTGGTTGGATGGGAGGCAGCAGAGGACTGGCACTCACCTTGTTCGGTGGGAGGAGATCATGCAGAAGAAATGCAAGGGAGGACTGGGAGTTAGAGATATTTGCAGTATGAATAAGGCACTTCTGGCCAAGTGGGTGGTGCAGATCTGGGGAAACAATGAGAGTTTGGCCATCAGACTACTTAGTAGTATTTATGAAGTTAGGGGCTCACTTGAGGCTAGGAGAATAAGATTCGAGTCTTTACTTTGGAGTGGTGTTCGTGACATCCTTCCAACGTTGCGGGACTGATTGATGCCTAAGGTGGGGGCCGACGAGGATTTTCGATTTTGGCAGGATGACTGGACTGGCGATGGGTTCCTTAGCGGCTAGGTTCCTAGGCTTTTTGCTATGGTGGCGGATAAAGGTTGTTCTGTGGTGGAGGCTTGTGATTCTGGTTCGTGGAACCCGAGGTTCATTTCTATTATCCCAGAGCGGAGGTTCGAGGATCTATCCAGACTTCGGGCGGAGTTGCCATCCCCTTCCCTGTATCACGCAGGGGAGGGATCATTTCCTTTGGGAAGGGGGCAGATTCTCGGTGAAGAGGGCCTATGAGATGTTCAGGGGGAGCCCGGACTACATCAATCCGGATTTGGTTCAGGACATAAAGATTATTTGGGCTAGCAGGGTCCCTAGCAGGGTGAAGGATTTCCTCTGGTGTCTCAGGAGAGGTAGGATTTGTGACAAAACAAGAAGGGGAAAACTGTTTGGGATTGCTGACACGAGATGTGATAGATGTGGGGAGCTTATTGAGGACGCAGAACATATTTTCTTTAAGTGCCCATTTTCACTGCAGGTGTGGAAGGAGGTGGGGGTGCCATGGGCCGTTATCAGTGGTGAGTCTAATTTTTGGAGGCTTGCAAGATCGCTTGGGGGAAACTCGACAGATGACTGTGCTCTTCCTTTTGCGGCTTTATAGGTCATTTGGGGAGGAAGGAACGATCTAGTTTTTAACAAGCAGAGATTTTATTCTTAAAATGTAATTGCCTTGTGCCTCTCCCTTTATCGCCTCTGGTCTGCAAGATAATGTAACTCTTTTGATCTGATTTTAATATTTTTTTGCGGTGGGTCCCGCCTTGAGACTTCACCCTCTTGCTTCTCAAAAAAAATAAAGGAAATGGCCATTTCAAACGAAAATACCTTTGGGTTGATTACAGTGAATCAAAGAATCCTCAGCAAAATCACGTGGGTCGTAAATCGCACTCCATGCGCAGTTTCTTCCCGTTCAGACCAGAATGAACTAGATTGTCAATTTCGAAGCTTCAGATGCGTTTATATAATACCTCTGTGGCAAATTGAGATGAATGTACTGGTTAGCAGTGTGAGCACCACGAAGCCATGGAGGAGATAGTGAGCATCATACTCCGAGGATGTGATATGGCGAGGAGGATGGAGTCCGATCTGCCCAACATGACAAACCAGACGGCCGTGATGTACTGCAGGGAGATTGTGACTTTGTTCAGCTCCGCTGCGGAGAGGATTGGATCCCTGGGGTCTGGTTCCAGTTCCAGCGTAGATGCTCCAGCCATCGGGGTGAATCGGAGTGGGGAAGAAGATCCTGAGGTTCATGGAGCATACAAGAGAAGGTAATTAGTTACCGTTAAAGCTTATCATGGAATGGATTTTTATGCATCTTATTTCGGTTTCTAAACATGGAAGGTGGCAGACTAACTGTCACACAGCTAATTATATCTCAATGACATTGTAGATTTGGTTATTATATATAAATAAAATCCCGAGGATTACTCTAATCCATGTATGCATTAATCTGTTGTCTCGATCAATTCCTTGATTTAGAAAAGTTAGGATCCTTAGACAGACTGAGAGCAAACCCTCCATGAACCCTGAATTAATCATCATCTCTGTTCTTTGTGCACTTCTCTGCAATAGTTGGGAATCATAGCGTCTTGTTTAGTGATTCTTGGGTGTATACGCACTGCATATGGAGCAGATTGGGAAGATCATTTTGAAGGAGATTGTCGTAGTTTTTGGATTTTCGGAGGATCCGATGATTAGGGTTTCTCGCAGAATATGATCTTAATGGTCAAGCAAAACCCTAGGTGTGCGCTGAGTTGGAGTTTGGAGGATTTCTTGTTTTGATCGATTCGGATGTGGAGGAATGGATGTTGCATTTTGATATTGAGTGAACATGTTGGGATCGGATTGACAGTTGTGATGAATACCCCTAGATGTGTGGATGGAAGAGGACCTTTGATACAGTGGAGCTGCTCAATCATAATCGAGCGATCCCACGGGAGGCGCAGCCGCGGCGCATCGGGGCCGGTGGGGTGGAGGTGGGGCTGGAGGCTGTCGTGGGGGGCGAGCTCGGAGAAGAGGAACTGCAGCTGAGGGGTCCAGTAGTAGTCCCTGATGGGCATCAGGTTCGGGTTTCAAATACTGCAATGTCTACGTCATATTAGTCCTGAAGAGCTATAAGTCAACGAAATCATTGTTAGATTGTGGAAAATATAAAAATGCAACTCCTTTTGACGCCAACGTATATCGAAGCATCTTACGTCCATGTTGACGCATCAGTTTGTTTAGCTAAACGAAAGGCATGCACTAAAGCCGATTTGAACTCATGTTTCCTTCCAGATGTTAACATATCAGCCCATGACGTTCTTTAAAAGTAAAACTTCGTTATTTTCGTACGTTTGGCGCCTATATAGTACTGCAATGTTCATATCAATATAACCCCTTGCTGATTCTTCGCACCTGTTTGGTCAAAGGGTTCGGTTGGGTGGATTAACTCCAGGATAGTTTTGATCAGGAAGATTAAAATAATAAATGTAATATGATGTCACATAGCTTATATCATGTTAATTTTTTTTATTCGAACATGATTGAAAATATTTTAATTAAGAAACATGAGATCGATACTGTTGATTTCAACTCAGGAATGTTGGGGTAGAGCTGCAGGTGACCAGTTTAATCCATGGTAACCCGTTGTTGGAGGAAAATTCGTCTAGACGGTGGTACCCGTGGAAACTTATTCCACGTGTTCCACATGACCTTAGACGAACTTATAATTTGTTAAGTACCCTAAGGAAGTCGTCACTTCAACTCACGGCTTCCTTTGGAGTTGGTTTACATTAGTGGCGGACCCAGGATTTTAGGGTAGATGGGGCACTCACATTAATATATAGGTTGAATTTTACATCATTTTGTTAACAGGAAAATACCATTTCAAAAAAAGTCTTGTAAACCAAGATATCTTTGTAATAGAAATGTAAATGGGTTTACTACATGATGACCTCTATTTCTAGTCCAGTTACATCATAGCACGTGTAATCTTTGTAAGTATCCATGACCCCTACACTATATTTAGTACATGTGCCCTTGTCCAAAGGTTGTGATGTAAGAGTTGGTAAGATTGTGAATGATGTGTTATGACTTTTAAAGGTTGTAGTGTAAGTACAAAGATTACAATGGTTATATATTGTAATCGGACAAGATCTAATGTAATAATAATGTACAATTAGCTAATATAATAATAAAAAAATTCAACATGCATTTAAAATGGATCTCGTCTACTTTTTACATATTTTGAAAACAATTAATAATATATTCATCGTTGACGAAATTAAATGCATCCCTTTCCATATAAAAAGTAAATAATCAGTCATTCAATATGCTACAAAAATGATGCAATTAGAAATTATAAATCAAATTGAATCAAAATCTAAATGAGAATATCATGAAATAGTGACACAAATAAAACTTGCAATCATTTGGTGGTATTAGGAATTGCTAGAAGAAAGATGTAAAATTGAAAATCATCATGTATCGTTGGGAGAAGATTGAGATGAAATTGAAAGACATTGGACGTTGAAGGGGAGAGAATTATTTCGGAATAATATGAAATGATGTGGCTAGATTGAAAGGAAATGAATTGTCATAAATGATTAGGCAAGACAATTTATTCGTTGGGATTAATGGAAAAGTGTTAATTAGGGGATTGGGACTATTTGTATAAGTATCTATGGGGTGCGGAATTAAAGGATGGGTGAGGTTTGATTGATTAGTGCTAAAGCAAGGCGAGAGGATTAATGGGTGGGAGGGTGAGATATTAATTCCAGGATTAACAAATTGGGAATAGCGGACAATGGCAGGAGAATTAATTAGAGGAGGAGGGGCGTTGCCCTTCATTAACTATTGATTATTATGAAATAACGAGTTTTATAGTAGGATAGATAGGGTTCTGAAAAAATAAGGGAGGGGGGGCACGTGCCCGGTCCCGTGAGAATGTGGGTCCACCCCTGGTTTAAATGAGAAAAAATCACATGAAAAAAGCCTCTTGAAGATGGTGGCTTCCATGTAAACAAATCAGATGTAAATAACCCCAAAGAAAGTCCTGAGTTGAAGTGACGCTTCCTTGAAATACTTAACAAATTATAAGTTCACTTAAAGATCACCTGAAATAAGTTTCCACGGATACCGTCCACCCCAATCCATTAACACTTAACATGATTATAAACACAAAAAGTAAATTCAAAACGAAGAGACTGCGCCGGAATCTTGCTCTTTCCATGACTATAAGTACAGATTAAGGCTTCTTGGTGAAACTTCTGAGATTTTTCATGAGCAGCAGTAGCGTTCAGTTTAAAATCTCTAGGCTTTCATGCAGTGGTTAATTTTTATGATATTATGAACGACAGTGTTCTCGTTCTATTATATTATGAACAAAAGTGATCTAATGTAGCAGTTGGTGTCTTTGTTATGACAGTCGAGATGGTTGCGATATATGGACAGTTAGGGTTCCAACTACTCCAGGCAGCTCGAACCCTGATATACCACCAGATGATGGATACACGTGGCGTAAGTATGGTCAAAAGGACATACTCCACTCCAGATATCCCAGGTATATTGTATAGCATTGTCCAAGCAACCTTCCAAATTTGTTCAACGTTTAATGCATGCCCTAAAAGAATTCCAAATCACGACCGACGAAATCAGAAGCTTTTGGTTTGAATTGGACTCCATTGTTCACTGTTTGAAGAGACTCCTCTTGGATTTTAATATGTTTCATGAGTAAAAATGGGGGCAAACCCCTCTGATTGATGGTGTAAGGGAATGCCCACTTTGAGGCTTACCCTACTTTGTCAACCAGCCAAATTATTGGCCTCTTTTTTCCTACACCTTCCACACCCCTCAATACTTTCTTCTAGTATATTAATTGCAAACAAAAATATGAGCATGTAAGATCACTTATATATTTTTCTCAACAAACACACACGCACGCGCGCGTGCGCGCGCACACACACACACAGATATATATATATATATATATATATATATATATATATATATATATATATATATATATATGGGACGGTCAGGATAATATAGAAATATATATGAAAAAGATTGTGAAAGTCCCATCTCTTCAGAGTAACTTATATAGAACTTTTAGATAAATGTATGGCAGAGGGATTTTATCACTGATCCTTTGAGTTCTAAGAACACTTGGAATGAAGAACAATTGAGTGCTACCTTCAGTGATTTTTTTAATGAGTGTTTCTAGCGTTTAATCTCATTGTTTAGGTCCCGCGATTTTGATTATCTAATTCTATGAATGTTACATCATTATTCATAATTCCTTCGATATTAGTTCTATGTATTCCATATATATTAGATTTCGAATATATCCACCTGCGAATGAATACATATGTTCCAAAGATAAAAAAATTATCATCACCATCGACTACAATAAAATTGATCTATAACAATAAAAAAATATAATAATGGCCAACATCTATTCACAATGATTTCAAAAGAAGTTAGCAATGATTATTGAATTCATTTATTATATTTCAAAACATCCACTGTTTTATATCTATTTTTGTTTCACAGTACTAGAAAAATCACTACAATAACTTGGCCATACAGTGATGTTTATTTTTAAATCTGTCACTATATCCACAATTCTTACTATATAATGACATATTTTTCATTGTAAATTTATCTTTTATACTTGATTCGCACGAAATCCAGATTTTTATGAGTCCTTCTCGTGAGAACAGCTTGATCTTGATCGATTCCCATTTCCAGCGGTTCTCTGCTCTCGAGATGCGAACACGAGAGCAAAGGCGGCGAACCGAAACGTCCAAGAACTGGTATTCTTAACTACCAAGTAAAGAAAGAAAACAAAGCCGGAACTTGACACCAAAAATCATACCCGACACTTGATGCCAACATTAGAACAACTATATAGTCTTCCTCGTAGAAAAAGACACATTATTCCTGTCGGAACTTTTTTTGCACGTCATAGACCGGCGATGGTCAGCGTTCGATAATAATTTCTCTCTTCAAAGTCCACGCACTTACGTTCGTTACTCGGTTTGCATATTTTCATTGATAATATCCTCAACCGAACTTTTTCGGAAGCAAATGACAGACTAAAGAGTTCCAGTATACTTATAGTTAACCATTCCGAACTAACGCGTATATATGTATATGCAAAACGCGTGCATGGGAACATGCAGGAGCTACTACAGGTGCACACACAAGAGATTCTACGGGTGCGACGCGAAGAAGCAAGTGCAGCGCCTCGACAGCGACCCGAGCACATACGTGGTCACGTACAGGGGCAACCACACGTGCCAGACCTCCACGACCCCACTCCCCATTCCTCCTCAACTTGTGCTGGTCCAACCAATCCATGCAGACCTTCACGTAGAGCCCATGCACGAAGGAATGCTCACTCAAACGCCACCGACGCATCTGCTTCCTCCTCCACCGCCGTCTTCTTCCGCCGCGGATTCCCTTCGAGGATCTTCGAGACCCGGCATTGCTGCAGAGCCTACGCCTCGGAGTGGCATGGCGTGGCTCTCCGACGTCAGGCTTGGTTATGGCCGGGGAGGGAATGGTGGAGTTTGATTAAAGGCGTGATTATATATGCATCAATCATGTATGAATTATTGTTACTTGTGATAAGCATGTACTTTATATTGATGAATAAATACTGATTTTTTTGGGTACAGCAATAAGCTTGTCATGTTAGCGACCGATTGTAGCAACAAAAAAAATAATCCATTAGACAAACGTTTGTTTACGATAAAGAAAATGAAATTTCCGCTACATATTCCACTACAACAAAAAGTACATAAGATGGAGAGTCAGTAGGGAAGAGGATCCTCTGTTGTAGGGGATTGCACCAGAGGTGTTGTAATCCCTTTTAATTTTTTTTTGAATTAGATTTCAAAATTCAACTTTATAGATGGAATCTTAGATTAATGTTCTAGATATCCTCCAAATTTCGCTTAATTCCGAGATTATTTGCTATTTTATCTTAAGGGTTGAAGGTTCGGGTCTTTTTTAAATGAAGTTTAAGTTGCTTAGATCTTGACTGAATGTTTGACTATTAAGATAAAATAGTTGGAGGATCTCTAGAACATTAATCTAAGATTCAATCTATAATGTTGAATTTGAAATCTAATTCACAATAAAAATTAAAGGGGATTACAACACCTCTGTTGCAATCCCCTCTACAGCAGAGGATCTCTTCTCGAGTCAGTAGAAAAGAGATCGGTGGAATGCTTATGACAGCAAGAGGAGAGGCTCCAGTGGCCACCTTGCTCGGACGTGTTTTTATTAACTTCGAGAAAGGGACATCGTGTGGAGGGTGGATTAGGGCTTCTAGAAGCCATCAGGACGAGAGTCGAACCATGTCCCTAGAGGGAACAGTTTTTGTTTGACTTCAATGCATCTACATAAGATGTAGAGTAGTAGAAAAGAGATCGGTGGAATGCTTACGGCAACAAGTGGCTCAATGCATCCAGGTGGAGTTGGTAGGAGAAGCTCCCTCTATCGATAAATGAAAATCATCTCGTGAAATGTTCGAGGCCTGGGGTAGTGATGTCGCGGAGTTAAGAGAGAAACTGAGGTGGAAAATAAATCACAATGTCGTTGTCCTCAATCACTCGGATGCGTCAATCAAGAAAAATAATCAACCACTCACAAAGATCAATCAATCAAAACACAAGAAAGAGCGGTCTAGCTATAGGTTTAACCTGGTATAGCTCCCAGGGTCGAACACAAGGAGCACAGATTGGCCTTGCGGCCTACGATGTAGTCAGAACTCCAAGAAAGTCTTTTTTATGGTTTTTATTTATTTTTGTATTTTTTTTAGATTTTTAAAAGATGAGAAAATTAAAGAATGCAAATACAAGGAGACTTCAACAATTTATACAACACTCCAAAAATGATGCAAAAATTCCAGAAAATTGATTTTTATGTTTTTTAAGTTTTTTACTGTTTTTGGTGAATTTTTGGAATTTTTCTAATGGAGAAATTATTTATTAAAAATCAAACAATGCAAGAAACAATGGGTACTGTCCAGCAGAGCTTAGGACCCGAAAATAAAATAATTTTGGATCTCAAAAAGCCCTAAAGGTAATTTTCCTATAAACTATGAAAGATAAGGAAAATTTAAGCACCCTAATTATTGTTTTTGGATTTTTAATTTATTTACTACAATTTTTATGAGTTTTTAGGGGTTTTTCAATTTTTAAGGTTTTTAAGAGATGGACAGTAGCCAAAATTGGCTAGAAAATCAATCAACAAGCAATTAACAAGTCCTAATTTTTTTTAGAATTTTTAAAGGTGATTTTGTATTTTTTTGGTATTTTTAAAGTCAAACAGTAGCAAAAATATGGGTTTTTGAATTTTTAAAAATAATAAATGGAATCAAAAATGTCCCCAAAAATCATAGAAATTCCTACACCATGGCAGGAGCCATGTGTCAAAATTTCATTGGATTTGGAGGTCGTTTGATATTTTATTCAAAAATGAAAGTGGGGCACTGTGCACAGGGACCTAAGTGCAAATACCCAAAAGTTCTGGGGTCCTGGTGCAAAATACCCAAGAAATCACGTGCCAAGCACGCGTCTGGGGCACACAGGGACCTAAATGTAATAAAAATAAGTTCCAAGGACTTATTGATAACTCGTATCAAAAGTCTAGGGGCTTATATGCAATTTACCCAAAATAATTCGCACATGTGCAAAATCAATGCTCACAGGGGTATATATGCAAATAAACAAAACTTTTCATTCAATGAGTAACATCCAGAACTACAAGGGGTCTTATGCAAATAACCCAACATAACACGTGACGAAGCACGTGGTTCACTACTGGCAGGGGTATAAGTGCAATTAAAATAAAGCGCGAGGGTCTCTATGCAAATATCCCAGAAAATAAACAACTGAATTAAAAATTACAGGACTAAACTGAAATAAACAAACTACGAGGGGGCCCTATGATATTTACCCCTTTATTAGGCGACGGTTGGATAGGCGCCACGTGGAAGATCGGATGGTGGCGATGAGCGGCGCCTTTTGACCTTGAGAAGCTTCGCCTGATCGAACGATGGAGGGTCCGCCACGTGGGGATCGAACGGTCCGCGTGCGTTGTGGCCGAACCCTTGGTGAATCAACGGCTGAGATCACGCTGCGGCTGATCTGACGGTATCTGCTGCTCCCCGAACGAACGGTTGAGATCTGATCTGGAGCGCCACGGCTGATCTGACGGTCGGAGAGGGTGGTGGAAGAACTCGTCGCCGGCGAACTTCGCCGGCCTCCTGCGTGCGCTACACCCCTCCTCAGCTGCTGCAAATAATCGGAGAAGCTCCGCCGGACTGTCCCGCAACTGCTGGTGGTGGCCAAGGGCCCAACCGAGCCCTGGAGGGGCTCCGGCGAGACCTGGCGGCTCGAAGCTCCTGGCTGAATGGACTGGAGGCTCAGACACCTCCTTTGGACCTGCAAAATGGTCAAGAAGCTTCGCGGGTCGAGGGCAAAGTGCCTCGACCCGGTTAGGTGGCGTGAAGGTGATTGGTGCGGTGGGGCGGAAGAGCTCCGGCGAGGCGACGGCGGTGGAGCTCGACTCCCAGATCCTGTGCGATCTGGGTTGAGTGAAGGTGCGTAGAAGGTGCGTGAGGGTACGGCGAAGGTGAAGATCGGGTCGGAAGGTCGAGATGATACGCGAGGTGGCCGGAATCGGAGATGTACGTCGGAGATGAGATTTGGGCGTAATCGGAAATTAGACTAAATTAAAGGGAACTAAGGCTACCTGATGGATGCTGGAGACTGTGCTGGAGATGGGCTATCTCCGGGTCGTAGCTTCGAAGGGCGTCAAGGCCTGAAGCTCGATGCTCAACGCCGGCGGCGGAGCAAGAACGGCGAGGTACGCCGGATCGATGGTATCGCTCCCTCACCTCACTGCAACAAGGGCTAACGCTCGCTGTCACTCTCGCTTTGCCGATGGAGGTCACTGGGAAGGAAGAGAAGGGCCAAAGATGCGGCGCGGAGGCGGCGGAGGTGATGGTTTTATAATGTGACCGGGCGATTAGGGTTGCGTGAGGACAGCAAAGGAAAGCGTGGATTCGATGGCGAAGGATCCGGCGAGGGAGATGGATGAACGGCGAAGAGTCCGGGCGCGGGGGTTGAGTGGGTGCTATTTTTGTTTTATTTTTTTAGGGTAGAAATAGGCCGAATTAAGGAAAACCCAAAACATGAAATATTTTTCTTTTATTTTTTTCTATTTTTTGGTGATTTTTATTTAATTTTTGGAAATAAAAATAGGTTAGCTCTATTTATAGGTATATGTACACTGCATGGATTTTTATTTTTGATTTTTTTATTTGTTATTTTTAGGTATTTTTATGCTCATTTTGTATTTTATTTATTTACAACATGAAATATGGAATAAAAGAATATTTTTATTTTATTTTTATCACTTATATACAAGAGTGAAATAAATAATTGAATACATTTATATACATGGTATTAATACAATGTATTTTTGTATTTTCAATTTTGTAATTTTTATTTGATTTTTGTTTTGTTTCTTTTTATTTATTTTATTTACAAAATGTAACATAGAATTTTTACAAAAAGTTTAGAAAATAAATGAATTTATTTATAGGTTAAATAAATACAAGAGTGTGGTTTATACACATGGTGAAAGGGGATTTTTTTTTGTCTTTTTGATTTTTATCTTTTTATTTTGTTTTTAATAGTTTCTAAGTATACACAATATAGACAAGGGTATTTTTGGGTGAGGAAAATATAAAGTTTTATTTATTTACAAATATATACAAATGTGAGCCCCTATCTCCTTCTACTTGGCTTTTATGCGGTCAGGCCCATGCTGAGCCCTCCCTTGGGTTAGGTTGCTCAATATTTATTCTAAATATTTCCCTCTTTTTCTTTTTGCTCTTTATTCTTTTATTTTGTGCACAAAAACATGCTAATTATGAGTTTTTACACAATGCATGCTTTTGGTAATTAATTGTATTTACACATATCTACATGTATTTGCAAAGGGTTTTTGTAGCTAAAATAGAAGAATAAAGAGTGATGAATGGGTATTCATCAGGTAGCTGGAGAAGCGATGAGTTGTCGGATCTTTGATAGATGAGTGGCGAGCAGATGTGGTTTTCTTACAAGAGACAAAGCTTGAGATGTGGGACCTTCCTCGATGGAGATCGCTATCTGGGGTTAGACTTTCAGAGTTTAGATTGGTCCCTTCAATTTATACGTCAGGAGGCATCCTTGTTGGCTGGAATGGTGACTTATTGGAGTTGAGTGATTCAGTGGAAGCTCAACACTCATTATCGGTGGCTCTGGTATGTGATGACGCGCCTGACAACTCGGGTTAAGTATGTAATTAACAATGGTCGTTGTGACCCAAATCACCAAGCGCGGTCAACGAAAAAAATATTTATATTTTAAACCACTCAATAAAAGATCAATCAAAAAAAACAAATGTAAGCGGCTTTTCGCTATTCTTTTTACCTGGTATAGCGACCAGGTCGAACACAAGGAGCACGATTTAAAAACTAAGTAGCCAAATTTCAGAGTTATTTTTTAGTGGTTTTTGACTTTTATATTTTTTTTGTATTTTTCGAATAAAGCACAAATGACAAAAACACACACCACACTCTGTTTATATTTTTCACCAAGGTCAAAAATATACAAAAAAGTCCAAAGAAAATGTTTTTTGGGTTTTATATATATTAAAATATTTTTAGATTTTTTAAGCAATTTTACAATTTTTTTATGGATTTTCAAAGTGTAGGAAAGCAAAAAGACAATGTTTTTGATTTTTAAAAAATATTAAATGACAATAGAAAGATATGAAAATTTTACACGATGTAAAACACCATGACAGGAGCAAGCACAAATTTTCGCAAAATGTTTAGAGCATGATAATCATTTATTCCATCAAAGAGAGCATGTAAAGTTCAAAGTGTGGACAGATAGGGACTTAAACTACAAATGTTCAAAAGTTTTTGCAATAAAATATAACAGAATTAAAAAGGAAGATAAATGCTGCAAATTACCTAGTGAGGAGCATGATTGGCATGTGACTTGCTATGGAGGCAGGGGGTATTCTGTATTTTTGAAAACTTTCAGGGAAGGTGTTTGCAATATAACCAATTTCTTTATTTAAAAATTCTCCCTAGGGTTCCTCTTCGTTCTCTTCTCAAAGGGGAAAGGATTAGGGGCAGCTGCCGCCGCCGAGAAGGGAGGCCAGAGGGGCGCGGCTGGTGATGGCGGGGTTATGGACGGCCTGCGCGCGAGGGAGATCGGCGAGTCGCGGTGGGAAAGGTGGGCACTCGCGCCGCGACGCGATGGGAGGTGCAGGAGGGCGGCGCGGGCCCGCCGCGGCCAAGGCGGAGGTTCCGCCGCGGAGGGGCGGCGCTGAAGGCAGCGGAAGAGGGCTGGAGGAGGCGCGGCTGAAGGGCGCCTGGGCTCGAGTGCAGCGGCTGGCGCGGGGCTGCCGGCCTGGGGCCGTAGGCGGGAACGCGCGCCTGGAGGCGCTGGGAAGGTGGTCGACGGCCTTCAGCTGGACGGAGGAATGGGAGGTGCGGGGCTGGGCGTGGCGGAGGCACGGCGGTTGGCCGCGTGCGGTGCGACGCGGCCACCCGCTGGAGGTGGCTGAGCAACCCCCGCGCGGGGGTGGAGACCTGTGTTATTATTTTTTGTTTTTTTATATTTTATTTTGTAACCTGCAGAAAAAGTTAAAAATTGTATTTTTTTATCAGAATATGTAAACAGTAATAATAAAATTTTTTATTATTTTTTATTGTTTTTTGGTGAACCTGTAAAACAAATGATTAGAGAAAAAGGTACAACAAAAATAATTTTTTTGATATTTTTTTATCCTGCATAAACAAAGATTAGAGATAAAAAAAGTATTTTTTTGTATTTTCCTGCAAAAACAGATGTGAGACAAACAGGAAAAATAGTTTTATGTTGTTCTTTATTTATACACAGAAATGGGAGAGTGTGAATGTATCGGATCATCACGAAGTGGAAGATAAAGATCCGTATCTCCGACCACCGTGCGTGGTCGGAGGTGGAAGGTTGCGTGAGGTAGAATGTGGAAATGAGAAGAACACGAAATGAGGTGGAAATTTCGGTGTCGGACGCGGAGTAAAGTGTGATGGAATTTGTGATCTAAATTCTAAAGATTAACTATGTCTAAGCTAAAATCTAAGCCTGCGATTTTACCTAAGAAAAATGACAAGAAGTAAAAGTGGATCTCACCTTGGGGTTCTGACACGCCATGATGGCCTCGACGAAGCTCAGATCACTGTCACCGACCGGATCAGAGGCTAGGACCCTCTTCAACAAGAAACCTCTCGGAAATCGGGCTCCTCTCCGTCAAAGATCGATCAAGAGGAAATGAGGGAGGAGGAGCCCATTAAAAAGAGACAAAAATCAAAAATGGAAAATATTCACATATAAGGAAAGTGTTTATTGTGTGAATTAATAAAATATTTAGATTAATAAATTAATTAAATAATTAATTACGAAATTCGGAATAAATAAATTAAATAAATTAATAAATTAATTGAAAATCAATTAGCCACCTTAATGGTGGCCATATATGGTGTGGAATAAAATCATATATACAAGGCAAGTTATTAAACCAAACAAATTCAGATAAATCCAATAAATTAAATAATTACATATGAATTTCGTATTAAATAAATTAAATTAATTAATGTGAGATAATTATTTTTTTTGGTGATTTTTATTTAAGGAAATTAATTGTATACATATATTATACACATATAATACAATATACATAGGTACAAATAAGGAAATATTTTTATAAAAGATCTTTAAAAATTTTTTTATTTTTTTTATTTTAATGAAACCAATATTTACAAATATATACATTATAAAAATAAATATGAATAAAATTTATACAACAAGTATATGAGAAAACTGTACAAAACACCCTAGAAAACCGATTTTTTAACCGTAACTCCAAAAAATATGAAACCACAACCATTTGAAAGATAATTTAATTTATAGTATAATGGAAGTGGGTTTGGTTCTATTTGAACTCGTGTGGAGCCGGAATTTGTGTTTCAATGATTTCTTTGCGGCTTTTTTCTGAGTGTGATTATTTGCATTATGTACATTATTTTATTTTACACTTATCTTTTTTTATTTACAACACATTTTTATTTACAACTTTTGTTTACAAAAATAATTAGTTTGAGGTAAAAGTATTTACAAATAAAATAATGTAAGATTTGTACAAATATACATGAAAAATATTTACAAGATATTTTTGGTTTTCTAACAGAAGACCCTATCTCCCCCTACTTTAAACCTGGTCGATCAGGTCAAGTCTTGACCTTCTCTCGGGGTTAGGGTCAGTCTGCATTTATTGCATAAGTACATCCTTTATTTTTCTTTTCTTTTTCTTTTCTTCTTTATTCTTTTATTTATATACAAAAAGTGTTAAAAATGCATATTTAACAAATGCATGAAAAATGGTAAAATTATGAAATTAGTGGTTATTTACAGGTATTTGACTAAGGAAAAGAGGCTAAAATAAAAGAATAAAGGCGATGATTCGTGGATTCATCAGTATGCAAGCCCGATGGTGTCCATTTTCTTCTTTCTGCAGTTTATGGGTCTTCATGTACGCATTCTAGCTCAGACCTTTGGGAGGAACTCTGTTTGATGCAATCGAGATAAGAAGACCTTCCTTGACTTATTGGTGGTGACTTCAATGTCACCTTATTATCTTCAGATCGAAGCCGAGATCGAGGTGGATTGGATCCTGGTTCACCTGCCTTTAGAGAGTTTGTTGAGGAGCGCTCATTGGAAGTTTTTGATGCTTTGAACCCCCTCTATACGTGTCGGAATACCTCCTCAAGATCTAGGCTGGATAGGTTTCTGTGTTCGACAGAGCTACTGGAGGCTTTTTTCACTGGCGAGTGCTATCTCTATGCCACATTGTCACTCAGGTCACACACCTATCTGTTGGGACTCTGATGAGTCTGTTAGTTTGGGAAGCCTTTTCTGATTCGAGCGCTCTTAACTCTTGGAGGAGGATCTCAAGCTCGCATTGTTCAATGCTAGAGGAAGGTTGGTTCTTCTGGATCGGCTTCCAGGGATATGGCATCTCGTTTGAAGGCACTAAGGTAGGGAGTGAAAAATCTTTTGAAAAATAACTAACTGAATACTAGCAGAATAGAATAACTCGGGAGTGAAATATCTTTTGAAAACTATTTTGAATACGTTTTGTTACATGTTTTCAACCTTTGTAAAAACATTTTGTTTGAAAAATTATTTTCTTTATGTGAAATAAAAAGGTCTGACAAACGATTTGCAGATGGTTTGAAATATGGTTGCAACAATATTTGAAAAATCTATATATACTGTTTGGAAAACCTTTGCAAAGTAATTTTCAAATGTATGTACATGTTTGTAAAATTGTTTGTAAAAATTATTTTGGACTATAGTTTTAAAATTGTTTGAAAAACCCTTGTCAAATAAGTTTGAGGAATACTTACATCTAATATAAAATTCTCTATGTATATACCTATAAAATCAACCACTTACCCTTGTAAATTCTTAAAATCCACTTCTTGTAAATACAAGATGCATCCCTGTGTAAATATTTGTACCTAGTTTTTGGCCAAAACCTTTTTGTTTTCAAAAATCTCAAAAACATTTGCAAAAGTAAAATACCAAAAATATTTGAAAAAACCTTTTTGAAAAATCTAAAAGAATGCATATGCATCATCTTTTCAAAAATCCATAAAAAGTTCAAAACCTTTGAAAATTACATCACAAAAATATTTTCTACATAGCATTTGCATATCATGAGCATTTTTTTGATTAAGTTTGATAGTTGAACGAGTCCAAGTAAAATCCGAAGATTGGAGCTTGGTTGGACCTTAAAATCTACCTAATTAACAGGAACCTTATAGGAGCTGGAATTGAGGTACTTCAGGTCTAGTTAACTTAATTCTTTGAGGATCACGGGACTTGGTTCAATGGATTCTTGACTGCCTAAGTAGAGTATTTTGGAGCACACGCACGACTCTTATTGATAATGACCTAACTTGGACACCCATACCTTTCACTTGGCTCAACTCGGTTGGAGGGGTGAGGGGGTTGGATTTGCCGGTATGAGACGTACACAGGTGGAAACACGTGTCCTCCTCTAGGGAGGGAAGTGAACCCCAACCCATCCGGTGATGATGAGTTTTGAAGACAGGAGATTGTGGGTTGCAATAAAGCTTCAAAAGAGGGATAGTCTACTATCTCAAGAGGAAAAACTCCCTATGTAAATGTTGTTGTATATAGTATCCAAAAAAATGCTAAAAGCAAAAACTCCAACAAAGTGGACATGCTTGTACAAAAATAAAAATACCTGCCGGAGTGTACATATGTGTATAGTCAAATTGGAAAGCTTGAGCTTCAAAGTCAAATTATGTGAGCCTACAACTAGATGACTTGACTGCACTGGTCTTGCATCCTAGGATAGGTAGCTACACTGGCTACCATCCATTCTTCTCTTCAACCTCTCTTTTGAGTTGGTTGCCACTTGAATTTAGAAGGGAATACCCTGCTCCTCGAGGAATGAGTCATTGGATTGGGGAAACATTGGGTTGTCATATTGGAGAAGTCAGTCTCTTTGTCATTTCAGTTGGGAAGAGCCACTATCACTTACACTGTACGAGTCAAATTCATAATCATAAGGGTTTGCGTATGAGTTGAAATATTTCTGACGTGGTGATGAATCCCTATTCATTACTCTTTATCCCTATTCATTACTCTTTATTCTTTTATTTTAGCTAGATATCTTGGCAAAATACCATGTATATGTTTGTAAATATAATAATTTATCAAAAGGCATGCTTTGTGTAAATAGCAATATTTAGCATGTTTTTGTGCAAAAATAAAAGAATAAAGAAATAAAGAAAAAAAGAAATATTTAGAATAAATATTGACTGACTTAAACCCAAGGGAGGGACAAGCATTGTCCTGACTGCAAAATAAAACAGGTAGAGAGAGATAGGGCCATTCATCACTGTACACATTTCCTTCTTGGTGTATTTATGCTATTTTCATAAAATAAAAATATATATGTGTTTCTCACAATTTGTATATATTTCTAAAAGTAAAATAAAAATGGGAATAATAAAATAAAAATAAAAATAAAAACATTTCGCTCTCCTACCCTTGTACATACCATGTATATATCAATAATTCACTTGTTTATTTCACCATTGTAAATAAACAATAAAAAATAAATAAAAATTATTTTATATCCCAAATTTTATGTTGTAAAAAAATAAAATATAAAATTGGGATAATTTTACAAAAATAAACTAATAAAAATAAAAATTAAAAATACCTATGTATTTATACATGTATATAATATTATATTATGTATATACATTAATTTATTTTTCAAAAAAATAAATAAAAATCACTAAAAATAATTTGAAAAATAATAAATATTTTTCATGTTGTAAATATTTTTAAATAAAATCTTTTTTTATTTTTTTTGAATTTAAAAATAATTTCCTATCCCTGAATTCTGATTGGTCCACGGGGGAACGTTGACCCTCGATCAACTGCCCCCCCCGGACCACTTCTCTCACGGATTCACATGCTGACCCGACTTCACCGATTTTTCGTGCCGCGATCCGATCACCATTTCTCAAACCCAGGGCTTCGATTGCAGAGGGCAGACCCGCGATTCACGTCCGATCCCCTTTTTAGGTATCCATGCTTCGATCTGCGCACCGACTCCAATCTTATCGGACTGCTGCTTGTATAAAGCCCGACCTTCAGCTGCCATTTCACTCATCTCCGGCCATTGCCTTCGGCTCCCAGGACCTCCATTCCCTCGTCTTGAGTGACAGCGAGCGTGAGGGACTGTTGTAGCGAGGAACGAGGCGCTTTAGCCCCAAATCCGGCGACCACATCACCGTGCTCCGCCACCGACGAGCTCGAGCCTCTGAAGGCGTCGCTCCATCGAGGCAAAGACACTAGGAGACCCAGCATCTCCAACCCAGATGTTTTCCTCTATCAGGTAGATTCGATAGCCTCTAGTTTCACCTAATTTCCAAAACATTTTTATTTACAACTTTTGTTTACAAAAATAATTAATTTGAGGCTCAATTTATGTACAAATAAAATATTGTAGTTTTATACAAATATACAGGGAAAAAATTACAAAATATTTTTGGATTTTTGAATTAAAGATCTTGTCTCCCCCTACTTTCTTCCTGGTCGATCAGGTCAAGTCTTGACCTCCTCTCAGGGTTCGGGTCATTCTAATTTATTGCATAAATTCATCCTTTATTTTTATTTTCTTTTTCTTTTATTCTTTATTCTTTTATTTAAGTACACAAAAGGTGTTAAAAATGCATATTTAACAAATGCATGCAAAATGGTAAAATTATAGAATTAGTGGGTATTTACAGGTGTTTGACTGCGGAAATGAAGCTAAAATAAAAGAATAAAGGTGATGAATCGTGGATTCATCGGTCCCAACTCGGGATTTCACCCTATTTTACCATAAAAAAAGATGACGACTCGATATCGATGATTAATAATATTCGTCGCTGAACTTTAATATGACGATGTTCCTAGATGTTCGTTTTTTTTGTTTTCATTGCTATCGATACTGCAAATCATCATGCAAGGATGAAGAAACCATTGGTAATTTTAAACTAGTAACACATACAAATAACTTTAGATCTAGACTTTCCTATCAAAGGTTGGTGGAGCCTGCGGCTCTACTTGGAGTTCTTGAGGAGGTTCAGGGCCATTGTCTGTTGGACGGGACTGTTGGACCTGGAGGGATGGATCTTTCTCGGTAGGGAAGGCATATAAGGCAATAAGGAGATCGAAGGAGCTTAATATAGGATGTTGTGATGTAGGATGCAAGCGCAATTGGAAGTGAAAGGCCCCAACTTGAGTGAAAGTCTTCATGTAGATTTTCAAGAGAGGTAGACTGATGACGAGGGAGAGGTTGGCTCATTTCCGCCAAGGAGTGGACCTGATATATGTCCAAGATGCTTGGAAGGTATGGAAAATGTCGACCACCTTCTCTTCACGTATGGTATCTGATGAATACCCATTCATCACTCTTTATTCTTTTATTTTAGCTACAAAAAATCTTTGCAAATGCATGTATATTCATGTAAATACAAATAATTATCAAAAGCATGCATTGTATAAAGTTTAATAATTAGCTTGTTTTTGTGCAAAAATAAAAGAATAAAGAGTAAAAAGAAAAAGAGGGAAATATTTAGAATAAATATTGAGCAACCTAACCCAAGGGAGGGCTCAGCATGGGCCTGACCGCATAAAAACCAAAGTAGAGGGAGATAGGGGCTCATGTGTGTAAATATTTATGTAAATAAAATAAAAGTATTTTCCTCACAAAAATAGTCTCAAATTGGTTTGTAGATAATTGTATATATTTATAAACATAAAATCAAGATAAAAATATAAAAATAAAAAAAAGAAAAACAAAAACATCACTCATGTGGACAGTCATCTTGTATATAGTCCACTCATCCGTATTTATTTAGCTTTATAAATAAATAAAATTAATTTCCAAAACTTTCTAAATATTCTACATTATATATTGTAAATAAATAAAATAAATTAAAACAAAAACAAAATAAAAATAACAAAAAGTAAAAATCAAAAAGTACCTTGTAAATATACCATGTATATACATGTACATATGTATTTATTTCACCTATGTATACAAATAATAAAAAGAAAATAAAAATATCTTTTTATTCCTCATTCTATAATATAAATAAATAAAATATAAATTGGGAATAAAATTGTATAAAAATAAAAAAATTAAAAATCAAAAATCAAAAAGACATATTGTACATATAACTATGTATAGCTATATAGTGTAAATACCTCATTTTATTTTGAAAAATTAATTAAAAATCACCAAAAAATAGAAAAAATTAAAAGAAAAATATTTCATGTTTTGACTTTTTAATAATTCTGCCATTTACTAGTTTTAATTGATTTTTCAAGTCTTATCCAGGTGGCAGCCTCCCATTGGTCCAGGAGGGATGTTGACCGCCCGGTCAACTCCCCCTCCAGGACCACCTCCCACGGGTATTATGCGCCCGACCCGACTTCCCCTTATTTTGGCGCCTAAACCCGACAACTTCGCACCTAAACCCAGGGTCCTAATCACTCTCCAATGATCCGGGAACCTCGCCCGATCTTTAGCCTCGAGATCCGCGCGCTCCATTGCCCTACCCGCGCTCATCTTTCCGGACCCTCCACCGTATATAGCCTGAGCTCCGCCACCTTCATTCCCATCTTTGGCTCCCCATCTTTCAGTCTCGTGACCTCTACCACCTTCCCTGAGGTGACAGCTCTCCGCCGGTGGTGTCGAAGAGAGGCGAAGGTGATCAGACCATCGATCCGGCGAGTCTTCACCGCCGTGATCCGCCCAGAGCAGGAGCTTGAGCCTCGGGCCTCGACGACCCGTGAGGCGACGACTCAGAGCTTCGCAAGCTCAGCCACAGTCGATCCCTCCATCCAGGTAGACCTGTTTCCTTTCACTTTTCGCTAATTTCCGATTTCCCCCAAATTTCGCCGTCGCCGTGTTTCGCCGATTCCGACCACCTCACAGCTCGATTCGATCATCGGAATCAACCGTCACCTCCGCCTTCTTCCCGCGCACCTTCTCCATACCTCCATTCAACCCAGCTCGCACAAGAGCTGGGGCTCGAGCTCCTCCGTCTACCCCCCTCTCCGGAGCTCGCCCATATCGCACCTCCGACCACCTTCACCCCGCCTAACCGGGTCGAGGAAGTTTGCCCTCGACCCGCGAGCTGTTTGGTCTATTTTGCAGGAGCATCCAAGCCCATCTGAGGGCTTGGACCATTGGGTCCAGCAGCTACAGCTCCGACGACCTTGC
Organism: Ottelia alismoides; assembly: GCA_037367405.1. NCBI lineage: Eukaryota > Viridiplantae > Streptophyta > Magnoliopsida > Alismatales > Hydrocharitaceae > Ottelia > Ottelia alismoides. Next base: position 625,246 of record JAZKJV010008006.1, on the reverse strand, counting down.
TGGAGCTCCCTGGAGCTCGGTTGGGTCATCGGAGACTCCCATCCGACGCGGAGGCTCACGCCGAACCTTTTCCGATCATCAGCGCCCCGCGAGGAGGCTCGGAGCGAGCGCACTGGGCCGGCGAAGTTCGTCGGCCACCTGTTCTTCGAGGATCTCCAGCTGTGGTCCGATCAGCCTCGATGCTCCAGATTAGATCTCGTCCGTTCATTCACGGAGCAGTCCTGACCGGTGATGAATACCCATTCATCACTCTTTATTCTTCTATTTTAGCTACAAAAACCCTTTGCAAATACATGTAGATATGTGTAAATACAAATAAATACCAAAAGCATGCATTGTGTAAAAACCTATAATTAGCATGTTTCTGTGCACAAAATAAAAGAATAAAGAGCAAAAAGAAAAAGAGGGAAATATTTAGAATAAATATTGAGCAACCTAACCCAAGGGAGGGCTCAGCATGGGCCTGACCGCATAAAAGCCAAAGTAGAGGGAGATAGGAGCTCATATGTATATATTTGTAAATACATAAAACTATATATTTTCCTCACCCAAAAATATGTTGTAAATATTTGTATATGTAAAAGCTATTAAAAACAAAATAAAAAGATAAAAATAAAAAAAAAATCAAAAATACCCTTCCTTCACCATGTGCATAAACCACACCATTGTATTTATTTAACCTTGTAAATAAATTCAATTATTTTCTAAACTTTTTGTAAATATTCTATGGTATATTTTGTAAATATATAAAATAACAAGAAACAAAACGAAAATAAAATAAAAATTACAAAATTGAAAATACAAAAATACATTGTATAAATACCATGTATATAAATGTATTCAACCATTTATTTCACCCTTGTATATAAGTGATAAAAATAAAATAAAAATATTCTTTTATTCCTCACTTTATCTTGTAAATAAATAAAATACAAAATGAGCATAAAAATACATAAAAATAACAAATAAAAATAACAAAATCAAAAATCCATATAGTGTACATATACCTATATATAGAGCTACCATATTTTTATTTCCAAAAATTAATTAAAAATCACCAAAAAAATAGAAAAAAATAAAAGAAAAATATTTCATGTTTTGAGTTTTATTTAATTCGACCTATTTCTGCCCTAAAATAAATAAATAAAAACCGGGCACACGTGGCAGCGTCTGACTGGTCCACGGGGGAATGTTGACCCCGGTCAACTCCCCCGCGACTCCTTCCTATTCTGGACAACGCGCGCCGCGCCCATCTTCCCCGATTTTCCCACGCGCATCCAGGCTGTCTCCCACGCATCCCCCGCGCCCGGATTCTTCGCCGTTCATCCCTCTCCCTCGCCGGATCCTTCGCCATCAAATCCACGCTTTCCTTCGCTGTCAGCCTCCAACCCTAAACGCCCCTGTCACTCTACATAACCATCATCTCCGCCGCCTCCGCGCCGCATCTTTGGATCGCCATCCTTGTTCCCGTGACCTCCAGAGCATAGCCCGAGGTGACAGCTCGAGGTTGACCCTGTTGCAGTGAGGTGAGGGTGCCCATTCCACTGATCCGGCGATTCTCGCCGTCCTTGCTCCGCCGCCGGCGTTGAGCATCGAGCTTCAGGCCTTGACGCCCTTCGAAGCTACGACCCGGAGATAGCCACGCTCCACCACAGTCTCCAGCATCCATCAGGTAGCCTTAATTCCTTCTATTTTCTTCTAATTTAGGATTTCGCCCAATTCACATCTCCGACGCATATCTCCGATTCCGGCCACCTCGCGTATCATCTCGACCATCCGACCCTTCCATCACCTTCGCCATCTTCCCGCGCACCTTCTACGCCCGCTCATTCAACCCAGATCGCACAGGATCTGGGATTCGAGTTCCATCGCCTCCGCCTCGCCGGAGCTCGTTCGCCACGCCACACCGTCCACCTTCACCCCGCCTTCTTGGGTCGAGGCACTTTGCCCTCGACCCGCGAAGCTTCTGAACTCTTTTGCAGGTCAAGAGGAGGCCGTCTGAGACCTCCCAACTTCAAGCCAGGAGCTTCTTCTCCGCCGACCTCGCCGGAGCCTTCCAGGGCTCGGCCGAGGCATTGGAGACCAGTAGCAGCTGCGCAGCTTCACGCCGGATCTTCTCCGACCTTCAGGCGCAGCAGAGGAGGACCGGAGCGCACGCAGGACGTCGGCGAAGTTCGCCGGTGTCGAGTTCTTCCTCCATCATCCAGAGCCGTCCGATGACGCTCCAGCTCCAGTTCTGATCCTGAGCGTCCATCCTTGAGGAGCAGCAGCCGTCGATTCACCCGAGGAGCGCATCTGGACCATTGATAGCAGAGGAGAGAGGTGCCAGCGTTTCAGACGTCCGATCATACACGTGGGCCTCTCCTCACCGTCGATCGAGCCGAAGGGACCAAGAGAGAAGAAGCGCCCGCACATCCAGCCGTCAGATCATACACATGGCGCACATCCGACCGTCGGTTAATAAAGGGGTAAATATCATAGGGCCCCCTCTTAGTTTGTCGTTTTCTTTCTAGTCCTGTAATTATTTTTAGAAACTTTTTCACTTAGGGTAATTTGCATTGAGGACCTCGGACTTAATTTTATTTGCATTTATACCCCTGCCAGTAGAGACCCACGTGCTTCGTCACGTGTTATTTTGGACTTTTTGCATATCTAGTCCTGTAGATCTGGAGTGTTATTGAATGAATGAATACTTTTGGTTAATTGCAGTTATGCCCCTGTGAGCATTGTTTTTGTGCATGTGCGTATTTATTGGGCTTTTTGCGACTTTGGCCCTGGGCTTTTGATACGAGTTATCAGTAAGCCCTGGGACTTAGTTTTTCTTGCAATATAGTCCCTGTGTGCCCCAGCCACGCGCGACGCGCGTGACTTGCTGGGCTTTTTGCACCAGCGACCCCCAGGTCTTGGGTATTTGCACATTGGTCCTTGTGCATAGTATCCTCTTGTGTATTTTTGAATAAATAGCAAACCATCTCCAAATCCAATGAAATTTTGACACATGGCTCCTGCCATGGTGTAGGAATTTCTATGATTTTTGGGGACATTTTTGATTTCATTTATTATTTTTAAAAATTCAAAAACCCCTATTTTTGCTACTGTTTGATTTTAAAAATACCAAAAAAATATAAAAACTCCACCAAAAATTCTAAAAAAATCAGGTATTGTTTATTGCTTGTTAATTGATTTTCGAGCCAATCTTGGCTACTTTTCATCACTTAAAAACCCTAAAAATTGAAAAACCCCTAAAAACTCATAAAAATTGTAGTAAATAAATTAAAAATCCAAAAACAATAATTAGGGTGCCTAAATTTTCCTTATTCTTCATAGTTTATAGGAAAATTACCTTTAGGGCTTTTTGAGATCCAAAATTATTTTATTTTTGGATCTTAAGCCTTGCTGGACAGTACCCATTGTTTCTTGCCTTGTTTGATTTTTAATAAATATTTTACCCATTAGAAAAATTCCAAAAATTCACCAAAAACAGTAAAAAACTTAAAAAACATAAAAACCAATTTTCTGGAATTTTTGCATCATTTTTGGAGTGTTGTATAAATTGTTGAAGTTGCCTTGTATTTACTTTCTCTCATTTTCTCATCTTTTAAAAAAATCTAAAAAAAAATACAAAAACAAATAAAAACCATAAAAAAGATTCTTATGGATTCCTGACTACATCGTAGGCCGCAAGGCCAATCTGTGCTCCTTGTGTTCGACCCTGGGAGCTATACCAGGTTAATCCTATAGCTAGATCGCTCTGTTTTATGCTTGCTTGTTCTTATCTTATTTGAGTGATTGATTTTTCTTGTTGATCGATTTTCGAGGGATTGAGGTCGCAACGACCTGTTATTTATCTCCCTTGATCTCTCGTGACCCGTCGGTCATCAGAATGGCGCCGTTGCCGGGGAGCACGGCTTTGTAGTCAGTTTTCATTCTTCTATTTTTGTCTCTCTATATTATCACTGTTTTCTGACACTCTCTCTTTCTATTTTTGTGCGAGGTACTGCGTGGAGAACTTGGAGTACACTTTTTGAGGACCCGCACGGGAAGAGGAGCAGGAAGAGAGAGAGAGGAGAAGCAATTTTCTGTTTAGAGAGAGAGAGAGAGAGATACTTGTTGTAATAACTTAGACATTGAACTGTGGACATTTGTAACTTAGCGGGTCTGTTTCGCCGAGCACCGGTGTGCTCGGGGGACCCATTCGGATTTTCGCGGCTTTTATCGTGGTTTTTATAGCTAGCTGCCTTTTCCGGTGTTTCTCGCGGTTTTAGCCCCTAGACATAGGAATTTTGATTGATTGTGACGTAAATTTTAAGGCCCAACACCTAATAGAATATCTGTTCCTATAGAACGTAATTGGACCTTAATAAAATTCACTGAAAAAGTTAGTTTAATTGGATTTGAGACCACGTGCCGTGAGGAGTCACATACAGCGCTGGCAGGACCCGTTGTGGCGGGCACCGAGTGACTCCCAAGATCGGACTCCGGACTCAATTCGATTAGCTAACTATTGTTCTTCACGATCAATAGAAGTTGCTCATCTAGGACTCGGTTTTTCCCGCTGCACCATTTAGGTAGTTTTAATTTCTGTCTTTAAATTCTGCGCGGATCACTTGCATGTAGAGTGCTGGAGACAAGGTACGCATTTCTTTCTCTGCATGCATCATTGATTTCTTCGCGCATCGGCTTTTTCGTCTTCTCCCTCTGTTTTTGGATTAATCATCAGGAGAATCGGAAAAATCGTTAGGCCGCTTGTATTTATTTTTGAAAAAAAATTAAAAAGAAAAACAAAAAAAAAATTGGGACTGGATAACATTATTGACCCTAAAAGACACTCACATTAAAAATTTGTCTTGGGGAGAGCAACCCCCTCATTGTTTGGTTTGATTGTGCGAGAGAGTGACCCGAACACTAGGTAAAGCCCTCCGGTGCTCATCTCGACTGATTACCGACTCTTCTGTGCGGGACAGTCGGTTGAGAGAGTATCGGGTATCCCAGCAGGTCACGTAATCGCTCTGATATTTTGCATGTTCACCAAATAAAATTGACAAGATAAATTGACCGATCTTTCACGGTCTTCAGATTGTGTTGCGTTGGTGAACCGGGGGTTTGCTTTGTGATCATAATTTCTCCAGATCCCATCCGCCCAACTCGCCAAGATCAAGATGATGGGTAGACGATCTCTTAGGCAGCCTCTGGCTGCACCGCTTTCAGGCGCGTCTACTCCATCATCTAGGTTGGCCCGTGAGAGTCGAGACCAGCTCTCTGGGCCCGAGTTCGATTCCACCCTGTTCCCCCTCGATCCCCTTTCTTCTGCTACTGAGAGACATGAGCCCGAGGAGAGACGAATTAATTTGACAGAACCTGAGTTAGGCTCATCTGATTTTGCAGACATCCCTATGGCTGGAGCCGGAAGTTCAGACGATCGCCAGCCCGAACATTTTGTCTTAGACCAGGGGGCGATTAACTCCACCCTGATCGCGTCATTAGAGACCGTTCAGCAACAGTTACGCGATCAGGGGACATTCATGATAGAGATGAGGAGGGAGTTGGAGAGACTCCGAAGAGAGCGAGAAGAGCCGAGCGAGCCGGAGGACATTCCTGATGCTGATGCAGAGGCAGCAGCCGCAGCAGCAGCTGCCGCAGCAGAGGCAGCCGCCGCCGCAGCAAGACCGATGCGGGAGCTTCACAACCCCGGATCTACACTGATGCACCAATGGGTGGTGATTCCTGCTATCGTGGGGGATTTCAAGTTCCCTCCGAACACCCTGCAGATGCTTCCTCATTTTCACGGACTCGCCACTGAGGAACCCCATCTCCATCTCCAGGAGTTTCTGATGATCTGCAGCACTGTCCACGACCGTCGTGTGGACCAAGATACGATTCGAATGATGGCCTTCCCTTTTTCACTGGCAGATAGAGCAGCCGCCTGGCTGAAACATCTAGGGAAGTTTGTCTACACCTGGGATCAACTCCGCACCGAGTACTTGAACAAGTACTATCCACTCGGGCGGACGAATGCAGCAAGGGCCCTGATCAATAACTTCTCCATGCTCCCTAACGAGCAATTTCACGAGGCATGGGAGAGGTTCAGAGAGCTCCTGGATAGATGCCCACACCACGACATTTCGAAGCCGAACCTAGTTCAGAGCTTCTTTAGTGGGCTGACGCCAGAGCTTCAGGGTCTGGTGAATGCTTCTTGCGGCGGGTCCTACTTTGCCAAGGACCACAACCAAGTCTGGGCCATCTATGAGGAGATGTCCGAAAACTATATGGTGATGTCCCAGACTCGGTTGTACACTCAGAGATCTCAGCAGCCGCCAGGATCCGTGCAGTATCAGCGGATAGCACGGGTTGATGCAGGTCCATCCAGTTCGTCCACAGTTGCTGCCGCACAGGCAGAGTCGGCCACTGCGGACATGGGGATAATCAGCGAGAAGTTGGACCGCATGGAAATCATAGAGAAGAAGCAGTGCCAGGGCATAACTCAGATGGAAGAAATGGCACGAACTCTGAGCGACATGAAGACCCAGCTCTTGTGTCTTCAGGAGGCACAGACGGCTCCTCAGCCCCGTCTTCTGTCGCGAGGCGATTCCGGCGGCAGCCGCAGCTCGTCCCAGCGCTCCAGCTCCTTGCAGCAGCCTAGACAAGTTCACCTTGTACAGGCGGAGCCGTACCAGCAGCAGCAGCCTTCTTACCAGTCACCACCATCTCCAGACTTACAGATGGTGGTATATCAGCCGGATCAGCCTCTGGATGTACTCCCACCAGCCCCTTACGATGCAGAACCGTTGATGGATGTCAACGGGATTTGGTATGACCGGCCTCAGCCTGGAATCCGACGAGACCATCCCGGATTCAGGTGGGGGAACCAGCCCCAACAGCAGCCAGCCGGTCAGGTAGGGCAGTACTCCCAGCAGAGAGATCACCAGCAGCCCCCAGCATACCAGCCACACCAGCCATCATCCTTCGTATCTCGTCCTTATCAGCAGCAGGGACAGAATTGGAGACGTGAGCAGCAGGCTCACCCGCAGCAGCATCCATCCTCTTACCCCTCTCAGCCACAGCAACACCAGGTCCAGCAGCCTCATTACCAGAGAGGCAACCCGTCGGGCTCCCATGAGAGCCCCGCCATGGATGATCTAGCCCGCCTCTTCACAGAGCAGCAGGCTACATTTAGACGGGAGATGGACGAGTTCCGCCAGGAGATGCGGGACCTGATGAGAGGGAAGGCCGCCATCCCTGCACAGATCGAGCCTAATCCGAACAACTTGAAGAGGAAATCTGAGCAGGTAGTTCACACTGAGCCTACCACTCCTAGTAACTCATTTGATGATATGTCATCGGATCTATTTGATGCTGATTTTGTTACACTTAGGAGCGGTAGAAGACCAGCAGGCGGCGCCTCATCTGAGCGACAACGCGAGGATCCATCTAGAGCGCCAGATGAGGAAGAGGAGAGCGGTACTGAAGCCGCACATCATGATGACGGTGGTACTGATGCCACCCGAGATGCTGATATCACCGGCGGTACTGAGGCCGCCATTTCACCACATCGAGGAGGTGGTACTGACGCCACCAGAGGAGCCGAGCCAGCCCGCGGTACTGAGGCCGCAAGACGTCTAGTTGTAGAGCCAGCTAGAGGTGGTACTGAGGCCACCAACATTTATTCTGATAGAAATGTTGTCTTTCCTCGCATGAATGTATCTCGGAACTCTGATTTGAATAAAGGAAAAGGTTTAGTTTCTTCTGATCCCACTGTGATGAATGATGTTTGTGAGGATCCAGTCATCGAATCATCTAGGCCTATTCCTAGTCCTTCATCTGAGAAGGACCCTGTGATCCCCTTTCCTAGAGCCCTTGAGTTGGGGAAGGGGAAGAAAAAAGAAAAAGATCCAAAAAAGAGAGAGCAGGAGGAGTTCAGCCAGGGCATGATAGACCGATTTCACATCCAGCTGACCCTCAATGAGGCTTTGCAGCACATTCCTCTTCTTCAGCGATCCCTAAGAGATAGGACCACAGTCAGGAGGAAGAAGAGGAACAAGACCGCAGAAATTCATGTGCTAACAAAAGCCACGTGTTACGCGATCCAGAATCATCTGCCGACCAAGAGGCCAGATTTAGGGGCCCCGTATGTCAGATGTCAGATTAGTGAGCAGAGGTTCGACCGCACTCTATTAGATAGCGGATCGTCAATCAACCTTCTTCCGGCAGCCCTTCTCGACCACTTAGAGTTGGGCACTCTTGTACAGAGCAGGACATACCTTCAGTTTGCTGATCGTTCTGTCAAGAGGCCAAAGGGGTTGTTGCGAGACGTTGTCGTCACGATTCAGGGTTTACAATTCCCCGTGGACTTCGTAGTGCTGGACATGGAGACCCCTGACTCGTTGACCGATTCCCCCATCATCCTCGGTCGCCCGTTCTTGGCCACAGCCAAGGCAGTGACTGACCATGACAGCGGGAAGGTGTACTTTCGCGTCCAGGGCAAGAGTATACAAATAGAGACGGTTAAGGACCACAGAGCCCGATCCAGATCCCGCTCACATGGTAGTACAGATTCAGAGCAGCTGACAGACACAGAGCCCGACATCCACCAGGACTGTGATTTTGTGATCACAGATGATGAGGCAGCTTGGGCAGACCTTGAGTCACAGACTACCCTCTCACTTTCAGACACAGCTGATGCAGAGATGATAGCAGAGGAGAGTCTGGAGAGCACAGACCTGGTACAGGATACTATTGAGTCAGCAGAGTCGGACCTTGATCGCGACACGATTTCCAGTGATGGTGGTGCTGATGCCACCTTGTTCTCCGGTGGTACTGATGCCACCGAGTCTGATATAGATCCCTCGGATTCAGAATCTGATTGGGCAGATTGTGATGATCAGATGCCAGATCTGGATCCACCTGAGCCTACAGATGAGGAGGAGGTAGAGGCAGAGCAGACCAGAGACAATGTAGAGGACCCGCCTTCTCCGGATCCAGTTTGTGAGAGTTCGTTATCATTTTCCCAGGCAAATTTGGCAGAATTGTCCGCATACACACATCTTCTTCAGAAGCCAGATTTGCCAGCACCCAGCTGTCCAGAGCTAAAGCCGCTCCCTACTTCGCTGAAGTATCGATTCCTTGCGGGAGAGTCTGAGATGTACCCAGTCATTATCTCTGCCGATCTGACTGGAGAACAAGAATCCCGTCTGATGGAGGTTCTTGAAAAGAACCGCAAGGCAATTGGATGGAGCGTAGCAGATCTCCATGGGATTAGCCCCTCGTTGTGCTCCCACCATATCTATCTTGAGGAAGGGGCGAAGCCGTCGCGTGAGTTCCAGCGGCGACTGAACCCCAACCTAAGAGAGGTTGTTATGAAGGAAATATCAAAATGGTGGAGTGCAGATTTTATTTATCCCATTTCCGACTCCAAGTGGGTTAGCCCCTTGCATGTGGTGCCCAAGAAGACGGGCATCACGACTGTGATCAGTGAGTCGGGAGAGGAGATTGCTACACGAGTACCCACCTCTTGGAGGGTCTGTGTTGACTACAGGAGACTCAACCAGGCCACCAAGAAGGACCATTTTCCCCTGCCTTTTATTGACCAGATCATAGAGAGACTGGCAGGGAAGAGCCATTATTGCTTCCTAGATGGGTACTCGGGCTACAACCAAGTGGCCATCGCTCCTGAGGATCAGGAGAAGACCACCTTTACTTGTCCCTTCGGTACATACGCCTTTCGACGCATGCCATTCGGGCTATGTAACGCCCCTGCGACTTTTCAGAGATGCATGCTGTCGATATTTTCGGACATGGTAGGGGAGTGTTTGGAGGTCTTCATGGACGATTTCTCGGTTTACGGCGACGGATTCGATTCCTGTCTTGACTGCCTAGACCGAGTGCTCCAGCGATGTATTGCTACCCGCTTGGTGCTGTCTTGGGAGAAGAGTCACTTCATGGTGACTCAAGGGACGGTGCTTGGCCACATCATCTCCAACAGAGGCATGGAGGTTGATCCGGCCAAGGTCGATGTCATTAGGAAACTCACACCGCCGTCCAATCTAAAGCAGTTACGGTCATTTCTGGGGCACGTTGGTTTTTATAGGAGATTCATTCATGATTTCAGCAAGATTGCCCGACCGTTGACTGACCTCTTGACGAAAGACACCGAGTTCCTTGTCGATGACAAGTGTCTTTCGTCCTTTGAGACTCTCCAGCAGTGCGTAATTGAGGCTCCTGTCCTTCAGCCGCCCGATTGGTCTCTCCCATTCGAGATCATGACGGATGCCTCTGATTTTGCCGTAGGGGCCGTGCTAGGACAGAGGAGGGATGGAGTACCATTTGCCATACACTATGCTAGCCGCACATTGGATTCCGCCCAGCGGAATTATACAGTCACAGAGAAGGAGATGCTAGCAGTAGTGTTTGCCCTAGATAAATTCAGATCGTATATCATTGGATCAAGAGTGACCTTGTATACTGACCACACCGCCATCAGGTACCTCATGTCAAAGAAGGATGCCAAGGCCAGACTTACTAGATGGATCCTTCTACTCCAGGAGTTCGACATTGAGATCAAGGATAAACCTGGAGTCAAGAATGTGGTGGCGGACCATTTATCCCGACTAGAACAGCCTGAGGATTCTGAGCAGATTGATCCCATTTGTGATACCTTCCCAGATGAGGCGATCCTTGCTATCGCCTCACTCCCGTGGTATGCCGATATTGTGAACTTTCTCGTTGCTGGGAAAGTCCCACAAGATTGGCCCAAGCAGAAGATTGAGACCTTCCTTACGAAGGCCAAGTCCTACCACTGGGAGGATCCCATCCTTTACCACGAAGGAGGGGATAGCATCTGGCGTCGGTGTATTCCTCAGGAAGAGCATCATAGTGTCCTCACTTACTGCCACAAGCTTGAGGCAGGGGGACATCATTCTGGGAGGAGAACGGCACAGAAAGTGCTCCAATCCGGCTTGTGGTGGCCTACACTCTTCAAGGACTCTGATGAGTTCGTGAAGAGGTGTACTGACTGTCAGAGGATGGGCACTTGTGGACAGCGTGATATGATGCCGATGCAGCCCATTCACTTCTGTGAGGTTTTTGACGCATGGGGCATCGATTTCATGGGTCCATTCCCTAAGAGTCAGGGATTTGAGTACATTCTGTTGGCCGTAGATTATGTTAGTCGTTGGGTTGAGGCTATCCCCGCCCGAGCCGCAGATGCGAAGACAGTTTGCAGATTTTTGAAGAAGTACATCATCACGCGGTTCGGGGTTCCACGAGTTCTGATTTCTGATGGGGGATCTCATTTCATCAACGACCAGGTGAAGGCACTTGCTAGAGAGTTCGGCATAGATCATCGTGTTGCTACACCGTATCATCCACAGACAAATGGTCTAGCTGAGGTGTCGAATAGGGAGATCAAGAATATTTTGCAGAAAGTCGTCCGCCCTGACCGAAAGAATTGGTCACAGCTTTTGGACTCGGTCTTGTGGGCATATCGGACGTCTTTTAAGACTCCATTGGGTACATCTCCCTTTCGCCTCGTTTATGGCAAGCCTTGTCACCTACCAGTCGAGCTGAGGCACAAGTCACTCTGGGCAGTTACAGACATATTGATGGATCCAAATGGTATAGGAGACCAAAGGAGGGCAGAGTTAGCCGCCTTGGAAGAGCTTAGAGATGCAGCTTTCTCAAACAGCCTACATTATAAGGAGAAAGTCAAGGAGTGGCATGATTCTCATATCAGCCACAAGCATTTTGAGATCGGACAGAAAGTATGGCTGTTTGATGCAAGGCTTAGATTATTTCCAGGGAAGCTACAGAGCAAATGGAAAGGACCCTATTTGGTCAGAAAGGTACACGATAACGGTAGCATCGATATATCTGAGTTATCTTCTGAGAGTACCTTCCGAGTAAACGGCCAACGGCTCAAACCATTTCTAGATCATGAGCCGCGGGACGTTATTATTGCTGCTATTCATTTTGCGTGAGATGTGGTCTTTTGACTCACATCCTTTGCATCTCACGCCTGATTTTCACTGTTCCTCCGCCTGTATAGATCCAGTTGTCCATATCATTCTATTCTTTAGTCCCACATCCCATCTTATGATTATGCTATACTTAGGGTGTACTTTACCCTAAGTATAGGGGGGATGTCGGACCTATGAGTATTCTTTTCATTCTTTCTGCTCTTGTTTTTGCTGCCTATACTTAGGAATATTTTACCCTAAGTATAGGGGGGGCAGATTCCGCATATTCTTCACTCGGCTTTCCCTTCATGTACAGCTTTCCATACTTAGGATTAGTTAATCCTAAGTATAGGGGGAGACCACCGAGTTCATCTCGTTCTATTCATTTATTCGTTCCTGTACTTAGCCATTCCTTTTCACTTCCCTTTTACTAAGCACGAGTTATGTCTTCTTCATCGCTCTTGATCACTCTGAGGACATCGTTCGAGCTAAGTATAGGGGGGGTGTGTATATATTTCATATATACTTTAGCCATAACTCGTACTTTGTGTGAGTGTGTTAATAAATAAAATGGCTAAAAATCACAAAAATTAAAAATTTTTCATGTACATAAACCTCTTTTATTCCTGCACAGACATAGCTAGTGTACAAAGTATTTTTGTAAAATGATTTCAAAAATCTTTTGTGTAAAGCTTGTGTAAAATATTTTTGTATCAAAATTATGTATATAGTACAAAATTTTTCCAAAATGTTTTGAAAATCAAAAGTTTGCAAAAATCTTGTGTAAATGTTTGTAAATATCTTTTTGCAAAACTTGCACCTCATGCATCATTCATTCATGATTTCAAAACATTTTTCTAAATTTTTGCATGATTGTAAAATATTTGTAAATAGCATCTTGTGTACATATATGTATATAGTTTTTCCTGGATGAGAGTTGACATTTAAACTAAGCCTGGAATTAAATTGAGAAATGGAGCTTGAATAAGATCTTAATCCACTTAACTTTAAGAGGAACCTTGTAGGACTTAGGGTTAAGGCTTTTCAGGTCCATAAGGACTTAAGTCTTTGAGTCCACTAGGCTATGAGCATATGTCATCTTGATGAGCTTAAGTAGAGCACTTAACAACACACGCATGACTCTCAGAGACAATGGCTTAACTTGCACCTGCACTTTACACATGGCTCTCCATGGATGAGGTGGTGAGGAGGCAGTTTCCTTTGGCTTGGGGTAGCATATGAGGGTAGTACTTCTAGGCGGAACCTCTCTTCTTCTTATAGTGAAGGAAGTGCACCTCAACTTGGTCTAGTGGTGTTGAAAGCTAAAGACAGAAGCTGTGGGTTGCAATAAAGCTTCAAAAGAGGGATAGTCTACTGGCTCAAGGGGAAATTTCTTATATATGCTGCACCATGTAGATATGTTGTACAGAAGTTGTTGAAAAAAAAAATGCAAAAATGCAAAAAGAACTCCAAAAAAGTGGTGGGTCGGATTGAAAATTTAATAACCCCACCGGAGTGTAAAGATCTCATGAAGCTTGCAGCGGGAGACTTAGCTACACTGGCTAGGCTTCCAAAACTCTATACTTCTACCCCCTCTCCTTGAGCCGGTTGCACTTGAACTTAAGGGAATACCCCGCTTCTCGAGGAAAGAGTTGCTAGACTGAGGCATTAGAGTTACCAGGTTGAGGGAGGTTGTTTCTTTGTCACTTCTGAGGTGGGGAGCCACATATCACTTACACCGCAAGGAAAAGATTCATGGTCATTAGAGTTTGTGTATGTAGACTTGTTCTGATCTGGTTTATTGAGGAGTCTTGCCCATAGATTGGTGGAACTTGGAGGCTGTTGAGTTTTAGGCTTAAGTCCAAATAAGGTTCCGACACATTAATAATCCAAAGATCTGATCGAGCTCCATATTTCAATTTAATGAAGGAAAATTTAATAAGTCAACCTTGATCCATGTACATCCTCTTTTTCTTTTTCTTTTTCTTTCTTTTTCACTTCTTTTTCAAATAAGTGTTTGCTAAGGGACTAGCAAAGTTAAGCATAGGGGGGCCCGCCAGATCCTTGAGGTTTGATCTCCACCGTCCGATGACTGAGGTTTAGCCACGACGTCTTCGCACCGTTAGATCCAGCATGTGGCTGAATCTCATCCGTCCGATCCGAGCGAGGCCCTTCTTCGCATACCCACGTTGCAGCATCACCGTCTGATCTTCCATGTGGACGCGTTTCAGCCGTCGGATCGACTCGAGGGTTTCACTTGTGTGCAGCACGCTATTCCGACCGTCCAATCTGCCACGCGTCGCGCATCACGCCCTCGGATAATAAATAAGGGGTAATTTATTCTTAGGCCTCCTCCTTTATTTTATTTCGCATTTAGTCTTGTAAATATTTAGAGTAGTTGTTTAGTTTTTGGGATATTTGCATAGAGGACCCTGCTCTTTATTTTCTTTGCATATATGCCCCTGTGTGTGATGTGACACGTGCTTTATCACGTGGTTTTCTGGTGTATTTGCACTTTCTATCCTGTAGTTCTGAATGTTACTGAATGAATGAAAACTTTTGAGTATTTGCATTTATACCCCTGTGCGTGAAACATTTATGCATGTGCTTTAATTCGTGGGTTATTTGCAGACTACCCCCTGGACTTTTGGTACCTGTTACCAATTAGTCCTCGGGAATAGTTTTTATTACATTTGGGTCCCTGAGTGCCCCAGGCACGTGCCACGCGCGTGACCTCCTGGGTATTTTGCACCAGACCCCTCAGAACTTCGGGTATTTGCACTTTGGTCCCTGTGCACAGTACCCTCTTTCCATTTTTGAATAAAATAGCAAATCACCTCCAAATCCAACGAAAATTGGATACATGGCTCCTGTCATAGTGTAAAATTTTCTAGGATTTTTGAAGACATTTTTGTTTTGTTTTGATATTTTTAAAAATTCAAAAACAAGTATTCTCTTTACTGTTCAGCTTTGAAAATCACAAAAAAATATTACAACCTATCTAAAAATTACAAAATAATTACTTACTGTTTATTTTGGCTTGCTTGATTTTCTAGCCAATTTTGGCTATTTTTCATTATCTAAAACACCTAAAAATTGAAAAACACTCAAAAACTCATAAAAATTCTAATAAATAATTTAAAAATCCAAAAATCATAAATCCAGTGCCCTAATTTTCTTTAACTTTCTAGTTTATAGGCAAATTACCCTCAGGAGCTGGGAGCCTCACTTTATATTTTAGATTGGCATTTTTCTCCTGACTGGACAACACCCTTTGTTTGTATCATTGTTTCATTTTTTGAAAATAAAATAAAAATCAAAAAAATCCCAAAAATTCACTAAAAACAGTAAAAAGTATAAAACACACAAAAATATTTTTTCTGGAATTTTTGGTTGACTTTTAGCACATTTAATAAATTGTTGAAGTGTGTTGTTTATTTGCTTTTCTTATTTTCTCAAAATCTTAAAAATCCAAAAAATATAAAAAGACTTAAAAACCACCAAAAATACCTTTTCTTCTCTTCTCGACTACTTCGTAGGCCGCAAGGCCAATCCGTGCTCTTTGTGTTCGACCCTGGTCGCTATATCAGGTTAATAAAATAGCTAGGACCGCTATCGTGTTTATTTGCTTTCATCTGAGTTTGGTGGTCTGCTTTATTTTTCTTGATTGATTGAATTATTTCTCTCGATCCGGGTCGCAACGACCCTTGAGTGATTTTATATTTTATCCCGGATTGATTGAGTGAATCATTCGGTCATCAGAATGGCGCCGTTGCCAGGGAGCACGGCTTAATAGTCGATTTTTGAGTTTTTCCGCGGCTTTTCTTTTCGCGGCTTTTTGTATAGCTTTCTGCATATATATATTTTTTTGACATTATTTTTTATATAATAATCTCGTCTGACACTTGTCTTCTTTCTTGCGAGGGGCCCGAGGACCGCGGAGGTGACTTTTGAGGAGCCGGCGCAACCGCAGGATTCGGAGGCGGCTCCCTTCTGCACGGAGCCGCAGGAGAGAGCGAGAGAGGAGCTGAGTGAGAGAGGAGTCTAGTTTAGGATTTATTTCCCGCACATTTGAGCTGTTGTAATAATACAGGTACATTCGGACAGACACTCGAACTTTCGGGGTCTGTTTCGCCGAGCACCGGTGTGCTCGGGGGACCCCTTAGGCTAGTTTAGATTTTTCGTGGTTTTTCGCGGTTTTAGCTTTTTAGCTGCTTTTTACGGTTTTCAGCGGTTTTTCTCGAGCCCCTAGAGGATTTTCTGCTAGACTGTGCCGTAATTAGTAGGATCCCCACACTTAATTGCTTGCCTGTTCCTATAGAACGATAATTGGACCTACTAATAATTCACTAATAAAAATAGCTTAGTCGCTTTCCTGAGAGCTTACGCGCCGCGAGCCTGCCCCGTCAAGCGCTACTCTTGAACTCGACCTGTCGAGAAGAGGAGGGGTGGGTCTAGACCGGACTCTTTGGATCGAGGGCAAGTGGCTAAGCTAGACGGTTCTGTCGAGTAGAAATTGCTTGTTTAGGACTTGGTTTTCACCGCTGCACCATTTAGGTAGTTTATTTCCTGTCTTTAAATTCTGCGTGGATCATCTTGCATGTAGACTGCTGGAGTCAGGTACGCATTTCTATCTCTGCATGCATCATTGATTTCTCACGCATTGGCTTTTTCGTTTTCTCCCCCTTGTTTTGGACTAAATAACCAGGAGAACCGAAAAATTTGTTAGGCCTTTGTTTTTATTGAAAAATATTAAAAATAAAAACCATAAAATTGGGACTGTTTAAGCTATTGACCCTAAAAGACACTTGACTGAAAAATTTGTCTTGGGGAGAGCAACCCCCTCATTTTTTGGTTTGCTTGCGCGAGAGAGTGACCCGTCCACTAGGTAGAGCCCTCCGGTGCTATTCCTGACTGACTACCGACTCTTCCGTGCGGGCCAGTCGGTTGGGGTAGCATCGGGAATCCCAACAGGTCACGTAAGCGCTCTGATAGATTGTTTGTTCACCTAATAAAATTTGACAAGATAATTTGACCGAGCCTTTACGGTCTTCAGCTCGTATTGTGTTGGTGAACAGAGGGTTTGGTTGCCGATCATAGTTTTTCCAGATCTCATCCGCCTTACTCGTCAGATTACGATGATGGGCAGGAGGTCTCTTAGGCAGCCTCTGGCTGCACCGCTTTTCAGCACTCCTGACCATTCATCTAGGTCGGTTCGTGGGAGCTCAGACCCGCTCTCCGAACCCGAGTATGACTCCGCCCTGTTCCCCCTCGACCACCCTTCTTCTGATTCAGAGATACCAGTGCCAGAGGAGAGACAGACAGATGATTTATCGGCACCTGAGTTCAGTTATTTTGATTTTTCAGAGACGATGGCTGGCAGTTCTGGTGATCACCCCGGAGGTCCACGTGGAGAGCAGCATTTTGTTCTGGACCAGGGTGTGATCAACTCCACCCTGATCGCCTCTCTCGAGTCAGTGCAGCAGCAGCTGAGGGATCAGGGAGCATTCATGATGGACATGAGGCGAGAGCTTGAGCAGATGAGAGCCAACCGCGAGAACCGCAGAGGAGGAGGACCCGACGATGCGGCAGCTGCCGCCGCAGCCGCAGCCGCGGCAGCAGCCGCGGCAGTAGCCGCAGCAGCAGCAGCAGCAGGAGGAGCACCACCACCACTTAGATCGATGCGAGAGAACCTCAATCCCGGGTCGACCTTGACACACCGCTGGTTGGTACTTCCAACAATCGTGGGGGACTTTAAGTTCCCCCCGAACACCTTGCAGCTTCTTCCCCGATTCCACGGTTTGGCCACAGAGGAGCCTCATCTCCACCTGCAGGAGTTTGAGATGATATGCAGCACTGTCCACGATCGTCAGGTGGACCAGGACACTATCAGGATGATTGCCTTCCCCTTCTCCTTAACCGACAGAGCAGCCACCTGGCTGAAGCATTTGGGGAAGTTCGTTTACACCTGGGAGCAGCTCCGCACCGAGTACTTGAACAAGTACTATCCACTCGGGCGGACTAATGCAGCGAGAGCCCTCATCAGCAACTTCTCCATGCTCCCCAACGAGCAATTCCATGATGCATGGGAGAGGTTTCGTGAGCTGACTGACCGATGCCCGCACCATGATATTTCGAAGCCCAACCTTGAGCAGAGCTTCTTTAGCGGGCTGACACCAGAGCTCCAGGGCTTGGTGAATGCTTGTTGTGGCGGGTCTTACTTCGCCAAGGATCACGACCAGGTCTGGTCCATCTATGAGGAGATGGCCGAGAACTGCATGGTGATGTCCCAGACCAGGTTGTACACTCAGGGCAGACCCCAGCAGCCAGGACCCGTGCAGTACCAGAGGATAGCACGGGTCGACGCCGGTCCTTCCAGTTCATCCGCAGTAGCAGCAGCACAGGCAGAGTCATCCGTTGTAGATATGGGTATCATCAGTGAGAAGTTGGATCGGATGGAGCTGATAGAGAAGAAGCAGTGCCAGGGCATCACTCAGATGGAGCAGATGGCACAGACTCTGAGCGACATGAAGACCCAGCTCATGTGTCTCCAGGAGGCACAGACGGCTTCACAGCCCCGTCTTCAGTCGCGAGGCGATACCGGCGGCAGCAGCAGCTCGTTCAAGAGCTCCAGCTCACACCAGCAGCCTAGACAGGTTCACCTTGTACAGGCGGAGCCGTACCAGCAGCATCCCTCCTACCAGTCACCACCATCTCCAGACATGCAGATGGTGGTATACCAGCCGGATCAGCCTCTGGCAGTACTCCCGCCAGCCCAGTACGATGCAGAGCTGTTGATGGATGTCAACGGGATTTGGTATGACCGTCCTCAGCCTGGGATCCGATGAGACCATCCCAGATTTAGGTGGGGGAGTGGAGGTACCCAGCCCCAACAGCAGCCATCTGGCCAGGGAGGCCAGTACAGCCAGCAGAGGGATCACCAGCAGCAGCAGCCCCCAGTTTACCCGTCACAGCAGCAGTCTTCCTTCGTTCCTCGTCCCTATCAGCAGGGACAGTCTTGGAGGCGAGAGCAGCCTCACCAGCCACACCAGCAGCAGCACCTCCTACCTACCCCTCTCAGCAGCAGCAGCACCAGTTCCAGCAGCCTCATTACCAGAGAGGCTACCCGTTGGGCTCTCATGGTTCACCATACGAGAGCCCCGCCTTGGACGATATAGCCCGCCTCCTCACGAACCAGCACGCTACTTTCAGACGGGAGATGGATGAGTTCCGCCAGGAGATGCGGGACATCGTGAGAGGGAAGGCCGCTATCCCGGCCCAGATAGAGCTGAATCCCAACAGCCTGAAGCGGAAGCCTGAGCAGATAGTTTACACTGAGCATGCCACTCCTAATGATCCTTTTGATGATATGTCTTCAGATCTTTTTGATGCTGATTTTGTTACACTTAGGAGCGGTAGAGCACCAGCAGGCGGCGCCTCGTCTGAGCGACATCATGAGGATACACCTAGAGCGCCAGATGAGGAGGAGGAGAGCGGTACTGAGGCCGCACATGATGATGATGGTGGTACTGATGCCACCCAGGATGTTGATTCCCCAGGCGGTGCTGAGGCCTCCACTTCACCAGTTCGAGGGGGTGGTACTGACGCCACCCGAGTTGCCGAGCCAGAGCGCGGTACTAAGGCCGTGAGTCTTCCAGCTGAGACAGCCGATGGTGGTACTGAGGCCACCGGAGTTCATATAGAGAGATCTGTTGTTTTTCCTTCACCTGATGTATCTGTGAACAATTCTGTGAATAAAGAAAAGGGTTTATTTTCTTCTGGTCCCACTGTGGTGCATGATGTATGTGTGGATCCGGTCGTCGAACCGCCTAGACCCTTTTCTAGTCCTTCATCTGAGAAGGACCCTGTGATCCCCTTCCCTAGAGCTCTTCAGATGGGGAAGGGGAACAAAAGAGAAAAAGATCCAAAAAAGAGAGAGAAGGAGGAGTTCAGCCAGAGCATGATCGACAGATTCCATATACAGCTGACCCTTCAGGAGGCTTTGCAGCACATCCCCCTTCTTCAGCGATCGTTGAGAAACAGGACTACAGTCAGAAGGAGGAGGAGGAACCACCATTCAGAGATTCATGTGCTGACGAAAGCCACGTGCTTCACGATCCAGAACCGTCTGCCGGCTAAGAGGCCAGATTCAGGAGCCCCAGATGTCAGATGTCACATTAGAGAGCAGAGGTTCGACCGTACTCTATTGGATAGCGGATCGTCTATCAACCTCCTTCCGGCAGCCCTTCTCGACCGCTTCGAGTTGGGCACTCTTAGACAGAGCAGGACAGTCCTTAAGTTTGCTGATAGATCTGTCAAGAGGCCGAAGGGGTTGTTACGAGATGTTATCGTCACTATTCAGGGTCTGCAATTCCCCGTGGACTTCGTAGTGTTGGACATGGAGATCCCTGATTCAGTGACCGATACCCCCATCATTTTAGGTCGCCCGTTCTTGGCCACAGCCAAGGCAGTGACCGATCATGATAGCGGGAAGGTATACTTTCGCGTCGAGGGCGAGACTGTACAAATAGAGACGGTCGAGGACAGCAGAGCCAGAGACAGAGCATGCTCAGAGACCAGCACAGATACAAAGAACCTGACAGATGCAGGGCTAGACATCCACCAGGACTGTGACTTTGTGATCACAGGCGATGAGGCAGTTTGGGCAGACCCAGCAGCACAGGCCATCCTCTCATCTTCAGACACCGCTGATGCAGAGATGACAGCAGAGGAGAGCTTGGAGAGCACATTCCTGGTTCAGGATACTTTAGAGGCAGCAGAGCAGGTTTTTGATCGCGACACGGATTTTTGTGATATTGGTGGTACTGATGCCACCTTCTCTGATGCAGATCCCTCGAAGTCAGAGTCTGAGTGGGCAGATTGTGATGATTATATGCCAGACCTGATCTCCACTGAGCCTACAGTTGAGGAGGAGGTAGATGCCGAGCAGATCAGAGACAGTTCAGTTGAGCAGCCTTCTCCAGATCCAATTTACGAGAGTACACTTTCAGTCTCCCGGACAGATTTGGCAGCATACACGCGGCTTCTTTCGAAGCCAGATTTGCCAGCACCCAGTTGTCCAGAGCTGAAGCCGCTTCCTTCGTCGCTGAAGTATTGATTCCTTGCGGGTGAGCATGAGATGTACCCAATCATTATCTCAGCCGATTTGACTGGAGAGCAGGAATCCCGTATGATGGGGGTTCTTGAAAAGAACCGCAAGGCAATAGGATGGAGCGTAGTAGATCTCCATGGGATTAGTCCGGCCCTGTGCTCCCACCATATCTATCTCGAGGATGAGGCGAAGCTGTCGCGTGAGTTCCAGCGGTGGCTGAACCCAAATCTGAGAGAGGTTGTCATGAAGGAAATTTCGAAATGGTGGAGCGCCGATTTTATCTATCCCATCTCCGACTCCAAGTGGGTCAGCCTTTTGCATGTGGTGCCCAAGAAGACGGGCATCACTACAGTGATTAGCGAGTCTGGAGAGGAGATTGCTACACGAGTACCCACTTCTTGGCGGGTTTGTGTTGACTACAGGAGACTCAACCAGGCCACCAAGAAGGATCATTTCCCCCTGCCCTTTATTGATCAGATTATTGAGAGACTGGCAGGGAAGAGCCATTATTGTTTTCTGGATGGGTACTCGGGCTACAACCATGTGGCCATCGCTCCTGAGGATCAGGAGAAGACCACCTTTACCTGTCCCTTCGGCACATACGCCTTCCGACGCATGCCATTTGGGCTATGCAACGCCCCTGCGACTTTTCAGAGATGCATGCTGTCGATCTTTTCGGACATGGTAGGGGAGTGCTTAGAGGTCTTCATGGATGATTTCTCGGTTTATGGCGACGGATTCGACTCCTGTCTTGACTGCCTAGACCGAGTACTCCAGCGATGTATTGAGGTCCGCTTGGTTCTTTCTTGGGAGAAGAGTCACTTCATGGTGACTCAAGGGACGGTGCTTGGCCACATCATCTCCAACAGGGGCATGGAGGTTGATCCGACCAAGGTTGATGTCATTAGAAAACTCACACCACCGTCCAATTTACGGCAGTTACGGTCTTTCCTGGGGCACGTCGGTTTCTATCGGCGATTCATCCGTGATTTCAGTAGAGTTGCCCGATCGTTGACTGACCTGCTGACGAAAGACACCGAGTTCCTTGTCGATGACAAGTGTCTTTCGTCCTTTGATACTCTCAAGTAGTGTATTGTTGAGGCTCCTGTCTTCCAGCCACCAGATTGGTCTCTCCCATTCGAGATCATGACGGATGCCTCCGATTTTGCCGTCGGGGCTGTGCTGGGACAGAGGAGGGATGGAGTCCCATTTGCTATCCACTATTCTAGCCGCATCATGGATTCCGCCCAGCGAAATTATACAGTCACAGAGAAAGAGATGCTAGCAGTAGTGTTCACCCTAGATAAGTTCAAATCGTACATCATTGGATCTAGAGTGACTTTGTACACTGATCATACCGCCATCCGATACCTCATGGCAAAGAAGGATGCCAAGGCCAGACTGACTAGATGGATCCTTCTACTCCAGGAGTTCGACATTGAGATTAAGGATAAGCCTGGAGTCAAGAATGTGGTGGCGGATCATCTCTCCCATTTAGAGCAGCCTGAGGAGTCTGGGCAGATTGATCCCATTTGTGAGACCTTCCCAGATGAGGCGATCATTGCTATCGCCTCACTCCCGTGGTATGCCGATATTGAGAACTTTCTTGTTGCTAAGAAAGTCCCACAAGGTTGGCCCAGACAGAGGCTCGAGACCTTCCTCGCGACGGCCAAGTGTTACCATTGGGAGGATCCCATCCTTTACCACGAAGGAGGGGATAGTGTCTGGCGTAGGTGCATCCCTCAGGATGAGCACCATAGCGTCCTCACTTACTGCCACAAGCTTGAGGCAGGAGGACATCACTCTGGGAGGAGAACGGCACAGAAAGCGCTCCAATCCGGCTTGTGGTGGCCTACCCTTTTCAAGGACTCTGATGAGTTCGTGAAGAGGTGTACTGACTGTCAGAGGATGGGCACTTGTGGACAGCGTGATATGATGCCGATGCAGCCCATTCACTTCTGTGAGGTTTTTGACGCATGGGGCATCGATTTCATGGGTCCATTCCCTAAGAGTCAGGGATTTGAGTACATTCTGTTGGCCGTTGACTATGTTAGTCGTTGGGTTGAGGCTATCCCCGCCTGAGCCGCTGATGCCAGGACAGTTTGCAGATTTTTGAGGAAGCACATCATCACGCGGTTCGGGGTACCTCGAGTATTGATTTCAGATGGGGGGTCTCATTTCATCAACGACCAGGTGAAGGCATTGCCAGTGAGTTCGGCATAGACCATCGAGTTGCCACTCCATACCATCCACAGACGAATGGTCTAGCCGAGGTCTCGAACAGGGAGATCAAGACTATTTTGCAGAAAGTCGTCCGCCCTGACCGCAAGGATTGGTCACAGCTTTTGAACTCGGTCTTGTGGGCATATAGGACGTCTTTCAAGACACCATTGGGCACATCTCCCTTTCGCCTAGTTTATGGTAAGCCATGCCATTTACCTGTTGAGTTGAGGCACAAGTCACTTTGGGCAGTCACGGATATTCTTTTAAATCCAGAGAGTGTAGGAGACCAAAGGAGGGCAGAGTTAGCAGCCTTGGAGGAGCTTAGAGATACAACCTTCTCAAACAGCCTACAGTATAAGGAGAGAGTGAAAGAGTGGCATGATTCTCATATCAGCCACAAGCATTTTGAGCCTGGACAGAGAGTATGGTTGTTTGATGAAAGGCTTCGTCTATTTCCAGGGAAGCTACAAAGCAAATGGAAGGGACCTTATCTGGTGAGAAAGGTACACGACAATGGTAGCATTGATATATCCGAGTTGTCTTCTGAGAGTACCTTTCGAGTGAACGGCCAGCGGCTCAAGCCATTTCTAGATCATGAGCCGCGGGTCGTTGATGTTGCCCCTATTCACTTTACGTGAGATGTGGTCTCTTGATTCACACCTATTGCATCTCACGCCTGATTATCACTGTTCTTCTGACTTGTATAGATCCAGTTGTCCATATCATTTTATTCTTTAGTCCCACATCCCTTTTCTCATCTTATGATTATGCTATACTTAGGGTGTACTTTACCCTAAGTATAGGGGGGATGTAGGACCTGCGGGTATTCTTTTTATTCTTTCTGCCCCTGTTTTGCTGCCTATACTTAGGGATATTTTACCCTAAGTATAGGGGGGGGGGCAGGCTCTGTTCATTCTTCACTCGGATTTCCCTTCATGTACAGCTTGCTATACTTAGGATTATTTAATCCTAAGTATAGGGGGAAACCACCGAGCTCTCCTCATTCTATTCATTCATTCATTTCTGTACTTAGCCATTCCTTTTCACTTCCCTTTTACTAAGCACGAGTTATGTCTTCTTCATCGCTCTTATCACTCTGAGGACATCGTTCGAGCTAAGTATGGGGGGGTGTGTATATATTTCATATATACTTTAGCCATAACTCGTACTTTGTGTGAGTGTGTTAATAAATAAAATGGCTAAAAACCCCAAAAATCACAAAAAATAAAATTTTTTTCTGTAAATATACATTCTTTTATTGCACATACATAGCTAGTGTACAAAATTATTTTTGTAAAATTGTTTTCAAAAAGTTTTTGTGTAAAGTTTGTGTAAATATTTTCTTATCAAAATTATGTATATAGTACAAAATTTTTCCAAAATGTTTTGAAAATCAAAAGTTTGCAAAAATCTTGTGTAAATGTTTGTAAATACTTTTGCAAAACTTGCACTTCATGCATCCATCCATTCATGATTTCAAAACATTTTTCAAAAAATTTTGCACGATTGTAAATATTTCTAAATATCATCTTTATATGTATATATGTATATAGCTTTTCCTGGATGATAGTTGATATTTAAACTAAGCCTGGAATTAAATTGAGAAATGGAGCTTGCTTAAGATCTTAATCCACTTAATTCTAAGAGGAACCTTATAGGGCTTAGGGTTAAGGCTTTTTAGGTCCTTAAGGACTTAATTCTTTGAGTCCACTAGGCTATGAGCATATGTCATCTTGATGAGCCCAAGTAGAGCACTTAACAACACACGCATGACTCTTAGAGACAATGGCTTGACTTGCACCAGCACTTTACACATAGCTCTCCATGGATGAGGTGGTGAGGAGGCAGTTTCCTTTGGCTTGGGGTAGCATATGAGGGTAGTACTTCTAGGCGGAACCTCTCTTCTTCTTCTAGTGAAGGAAGTGCGTCTCAACTTGGTCTAGTGGTGATGAAGGCTAAAGACAGAAGCTGTGGGTTGCAATAAAGCTTCAAAAGAGGGATAGTCTACTGGCTCAAGAGGAAATTTATTGTATATATGCTGCACCATGTAGATATGTTGTATAGAGGCACTTGAAAAAAATTGCAAAATGCAAAAGAACTCCAAAAAAAAGTGGTGGGTCGGATTGAAAATTTAATAACCCCACCGGAGTGTATATAGTCAAATAAAGCAAAAGCTTATGGTATCCATGTTACATCTCATGAAGCTTGCAGCGGGAGACTTAGCTACACTGGCTGAGCTTCCAAAAGTCTATACTTCTTCCCCTCTTCTTGAGCCGGTTGCACTTGAACTTAGAAGGGAATACCCCGCTTCTCGAGGAAAGAGTTGCTAGACCGAGGCATTAGAGTTACCAGGTTGAGGGAGATTGTTAGGTTGTTTCTTTGTTACTTCTGAGGTGGGGAGCTACATATCACTTACACTGCATGGAAAGATTCATGGTCATTAGAGTTTGTGTATGTAGACTTGTTCTGATCTGGTTTATTGAGGAGTCTTGTCCATAGATTGGTGGAACTTAGAGACTGTTGAGTTTTATGCTTAAGTCTAAATAAGGTTCTGACACATTAATAATCTAAAGATCTGATCGAGCTCTATATTTCAATTTAATGAAGGAAAGTTTAATATTCAACCTTGATCCATGTACATTCCCCTCTTTTTCTTTCTTTCTTTTTCACTTCTTTTTCAAATAAGTGTTTGCTAAGGGACTAGCAAAAGTTAAGTATAGGGGGTAATGAATACCCATTCATCACTCTTTATTCTTTTATTTTAGCTACAAAAACCTTTGCAAATGCATGTATATTCATGTAAATACAAATAATTATCAAAAGCATGCATTGTACAAAGTTTAATAATTAGATTGTTCTTGTGCAAAAATAAAAGAATAAAGAGTAAAAAGAAAAAGAGGGAAATATTTAGAATAAATATTGAGCAACCTAACCCAAGGGAGGGCTCAGCATGGGCCTGACCGCATAAAAACCAAAGTAGAGGGAGATAGGGGCTCATGTGTGTAAATATTTATGTAAATAAAATAAAAGTATTTTCCTCACAAAAATAGTCTCAAATTGGTTTGTAGATAATTGTATATATTTATAAACATAAAATCAAGATAAAAATATAAAAATTTAAAAAAAAAGAAAAACAAAAACATCACTCATGTGGATAGTCATCTTGTATATAGTCCACTCATCCCTATTTATTTAGCTTTTATAAATAAACAAAATTAATTTCCAAAAACTTTGTAAATATTCTACATTATATATTGTAAATAAATAAAATAAATTAAAACAAAAAAAAATAAAAATAACAAAAATTAAAAATCCAAAAGTACCTTGTAAATATACCATGTATATACATGTACATATGTATTTATTTCACCTATGTATACAAATAATAAAAAGAAAATAAAAATGTCTTTTTATTCCTCATTCTATAATATAAATAAATAAAATATAAAATGGGAATAAAATTTTATAAAAATAAAAAAATCAAAAATCAAAAATCAAAAAGACATATTGTACATATACCTATGTATAGCTATATAGTGTAAATACCTCATTTTATTTTGAAAAATTAATTAAAAATCACCAAAAAATAGAAAAAATTAAAAGAAAAATATTTCATGTTTTGACTTTTTAATAATTATGCCATTTACTATTTTTAATTGATTTTTCAAGTCTTATCCAGGTGGCAGCCACCCATTGGTCCAGGAGGGATGTTGACCGCCCGGTCAACTCCCCCTCCAGGACCACCTCCCACGGGTATTATGCGCCCGACCCGACTTCCCCTTATTTTGGCGCCTAAACCCGACAACTTCGCACCTAAACCCAGGGTCCTAATCACTCTCCAATAATCCGGGAACCTCGCCCGATCTTTAGCCTCGAGATCCGCGCGCTCCATTGCCCTACCCGCGCTCATCTTTCCGGACCCTCCACCGTATATAGCCCGAGCTCCGCCACCTTCATTCCCATCTTTGGCTCCCCATCTTTCAGTCCCGTGACCTCCACCACCTTCCCTGAGGTGACAGCTCTCCGCCGGTGGTGTCGAAGAGAGGCGAAGGTGATCGGACCATCGATCCGGCGAGTCTTCACCGCCGTGCTCCGCCCAGAGCAGGAGCTTGAGCCTCGGGCCTCGACGACCCATGAGGCGACGACCCAGAGCTTCGCAAGCTCAGCCACAGTCGATCCCTCCATCCAGGTAGACCTGTTTCCTTTCACTTTTCGCTAATTTCCGATTTCCCCCAAATTTCGCCGTCGCCGTGTTTCGCCGATTCCGACCACCTCACAGCTCGATTCGATCATCGGAATCAACCGTCACCTCCGCCTTCTTCCCGCGCACCTTCTCCATACCTCCATTCAACCCAGCTCGCACAGGAGCTGGGTCTCGAGCTCCTCCGTCTACCCCCCTCGCCGGAGCTCGCCCATATCGCACCTCCGACCACCTTCACCCCGCCTAACCGGGTCGAGGCAGTTTGCCCTCGACCCGCGAGCTGTTTGGTCTATTTTGCAGGAGCATCCAAGCCCATCTGAGGGCTTGGACCATTGGGTCCAGCAGCTACAGCTCCGACGACCTTGCCGGAGCTCCCTGGAGCTCGGCTGGGTCATCGGAGACTCCCATCCGACGCGGAGGCTCACGCCGAACCTTTTCCGATCATCAGCGCCCCGCGAGGAGGCTCGGAGCGAGCGCACTGGGCCGGCGAAGTTCGTCGACCACCTGTTCTTCGAGGATCTTCAGCTGTCATCCGATCAGCATCGATGCTCCAGATTAGATCTCGTCCGTTCATTCACGGAGCATCCCTGACCGCCAGATCCTTGAGGTTTGATCTCCACCGTCCGATGACTGAGGTTTAGCCACGACGTCTTCGCACCGTTAGATCCAGCACGTGGCTGAATCTCATCCGTCCGATCCGAACGAGGCCCTTCTTCGCAGACCCACGTTGCAGCATCACCGTCTGATCTTCCACGTGGACGCGTTTCAGCCGTCAGATCGACTCGAGGGTTTCACTTGTGTGCGGCACGCTATTCCGACCGTCCGATCTGCCACGCATCGCGCATCACGCCCTCGGATAATAAATAAGGGGTAATTTGTTCTTAGGCCCCCTCCTTTATTTTATTTCGCATTTAGTCTTGTAAATATTTAGAGTAGTTGTTTAGTTTTTGGGATATTTGCATAGAGGACCCTGTTCTTTATTTTCTTTGCATATATACCCCTGTGTGTGATGTGACACGTGCTTCGTCACAAGGTTTTCTGGTGTATCTGCACTTTCTATCATGTAGTTCTGAATGTTACTGAATGAATGAAAACTTTTGAGTATTTGCATTTATACCCCTGTGCGTGAAAACATTTGTGCATGTGCTTTAATTCGTGGGTTATTTGCAGACTACCCCCTGGACTTTTGGTACCTGTTACCAATTAGTCCTCGGGAATAGTTTTTATTACATTTGGGTCCCTGAGTGCCCCAGGCACGTGCCACGCGCGTGACCTCCTGGGTATTTTGCATCAGACCCCTCAAAACTTCGGGTATTTGCACTTTGGTCCCTGTGCACAGTACCCTCTTTCCATTTTTGAATAAAATAGCAAATCACCTACAAATCCAACGAAAATTGGATACATGGCTCCTGCCATAGTGTAAAATTTTCGAGGATTTTTGGAGACATTTTTGTTTTGTTTTGATATTTTTAAAAATTCAAAAACAAGTATTTTCTTTACTGTTCAGCTTTGAAAATCACAAAAAATATTAAAACCTATCTAAAAATTACAAAAAAATTTACTTACTGTTTATTTTGGCTTGCTTGATTTTCTAGCCAATTTTGGCTATTTTTCGTTATCTAAAACACCTAAAAAGTGAAAAACACTCAAAAACTCATAAAAATTCTAATAAATAATTTAAAAATCCAAAAATCATAAATCCAGTGCCCTAATTTTTCTTAGACTTTCTAGTTTATAGGAAAATTACCCTCAGGAGTTGGGAGCCTTCTTTATATTTTAGATTGGCATTTTTCTCCTGACTGGACAGCACCCTTTGTTTCTGTCATTGTTTCATTTTTTGAAAATAAAATAAAAATCAGAAATCCCAAAAATTCACCAAAAACCGTAAAAATTATAAAACACACAAAAATATTTTTTCTGGAATTTTTGGTTGATTTTTAGTACATTTAATAAATTGTTGAAGCGTGTTGTTTGGTTGCTTTTCTTATTTTCTCAAAATCTTAAAAATCCAAAAAAATATAAAAAGACTTAAAAACCACCAAAAAATACAATTTCTTCTCTTCTCGACTACTTCGTAGGCCGCAAGGCCAATCGTGCTCCTTGTGTTCGACCTTGGTCGCTATACCAGGTTAATAAAATAGCCAGGACCAATATCGTGTTTATTTGCTTTCATCTGAGTTTGGTGGTCTGCTTTATTTTTCTTGATTGATTGAATTATTTCTCTCGATCCGGGTCGCAACGACCCTTGAGTGATTTTATATTTTATCCCGAATTGATTGAGTGAATCATTCGGTCATCAATATCTCGGTTGAGATTTGGAACTGCTTCGGTAAATAGGCGATTAATACGAACAACGCCTCTAGCTTTTGGGGATCTATGGGGGCGAATTGGAGCGGCACGGAAAAGGAGAGATCGATTTGCCTAGCGATCATTTGGGATATTTTATTGGCACAGAATAGAGTAATCTTTAAACATGACAAGTTACATGTGGAGAATGTTGTGGCACATACCAATGCGATGGCTGAGAGTTTGGCAATGTAATGTTATTTCTAGTACAGTTGTAATGGACGTGTAATATAATTTGGCGATAATTGGTGAAGTTTTTGGGCACTCGCCTATAAGGTGTATGCACTTTTTTCTTTCAAAAAAAATAAATGTAACTAAATTTTCCATCACTGTGCTACCACAATATATATTCTTCGTGGGATTAATCCTTTTTCATTTCCACAACACCTTATTTGCCCTGCTACCTCAATCAGGCTCCATCAATCCTCAATCCTCCTTGACTATTTATATAACCCTAATCTTTCTCACATGTTCAAATCCCTGTTTCTTTTCTTTCTACTGAATCTGTTTCCTAATCTCATGTCACAAGCCTAGTTCCGAGTCATCGGATTCTCTCATTTACCAGATCTACTTACTCAGCAATATCTTTATCGAATAATAACAGCTAACATTCAGAAATAGATTAAAAAATGCAACATAGTGGGCATCTCATAGTTTTCATTCAAAAAATAAGGATTGCATAGAAAACATGTTTCATCATACTCTTTTATATATACATCAAGCTAAAAGAAAAGAACTCAAAACAACTAGAAACTACCTTATACTATAATGTACTATGAATAGCTGGTTGGCTAGCTGACCAAGGTCCTTTCAATGGATCACCGACAAATGTTGGGTTTCCAGAAATCATAGGATAAAGATTAGTGAGTACCAAGTACAGAAGAAGAGAAAAGTGAACAAGTAATGTAGTTTAGCAAAACTTATTAGACTAGAAGGTTACATTATTCTCATTAGATTAAGTCGCATTCCTTTTATTTCGTATCAGAGATTAGTCCATGTGGCTTACTTCACCTAAAATGGACTTCGAAGCTATGGATGCATCATGATTGGAGATTACATTGATCTGCTGAGCTTATGTTGTCGCACGTTGCCTCAACCAATCCTCCAATGCTACCCTGAACATTTATTTATTTTCATTATCCAAGGTTCCAAACCCTCGTTATATGAAGTGTGAAAAATAAATTGATGGAAATAGTGGTGTAAATACTGATGTATTTACACCATTGATCTCTGCTCATTGATAGTTAGAAGCAGTTGCTGGTAATACTGATCTCCGCTCCAAAATGCCCCTTGACCGCTTGACTGATGTATATGCAAATTGCAATATCATTCTAATAAACTTGAATGGTCCTAACCTAAATTCTTTGATTAGTAAAGCAGCCATAATATTTATGGACAATCCACTATCAAGGAGTGTTTTGTCGAACTCTCGGTTGAAGATTTGACATCTGACGAGAGGAGCTCCCTTGTCTTTTTTACTTGGGATATTGCTGATTGCAATGATTGTAGCAGTGGTCAGAATGTGCTTCACATTTCTTTCTTGAATTCTTCACAATTGTCGCTTATAATTACATTCCACCTTTAGTCCTTTCTTAATGTTGGACATGTACATAATGGCCTTAAGCAAAGGCATTTTAAGCACAAGATTCTGAATTATTTCCACAACATCAGGATCATACAAAACTTTTCAATTTTTTTTGATTTTTTATCTTTTTGCATTGCATCAAAAACGGAATATGTACATAATCAAAATCAAAAGCATTATTCTTATTTACATCGCAATTAATCTTCACATTTTTCTATAGAAATGGATGGCAAAAAGGAGCACAATCATCCATAAAAGTTGAGCATCCAAAACTACAGGCTCGGCTCCATCGATGGGCACGAGATCGACTGCAGGTGCGGTCTTTTATCTTGTTGGTGTGGTGTCGCTTCGTTGTTGCTCACTTTTTGGTCTTTTTTTATTTTGTTCATTTTTTGGGTTTTTGTCTGGTGCTGCTCCTCCATCTTTTTATTCCTTACCTTACACAGTTGTTGGATGGGTTGATGTAGAAAGCTATGATTTACTTGAAGATGCTTTATTATAACCCTTTGTTATGGTAGAAGTCTGCAAAGTCCTACTGCTCCTGAGAGTAACAACATTAGATAAGAGATAGGAGTAAGTATATGTAGAGTGTCCAACATAGGGAGCAAAATGGGATAGATTCTGTAATAAGATGCAAGAAATGTAATGTATGTATCTTCTTGTATTGTTTATGGGTTTTTAATTTTATATTTTTTATATTTTTTATATTTTTTATATTTTTTATATTTTTTATATTTTTTATTAGTATTTAATTTTCTTATTTTTATTATCTTTTTATATATTTTAGATTTTAATTTCTTTTCTTGTAGGTATATAGTATAAGAATATATGATGTTATATATTCAATATAGAGTAATATTATTATAAATGCAATTAAAAATAATCAAACTACATAAAATAAAGTCTTTTGGGTGTTAAATATTTTTCTAGTATTTTTGTATCTTTTTAGATAACCTTTTCTAATTTTTAAGGATTTTTAAAGTAAGAAATATCCCAAATCAGAGATTTAGTAATAGATCGAAATTGAAATGAAGAAGAAACTTAGCAAATTAAGCCCAAAATTCTTCAAATCAACTTTAATAAGTAGATAATAATATAAATAAAATTCAGAAACAGAAAATTGTATTTTTGATATTGTTAAGAATTTTTATCTTTTTATAGTGTATTTTGGAACTTTTTAATTTTTATGTATTTTATTTTTTTATTTTTAGGGTTTTTAGTTTTTGGAGTTAAAAAATAACTAAACAAACACAAAATATATATTTTAGAATTTTTCAAAAATGTTTTACATTTTTTTGATATTTTCTAAGTCAAATAGGGCCTTTTTGTGCTCTTTTTAAAAAAAATAATAAAAGGTTGTAAATTTAAAAAATAAAATTATGATGTAGAAATGTGTACAATCAGGAGCTTAACCCTATTTTTGCTGATTTTTCAGGCAAAATAGCTATGTTAAATAAATAAAAGCTACGCACACAAATCATTATACTAGTAGGGCCATAATGCAAATAAAAATAAACTTGAGCTGCATAATGCAATTATCCTAAAAATTTACAACTGCAGATCAGTTTTTAAGTACTAAAAATAAATTTATAAAAGCCATGAAGGCTTTCCTAAAAAATATCCACGCCATGTTGGCTGATGTGGATGGGGGCCCAAGTGTAAATAAAATAAGTTCAAGGGTCTCTGCACAAGTTTCACAATGGTTTTTAACTACTTAAATGATTTACAAGATTATAAATAACATAACAAAAATGCGGGGGTTTGATGTGATATCTACCATTACTAAGGCGCTATCCAACAGGCGGGAAGCACCCACTATCCACATGGCAGTCACACGTCACATGATACCCCTTTGGTTGGCGACTGTCAGGATTAGATCTTCAATGGGGATCGGGCAGAGGCTCTTATCCAATGATGCAGAGTTGGTCTGCAAGAACACCTAACAAACTCGCACCTGGCAAGTTTTGAAGTTATGGCACACGCATCTCCTAGCACTTGGAGCTCAACCAAAGGTCACTTTACATTCCCCTCAACGCCCCATAGCTCCCACCACCATCAAAAATGTCTGGGGACCATTGGTGGGTCCTTGGAGCTCGATGACGTTCAACAGACATGGAGCTTCTTCTTTGGAAAAATTGGGACTCATATGCCCCCTTCTTAACCTTCAGAAAGGATAGCAAGCGCGATGAAGATATGGCAAGCAGGTTGAGGGTTTATTGGTGGAAGGCAACGTAAAAATGATGGGGCGGAGAGGTCCGGCGAGGTTATGGTGGCTAGACCTCGATGCTCAGATCTAGGGTAGATCTGAGGGGGCTTGGTGGTATGCAGTGTGGAGCAGCGGCTGGGAAAGGAGGTGAGGTGGATATGGTGGTTGGGAACATTGCTATACGGTGTACGAAGGTGGCCGGAGCTCTAGAGCTCCGACGAGGATTTAGGATCTAAATCTATACTAAAAATAGTAAATAAAGCTTTAAATAAAATGCTAAAAATAGTCAATAAATATTTAAATAAAATGCAAAAGACAAACCTAAGACTACAACTAACTAAAGAGCTAAAGAAATTGTACCTCAACTGGATGGCGGAGGAGATGGGATCTAATGGCCAGGTGGCCGGAGATGGATGGGAATGCCCCCACCTAGCTCTTTCCTTGTTGCGAAGTGCTAGGATTTCCTCCCGTCACAAGAAGCTCCAACCTAATGCTCTCTGAGGGGTTAAAACTGGGAGGAAAGTGAACCAACAACGAGAAGAGGAGGGTGAAGGTCTTATGTGCAGGTGAGGAAGGAGCAACATTCGAGGGGAGATTACGAGTGCAGGAAGGTAATATGGTGGAAGCTATGTACTTGACGAGAATCGTGGGTACACAGAGGTTAATTCTTATGAAGGGTTTACATTCCCTCGATTGATGTATCGAGGAGGGATATCGAGAAGAGGGCCATGTAGCCGTTCTGACAAGGTTGCGAGGGGCTCAGACAGTTGACATTGATTAACTGTCGAAGCCACCTTGTTGGTCCACAAGGACCAACCAAGAAATCTAACCATGAAAGGTTTATAAAATAATTAATAAATAGTAAAAGATTCCATTAAATTAAAGTTATCAAATAAAATGTTATTATTTTTATGGTGTTTTATTGTTTTTAATTTATTTTTCAAGGTTATTTATTACATGTTAATTTTTAGGGTTTTATTTATAGGTATATTTATCTATGTTTAAGTATTCTATATTTGTATTTCATTTTATTATTTTATTCTCTTATTTTATAAAATTATAACTTATTTTATAAACATAAATATATTTTTATTTTATTTTCTGATATAAAAGTTACACTTAATTAAATATAGGTGTATACTATATAGGTATATGTATTATATATTCATCTATGTATTTTATGCATTATTACCCAGCAGACGCTATAAACTTTGCCAATTACCTCCACGACCTTTGAAACAACCTAATTCCTCCCTCGAAACTTGCCAGCTCTTACCCCATGAACCCTTCGGGTAATCTGTTTGAAGCTCGTGGGGGTTCTTGGGGTAATTTACAGGGTCGATGGGGTAATTACGTTGTGCAAAAAGTTGTAGATGTAATTTAAAAGGTTTATAGGGTCTGTCAGGTAAAAATCCTTTTTATTTTGTTTATGTATAGTTTTATTTTAGTTTTAATATGTACATATATTATAAATAATTTATACAAAATTATAAAAATATAAAATAATAAATAAATAAATAAATAAATAAAATGAATATTTTGTTTGGTTATATTACATAATAGGGGTCCAAAAACCTAACTTTCACACCGTAACTCCAAAAAATATGAAACTACCTTCTTAAATAGCTTATTAAAAGTTATATACAATTAAAGGTGATTTTGATACATTTTAGTTTTTATTTAGGAGATATGGGTCTAGAAAGTTGTGATTTTGGAATCTTATTTAGAGTATAAAATGTATGCGTTATATTATTTTTACATAAAATCAATATTTTGTATTTTATTTTATTTTTATTTTTATTTTTATTTTTATCTACAATTTTCATGTATAAAGTTTCTTTATTTGAGTTATAAAAAGTAAAAAATAAAATATGTGACAAAGATGAAATAAATGATGAAAATAGATTTTTCTGCATTATTGGCCCTTATCTCCCCCTACTTTATTCCTTGTCAACCCAGTTGTCAATAGGCCTAGGTCTTGGGGTTTGGGCCATAAAATATCTTTGGTATTTTATTCTTTTTCTTTTCCTTATTCTATAATTTTGGCACTAAAAATAATATTTTATACAATATTTATATAATGAAGAATGAATGTTAATTTGTACAAAATAATGTTATTTACATGCATTAAATAGGGTTTTTAAGGTCAAAATGATAGAATAAAGGTTATGAAATGGATATTCGTCACATATCCATGGTGTCTTTGTTAGAGCTGGAGCGGAATGTGATCTTCCCAAACCCATAGTCGACAACCGCCTCGCATGTGCAAAGGAACGATTGACCAAGAATGATGGGAATTTGGAGTAACAGCGTAGGGGAGACCATGTTTATGACTATGAAGTCAACTGGAAATTTCATGTCCTATATGGTTACGATAACGTCCTTCAATAGACCTCTGGATCGCTTAACTGGTCGATCTGCCCATTGTAGGATCATTCGTATAGGCTTAAGCGGTCCAAGTAGAGTGAGGAGGGTATTAGATTTATTGAATACTCAATATCATGCAGAGTATACTCAAAAACTTGGTCAAAAATATGGCATATGATGTTGGGTGCTCCCATGTCTTTCTTTTTCTGCGAGAGGTCACTGGTTGCATTCACGGTGGCCATGTTAATATGTGTTTCTCTCCTATGCTACATCTATTCTGACATCTCTGATGCTTCGAGGCACATGCCTGTTTTAATCATTTCTTCATAGTTGGCATGTATTCCATGGCCTTCATGATGGATATTTCAACACAAGATTTTCAATAAATTCAACCACTCCAGGTTGGACTGCAATTTTCAAATTTCTAATTTTTCGGTGTTTTTCATTGCATTAGGAAATGAAATATTCACTGAAGAAAATCATTGTTCTTAATTACAGGATTATGTACAGAAGGTTGGCCAAAAGATGGACCACCATTCAAAATAGGAAAATATACCATTCAAAATAGGAAAATATATATGTGCATGATCTTCATCTTTGTTGGGCTAGGTTGGAAGTGTTACTGACACGAGCTCCTCTAAGGTTGGTCCTTCTCAGCTTTGGCTCTTCATTTCTCTTTTTGTAAATTTTATTTTTGCTAATTTTTTTGTATTTTCTCTTGATGGTTGTGGTGGTGAGTGGGCAGTGTTGCTCCTCCGTGATCTTCTATCTCACCCTGCTCTATTGTTGGACTGGCTGATGTAGAAAATTCTAGAAGATGCTTCATTTTTCCCCCGCAACACTCTATCGCTCTTGAGAGTCAGAACATTAGGAAACATGTAATATGATATACCTGACTCAATTAGATCGGTAGAGATATCACAAACTGCATGCTCTTTATGCTTGAAATTATTGGGTTCGCCTCAACCTACAGTGGAATCAAAGTTTGAGTGGCAACGAGGACGTCGAGCTTCTAGGACATTGCTATGAGGCCTTTGGCGAGTTGGGCCAAGCAGTAAAGCATTGGGTTCGCAAGAGCGACCTCAGATGAATCAGCGTGCCGATCAGTGATCACGTTGGGAATGGTACTTTGGAGGTTGCTTTGTGGGAATACTGTTGTTGTGGTGAGGAGGGAGTTGTTGCTGATGAAATTACGGAGGTGGAGGATACTGACTATGAGAAGCAATCGCGTAATCGAGGTATAAATTATATTGGTGGTATGTAGGATATTAGTATTATTGATTCTGCCTCTAGTTGTTCTAGTATGACGGATGGTGGTGATACTGTAGAGGTTGGTGTGATCCTTGGACAAACCTCCCAATGGAGGGTTCGTGATATATGTGGATAGCTGAAGACTGGCCATGTTGTTGTTTGTCAGGACGACCCAATTAGGCATCACTGTTTCAGATGTCGTTCACCTCTTGAATAACTAGTAGTGGAGGGAAAAATGGATCTGCATAAAAAGGCAACTGGGGCTCTAGCTAATAGAGTACAATCTGCTGAGATGGTTGTTGGGGTGACTAGTTAGGTGCCTGCATGTAGTATTACATGCTGGACCTAAGGTTGTCCTATACTCGACTGAGGTTGTTGTGGAATTGATGGCACTTTCTACTCAATGGGAGTGACGGTGGCTAGGCTCGCAGAATGTACGCCATTGATGGTACTCACAAGCAGCTCTGACTACTTTGAAATATGATCTAGTTTGTCCAGGTGTTGGGTCCTTTATTTGATCATGGACAATTTCTCCAGTTCAAGTGATCTCGTCTCAATAATATCAACTTTGGACAGATGGATCTCTATGATGCTAAGGTTGGAGCTCTCGTCCCTATCCTACATACTAGATGCCACCATATTGATGGGCATGTGGTGGAGCTACTGCTATCACTGATATGCATGGGATGGGGATAGGGAAGCCTCTCCTTTGACTATCTCTTCGAAGATCTATCAAACGACGTCCTCATCCTTGTTAAAATGACAGCTACCACATGCATCATCTATAAGCCTCTGACTTTCCTAAGTGACGCCCTCAAAGACATGTTAGACCAGACGGATCCTCGAGATGTCGCGGTGAGGACTCTTCTCCTATAAATCATGGAACCTCTCACAAACTTCATGTATGGACGCGTGTAGTCCCTGGAAGAAATTGTTGATCCGTATTCGCATTTTATTGAGACGAACAAGTGTATAATATTTCTGGAGAAACACATACTTGAGCTCCTCCCAGGACGTCACGACCTTCGCCAGATGATTAATCCAATAAAGAGACTTATACTTAAGGTTGAAGGGGAATGCAGTCATTTTGACTATGCCCAACGGAATAATAGTGTAGTGAGTGGTATGGCAGACGTGAATGAACTGTTGAAGATGGATGTAGGGCTCTTCATTTGCGTTCCCGTAGAAGGAGAGAAGAAGAGCAAGAGAATGTGGCTTTAGTTCAAAATATCTGTGCACTACAGGGATTTGTATCCACTCTATCATCTAGCCAGCCCACATAATGTAAGTTTCTTCAAGTGTGGGCTTGGGCCTCTCTTCTCTTGGCTCATCTGCGGGCCCTCCATGGAGTCCATCTTCTTCATCATCACGACCTCCTCATCTATTCTCTCTCTCCTTAGGTCATTCAACATTTCATGGAAAGCGACTTGGGCAAGAGTCCGATCTATCAGTTATTGTTGGATTGCATGGATGCATGCAAGCAGTTATTCAATTTGTAGTTTTATCGAGTGATTAATGCTCAAATCAGAAAAACCCAAATCCTGGACCTCAGGTTGCATGTCAAACCGTAATATGACCATCAATCCATCCCGATTTCCACACCATCTCATTTCCCTTCGCCTTCTCCATCAATCGCCCACTTCATCCAACCCAGATCCATCGTGGATCTGAGAATCTAAGCTCTTTCTGTCGCTCATCGTCGAAGCTCCACATTCCATGCATTTCCCTTGCCATTCTGAGCAAACCTCGGTTCGAGGAGATAGCCCTCGTGCCCGTGGTTCTTTTGGTGCTTGTTTGCAAGACTCACGACATGACTGGGACTCAAACAACCACCTGGAGCTGATCCAGGTAGTTCAGTTTCGCAGGAGCACCCTGCATCTCCGCTGCCACCTCAAACCCTGCAAGCACACGCGGAGGAGGCCCAACTACCTGCTCGGCTCGTCTAAGGATAGAAAGAGCGACGGAGATCAGAGAAACGACAAATCGAAGTTCGTTGGCGAGCAGTTCTTGCTTGTTATTTCAGCGCCCTCTCCCGTCGTTCGATCAAGAACAGTGATCCGGATCTAATCTGGATCGTTGATTATTCATGATGGGAGCGTGAAGGGAGCTGTACGATCAACTACATGGTAAAAGGAGAATGGTTGGATCTCGAGCATATAAATGAGTAATTTGCATAGCTCCCTCCTCCTTTTTGTATTTTTTAAAGGTGCATGTAAATATTTTATGTAGTTTAAAAAACTTTTGAACAAATTAATGTAAACCCTTAAATATTTCGTATATTACAATTTAATCCCTGCTAGCACCACGTGTAGGCACATGTGTATCTTGTAAGAATCGGATGTAAATCCTTGCAAGTTATCTAAATTATCATTTAAGACATAAACTTTTATTATTAGTGTTATTTTAATTAAAATTGCATTGAAAATCCCAAGCCTACCTGCATACATTTTTTTGGAAATCACTTCATTCTACAATTTTGAAAAGATAAAAAGATCAAACTTTTACTATCATCATTGTGTTGAGTAGGTGAATTAAGAGGTTAATTATTTATATTTTATTTGTTTGTAACATACTCGATCTTTTATGCACATTTACACCTTTCTCTTACATATCTTAACTTGATCATCATGAGCTCATGATACATGCCTTTTGTTTCATAGATGGCTAATTGAAGTTAATTTACTCCGAACTTTGCATATCATTTTTATTGTCTAGCATATCCACCTCCATTTTATCAAGACTTTGCTCCTAATCTTTCTTTTTGTACATATCCACCTTATCTACAATTTCAGACATTGGATTTTTACCCACCACCATCACATAGCTCACCATCTCACCTGCCCAAGATTGAGTTGTTGCAGTCATCTCTCAAGGATACCACAGTTGGGTATTTAACCCGAGTAGTGGAGAAAATGAACTTGAGGATAGATTCACTGGTATAAATAAAAGTCATTGTCGCATAACCATCTGATTTCGTTGATTCATTTAAAGGTGCTTATGAAAGCTTGCAATCACCAAAAAAACAAAAAACAAGATGATTTTAAAAATATAAAAAGATTTTGGAAGTCACTTAATCAAGTTGAGTTGTGAGAAGGGACCTTTACCAGATCCCATGTCCATACACATTAACCACAGTTCCCACCTCTAACTACAAGTATGACATTGTACAAACTGCTCCTACACATCCTTATTTAGATGATGATTCTGATCTCTTCTCATGTATGAAAGAGATAAAAACCTTTAAAAAAATGTTAATCAATCTTAAAGTGGCAACAATTATTCATGATATTATTGAGGCCCCACTTCATCGAACCATGAATCAATTATCTACACCCAAACCCAAGAAAAGAAAGTCAAGAAGCAGACCATAATCACTGCCTACACCATCAGCCACCATCTAAGGCATGACTACACCTCCTGTGAAATGCACCATTTCTATCTATTCTTGTTATCATACTATCCTTAATAACAATGCTACGATTAATATAATACATTTCTCATTGACACAATCTCGCCAAATTGGACCTCTCAAGAAAATCAAAATAAATTTTCAATTCATTGATATATCAATAAAGAAGACGAAGGCTATTCTAGATAACGACATCCTTCAAATCCAAAGTATAAGGTTCCCAAAAGAGATTCGCTTCCGTTCTATCAACGAGAACAATATCCTAATCACAACACTCAATACCAACTAGAGACCTGAATTTGAAGAGTGTACCCATGTTCATTTCCATTGTCTTGATCGCACCCAATACCGAGTAGAGATCCACATCTAACAAGAGTATACCCATATTAACCAACCCCAAAAACATGAACTAAATGCTATTATTAGAGAAATTTACTTTATCATAGATGAATCTATGACCAAGAGTTCCTCCTCAAGGGGAATTCCCCAATTCCGGTGTAAAATTCTTTATTTAAAAAAAATAATTCATTGAATTTTCATAACTATATCATTATAATATATCATTTAAGTTTCATTGAAAAATAAGAATTATTACAACCTCCATCAAAACAAAATCAATTTTAACCAACTATTAAAAAATTTTGTGTAGATGAAGAACATATAGGCTCATTTGATTACCAAGTTAAACATTCCTTACTCCATACCCTCTCCAACTCTCATATCATCCAAATAACAATTATTCACAAGAAGAAATCCCAAGGAGTCCGTTTGATAACCAAGTTACCCCAAGGTAACCAATTTACCCCTCTATAATCTTAGGTTGAATATCAATTACAAATCATAATGTCACACATCACATTCCTTATTCCAACTATCTTCAACCCTTATAACTATCCCGCTCCAAAAGTGACCAAGAATCCCAAATATTCATTTTAAAAAATAAAAAAAGAAAGAAAAATAAGAAGTTAGCTCCCCAAAAAAGAGAACCCCCATTTTATCCATATGTTTGATTTCAAAACGACAAGTCCATATCTTAATACAAATGTGTCGTCTATCATAAAAATAATGCATATCAATTTCCAAATTCCGTGTAGAGATTACGATCCTGACAAATAAATATATTGCTTAAAATAAATTATGAAAATGATACTCATTAAAATCCTAATTAAGTTAGACAATCGAATAAGAATCCGAAATTGGACCAAATCGTAGATTAATACATAAGAAATTTGAATACATAAATATTATTATAATACAAAACACAGTTTGGATAATAATATTGAACATATTAAAACAAAAGTTTAAGGAAATGGGGTGACAAAATTACAGACAAAATCTATCATTTCTCGAACTAACGATATACCATAGACAATCTCCCTTCTTATT
The DNA here is from genome assembly GCA_037367405.1 of Ottelia alismoides. Taxonomy (NCBI): domain Eukaryota; kingdom Viridiplantae; phylum Streptophyta; class Magnoliopsida; order Alismatales; family Hydrocharitaceae; genus Ottelia; species Ottelia alismoides. Next base: position 583,209 of record JAZKJV010008006.1, on the reverse strand, counting down.
TTAGATCTCTCTTCCACAATCAAAAGAACGACGAACAGAACCACAAAAGGAAACAAATAATCAGAAATATTGACTTGGAAACCAATCTCACAACAAAATCATTAAATCAAAAATAATCCTCTGTAACGCAGGTATAAGCAGCCTAATCTGAATCGATGGAATGAAGAGAAACATGGCAGAAAAGCCAAACTTGCAGACCCTTCAGAGGCGCAAGCAAGCATTAAATTGTGCACAGCTTCCCTATTTGGGTTCCACGCCGGATTTACTGATACATAAAGCATCAAATCCAACGCTCTATACTGAAGTAGCCATAACTGACCTCAAAGACAAAGATCAAGAAAGAAGAGACGGATATAGCGGCTACATAAAGAGAATGTAGATCTAATCCAGGCCCGCAGGATCAAAGCCCTAAGGCATCACAGCGAGCAGACATGACGATCCGCAGATCCATCTCCGTGCACACTACCATGCTTCCTTCATCGCATCGAGAGATTGTCCAGAGCATCGGCTTATTGTGCACGGGAAACCGATCGAACTTCAGATTCGAGAAACAAAAAATCAAAATCGGAAAGAGGAGATGACGAATGAAAAATAGGTATAAGAAGATCGGGGCGAACAGTAATCAAAGAAAGGACTACGGAGATCGGAGAGACAAACCCTAAAATCGGGACGAAGGGGATGTTGCCGATTCATGTCGAGGGTCGCTTTTATATAAGAGGATGCAGTCCAGGCGTGGGTTGTTAGCAATAGCGGAACGCCGTAGGATGGATCAACGGTTCTGATGGAGGCGGATATTAGGACGGTCCTGGTTAGGGTTTCAACCTTCAACTCAACCTCAAAAAGAGGGAGTTATTCATTTGTTTGGTATGTTTATTTTTTCATCAAATAGGAACTCATTTGTAAAATAGTTCTGGCTAATATTTGAAGAGATATTACATCCATGCTTTTATATAATTTTATATTTATATGACGATGTTTCCGTAGTTATGATTTACATCAAAAGCATTCGATATTTGTGGTTATTTATGCCTCACTCTTTTGAGTAAATTTAAGGTGCAGATGTAGTTAATGTCGTACATCACAAGACTACATGGACGACGATGATGCACTTCGAAGCCGAATCAATAATATTTGGTTACTAGGTTATGTTATAGGAAATAGTAGTTGTGTGCATAATATTTCATGTTTATCTAATTTCTCATTGATTATTTGTCCTCCAACATTTCTCCTCTAAATAAAGAAGCTTTACAATTACATAACAAACAACTCTTTCATTTATTTCCACATGGTATCTAAGTGGCGGTCGAAGATCAGAGCTCTTATATCCTCGTGAAGACCATAATCCCACCATCCAGTCTCTTATCTTTCTTCTTCTTCTTCTTATTCTTCTTCTTCTTTATGTGAAGTTGTTCTCTGAGGTCGCTCCCCTCCGTGCAACCCTCTTCCGCACATTACCCTCATATGTGTGCCTCGAGACCCGTTTCTAGCAGCTCTCGAGATCCAAGATAGTGGCCTTCGGATTCAGTAACCATAGTCACACCTCTCATGGAGGTACAACACATGTGTGGTGCTCTCATTGGTGGTCTAGGGGTATTGCATGGATACCCTGCTCTTTCTTTCGAACAACAACAAAGCCTTTTCCCACATTAAGTAGGACCGGCTACATGGGATTTTTGCCTCCATTCAAATTTATATTGGGTCAATCTCAGGCTTAGATCCAATAAACTAAGATACATTCGTATAGTCTCATTACAATACTTTTGGGCCTTCCTCACCCTTTATTCGCCAAACAACATCCCAAAACTTGCATCTCCTAACCGATACATTAGCTGACTAATGAATCCAAATTTGCCCTTGTTAATTGATTATTAATTGGCGTTGTAAGCGGGCAATTAGGATTGATCAAAAATGATGACACCAAGAAATGATATGGAAAATCAAGTATTTATGCGATCGGATTTATTTATTTTACTTGGGTAAGTCCCAAGGTTGAACTCAGGAGGTATACTGAGGGTTTAGAATTAATCTTTAAATAATTTGAAAAAATCTAGGTTTTCAAAAGAGAAAAAGAAGAAGTTTTTTTGGTGTTTTCTCTTTTTTTAACTTTATGGATTTTTATTTAAAGATGTAATTAATTGTGAAAAGAAACGTGGTGCATCGATTTATAAAATAAATTGAATGCAGAGAAAATAATGTCATGATATGAGGTGACACAAGAAATAAACATATGCGATATTTTTGTGATTTTAATGATGGAATAATATGACGCAAATGTAAATGCAGAGATGAAGGTGAATGTGGATGCAAGTCAAGACAAATAATAGCAAACCATTTAATTAATTGAAACCTCCCCTTATTTAATTGATTTCAAAAACTAGTGTAGCAATTTGTATTCCCAATGAATCACCCCAATCGAAACAAAAGTTATTGAGAAATATAGTCAATGAATTCAAAGACAAATGCTTAAAAATAAAACCTCCATTAACCACTACCAAATAATTATCAAAATATAATCTCAATGTTCTAGATGAAAGAGCATGAAATAACGATCAAAACAACACAAAGAACGTCAAATTCTGACATATAATCCTCAAGATATGATCAAATGAATGTTCATGGGCTAAAATGTAAAGAAAATAAAAAAATAGTTCGCAAATATACCCCTGAAAAGGACTATCTACAAATCGAAGGAATCGGCTAGGATCTTCTGCAAATTACCCCAAGCGGGGGTCTTGTTGTAATTTATGGAAGCTTGGATTGTGGCAGCACAAATATCCCAGGGTTATGTGTACAGCGTGCGTGACTTGAGTCTTTTGGTGATTCTGGAAGAGTCAGAGGGTGTTGGTGTAATTTTTCCATTGTGCGCATGGGATGCATGTGAGAAGAGGAGGCTCAGAGGGTGGTTTGATGTGGGCCTCCATGTGGCTGCCCTGGCTTACTTCGGGAACACTTTAGAAACTTGACTCCAATTCGAAGCTACCTCTTGATCTGGATTGTCGATGAAGATCAATCCAAGGTTTATGCCTAGGGCGAAGACGGACGACAAGAATTAATCCCTCATGTTCTTGATCAGAGGGTATCTAGAGGGCGAGTTCTTCATCTAGGCTAGGGTCAGTGGCAGAGATGTGGTTGAAGGTGGAGGGCAGCCCGGTCGATGCATGACGCGGGAGGCGTTGCGGGAGGCTAGAAGTGGCGAGAGGAGGAGGTATCGAATTATATATATATTCGCATTATTTTATTTTGACTCCCCGGCAATGATTATACTGAAAAATTGTGAATCACATTCTACAACTAGGTCTCACAAAATATGTCCTCCTCACCATCCATGTTTCAATCATGCCATTGAAAAATTGTGAATTACATTCACAATCTAAAATAAAAATATAAATTATATTTTCAATTAATTATCCAATGTGAATCCAATTCATATCAATAATTAATCAACAAATATTAATAACAATATTCTCTCTCTGATATATTACAAGTCACGTTTATAATATATATGAATAATTGGATAGTATTATCTACATTACTCATATCCATGATAATTAAATTACATTTATTCGTCTTGGATCTCCAATCTCATGTACTCAAATAATATGAATCATATTCATATTATTCACATCTTTGATAATTAAATCATATTTTATTATCTCGGATAACTCTCCTTATAATATTAATCAAATTCATATTATTCATGATAATTAAGTCACATTTATTTATCCATTTTCCCAATGCTCGGATATATATATATATCTACAATAAAATTATCATTGAACTCTTTCAAGGATAATACGTTTTTTCCACAGATACTTGGTTGTATTGTTCCACATATAGTGACTTGGATATTAAGATCACAACTCAAATCCAGATCTTGCAAACCTCTCATAGAAGCTTGATTAAATCAAGATCCCAAATCTAATATTCTCATTGCATCTAAATCACATTCAAAATAATGTCCAACATTTAGACCAAGATTAGATCACTTGTCTACTTAGAGGAGCCACTAAAATCCAGATCCGTTACATCACTCTCTAGGAATTGAAGCATCATGGTTATATACTCGTTTATGATCACATCACCCTCACGTATTCCTAATACATGTACATTCTGCATATTGGAAGACCAAGAATAAATCTGAAGTATTAGATCTATTTAGTATGTCTTCTTCAGGATTTTATCATTAAGGTTCTCATTCGATCATTGAGAGTTGGTATCGATCATATACTTTCCAAACACATATATCAAACCTAGATATTGATCACATACTTTCAAAAAGCATATATCAAACATGCAAATTCAGTCAAGCTTCCAAAGCTAAATGACCATGCATGAAATTTGATTCTTCCCAATATCCCATAACTGAGCTCATGTCTTCCAGTTCAGCACTGAACATGTATGATCCCTTTAAGAGATCGTATTACTCATATACCCTTGCATGCACACCAGCGCGTTGGTGTATAGACCTTGGTTAGGCCATCAACCTATTAGTTTGCCAAATGTACATACTCAGACATATAGTAACACATCTGTCTCCAGTCAGAAGATGCATGTGTATATCATGATAGCATATGACATAGGTATTTGATTATCTCGATCTCATTAAGTCAATTCTTTGACCTAACTAATCTAACACCTCTGAATCTCTATTCTTATGCAGAGGACATGCATCAAGAGGTCGGTCAGATATCAGCCTTTAGAGAAAGGATTCCCATCTCCTTCTCAAGTTGGAGATCCTATCTTAATCATTTGACGGTGCTTGATGAGTCCTCAATCTAACTCTTAAGACATTCACCCATGCACCAGCCTCTATGATTCTATAATTGAATCAACAAATGTATGATCATTAAGATGGCCACGGTACATAACCCTAATTGTAGTAAGATACCTATTATGCAGATTACTTATTCTTCATTTCATATCAAGGAATGATATTTGCAATAATATTTAGTGCATAATGGCTCGTCGTGGGCTCGGATGTCCAACAATCTCCCATTAGTCCAAAGAGTCATTAATGAGTTAATCTTTAAACCTACACTCATGTGATAATCATAGGCTAATTAATATAGCTAGGTAAGCTGATCAGTAACTCTGTTCTTGAGAGACTACGCCATGTCCATTTACGTCACTTGCATATCCCTCAGTAACAGTTCTCATGTCCAATGCGAATGTTGCATATCATGCAACCAATAATCGATTTTGTCAGTTCTAGTGTCCTTGGCACTACAACTTAATAATCATTATAACCAGTATGTATTTTCCATTATCTTTATCAAAAAACCTTTGTTCTCGGAGATCTCTATCCCTAAGGTATCTGCAGTTAAGACCTTTTAGATCACCATCTATAAAGTCTTAAATTCTTGATCATAAGACTTAGAGATCACTATATCAAAAGTCTTGTCCTCTTTGAAGATTTTGTTATTACTACAATCAATGTTTTATCTCCATAGTAGTATTAGTAACATTTACTACTCCCACTGCATTGCATACATCTGGCTTTTGTACACATCTAGCATACACCGAGCTTCCAAAGCCGATGCACTAGGGTATATAACTTTGGTATTCACATCCTCAACTCTTTGAGGTGTTATCCCTTCAGATAGGTCAGTACCATATCTTAAGAAAAAGAAGTCTTTCTTGGAATTTTCTAGAAAATGGAATATGTCCAAAGGTACTACAAATATGACGGTCCCAATATCCTCTTCTCTTTGCTTCTGAACACCTTCAGAACTAAGATACAAGAGGTATCCATGAGATCATACTTTAAGTATGGAATAACCAGATTATAAAACACTTATATCATCCTTATATCATTCCAAATGATTAGGATATCATCTACATTTAACACGATGAACACGATGGAACTTCCACTAAGCTTCACGTGGTTTATCAAGATTCTATCTTAAATCATAACATTTATAATTTCATAAAATCTTATGTTTCTACTATAATAAGCTTATTTGAGTCTAGAGATGGAGTTCCTTAAGCTCGCACACCTTGCTTTCCTCAACTATGAAGCCTAGGGGCTACTTCAAGTGAATATCCTCAGATAAGTATTCATTGAAGATGTCAAAGTCAAGTTGTGTAGCTAAATTTAGCAATATTCTGATGGGTTTAAGTATGGTCACTGGAGAGCAAGTCTCATCGCAAGTGATGTCTTCTCTTCGGTATGTAGCTCATGGCTACGAGCAATGCTTTGAAGGTTTATACCTTTTCATTAGATTCCCTCTTTCTCTTGAAGATTCATTTACACCTTAGCGGGTCTTACCCATATAGGTGGATCCTCGAGAGTCCACATACAATATTTTTATATGAAGTCTACTTGTTAGCATCCATCTTTCCATGCCATGATCTTCATAAGCTTCATCACATGAAGTGAGATCATTGTCCGATTTAACTAACTGATGAACGCGAAATTTGCCTCTTTAATAAGAATGAATTGTAGTATAGGAGGCGAATTTCGGTCAGTCAAAAACAACAATCTTTGAATGTTGTGGAATATTTTTACTTGGCAAGTCTACCAAGGTCGAATACAGGGACACGGCTACCTAATTCATTTATCGAATTTTTATTCATGAAGCTCAGATGTGAAACATTTCTCAATTTCAGGTCTCCATAATGAACTATGCTATTTACAAAGCAATACTAAGATGCATGCATTTTTTAATTGATTTTTATGCAATTTGAAGTGATGGATGAACAACTATGCAAGTTTATATGTATGCTAAATAAAATAATACAAAGATATCCGACAATTATGAGCAACACAATATAAAATGAAAATCAGAGTCATTTTAATTCCGACAAGAAGAGTAGTTATCAAATCAGAGCATGGACAAGGATAACCGAGTCTCATTTATCACATAAAAAATCACTCATTAAAAATAGTGGCGAATGAGAAAATTAAGCATGCTAAGATGTAGAGGACAAAACAAGGATCAAAACGACACTAAAATCATGCAATTTGGACCTACGATGCTCAAGTTATGAAGAAAACAATGCATGGGCATAATTGTAATAAAAATGCAAGAAAATCCCAAGAGGGACCTAAATGCAAATAAAAGAAATCGTCTGGGCCCTTATGTAATTTTTTCATTGCGCGCAGGGACCTATTTGCAAATATAGAAACTCGATAGGGCCTCCTTATAATTAACCCAGACACGCACGCGTGCCTATTCTTCGAAGATCCAAGGTCTCTCCTGTAATTTACCCAAGCCCTCACGTGCCGTGCACGTGAGGGACCAGGCTCGGGACGCAGCCTTTGGTTCAGGCCACGTGACAGCAATCTGGGGCTCGGGTCGAGGTTCGGTGGGACCCGAGCCTGTAGGTCTGGAGTGAAGGCTCGGGTTTCCATGCGTAATCATCACAGCCGTCCGATCCGGATGATCGGACGACATCTGTACTTTCTCCCTCCGCCGCGGGCTACCGGAGGAGGCGGGGCTCCGGCGACACGCGAAAGGCTCCACCGAGCTCCAGAGGGTGGTCTGAGGGTCGACGAAGATTGCTAACTGTCTGGCGGAGGTCCCCGAGCAGTTGCGGAGCTCCAAAGGTGTCCGGATCTGCTCGGCGAAGCACGGTCGTTGGAGGAGGAGAGCTTGAAGGTGCTCCGACACGAAGTCCGGCCATTGAAGATACCTGTAGGGGCCAGTTATAGCCGAAGCGTGCGCAAGTGGTTGTGAAGTGCGTGGAGTGAGATGGGAGCTGGCGGAGGTGGAGAAGGTGGCGGCTCTGGTGGGTCCTCCGCCGTGACAACGGAGGCACTTGATCGGGCAGTGGAGAGGTTCAGGAGGCAGGAGATGGGGTTGGCGTATAGGTTTGATAAGTGGAGAAGCTCGGGGGGTGTTCAGGTACGGGTGAAAAGGAAGGTGGTTGGCGGAGTAATTCAGAGAGAGAAATAAGAATCACCTCGCCGGAGCAAGGTGTTGGCCGAGGATGTGACCTGGGTTTGAGCTCCTTAGAGGCTCGGGGTTGTCTCCCAACGTGCACGGCCAGTGCACGGAGCTCGAGCTACCGCCATTGGTGGTAGAGCTAACATGGCAAGGCGCCATGGATCACACCTGGATGCTACGGTCGTCGACATCTAAACAACGGGCCGCTCCGCTCGACGAGATCTACAACTTTCATGTTGGTAAAAAAGGCAAAAGAGATCATTTGTACAAAAAGTATTTTTGGGGGTATTTTTAAGGGGATAAAACACCGGCTTTTTATCTTTTGAGATGTTTTTGTATTTTTGAGTCTTTTTAAAGGGTCGGTGAATTATAGACAATTATTCTACCTAATTTTTAGGGGTTTTTTATGATAAAATAATTACAAGAAAAATAAAGGAAATTAAATACAATTATGCACAATATAATACATGATAAAAATAAAGAACTAAAGGTGGTTTTTATTGGATTAGTCAAGACATGGGTTTAATTTGCCGCTTTTAGCATGATGAATACGAGATTCATGATACCCCTATACTTAAACTATGCTCGTCCTCGAGCATCTAAAGAATGAAGGAGTCTGATTAATTCCTGACAGTTGATGACCGAAAAATCCCGAGCAACTAAGGATGAAGAAACAACAAAGGTCGTTGCGACCTCAGTCGCTCAAGAGATCAAACGGTCAATCAAGAAAATTAAGTGCAGACCACCAAAATTAGATAAAAATCAAAGAAATACGGTAGCGGTCCTGGCTATTAGATTAGCCTGGTATAGCGACCAGGGTCGGACTCAGGGAGCACGTGATGGCCTTGCAGCCTACGAATTAGTCTAAAAAAGGAATAAAATAAAACAAAGGTCTTTTTGGTGGATTTTTAGTCTTTTTATATTTTTTTGGATTTTTTAATTAATGAAGAAAATAAAGGAAGCAAATAAACAAGCCAATACACACAATTATTTATTTACTCCAAAATCACTCAAAATATCAAAAAAATATTTTTATATTTTATATATTTTTTACTGTTTTTGGGTAATTTTTGGTATTTTTCTGATTTTTATTGACTTTTGTAAAAATCAAACAAGGCAAGAAAACAAGGGGACTGTCCAGCCAGGTGTCAAGGGCAAATTTAAAATGCAAAATGGCATATTAACACCTGGAGGTAATTTTCCTGTAAAGAAGAAGACACAAGGAAACTTTAGGCACCAGAATTATTGTTTTTGGGTTTTTCAATTAATTATTAGAATTTTTATAGGGTTTTTAGTGCTTTTCAATTTTTATAAGTTTTATAAAGTGAAAAATTACCAAAGTTGGTCAGAAAATCAAACAAGGAAAAACAAACACCTACCTAAGTTTTTTGTAATTTTTAGCGGTGTTTTAATATTTTTTGTGATTTTTAAAGTTAGACAGTAAAGAAAATGCGTGTTTTGTATTTTTAAAAATATCAAAAAGTGTCAAAAATGTCTCCAAAAATTGTAGAAAATTTTACATCATGGCAGGAGTCATGTATCCAATTTTCATCAAATGTGGAGTTGATTTGCTATTTTATTAAAAATAAAAACAAAGACACAATGCACAGGGACCTATCTGCAAATACCACAAAGTTCTGGGCCCCCTGGAGAACAAGGCAGGAAAATCTGGGGCTAAAAGTGCAAAATGTCCCCCGGCCACGCACGATACGCGTGACTCAGGCCTAGGGGGACCTATCTGTCATTCCTATTTTAAAATATGCAATCAATAACACCCGAAAAACATAGAACGAAAACTGCAGATATACCACAAAACACGTGGCGAAGCACGTGGCCACTATACACAGGGGTATACAAGCAAATAGCAGAAACAGAAAGGTCCTACATGCAAATATACCAAACTAAAATAAACTATCTAAAATATTTACAGGACTAAAGACAAAGAACTAAAAAGCTAAGGGCCTACGGAAAAATTACCCTTTATTAAATGTCGACGGATGAAGTGATGCCACGTAGCAGATCTAACGGGTGAGAATATCGGCGCCATTAACCACGAAACACTGGCCGGATCAAACGGATGAGGGTCCACCACGTGGCAGATCTGATGGTCCTGGTGCTCTGTGGCTAAACCCTCGGTGAATCAATGGTGGAGAAGAAGGCACGTGGAGATCAGACGGCTCTGGAGTCACGGGTGCCTCTTCATCTGATCGTGCGGCTCAGATCGGTCCTCAGATGGATCGGACGGTGGCGAAGCTCCTCAAATGGGCGGCCAAGATCTAATCTGGAGCGAGAGGACGATCTGACGGCTCGCGAGGATCCTGGAAGAACTGTCAGCCGGCGAGCTTCGCCGGCTCAAAACTCAAGCGTGAGGACTCCTCGACAGCTGCTGAGATGCTGGAAAGATGCGCCCGCAGCCAATGGACAGCTCCGATGATGGCGGGGAGCCCTGGAGAGCTCCGACGGCGATGAAGACCTGGAGCACCTGTGCCTGAGCTGCTGGCCTCCAGATGAGGCTCTCCTAACGATTTGACCTGCACAGGAAGAAAGATGGGTTGATGGCAAACTGCCTCGATCCGTCAAAGCGCGAAATGGATGGGAGATGCACTGATATGGCGGTCCTCCGGCAAGCGGCGGAGGGGGAGAACCGAGGTCCCTGCTCCGGGGCGAGCCAAGGGGGATGGTTAGGTGGAGAAGATGCGGAGGAGGCTCGTGAAAGTGGTGACGGTGTCGGATGGGCTGATGGATGGTCGGAGTGAGATGGTGAAGGCGGCGGAGCTACAAGAACAGTAACCTAAGATCTACGTTCTACGCTAAACTACATGCTAATAAAGCTACCTGGCGGAGGAGATCGACTGGGCTGGAGCTTCTGGAGCTCCTGGGTCATTGCCTGCAAGGGGTCGTCGGCTCCCCGAGGCCGGGCGCGCTCGCGGCGGCGCACGGCGGCGATGCCACCGGATCAGAGGTCTCCCGAAGGGCTCGAGCCTCGCTTCCACTCTGACGAACACCGCTGTCACTCAAGATCATCGGAGGAGTTCCTTGGCTGCGAGTGGGAGGTCCAAAGATCAAGAACAGAGCTGCCGGCGACGATGCTTTATATGTCTAGGGGTCCGAGAAGGGATGGATCGGGTGAGGCGCACTCAACTCGGATCCCTCAGACCCACCCCGGGCGTGGATCTGAGATGAACAAGGATCATTCGGGGCCCGGGGTTAGGGCATTAGGTTGTCAGATCGAGTGGGAAGAAAAAGGCAGAAATCGGGTCGGTCACTCAGATCCGAGACTCAGTGGTCCAGGGGGGGGGGAGTTGACCGGGGGGTCAACATCCTCCGTGGACCAATCAGAGTCCGCCAGCTCATAATTATTTGATTATTTATTTTAAAATAGTAAATGATCGAACTAAGAAAAACTTAAAACATGAAAAATATTTATTTTATTTTTTCCTATTTTTTGTGATTTTTAATTAATTTTTCAAAATAAAAATAAGGTATTTACAATATAGTACTATACATAGGTATATATACAATATGACTTTTTAATTTTTGATTTTTAATTAGTTATTTTTATACATTTTTATCCCTATATTATATTTTATTTATTTATATCATGAAATTAGGAATAAAAATATATTTTTATTTTATTTTTATTATTTATATATAAGGGTGAATTAAATAGTTATATACATATATATACATGGTATATATAATGTTATTTTTTGTTTTTAATTTTGTTCTTTTTATTTGGTTTATTTTGTTTTTGTTGTTTTTATTTTATTTATTTACACCATAAAAGATAGAGTATATACAAAGTTTTTGGAATTTTAATTTATTTATTTATAGGGTGAAATAAATATAGGAGTGTATTTATATACATGGTGAATATGTACAAGGTGAATATTTTTATTTTCTTTTAAATTTTTCAATTTTTATTTGGATTTTATATTTACAAATATTTACAAATATGTACAATTACCTTCTATTCTATTTTTTAGAGGAAAATATTCTTATTATATTTACAGGTATATTGACACACATGAGCCCCTATCTCTCTCTATTTGGGTTTTTATGCGGTCAGGCCCATGCTGAGCCCTCCCTTGGGATTAGGTCGCTCAATATTTATTCTAAATATTTCCTTCTTTTTCTTTGTTTCTTTATTCTTTTATTTTAGCACAAAAACATGCTAATTATTAGTTTTTACACAATGCATGTCTTTTGCTAATTATTTGTATTTACACATATCTACATGTATTTGCAAAGGTTTTTGTAGCTAAAATATAAGAATAAAGAGTGATGAATGGGTATTTATCACCCCCTATACTTATCTTTGCTAGTCGTTGAGCAAACACTTATTTGAAAAAGAAGTGAAAAAGAAAGAAAGAAAAAGAAAAAGAGGAGAATGCACATGGATCAAGGTTGATTATTAAACTTGCCTTCATTAAATTGAATTATGGAGCTCGATCAGATCTTTGGATTATTAATGTGTCGGAACCTTATTTGGACTTAAGCTTAAAACTCAACATCCTCTAAGTTCCACCAATCTATGGACAAGACTCCTCAATAAACCAGATCAGAACAAGTCTACATACACAAACTCTAGTGACCATGAATCTTTCCATGCAGTGTAAGTGATATGTAGCTCCCCACCTCAGAAGTGACAAAGAAACAACCTCCCCCAACCTGGTGGCTCTAATGCCTCGGTCTAGCAACTCTTTCCTCGAGAAGCGGGGTATTCCCTTCTAAGTTCAAGTGCAACCGGCTCAAGAAGAGGGGGAAGAAGATGAAGAATGGACCATGGCCAGTGTAGCCATGTATCCTTGGGAGCCTAACCAGTGTAGCTAGGTCTCCCGCTGCAAGCTTCATGAGATGTAACATGGATACCATAAGCTTTTGCTTTATTTGACTATATACACTCCGGTGGGGTTATTAAATTTTCAATCCGACCCACCACTTTTTTGGAGTTCTTTTCTTTTTGCACTTTTTTTTCATGTGCAACTGTACAACATATCTACATGGTACAACATATATACAAGGAGTTTTTCCTCTTGAGCCAGTAGACTATCCCTCTTTTGAAGCTTTATTGCAACCCACGGCTTCTGTCTTTAGCCTTCATCACCACTAGACCAAGTTGAGGCGCACTTCCTACACTAAAAGAAGAAGAGAGGTTCCGCCTAGAAGTACTACCCTCATATGCTACCCCAAGCCAAAGGAAACTGCCTCCTCGTCACCTCATCCGTGGAGAGCTATGTGTAAAGTGTTGGTGCAAGTCAAGCCATTGTCTCTAAGAGTCATATGTGTGTTGTTAAGTGCTCTACTTAGGCTCATCAAGATGACATATGCTCATAGCCTAGTGGACTCAAAGAATTAAGTCCCAATGGACCTGAAAAGCCTTAACCCTAAGCCCTATAAGGTTCCTCTTAGAATTAGGTGGATTAAGATCTTAATCAAGCTCCATTTCCCAATTTAATTCCAGGCTAGTTTAAATGTCAACTATAATCCAGGAAAAACTATATACATATGTACAAAGATGCTATTTACACAATTTTTAGAAAGGTGCAAAATTTTTGAAAAATGTTTTGAAATCATGAATGGATGAATGCATGAATGCAAGTTTTGCAAAGTATTTACACACATTTACACAAGATTTTTGCAAACTTTTGATTTTCAAAACATTTTGGAAAAATTTTGTACTATATACATAATTTTGATATGAAAATATTTACACAAACTTTACACAAAAGATTTTTGAAAACATTTTTACAAAAATAATTTGTACAATAGCTATGTATGTGCAATAAAAGAATGATTTTGTACATGAAAAAAATTTTAATTTTTGTGATTTTTAGGGTTTTTAGCCATTTTATTTATTAACACACTCACACAAAGTACGAGTTATGGCTAAAGTATATATGAAATATATACACACCCCCCTATACTTAGCTCGAACGATGTCCTCAGAGTCAAGAGCGATGAAGAAGACATAACTCATGCTTAGTATAGGGAAGTGAAAAGGAAGGCTATATACAAAGAAGAATGAATGAATAGAAGATCAGGAAGATCTCGGCTTTTCCCCCTATACTTAGGATCAAGTAATCCTAAGTATAGCAGGCTGTACACAAAGGGAAACCCGAGTGGAGAGTGTACAGGGTCTACCCCCCCTATAGTTAGGGTAAAATATCCCTAAGTATAGGCAGCAAAACAGGGGTAGAAAGACACGAAGAAAATTACGAATATATACAAGAAGGAGAGGACATCACTCCCCCTATACTTAAGGTGAAGAACCTTAAGTATAGGCAACAACAGAAGTGATGGAACAGAACGTAAGAACAACCCGGTGTTTCCACCCCCCTATACTTAGGATGAAGAATATCCTAAGTATAGCAAAGATAATCCTAAACGAGACCTGGGGTGAAAACAGAACGGAAGAAAGAAAGATCAACTAAGACGAAACACTTTTATACAAAAGAGTACCATGTTGAGGTGCCTCTCAACAAGCGCTAGATTTTACGCCCCTAGCTGGGCGCAAAGGCTAGGACAAGGCAGTATGCAGATTCAGAACGACATCGGTAAGGCGAATGCTGTACGGTCGTCGTTGTCTCGACACGAGAACAACGACGAACTCCAAAGTGTAAAGTAAGACACCCAGGTATGCACTCAAGCGGGTGTCTGCTACCGGCCAAGGATATGAAAATAAGTGATCGGGATTCGGTAGCACAAAAGAAATCATCGGCTCTGGATAAGACTGGAGTGAGAGTGTGGAGACGAAGAAATCAAACGTGGAGAAGGATGGATCAGTCATGGAATCCTCCACGTCAATCAATGTCTCAAATAGGTGTGGGCGATCAAGATCAGGAGACTCTGTCAGAAGAATGATACTTGATGAATGAAATAGAAGCAGATCAGACAGCTCATCGAATATCTCCAGGATGGGCTCATCCTCGCGAGGGTCGTCGAGGTGAGAAGACTCAAAATCAGAATGATCTAAAGACTCTTTTTCGTGTTCCTCCAGATCTGAAACACTCTCAGCAGGTGAAACCGAGTACTCATCGAGTGCGGCATTCTCCCGCAGATAACCTTCGGGGAGAAATGCAAGATCAGAAGTGAATATGAGAGGATCAGGATCTAGAAGGGCATCTGCGCTGCTGTCAAGTATCCACTTGGTGCACCAGGTTGCATCATCATCGGAAGTGTATCTCTCGGCAATCTGGAAGCAGGAGAAGGTACTAGTCAACACCGCGGAAGCTGGCAAAATGTCTGCGGCTGATCCTCGCTCTACGGCTATGCTGGCTGCCAACTGGTCCTCAACGACTGTATCTGACTCGTCAGAGTGGAGGACAAAAGGCTCGAATATGGGACTGTGTGTGTCTGTGCTCTCAGAGTGGTGTCCCGCATCGAGCTGTGGCTGCTGGGCTGAGTTCTGGTAGCTGTCTCTACCCAAGAAGTGTCTCTGTAGAAAGGAAACTGACTCCTCCGGGACTGGAAACTGAAGTAGCTGAGTCAATGACCGCAAAAGCGGGGGCTCCTCCGGTTCCTGGAGTATCATAAGATCTGATATCCAAGGCTCGTCGACTGAAAACTCTGGGGCTACCTCGAACTCCAACTGGGAAACCAACGAGAACTCGAGTAGACTCTGGGTCCGAACCTCTGCTATCGCAGTCATCTCTTCTGTCAGTGGTGTTGTCTGCTCCAAGTCCTCGGGCTGGTGTGTAGAAGCTGACTCATCATGTAAAGTGACACACCGCACTGGTACTGCATCGTCCGTATGTGTTGTCCCTACCAAGGCATCTCGTGAGAAAGAACTCTGTGAAAGTAGTCTCGAGATGGTATCCAGTAGGTGAATGTTGGAACTGCGGTCTGAACCGCCACATGTGGTAATCACCCGTGCAAGCTGCTCTGCGGTTATCCCCCGCATGGAGATCTCTATCAGGTCTGTCAGTGGAAGTCCGTGATCGAGAAATCTCCTCAAGAGGTCAAGAAACCTTGGCCATGCCTCCTACAATGGCTCCTGGGGGGTCTACTGAGAAGTCGGTGATCAAAGACCGCATCAAATCTGCTCTACGTGGAGGAAAGTATCTATGTAAGAACTCTCGGCGTAGCTCTCCCCACGTCTCGAATGTCCTCCTCAATCGGCGGTGCCATCTCATGGCTCTGTCCTGAAGTGTGAAGGGGAAGGTCCTTCTCATTAGCTCCTCTGCAGTGATATCTGAATATCTCTGTACTCTGCAAAACTCCTCGAATGCAGACAGGTGAAGATAAGGCTCCTCGTGCGCCTCTCCTGAAAATGTCGGCAGTCGCTGAATGTAATGCATATCCAAGACGAATGGACCTAGTGTAGAAGCTGACTGAGCTCCATTTGCTATCTGCTCTTCCATCAATCTGGAATAGGATCTATCTGCTGATCTCCACTGCTCTCTTTGCTCACCAACGGAGTGCGCTCTTAACTCAGCAACAACATCGTTCGAGTCTCGCATCTGCTCTATCTGGTATCCTCGGACGTCTTGCACAGCATGCCCAGAGTAGTGAGATGAAAGGGAGGGAGGGAGCGAGGGGTAGGTCGGAGATCCAACCTCCCTAGAAGGTGGACTGGAGTGATGGTCAGATAATGAAGAAAAAGCTGCAAGAGTCGGCTCGAAGTGAGGGGGATCCATCATCCAGGGGTAAAGGAGAAGAAGAGAAGAGGAATGAAGGGAGGGAGTGTGGGAAACAGATGGATAGAGAAGAAGATGGGGAAGGATCGAAGGGATCTGGAAATCACACAAGATGAACAAGCAAACCCCCGATTCACCTACGCACACAGAGCTGAAGACCGAAAGGGATCGGTCAATTATCTTGTCGATTTTATTTTAGGTGATCACTCAGTCTATCAGAGCGATTACGTGAGGTAATAGGAATCCGATATCTCTCAACCGACTGTCCTGTACCAAAGAGCCGGTAATCAGTCGAGAAAGATCGGATGGCTCTATCCTAAGGTGCGGATCACTCTCTCGCTCATCCAAACCAAACAAGGAGGGGGTTACTCTCCCCAAGACAGATTTTCAGTGAAGTGTCTTTTAGGTCAAGTGTGATTAGCAGTCCCGATTTTATTGTTTTTCTTTTTAGGTATTTTTCAATAAAAACAAAAGGCCTAACGAATTTTTCGGTTCTCCTGATTATTAAGTCAAAAACAGGGGGAGAAGACGAAAAACCCGATGCGCGAAAATCAATGATGCATGCAAAGTAAGAAAGGCGTACCTGAATCCAGCACTCTACATGCAATATGATCCGCGCAGAATTGAAAGACAGAAAGTAAACTACCTAAATGGTGCAGCGAGAAAAACCGAATCCTAAGATGGCAATTTCTACTCAATAGAACCGTCTAGCTGGTCACCACCCTTCGATCCAGAGAGTCCGGCCTAGACCCACCCCTCATCTTCTCGACAGGTCGAGTTCAGGAGTAGCGCTTAACGGGGCAGGCTCGCGGCGCGTAGGCTCGAAGGAAAATGAATCAGCTATTTTTATTAATCTTTTATTAGTAGGTTCAATTAACGATCTATAGGCACAAACAGTCTATTAGATGTGTGGATCCTACTAATTACGACACAATCAAGCAGAAAGTTTTCGATCTAGGAGCTCGATAAAAACCACGTAAAACCATAAAAGGCAGCAAAAAACGAAAACCGTGAAAAATCCGCAAAAATTCTGACTAACTAAGGGGTCCCCCGAGCACACCGGTGCTTGGCGAAACAGACCCCGAAAGTCCGAATCTCTATCTGAGTGTCCAGTCCCTGTATTATTACAACAATTGTTCAAAAATAAAGCTGGAAATAAATTCTAATCTAATCCGTGGCTATTCCGCAGCTCCCATACTTCTGCTTGCTCGTCACGTTCTCCTGCGGCTCTGTAGAGAAGAGAGTCGCCTCCGAATCTCGCGGTTGCGTCGGCTTCTGAAGAAGCCGCCTCGATCCTCAGGCCCCTCGCAAGAAAACAAACACAAGTGGTTAGACCAATTTATTTAAGCAATTATGGAAATAAATGATATATACAAAATATGCACAAAAAGCCGCGAAAATAAAACTGCGGGAAAAATCGAAAATCGACTACTAAGCTGTGCTCCCCGGCAACGGCGCCATTCTGATGACCGAAAAATCCCGAGCAACTATGGATGAAGAAATAACAAAGGTCGTTGCGACCTCAGTCGCTCAAGAGATCAAACGGTCAATCAAGAAAATTAAGTGCAGACCACCAAAATTAGATAAAAATCAAAGAAATACGGTAGCGGTCCTGGCTATTAGATTAGCATGGTATAGCAACCAGGGTCGGACTCAAGGAGCACGTGATGGCCTTGCGGCCTACGAAATAGTCTAAAAAAGGAATAAAATAAAACAAAGGTCTTTTTGGTGGATTTTTAGTCTTTTTATAATTTATTTGGATTTTTTAATTAATGAATAAAATAAAGGAAGCAAATAAACAAGCCAATACACACAATTATTTATCTACTCCCAAATCACTCAAAAATTCAAATAAAAATATTTTTATGTTTTTTATATTTTTTACTGTTTTTGGGTAATTTTTGGTATTTTTCTGATTTTTATTGACTTTTGTAAAAATCAAACAAGGCAAGAAAACAAGGGGACTGTCCAGCCAGGTGTCAAGGGAAAATTTAAAATGCAAAATGGCCATATTAGCACCTGGAGGTAATTTTCCTGTAAAGAAGAAGACACAAGGAAAATTTAGGCACCAGAATTATTATTTTTGGATTTTTCATTAGTTATTAGAATTTTTATAGGGTTTTTAGTGTTTTTTAATTTTTATAAGTTTTATAAAGTGAAAATTGACCAAAGTTGGTAAGAAAATCAAACAACGCAAAACAAACACCACCTAATTTTTTTGTAATTTTTAGCGGTATTTTAATATTTTTTTGTGATTTTTAAAGTTAGACAGTAAAGAAAATGCTCTTGCACAAACTCCAAGACCTCATCCCAAAGCTTATTCCAAAACTCTTTGTAGAACGAAATGGGAAAACCATCAGGACCCGAGGCCTCATCAGAGTTCAGATTCCAAACCGCGGCCTTTACTTCTTCCTTCGAGAAAGGTAGCACCACGCTGCCAGCGTGCACATCGGAGAGACCCTAAGCCCCAAAATGGCTCCAGCGCCACGGCCTGGATGCAACCCTCCAAGAAAACTCAATACAATGATCCGCAATCGCGTTGTCCACCTCTCTGTCCCCTTACAATCGTATTCCGCTAATCACTATAGATCTGAAAGTATTGATACGACGTCTTCCGCTAGCGACTTTGTGAAAGAAGGTCATGTTCGTATCACCCTCTTCAGCCAAGAAACCCTTGATCTTTGTTTCCATTCTTATTAAATGTCGACGGCTGAAGTGACGCCATGTAGCAGATCTAAAGGGTGAGAATATCGGCGCCTTTAACCACAAAACGCTGGCCGGATCGAACGGATGAGGGTCCACCACGTGGCAGATCTGATGGTCCTGGTGCTCTGTGGCTAAACCCTCGGTGAATCAACGGTGGAGAAGAAGGCACGTGGAGATCAGACGGCTCTGGAGTCACGGGTGCCTCTTCATCTGATCGTGCGGCTCAGATCGGTCCTTAGATGGATCGGACGGTGGCAAAGCTCCTCAAATGGGTGGCCAAGATCTAATCTGGAGCGAGAGGACGATCTGACGGCTCGCGAGGATCCTGGAAGAACTGTCGACCGGCGAGCTTCGTCGGCTCGAAACTCGAGCGTGAGGACTCCTCGACAGCTGCTGAGATGCTGGAAAGATGCGCCTAGGGGCTCCGCAGCCAATGGACAGCTCCAATGATGGCGGGGAGCCCTGGAGAGCTCCGACAGCGATGAAGACCTGGAGCACCTGTGCCTGAGCTGCTGGCCTCCAGATGAGGCTCTCTTGACGATTTGACCTGCACATGAAGAAAGATGGGTCGAGGGCAAACTGCCTCGACCCGTCAAAGCGCGAAATGGATGGGAGATACGTCGATATGGCGGTCCTCCGGCGAGCGGCGGAGGGGGAGAACTGAGGTCCCTGCTCCTGGGCGAGCCAAGGGGGATGGTTAGGTGGAGAAGATGCGGAGGAGGCTCCTGAAGGTGGTGACGGTGTCGGATGGGCTGATGGATGGTCGGAGTGAGCTGGTGAAGGCGGCGGAGCTACAAGAACAGTAACCTAAGATCTACGTTCTACGCTAAACTACATGCTAATAAAGCTACATGGCGGAGGAGATCGACTGGGCTGGAGCTTCTGGAGCTCCTGGGTCATTGCCTGCAAGGGGTCATCGGCTCCCCGAGGCTGGGCGCGCTCGCGGCGGTGCACGGCGGCGATGCCACCGGATCAGAAGTCTCCCGAAGGGCTCGAGCCTCGCTTCCACTCCGACGAACACCGCTGTCACCCATGCTCACCGGAGGAGTTCCTTGGCTGCGAGTGGGAGGTCCAAAGATCAAGAATAGAGCTGCCGTAGACGATGCTTTATATGTCCAGGGGGGACCGGAAAGGGATGGATCGGGCGAGGCGCACTCAACTCGGATCCCTCAGACCCACCCCGGGCGTGGATCTGGGATGAACAAGGATCAATCGGGGCCCGGGGTTAGGGCATTAGGCTGTCGGATTGAGTGGGAAGAAAAAGGCAGAAATCGGTTCGGTCACTCAGATCCGAGACTCAGTGGTCCAGGGGGGAGTTGACCGGGGGGTCAACATCCCCCGTGGACCAATTAGAGTCCGCCAGCTCATAATTATTTGATTATTTATTTTGAAATAGAAAATGATTGAATTAAGAAAAACTTAAAACATGAAAAATGTTTATTTTATTTTTTTTCTATTTTTTGTGATTTTTAATTAATTTTTCGAAATAAAAATAAGGTATTACAATATAGTACTATACATAGGTATATATACAATATGAATTTTTAATTTTTAATTAGTTATTTTTATACATTTTATCCCTATTTTATATTTTATTTATTTATATCATGAAATTAGGAATAAAAATATATTTTTATTTTATTTTTATTATTTATATATAAGGGTGAATTAAATAGCTATATACATATATATACATGGTATATATATAATGTTATTTTTGGTTTTAAATTTTGTTCTTTTTATTTTGTTTTTTTGTTTTGTTGTTTTTATTTTATTTATTTACACCATAAAAGATAGAGTATATACAAAGTTTTTGGAATTTTAATTTATTTATTTATAGGGTGAAATAAATATAGGAGTGTATTTATATACATGGTGAATATGTACGAGGTGAATATTTTTATTTTCTTTTTAATTTTTCAATTTTTATTTGGATTTTATATTTACAAATATTTACAAATATGTAAAATTACCTTTTATTCTATTTTTAGAGGAAAATATTCGTATTATATTTACAGGTATATTGACACACATGAGCCCCTATCTCTCTCTATTTGGGTTTTTATGCGGTCAGGCCCATGCTGAGCCCTCCCTTGGGATTAGGTCGCTCAATATTTATTCTAAATATTTCCCTCTTTTTCTTTGTTTCTTTATTCTTTTATTTTAGCACAAAAACATGCTAATTATTAGTTTTTACGCAATGCATGTCTTTTGCTAATTATTTGTATTTACACATATCTACATGTATTTGCAAAGGTTTTTGTAGCTAAAATATAAGAATAAAGAGTGATGAATGGGTATTCATCAACAGTGTGCGTGAAATTTTCAAGGCTCGATCTTTCGAAGACCCTTGACCTAAGTGATCCTAAAATTCTTAGCTTATCCATGCTCTAGTCAGAAGGAATCCAACTTTTCTAATTATCAGACTCTCTTTTTGTACATATAGTATAAGGATATGACATTTAGTGTACTGCATTTCATGAGAGTCGATCGATGCATCACTCAAAGTTCCAGTCCCAAAGACTCTCCTCTAGACTTAATCCTCAATACTAGGGAATAAATCTATTCTTGCTTCAGTCAACCGTCTCATTAGTTTGTCAGACTTGAAATGTTGATGGACGGCCAGATGATGGAGGTAATGGGATTGTGTCTATTTTTCTCACCCTCACATTAGAACAAGGGGCCTCTCCAGTGCCTTTTTACTCAACACATATAAATTTTTAGATTGTTAACCAATGTGTCCGTCAAAAGAGTTGGAGTTGTCTGCACTTGTTTTTCTGGGAATACTCCGTGGTGTGTCTCTTTTGAGTATCTAAGATAGCTTCGACACCCAGACTTGTAGCATTTACGATGCAGAGCCCTTTTTTTGGTGTCAGCCTGACTCCTTGGTCCTAATTAGCTCTTGGTTCAAGTGGACACTTTGAAAATGTTTGGGAGCGCTTGCTATTGGTGGAAGCTCATTTAATATTTGACTTAGATGATAGAGATTTGCTTTGATATTTCATTACGTTTTTTGGCTAGCTCCACTGCTTTTACCAAAGGTTGGCGCACACTGATCAACAATAATCATTAGGTTTCATCACACCCTGGCACTTTAGGTACATATCAAAGAGATAGCATATGAACTTGTTCATATACCGGCTAGGGTTTTGCTGACACTCAGGTTTTCTGAAGCCTTCATTAACTTTATCCCATCCTCGAATATCATCAGATCGGATCTAAACTCAAATCTCTAGTCCTAGTTCCTCAAGTGATATCTCAACTCATCTCATCAATCATGCAGTTGTGGAAGTGACTGTGGTGATCATATTTTTCTTGAAGGTAGAGATAAAGAGTGCAATATAGCACTCAAATCTTTCAAACTAGGGAAGTGTGGATATTTAAGCTTAAAACCTAATGACTAAGGCATGTTAACTCAGACTCTCAAGATCACAGAAATCAAGTGTCCTCAAAATCCTCAAGACTTGAGTGAATGTGAATGTGTCAGGAATACACCAACTCCTTGGTTAGTGAATTTTTTGTGTGATTTTTGACTTTGCAAATTTCTATGGGTTTTAATTTTGATTTTTTTAAACTTTGGAGAGACAATGACTGGCCCGGGCTCAAATGAATAAAAGTATTCACTCTCAGCCAGTATGGGTGCAAGTACGGGCCGATAAACGGACCCGTGATCCTTAAGGACAGAGCCATATGCGGTGTCCTCTAAACCACCCACTCTGCTAAGTGAGACCGAAGTTCCCTCACTGAAAATGTTTACTAAGCCTAGTAGTTAGAGTCCAATTCCAAGAAGGATTTTCAATTTTTCAATTTTTTTTGAAAAGGAATATTTACAAAAATTAGTCCCTCAATCAACAATTTTTACAAGATTTTTACAACCCTCAGTTCACAAGTTTACCAAAACCCAACCCAAAAATAAAATTTATTTTTTTTAAAAAAACACGAGCTAAGGCTAAAGTAAATATACCGTATACCCCCCTCCCTATACTTAAATTTTGCTATGTCCTCATAGACAAGTGCCATGAAGCCAAGGTTCGATTCAAATATAGGGTGATATAGCGGAACTGAGGAGGAGGATCTTCCTATACTCAGGTCAATATTGACCTAAGTACAAGAAGACAGTACAAGGGAGGGGTGAGCAGGCAGGTCCCCCCTATACTTAGGCTACAAATAGCTTAAGTAAGGTCTGAATTAGGGGGGAAGGGCGTTCTATGATACAAGGGTGAGGGGGAGGGGGTTCGTGAAATATACACATAGAGAGAGAGTGAGTGAGAGAGTGAAATATACAGAGGGGGATGGGGGTGAGTGTGTATGTGCAAGTGTAGGTGTGTGTGTGGGGGGGTAGATCATCGAGTGATCTACTCTTTTTTTTACAACATGCAAACTGAAAATAAATATGCAGATGCAAGTTTTTTTACAAGATGCAATGCAAGTTGTCTGATCTAAGACTCCTAAAATTTCTTCCCGAATTCTTTTACGGCCTCTTCAGCGGAAGCTCTCGACTTCTGCCTCCATGAAGATCAAGTGTCCTCGATGATCATGGGCCCTGCCACAAAAGAGAAAAATTAAAACACACAGAGAAATTAAATCAGCAGATAAGATGCAAAAAATGATGCATGAAATGAGGACCGAAAAGATTTGAAATTAATCAACAAAGAAAATCAAAATTCAATAATTAAGTTAAGCCGTGTCCCCGGCAACGACGTCATTTGATGAACGTGAAGTTTGCCTCTTTAATAAGAATGAATTGTAGTATAGGAGGCGAATTTCGGTCGGTCAAAAACCACAATCTTTGAATGTTGTGGAGTATTTTTACTTGGCAAGTCTACCAAGGTCGAACACAGGGACACAACTACCTAATTCATTTATCGAATTATTATTCATGAAGCTCAGATGTGAAACATTTCTCAATTTTAGGTCCGCATAATGAACTATGCTATCTACAAAGCAATACTAAGATGCATGCATTTTTTTAATCGATTTTTATGCAATTTAAGTGATGGATGAACAACTATGCAAGTTTATTTGTATGCTAAATAAAAGAATACAAAGATACCCGACAATTATGAGCAACACAATATAAAATGAAATCAGAGTCATTTTAATTCCGACATGAAGAGCAGTCATCAAATCAGAGCATGAACAAGGATAACCGGGTCTCATTTATCACATAAAAAATTACTCATTAAAAATAGTGGTGAATGAGAAAATTAAGCATGCTAAGATGTAGAGGATAAAACAAGGATCAAAATGACATTAAAATCACGCAATTTGGACCTACGATGCTCAAGTTATGAAGAAAACAGTGCAGGGGCATAATTGTAATAAAAATACAAGAAAAATAAAAGGATAAGTATTGCATTAAGGTCCTTGGAGGGACCTAAATGCAAATAAAAGAAACCGCCTGGGCCTTTATGTAATTTTTCCATTGCGCGCAGGGACCTATTTGCAAATATAGAAACTCAGCCGGGCCTCCCTGTAATTAACCCAGGCGCGCGTGAGCCACACGCCTGGGGACCAACGTGTAATTCTTCGAAGATCCAGGGTCTCTACTGTAATTTACCCAGGCCCTCACGTGTTGTGCTTGTGAGGGACCAGGCTCGGGACGCAGCCTCTAGTTCGGACTATGTGACAGCAATCAGGGGCTCGGGTCAAGGTTCGGTGGGACCCGAACCTGTAAGTCTGGAGTGGAGGCTCGGGCTGCCGCACGTCATCATCACAGCCGTCCGATCCAGATGATCGGACGACATCTGTACTTTCTCCCTCCGTCGCGGGCCACCAGAGGAGGCGGGGCTCCGGCGACACGCGAAAGGCTCCACCGAGCTCCAGAGGGTGGTGTGAGGGTCAGCGAAGATAGCTAACTGTCTGGCGGAGGTCCCTGAGCAGGTGCGGAGCTCCAAAGGTGTCTGGAGCTGCTCGGCGAAGCACGATCATCGGAGGAGGAGAGCTTAAAGGTGCTCCGACATGAAGTCCGGCCATTGAAGATACCTGCAGGGGTCAGTTATAGCCGAAGCGTACGCAAGTGATTGTAAAGTGCGTGGAGCGAGATGGGAGCCGGCGGAGGTGGAGAAGGTGGCGGCTCTGGTGGGTCCTCTACCGTGACAACGGAGGCACTTGATCGAGCAGCGGAGAGGTTCTGGAGGCAGGAGATGGGGTTGGCGTGTAGGTTTGATAGATGGAGAAGCTCGGGGGGTGTTCAGGTGCGGGTGAAAAGGAAGGTGGTCGACGGAGTAATTCAGAGAGATTGAAATAAGAATCACCTCACCAGAGCGAGGTGTTGGCGAAGGATGTGACCTGGGTTTGAGCTCCTTGGAGGCTCGGGGTCGTTGCCCAGCGTGCGCGACCGGTGCACAGAGCTCAGGCTACTGCCGTTGGTGGCGGAGCTAACATGGCAAGGCGCCATGGATCACACCTGGATGCTACGACCGTCGACGCCTCGACAACGGGCCGCTCCGCTGTCACTGTAGGGCCAAGGCTGGGCTGAAGCCCCGTGATTGGTGGATGAAGGTCGAGGGTGGCGAAGGCGAGGCTTTTATAGGGGGAGGTGGTCGGAGGTTATGAGATGGAGGGGCGGTTTCGTCGGGGGTTTTAATGGCGAAGGAGTAATGGAGGGTGGACATGAAGGTTGCGCGAGGAAGGTGGATCTAAGGGCTACGTCGGGAGGCGTTACGAGCTGGAGGAGGTGGCTGGGGCGATGGGTAAAAATGGAAGGGGGTGCAGACGTTACTCGGGAGAACGGCTGGCCGGAGGTTGACGATGGTGGTGGACCGTTGGATCGTATGATCCAACGGTCAAGAGGTTAGCGCTGGTGGAGGGCCGTGATCAGATGGAGGATCTGATCGCATGGCTGAGATTAGGGAGCGAGGGAGCGGTTGAGATTTAGTGATGGGGGAGATCTACGGTGAGGGATAGAGGGGTGACGTGGCACAAGGGAGACCATAGGATGGAATGATGATCGGACGGTTGGGGTTAGGGCGTTAGAGAGCAGTTGAGATTTGATCAGAGGTTTGACCCGACGGTGGACGATGGGGCAGACTTCAACGGATGAGATGGAGGCGGGGCTGAGAGGATCCAACGGCCCAGGAGGCCGTCGGGTGGCGTGAGAAGAAGCGGGCCGCGTGGCGGCTCCAGAGAGCGCCACGTGGCCCAATGAGAAAATTCAGAGAATAAATATAAAGATAAATACAAAAGAAATAGTTAGAGGCAAAATTAGGAAAAAGTCAAAACATAAAAGTTGCTCGTCTCGACGAGATCTACAACTTTTATGTTGGTCAAAAAGGCAAAAGAGGTCATTTGTACAAAAAGTATTTTTGGGGGTATTTTTAAGGGGATAAAACACCAGCTTTTTATCTTTTGAGATGTTTTTGTATTTTTGAGTCTTTTTAAAGGGTCAGTGAATTATAGACAATTATTCTACCTAATTTTAGGGTTTTTTGATGATGAAATAGTTACAAGAAAAAATAAAGGAAATTAAATACAATTATACACAATATAATACATGATAAAAATAAAGAATTAAAGTGGTTTTTATTGGATTAGTCAACACGGGTTTAATTTGTTGCTTTTAGCATGATGAATACGAGATTCATCACTAACACATGGAACCCATCTTCAAACTCATTTGAAGAGGTATGAGTGTTTCAACTTTAGATCTCCTTTTAATTTCCTATTTCAGGAGCCTCATTATCTTCTCAAGATTAAATGAGTTCCCACAATTCATTTTCATCTTGATTCTCAAGAGAGTCATCCTCTAAGAATCACATTCTCAGAGATGATATCTTTTAAGAATCTCAAGGTCATAAAGTCAGTATCTAATACCATCCTTTATTTTCCTAATGAAGTAGCACTCACTAGTGCTAAATTCCAGCTTTCCTACATGGAACCTCATTAAGGATTTATATTGTAGTCTCTAATACATATATACCTTGGAAACTAAGAGGTAATTATGCTATCATATCACACATGATCCAATTGTATCTCCTACAACTCCATTGAGTTTAGGTGCATTAGGAGGATTGAAATAGAAATGATATTTCTTTCTCCGTAAGGTATTTCTTGAATTCATTTAATAGGTACATGATACCTAGGTTAGATCAAATCCATTTCATCTTCCTTCAAAAATTTGATTTTAAACCAAAATTGTGAAATCTTTGAACATTTCAAAGGTTCTAAGGTGAAGGAAAGAAATCTCATATCACAAATAATCATCGAATGATATCACATATCATCAATGTTTATCATGATATAAATGATCCACATACATCAATATGTATGAGATCTTGAATACCTTGACATCTGCCACCAATCTTGGAGAAGGGCGCATTGGACATTTTCTACTTTGAATACAATATTCACAAGTATGTAAGATTTGAAATTTTAGACAGCAAATGATTTTCATCCTCTTATTGATCTTAAAGATTTAATTTTCAGCATTAGAAATGTTAATGAACCATTCATTAATATTCTAATTTAGTAGAGTCCTCTAGATATTAGATTATTATCTGAAATATATCCATCATAACTCTTTATGATAGGTCTATTCCAGAATTCATGTTTATTTCCAACATTTAGAAATAAATAATGAGTGTATTCTAATATCTAGGTCACAGAGACATTCTCTAAGACTAATGATCTCCCACTGAAAATACGAAGTCTATCTATCCAATAGAGATTGTTGCAACCGTTGCATCAATATCCATGGATGATTATTAGACCTTAAGATCAAATTTCTAATCTTCTAATACATATGCAACTAATTGCAAGTGTTATTAGAGGAATGAGATATAATTATTAGACTTTAATCTTATCCAATAAGTAAGTCAAATTCAATGATCAAATGAATATATAGACTACTCTAATGCACTATCTGGGTCCTTCTCTAAGGATCCAAGATAGTCTAGACAGTCATACTACCAGAACATCAGCTTATTGCAACATTGGAATTCATCCAACTCTTTGGATGTCATATGTAAATTATAGAAGTATAGTTAACTCCTTGACTTTCCTTATTGCTTGGGCCAAACCCATGCTTCCACTTCGCTCCCTTCATCTATAAACAACCATTGCTTAAGACAAAATATCTCTTATGTTGAACTCAAAATATTTCAATATAAGAGTATTTCAACATTTATACATGCTTCATTCAATTAATACAATATGAATATTATAAAGCTTCATGAATGACTTGAGTATAGATGGTAGAATGATGACATTCATTGTATCTGCATCCATCTAAACTCTAAAAGACTTTGGCTCAGGTAGGTACTCAAACATTTTGAATACATCATCTCCTATAGAGCCACCATTCCACATGATGTAGTGAATCATGTCATTCATGATTAAATGTCAAGAGCACATATGTATGCAAAAACATCTTCTTAGATTTTTACAAGGATTATTTGACAATTACGATCATCATCGACATGTCACTTCCATATACATTCAATGAGAAATCAAAACTATAGAGACATACAAACCCTAGGGTTGTAGTCCTATTATCTATTTAATTGTAATCCTTATTATTATGAGGAAACTTGCACGTTGCAACCACATACATTATGCATCCAACTGCAAGTGCAATATCTTGATCATGAATCCAATTCATGAGAATTTACTGGTTATTATTGAGTATAGTATTGGTGGGTTTAATGAAGGATTATCTGAAATAAGAAATTTGCATAAATAAGTGTATATTTTACATTGATTTAGGAATTTTATATCAAAGTTATCTTTTCTTGTCAACACTGAAAGTTCATTCCCTTAATCACTTCCAATGTAAGAGATATACTTACCACTATATCTCAAGCAAGATCTGGGATCTCCTTCTTACCTTTGCTACATCCCAGTAATATGAGAACTTGCAACTCGGATAAAAAGAAGCGGGAACGCATTCTGCTGTGCAAGTCCAATTTCTTATTCCCAAGTTGGTCTTTAACACTCGGGCCCACCACCCCTAAGGTGATGTTGACCTATCATTAATTGAACCAACCGTCAATATGAATACAACTCGCTATGGCAATCCAATATGGCCCTCGAGAGCTCCACCGCTGATTTGATGCTCCAGATAATTTCTCATCGCACTACCCCGATTAAGGCACACATCGACATCTAAAAAAGCCGACCGCCTAACCACTTTAACGCAACACGCATGGTTCACGTACGTTAGCCAGATATTTGGGGCAAATTACTGATTGTACTCGAAAACAAGGTTTTAATAACCTAATCAGACATCAAACCGGACATGTATCGATTTTTGATTTTTATGGTCAGACCAATGGGACCGACTGGTCGAACCAGTGATGACATCAATAGTTTAAAGAATCCAGAAAAGACCGAACCATTGTATTGTTGGTTTGGTTCGTGCACTTCAACCGGGTCGAACCAAGTTAGACCGATATATCATACAAATAAATACGAAAAATGTTACATCATATCTTTCGAGAACTTGTTTACTCTTATCCTTCCAAGTTTTTCCAATAACACTTATATCCCTATTTTCAATACAATTGCATGTATCCCCTATATTTTTACAAAATCAATAGTAGTGACCTTTTATTAGTACACATGTGCTCCCATTTTATACCAATATAAGGATAATAATGTAAAGTTTTTTAAAAAAATATAGGAGCACAAGTGAAATTACATAAAAGTTAGGAGTATAAATGTTCTTCAAAAAACTCAAAAATGCATAACAATATTATTTTGTAAAATTTATATACATACATATATGTGATGTAATTTTAAAACTAATGAAAAGTGTTGTTTATTTGTTGCTTCTCATAGTATGGCTATGACAACATCTTCTTCGTTCATTATTGTTATAAGTGGACAACTTCGTACACAATGTGGGAAGAGATAGGCAATATTCATATGGAATGAATGGACAAGCGATGATGAGTCATTGACACATATGAAAGAGAAGAGATAAATGGGTACTATAATATTGGTTAGAATGAGACTAGATTATGTATATTTCTGAAAAAGGTTAGTTTAGTTTATTGGAATTTTTTGTCAAAAATGGATGGCTGAACCGACGGTTTGGTTCAATTGGTTAAACCGGGTTTAAGCGGTCCAACCGGATTTTGAGCGGTTTTGACTGATTTTTATGTTCTGAATAAAAACCAAGTGGTTGGACCGCTTTTCCTCCGATTCTTGGTTTAACCGGTTCAACCAGCCGGTTCGGTTCGATTTTTAAAACCTTGCTCCAAACTCTTCTGAATTCGCTTACAGGTCTAGCTCAGCTGCACGTGAAGACAACATGATTTTCTGTGAAATCTGTACCGAAGCCCTCAGAGGTTCCAATAATTAAGTGCAGAGCCTAGCAACTAAGTAAGCACGTAAGCAACACATGCATTATCTGGGTTTTTTATGCTTGAGACCCTGTACTTCTGCCATATTTCACGCGCCCCCCTCATTTCCTTATTATTACATATATTCCCCTGTATCTGTACACGTAGCACTATATTTCTTATAATACATAATAAAAATGCAAAAGATAAAAATATAATAAAAATACATATTAATATCTAGTATTATACTATATACAATATTAAATCGTATTTTTAAAAATAAAAAAATTTATTCTTAATAAATAATTTTTAAAATATAAAAAATATAATAAACTTTAAAAATTCATTAAAAATATAAAAACTTCATTAAAAATCTAATAAAAAATATCCTTTTTATATGTTTCTATATTTTAAACATAAAATAAAAAAGAAAAAATTGCATAATCAAATCAATAAAAATACAATATACATAAAAATTTTAAAAAATCACAATAATTCAATAAAAATCATAAAAAATGCACAACATATCATTTTAAAAATAATTTTATCTATTTTCTAATAAAAACAAATAAAAATATTTTGTCACTGATTTATATTTTAAAAAGTCAAAATACTCCACAGTTTTTAATAAACATGTCACTTTTCTCCTAAAAATAATACAAAATCCATAAAAATTCCAAAAACTTCTAGAAAATTCATAAAAACAATAGAATAAATTAGAAATATGATATTAATAAAATAAATTTCAAACAAAAATTACAAACAAATTTCTAAAACTAAAAAAATTACAAAATACTTAAAATCATAAAAATAATATAAAATTCATAAAAATTAAATAAAACTCGAGAACAATCTCTAAAAATAAATAAAAATCAAGAAACCCATAAAAGCTTAGTTTTCTACCATTAACCCTAGTTTTCCAACAGTTTGTCTCTTTGAGTTCGACACTCCCGCACTTAACGCTATACACTTGACTCTAGGAATATAAATAAGATAAATAAATAATTTTTCTATGAATTTTAATCGATCATTACAATGACATTTGTCTATATTTTTAGATGACTCGATCGATCGATTTTTCAACCACTCGACGATAGTGTGAGCTGAAATTTAAGTGGACGACAAGTGAGCACATGTGTTGTCTAGGTGCTTGCCTGGACGCCAGTGATGACACG
The DNA here is from genome assembly GCA_037367405.1 of Ottelia alismoides. Taxonomy (NCBI): domain Eukaryota; kingdom Viridiplantae; phylum Streptophyta; class Magnoliopsida; order Alismatales; family Hydrocharitaceae; genus Ottelia; species Ottelia alismoides. The sequence continues at coordinate 551,515 of JAZKJV010008006.1, read as the reverse complement.
TGCTCGTTCAATCCACCCCCAGCCATGCTCACCATTCCCGCTATTTTATGTAGTGCTACTTTGTTAACCTCGTGCTCCTTTTATGCCCTAACCAAGTCAATTCATTCCGGATGCATTAGAGCTTGAACATAGTTCTTCGAAACCCCTCACAACCTCGCACATATAAACGCCATTTGAGCATCATTTGCATGAAATCTAAACCCGTTCTTCAATAATACTTTCCAGGTTACAGTGACGGAGACAAGGGGGGCGGGAGGGGGCTTGGCCCCCCTGTCTCCCAACAATTCTTATTACATAAATTATATAATAGTAATAAAGCATGACTTAAATACAATAGTTAAATACAAATGCTAATAAGTTGAATAAAATGCCCCCCCCATTCCTCATTTGAGTTTAATGGGGATGCCCCTTTGGGGCGCCAACCATGGTTGTCCCCGTATCATTTTCGACGTTTTGTTTATTTTTTTGAAAAATATCATCATGTATATTCATCCCTATATCCCTCCTATATGCCATTCGAATTTCGTCAGAAACAGAGACTCTGACGGCATCCATCGAGATGGTGTCGATTTAAAAAATCTTGTTACCGTTAAAAAATGACCGTCTCGATGGAGGCCGTAGGAGTCTCTGTTTCTGACAAAATTTGAATGACATATAGGAGGGATATATGGATGAATATACATAGCGATATTTTTCAAAAAAATAAAAAATGTTGAAAACGGCGCGACCCAAGGGGGCAGCACCATTAAACTCTTCCTCATTTATAAGTTGTATATAATTCTTCCACCCTTATTTCTCAATAAAAAATAAATAATATTTTCTGAATACGATAATTTTGTTATTAACATTTGTATGTTTTACATGAACTACATGATATACATAACTACAAGAACAAAATAGGTATGCAGAGATTTTTTATATTTGAAATTAGAAAGAATGTAATATCCGTTGTTATATCAATACCGTTGGTCCATATAGTGACGCTTACCATCATGATTTTAACATCGAGGATTAGTTAAGATTCTGAAAAATATGACGAATAAATGTAACTATATTGACATTCGTTGATGACATAGTAGTAGATATGACATTCGTCTCTAATTTTTACATAAAAACAATTTTGTAACAAATAATACTCATAATTATATCGAACATAAAGAAAAAGTTAAAAGTTTTATTAAATATAATCTAAAATAAATATACGGCTATATATTAAAAAAATATATAAAAATATAGACAAAAATGTATGTGGACACCAAAGTGACATTTATATATGTATTCATTTTAATACAGATACATATACACCTGTTAAAATATATTATAAGGAATAGGTACATACATATATATCCCTTTGTATCCCTACATTAAGTCTGATATAATTTTACTTTTTTAAAACATTAGATTTAATGGTACTACTTAACATTGTGTCAATAATAATTTTTGTGATTTGAAGAATCTTGTAAGAACCTTTTTGTCCATACGATGTTTGTTTGGATATGTATGTGAAATCGTAAGCTTATAGGAGTATCTTTGTAAAAATTTCTTGTAAATAAATATAGAAAATTAAAACGATAAATAATATATATATATATATAATGTATCTACATGTATGTATATGTGTATATGTATGTGTGTGTGGTCTCAATAATTTGGCCCCCCAAGTAAGAATTTCTGGCTTCGTCCCTGGCTGGTTAGATGCCTTCGTTCCTCTTAGGCGTTGGAGAGAACTTGGTGAAGAACAGATGCAGCAAAGAGAATTTTCTTCAAGGGTTTCACCTAACCTCAAGTTCTTCCATTAATGCAGGAGAGCTTCTAGCGGTGAAGCATTCAATCTTCAGATCTGCGGCTTGGCTTTGCCGTTGAAGCGCGCATGTTTGATTCCAGTCCGGACTATTTCCTATGTGGCTATGCAGTTCATTACAACAGCATATTCCTAACAATGTTGATGCGCGCACAGACTCTCATTCCATCTACGTGCCCGTCGTCACCACAGCCGTATAAGGATCTCCGAGCACCGATGAAGATCGGATTTGGGAGGGGGGCATCAATGAAACGATCTACTGTCTCAGATAATCGATCTCCTGGATCACACAGATTTTGAAATCCAAACATTGTCGGAACATCCATAATAATGCAGTTTTCACGTCTTAAATAGTATGACAATATCCGAGAAGAACATGGTAATATTTATGTCCACAATCCACATCATCAGCCGTTTGCGACTGTAACTGGGGAGATAATTGAGAGAATCTCGTTTCCCTCCAAATTCCAAATTCTAAATATTATATTATACTTCATCTTAAACATGGTCTTTCAAACTATTCGAGAGATCACAATTAAGGAACTAATTAAGCGTGATTACCCGCCACTTAGCAACATGGCAAACCTCATCCTCCTCTCATCGATGAAGTCAAGACTGTGCAGCATCCCGACCATGGCAACCGACGCCAGAGCCAGCGGCACCGGACCCAACAGCCACATCACCACCACGATGGCCATGTAGAGCAGGCGATTCCCCACCGTCGCGAGAAGACACCCCCTCTCCATCACAGGTTTCGCGCTCCCGTCGAATGCTTCTCGCGAGCTCAGCAAGAAACACGCATCCACGAGGCAGCTTACAGCCATGGAACTGCACGCGAAGCTGCTCAGGGACACCAGTGTAATGCTCGCGTACTTCAGCGGCAGCGCGGGGCCGCTCTGGATGCCGAAGAAGAGGTGACGGAGGACGTTGCCCGCATTGAACGCGTTGCTAGACAAGGCGGCAGCGGTGGCGGTGATGGAGATGGAGATGGTGGCCGAGAGGATGGCGGTCATCAAGGCGTTCCTCATGCTCTGGACGCCTAACATCGGACCTCCTTTCTCCTTCTCCTGCAGTTAATTTGTACGTACAAGTCATCGTCCTCGCTTTAACAAAATGCCGTAAAGCTATCATGACATTCTTATATCACTCAACTACCGGAAGATCACTTAAGTGGGTTCAATTACTATCAGATTTCATGGTGACGATGATAAGATGGATATACCTTTGAGACTTTCCGCATCCACGCGTTCCTTCCGGTGGAGCTCAGCTTGCTCTTGGCGACAGCGCCATCGGGGTTGGACCGGAGGCTCAGCCACAGATAGATATGGTAACCCACACAGAGGAGGATGCTCATGGGAACGAGCACGAGGTCCAGTAAAGATCTGTCTAAATCCATCAATTTCTGATGTCCCAAAACCCTGCAAAACAAACATATAATTCGAAGCCCATCAATTTGAACGATACGTACGTATATAAAGTATAAACCCGGGAGGCGTCTAATTAAGAAATCGGAGTGAGTGGTAGATGACACGGATTTGTTAGGTATTTCGAAAATGCTGAGATTTATATATGGCAGCTTTACCTCGGTGATCTTCCCACTGAAGGATTTTACATCTCAGCTTCCACTGCGGAGTGTCGGAAACTAATACTCCTGAGATTTCTGTTAACCGTGGGAAGAGTACATAATCATGATCAAACAGACGGATTTACAACCAGGAAGCGCATCTGGTGTAGTGGTATCATAGTACCCTTCCACGTTTCTGACCGGGCTTCGATTCCCCGGATGCGCAACTTTCTGTAATTGTTAGATTTTTCTCTTTATTTTGTCTTGGCTTTTAGATATTTTAATATCGATTAATATCTGTGGCAGCAACCTAATTTCATATGATTCCAATTGGATGAGATTCTGATTCAACGTGCAACAATCTATTCTTCTAGAATTGATTTTGTATAATTCCATACAACCACTCAAATACTTAATGCATTGCAACAAAATGAAACTAAGTCCACGAATAATTTATCATTCATTGATATATCTTATATCATCCGTAATTAAATATATAACAAGAAATATTACTAGTCACTTGATTCTTTAAATTAGCAATGATTATTTAATTCAGTGTTATATTTCTAGCAATGAATCATATAACGACAAGTATTCATTCATATTTATTCTAATCGTTGTTAGATTCAGCAACGGTTAATAAGAAATTTAACGAATATGTCAACGGATAAGTCCTTGTTATATGATGAACCTTTAATGATGAATGACATTCGTTGCTAATTACAAGTGTAAATTATAATTTGACAACGAATAATAAACGTTGGTATATTTTTAACATCAGAAAATATACTACTGAATATTTAAATTAATCATTGTCTTAGGTCAATATTGTTGTAGTGATTGAATGCTGTCCATTCATCATGTTATTGGATGTCCGATAAGGGTGAATGTGTTGAACTATGTTCCGTTTCACCGAACACCTGTTTTGGCTGAATAAATAAATTTAGGGTTTTTATCAGTTGTGCTCCTCTGAGATATTGCAATATCATTTATGCCCCTCTATTTTTTGAAATATCAGGTGTACCCCTACCTTCTTGCAAAATTCACAGTTCTGCCCTTTTGTAATATCAGTTATGCCCCTACTTTACGTCAATAGAAGGGTAGAACTGTGAATTTTGCAAGAAGGTAGGGGCATAACTGATATTCCAAAAAAGGAAGGGGCATAACTGAAATTGTAACATCTTAGAGGGGCACAACTGATAAAAACCCATAAATTTAAGTTGAACCTGAGAATACCAAAGGTTTAAAATGATAATGAAAGAAAGTATTAAAGATATGTATACAAAGTTCATGAAAATTATGACAAGTCAAAAGAACTAAAAGAAAGCTTCATCGATAAGTAGCTAGAAGCAAAAGATTATAACCTATGAAGAAAATGACATCAACGAAATGAAGTTGGATGACCTCTTAGGCAATAGGATGGCATATGAAGTCAAGATTAATAATAGAAAGTCCCACTACAAGAAAAATGACTTGTAGCCATGGAATGTGGCTACGGAAACTTGTGGCCATTATAATTATGTGGTCACTAGTTTTTCGTAGCTACAATTCCGTGGCCAAAGTCTTCAAAAATGTAAATGTCATAACTTTGACCACAACAACTTCTGTGGTTATTTGTGGTAGCCACGACATATTCATGATCAAAGAACTCTCATGATGAGACTTGTAGCTACAGCGACATGCCACGAAGTACTGTGGCCAGAGCCTAATTCCGTAACCACAAGCCCCACATCCGTGGGCATAGTTCTGTGGCCACGACTTGTTTTCTTGTAGCATCCTCTATAGAAAAATCAAAGAAAAAAAGCTTAGATTTCAATGCTAAATCAAGAAAAGAGAATGTGAGAAAAAGGATCACATCTATAAGATTATCCTCTGTTGAGATGGAATCAAACAAAGGAAAGATGAAGGTGGGTTTTGAACAAAATAAGAAGTTTGTCAAATTCAAGAAGAAAGCTTTGCAAGAAATTTGAAATGGTTCATCCAACTTTGAGTCAAGCTTAAGCTCTGAGTTAGATCAAAAGAAAGCGTGTCTCGAGCTCATGTCTATAGAGGATGATGTAGCAAACTCTTCATTTATTAAATTATTAGAACCTCTTAATGATTTGTATAATTCAAATTTAGAAGTAGAGAATGAAAATAAAAATGTAAAAGAAGTTTGCAAGAAAATTGCCTTAGAGTGAGACATACTAGAAAGAGAAGCCCATACTTTTAGAATCAACATAAGCACTCTTAAACAAGAAATAGTTCACTTAAGAATTAACACCAAAGGTTGTTCGATGACTTAACCAAATTCATTAAAGGGAACAATATTTTAGACAAATTTTTAGGAACTAATATTTTAGCTACGACAGTGAAAAAGGATTGAGGCTAAAGGTCTTAATTTTGTATTATTTTTTTACCTTTTAAAATTTTGATAATACCTCAAATGAAACTCTGCTAATTTAAAAAAATTTAAAAAAAATTTCTATTGCTGCTAGAAATAGACAAGTATAATTTATATGATTGATCGGTAATTGATAATGATGAACGCTCTTAATTTGTAGAACTGAAAGATACATCGACATCTTAAATACTTATATAAACCATCTAAGAAAGAAGTAGACAAGGGACTACCACCTAAAAACTTTAGAAGACAATATGATGCTTGTCCTTTAGGAAAAAATTCGCAAGAGTTCTTTTCAAAATAAAAATACTATCTCCAATAACAGGTTCTTAAAACTCTTGATTCTTAAAACTCTTGCACTGAAATTTGTTTAATAACCAAAGAAAGAAAGTCCAACTGATTGAAAGTTCCATCTTGGAATTGTTGATTTACTTGGGTTTGATTTTATCAAGACTAAAGACCAAACTTACGAGAGTTTTGTCAAATTCTCCAAACAAGAAGAAAAGGAAAATGTTTAAGTGATGTCATAAATTATTTATGTCGAAGCCTTCATGTTTTGTTTAGTGTTTAAGGTTTGAATCGCATGCCACCCCCATTTCATTCAATACGTCGTCAAAGACGTCAAGATCTACTTCTTTGCTTTTATCATACCAAGTACCGTCGTCTCTCTTGAAACGATGGCTCGTCCTCCAAATACATGGATCAATTCACTTAATGCAATCATATCCCATCAATGACTTGACATCTCCTTTTGATCCCAAAAAAAGATGTTGGTAAATGATTAAGCGCACATTTTAAGAAATAGTCTTATTCTAGTGTTAGTAAATAACAAGATTTTTCTAGCCGGTTGGATGTAATCCATCTACTAACATACCCCGGCATCCTAAGAGGCTAATAACATGAATGCTAGAGCATGAGTTAGCGTTGTTACAACTCATGTATTCATGGTAAAATCGGATAGCCTCACGCTCGCTATCTGACTGACTAGCTTGCTTCGGAACATGCAAACTCCTAACATGCCTCATGGCACTTCTCAATCAATAATTCATTTGAAGTAGGTTCTTATTGAAGGAAAGGGTATACCAAAATCGTCGAGGGACATGTATGGTCTCGGGGCGATATCACTCCCATTTAGGATCAGGGACATCTCCATCTTGGTCGAGGAAAAACTCGTGTAGGGAAAAGAAAGTGATTTAATTTTCAAAAGAATGTGAATATGGCAAAGGAGTTTTTTGAGATTTCAATCATGATCCCGTAAGTGAGTAGTAAATGGAGTATAAATAACCCTAATGAAGATATTTATAAAGATCTGTCTAAACAAAGATGTTCCATTCTTGTTCCAAACATGCAAGTAAGAGCATTCTAGACTGGGAATCAGATTCCGATTTCCAACTCAGAAAATTATCATCACTGCAATTCCACAGTCGTCTCCACTTGAGACCTACGAATCTAACCAAATGTTTACACTTCTAGAAGTGATGAGCGCGAGAAGAGGGTCACTTGATTACACGGGTTCACCGTTACGATGGTCCTTTTCATGTGAACCGCTCAATCGTGATTGAACGACCTCTGTTATTTTCTTGGCAAAAAAGCCTGTGAGACTATTCCTCGCTTGTTTGATGAATGGGATGATCGTCGTAGCTGCGAAATCTCCGGTCTCGAAGAGCGACCTTCCATCACTGATCACTGCTAAGAAGTAGACTTCCATCAAACCACTTTAAAAGATGGAATGTCTGCTCTGGGAAGATGATAAATGATACTCGCTTTGGCTGGTTGTTTCTATATACCCATAAACTTTGAAACCTTATATCTGGTTGGTTCTTGCTTTCGTTTTCCACTTGTTTCTTCTCGCTGCGGTTGTGCCGTTTTTTATGAACTTTGGTCTTTCAGCAATGAATGAATGTGATTTAGAAGGGATATTTTCACTTAAATCTTGAGTAGTTACATAATTACGCTCAGAATGTTTGGTAATTACAATTTATACCCATAATCTAGAATAATGCTTAACCATTACATGACATAACTATATGCTAAGTCCATTTATTTCCTCCGTTAATTTTGACGGATCTATTTTTGACAATTTTACCCCTTAACCAAAATAAATTTCTAAAAGGTCGTCACATGTGGACGGCGTCGGAGCAAGGCGAAGCAAAAGATACTCGTGCTATCCACTGGTGAGAGGTGGTTCATCGCCGATATCCTCAGCTCCCTCCTCTTAGGAAAGTGCATGCCCACCATGAACACCTCCACCGCCGTCCTCCCAAATAGGTTGTACGTAGAACGTGTCGAACAACGCCCCTCCTATCGTCGTTGGCAATCCCTCAAGGTCACCGATTATGTACGACCCATCTACATAGGAGACCTGGTAAAGGTGGGAGGAGTTCTTGCATGCTGAGATGTCGAGGGACTAGCATTGTCGGGTGTTGCAATGGAGTAGGGAGTGGGGAGCATGTGGTCGAAGCTGAATGGGGTTGGGGGTGTGAGCGTGGAGGGGGTTGGAGGAGGAAGGAAAGGGGGCTCGAGAAGGAATAAGGGTTTCTTTCTCTTTTTTAAATTTATATTGTAACCATTGGATTGAACATGGGTTAGATTAACTCGATGCATAATGCACATGCTGAATTAATGGGTTAAATTAACAAGGGTTATAGAGATGAGAGGGAATGTAATTCCATACCATCTCGATGATGAGACGACTATTCAGAGGTCGGGATGTATTTAATGATTATCGATGGTTTTGGATGTAATCATAAAACTTCTCAATATTATAGGTGTAAATATCTCTATAATTATCATAAAACTTCTCAATATTATAGGTGTAAATATCTCTATAATTACAAAACATCACAGGATTATGTGATCTAGAACGATATTCATAGATTGATTTGAAATTCATTTTGCACGGGAAAAAACAAGGGCACTTCAGTCCTTACCTTGGGTAATGTGGCTAATCCCAAATAAAAACAAAATAAATACATAGATAGTCATTACATAGAAATTGATGGGAGGCGGGCAACAAGCTACGTCGTCAATATTCATAGATCTTGGAATCATAACATTGCTATGCATATTTTTTTGGATCCTCTTGAAGAGCTCCACTGCTTCACTTATCAAGAACCCAAATGTATCAAAATCAAATGAGATGAAGACATATTGATTGTCAATACAAGCCTTCTCGTGCTTAACCACTTAACCACTTTAACTGAGGCAGCTTTTTATGTAGCGTATCCTGCAATAAAATCACTCTTTATCGAATCTACCAATGCAGACACTCCACTCAAAAATGGAGACACTCCACCCAAATCTCGTCAAATTTGCCTTGTAGAACAACAACCGCTAACCTTTCATTGATCTTTCGAAAAAAGAGACAAATGAAGATTTCGTCTACTCTTTCCAATCTAATATCGTACATCATTACTATAAATCTGCATAAATTTTACAAGAGACCCATCACAAACAAACAGTCCAATCGATCGGAAGAACTCCTCAGAAGTCGAAACCGGCGTCGCCAAAACCCGCATCGTAGCCTGCATCATAAGCCGCGGCGTCCGACACCATATCGCCGATCAGCAACCCTCCCAGCGCACCTCCGAGCAGCCCCGCCCCCAACCCCATCCCGAACTTGTTCTTCCTAGCTGGCTGCTGCTGCTGCCACGACGTTGGCACCGCCCCGTAACCATACCCCGCCGGCGGCTGGTTGTACACCGGATATCCTGCCGGCGGCTGGTTGTACCCTGGATATCCCGCCGGCGTCGGGTATTGGACTGGCTGCGCATACGGATGCGCATACACCGGATACGCCGTTACCGGCTCCTCCGCCTTTTTCTCCGGCACAACGATCAGGGCCGCGTCGTCGTCCGAGAACATGTAGGAGAAGTTGAGCACGCCCTTGCCCCTCCCGGATGGCCTCCTCACCTGATAGCTCACGAGCTGCCTCGTCTTCGTCCCGGCAACGAGATCGGAGATCGGCACGCGGACCTCGCCCACGTCACGGTCGCCAAGGGCGTGCTTGGCGCGGAGGAGGACGTCGAGGGTGAGGCGGGAGGCGTCTGCAGAGGCGGGAATGGGGAAGCTGAGCATGGCGTTCCAGGTAGGGTTCCGGCGGCCCTCGAGGTCGGTGGGCGTGCGCTGGCGGGTGGAGGGGTCGCCGGAGAGGGTGGCGACGGCGTAGACCTGGAGCGGGGAGAAGAAGTTGACGTTCTTGAGGTCCTTGGCTGAGATGATGGTCACCTCGAGGGTCCTGTGGGAGGACATGGTTAGGGTTTTGGGTTGGGAGTTGGAGATCGAAGGAGAAGGTGAGCGATGATGAGGAGCCGAATGTGTGGGGTTTAGTTTATATAGAGATAGGGAAGCGAAGGTGCAGTGGAATTGGAAGAAGATTCCGGAAGTTGAACGTGTGAAGGAATCGACTTTACGCGGAACGCGCAGACGTATCTTTCGTGGATTTTACATTTGTTGAAATCGATTGCAAAACCTGTGATTTTTACACGAAGACTCCGGAATATTTTCCGAATCCAATAAAGGTCCTATAAAAATATGTAATGAATCTACACATATACCCATATTAATGGACGGATCTAAATGGAGGCATGGAAGGGTAGGGGTGTGCAGAAATTACGGGTCAACTCGGTACCCGACCCATCCAAACTAATCTGACCCGAAATTCTGGGGTACCCGCCGGGTCGGGTACCCATACACAGAAGACCCTATCAAAGCATGTGACCCACTGGAAATACCCGATGGAATTTTGGGTACCCGGTTGGGTCACTTCCAGTCCTCCACACGGGTCATGCCCAAGATGAAGATAATGCATATATGCGTACTTGAAGAATTGATTGGTTAAGTTGTGTTGATTCTGGTGCTTAGTTTAATATATTAATTATACTTTTACTTGAGAAAAAAAACTCTGTAAAAAATTCACATGTGCCTTCTACATAATTTATAGCCTCAACGTGTACATTGAATGTGTCTGCTAAAGAGAATTAATAATCAAATATATGTATGTTTACGGTATTATTTTAAACTCCACCCCCTTCGATTTTAGTTCTGGCCACCACTAAATTCACATTCGAGATCTTCAACCTTTGACCTGGACAGTGCGCAAAAGATATGATCAAATTCGGAAGAGGTCGACACTATGCGACGGTCAATTGCGAAGGGATGAAATGGATACTGATATACCAAATGTCTGCTTACCATGTTCGAAAAGTTACCAAATACGAATATCCGCATCTGAATATTAATCGAATACGAATCCAATAAGGATATAGATTATAAAAAATTTCCGAATACCAATACGGATATAGTATGTCTTCAATATCCGGATCTAGATATCCTAACACAACATCTAATAATATTTTATATATTAATTACTATAATATAATCTATAGCCTCACATTATTAAATTAGTATTATATAACATATAACACATTAATAAACTTTCTTCGTTTCGAGTTGGGCATGAACGAAAGTTATGAAATCTTTTTGCTTCCGGTCAAGAACGCAAGCCACCTCGACGTTCCTTTTTATCATTATGTAACTTATTTATATTTCATTGTCATTTTTAAAATCACTATGAATTTACAAATTCAATTCGTATTCGTATGTGGTCTTTATTCCATCGTATCCAGATTCGATATTTATTGCATCCATACTTGGATTCATTCTTTATTCAATCCATATTTGGATTCGTTCTTTAGTCAATTCATATTCGGGTCGACTCTTTATTTGATCTCTATTCGGATTCGATAAAATTCCGATCAAATTCGTAATTGTATATTTTTAAGGATATGGTTTTCTTAATGCTTACCCACATCCGTATTCGTATTCGATAGAGATGAAGCGAATATGGATATGGAAATAGGTATATTTGATTCGTTTTTCATCCCTACATTTGCGGCGAGGTGGAGGATGTTGTCGAAGGGACCAAAGGGTCAGGACTTTTGGCTTCGGGAAGAAGAATATGGCATGTGGGAGAAGGTCCCGACGTAGACGAGGAATCCTGATTGTACTTATTGCATAGTTAATCCATCTAATTCACATACTTCTCATTGAACTCTTTGTACCAAAATATCCATGTCGTATTTTTGTGTAAATTTCTATCTATTAATGTGAGAATATATTGTTTGTGAATTAATGTATATGTTAATATTTTCCTTGGAAGTGATATCCTACGGGTACCGTGGGTACCCATGACCCATTTATATAATCCGGGTACCCATTAGAAGCGGGTACCCATTAGAACGGGTTGGTTCGACCCACGACCCGGTAACGATGGGTCGGGGCGGGTCATTGATCGAATGGGTCGGGTACCCGTCCCGTGAACACCCCTATGGAAGGGCACATGTTCTCCTTAAATTTTAGGATGTCACCTTTGTATTATTGATATAATATTATGGTTATACTGTTATTTTAGTTTTCCTATACTAAATGTACTCGTAAAATTAAAATTTTATAACTCCCTCACCCAATTTGGATTTGCTTTATCATCTCTCTCGGCAATTCTCTCCTACATCTCATCTCTTGAAATCTCTTTCCATGAGTATCTTCTTCTTCTTCTTCTTCTTCTCTCTTTCATTGTAGAATATCTCTCACCCACTCAATTATGATTTAAAAAATCAGACTCCATTGGTTCATCGGATGATTGGATTGGATATTACCATCGATCTCATCGATTCTATTGGTTCCGTGGAAGTATAATTAGAAATTAAAAAAATAATTTGAGTATTGATCATGTTCAATTAAAGTGGACTAATTTATCTCAGATCGAATTGGTACAAAGAATTTGTATATTATTAATTATCAAGAATGATTCAATATGAATTTTCTCAGTGTTTTATATATGATTTTCATGATTTAGAATATCAATTCCATTAGTACGATGGTAAATTAATCTCAATTCATTTTTTTGGGATCGATACAAATGTTGAAGTCATGAATACTTCAACCGATTTTACCCAGCATCAAATTCGATTAAAGATCAAACCAGTGACTGAATAGTTCATCGTCCGATCTGGATTTGAAAAACTGCATTCTCATCATTTCTCCATATATAAATCACTCTTTCTCCCTCTCCCACTCATATTTATCATTCTCTTTGATTTGTTGAGAAAAAGAGTATTAATACAAAAAGTACTTTATTTTATGATTTTGTTTTTTATAATTTCTTTATTTGAAATTATGCTTTATTATAATTTTAGATGTTTGTGTAGAATCATTTCCCATAGCTCTTTTAGATTCTTTTTATATGGAAAAGTTTCAAAATCTTATTACAATATATGATTTTGTCCAAATTTATAATGGCTATGTATGTATCCAATGCTCAATCTTACAATTTTACAGATATGTATCAAAATTGAGATATTTTTCAAAAAAATGGAAGCAAAAAATCCCTAACATGTGCCACACTCGCAAAAAGTTAAGAATTTCAATTAAATGAACATTTTTATCTTACATTACAATTTCTCCGCATTATACTTGGTAATATACAATCAACATATAAATAAATATTTTACTTTGTGCCTGGCAAAAAATTTTTTGCTCCGTCTTTGCCTATGTTTAAGTCATCATTACACAAGGACCTCATCCGTATAGAAAAGTGGTCCACTGACTCCAGTCCCTGCTGCCAAGATCCGTCAAATGAATTAGCAGTCTATAAAGACTAGTGGACTCTGATGGAAGAGGATCATAATGAATATTAAGCAGAGGTACTAAATTTGCATTGTCGATTTCTAACATCCAACATATACTTTATATTTCGCTCAAATCCAAGGATATTTTTTATTTTATCTTAATGGTCAAAAATCTGATCAACACGTAAGCAACTTACTTTCTATTCAAAAAAAAGACGTAACTTTTGATCACTAAGACAAAATAGAAAATACCATTTATTTTGAGCGAAATCTGGATGCTATATGGAACATTAGCGGAAGATGTAATCCATATGTTGGATTTTAGAAATAAAAAACGCAAAATCTTTCTTTAACAATCACACCACCCTAGCTTTAATATCCATTACAACAAATGATCCTCTTCCTTAGTTGATGACTGGATTTAAGTGAATAGTCAATCGAAATTTCCAACATCAATTAACTGCTCAACACTAAAGCAAATCAACATTACATAAACATATATTTTCTAACACTATGCGGTTTAGAGTCTATTCATGCATGACTTGAAAATTCGTTACTTGGGTTTACAAAGTCGAATTCGACTCTATTCATTTTTAGAGTTCATCTCTTAAAATCTTTTAAATTCTACAACTAATTCAAATTGGATAACAGTTCCTGTATAAAATATGGGTTTTGGATACATTATCATATTGCAAAAAAAATTGTCTTATGAACACCCAACAATTATGGAAACCATATCTTAGCTTCTTTTTCTTTACTTTAAGTTTTTTATTTTTGTTTTGATCTTATATTTTGATGACAAAATATGCAATAAATTCGAATTTAAAGAAAATTTAAAAATAGAATATCTAACAAGTAGGATTCAAGAATAGTTTTCTTATTCAAGAATGGTTTTCTTAATTATTACAAACGATGACGTTCGCATTCGAGAGGCGACCATCAGAGAAGGGAAGTTACGGTGAGATTGTTTGGCACTGACATGTGGAAATCATCCTACCCGTTGATTTCAATACGTGCATACAGTATTGAAAGCAGAGTTTGTTAAGGACTTCTGGAACACTTGAATGTGGGTGATGTGTAATATTTACTTTTAATTGACGAGTGATGTATGATATTCATTTATTTGTAATGACTAAAATCGGTCCGGAATGTGTCATGATTACTTAGTGGATGAGCAACCAAATTACGGCGAGGTCAGAGCGGATCCGTTGCAGTAATGCAAAGGTCTGAGGTCTGATGCAAATCCTCACCATGTCTGAGCGGCTAAATCAAGATCAAGTGGTTTACACATTAAGGCTTTAGAAAAATCTGGATTTCATGTGAACCGTTCGATCTTGAACGAGTAACTCGGACGTGGCAAGGATTTACAACAGACCTCTGCAGCATTACGGAGGATACGCTCTCTGGCGAGGTTTAACCCTTGTGATTGCGACGACCACTCATTTGACATAATGCTTGGGATGATTAATTGTATGCATGCAACATCGGCTGTAGTTTTCCTTCGGAAAAAATGTCATTTTACTCCAAGTCTAGTCCCTCCTTTGTTGTTTAACATTTTCGCGCATTCAATCAGAGATTATGGATACGAAAGTGGATCAAAGCAATAATAAAACAAATGAAACAATTTGATTTTACGTGGAACCCTACTCTGTGAGGAGCGGGATGAAACCACGAGAGAACCGCCTCAGTGGGCTGATTTTGCATTCACTTTTTCAAAGGTTACAGTGGATGTGGGGCTCTTTATATAGCCCTACCAATGTGACCAAAAGTCACCACTCCAAGATATGGGACTAAACATAATCCACAAAAGACCATTCTTCAACACTCCCCCTCAAGGTAAGCATGCAATGTTGAGCTTGCGTAAATAGAAAGAATATACTCACACACATACAAAGTACATGACACTACAGACAATATCAACTCAACGCATTATATTGGTTGTCGTTGAGGACGTTGCTTCTCATGTTATCTTGGCGATGAGGAACTGGAGATTGGAGGTGAATAAGGATCTGCAAAAATATCAGACAACAATTGAATCTTCATCATGGAGTACTCTTACCCGCAGCTTGTCTTCACCGAAGACTACTCCATTACTCCGAAGGGCCAAGGCCAACAAGAACGTCGTGGGGATATCCATACAAAGTGGAGTTCACGGGCATGAAAACATATGTGGGAATATCCATACATAATGGAGTTCACGACCATGAAAATATGTTGTGGGAATATCCATAGATATTGGAGTTCACGGCTATGAAAACATCCGTGGGAATATCCATACATAGTGGAGTTCACGATCGCTAAGAAATGGAGCCAACGATGAGTCTCCCTCTCAAGAACTCCACAAAACATATGTACTCAAATAAAGCCTCAATAATGAGTCTCCTTCTGGAGAACTCCACAAAATATAGGTACTCAAATAGATCGTATCAAACAATGATAAGGCTCAGAAACCTCTACCCAACTGTTCAAACAATGGTAGGATAAGACACTACTACCCAACAAAAGTAGAGCAAGAAATACTCTACCTATCACTCCTTTCTCTCAAGCTTGTAAAAAAACGACAAGTTGAGAGACCAACTAAGAAATTCTTTCCTTTTTTAGTCCCAACACATTATTTTTTTTGTATTTTTCTTAAACATTCGTCTCTCTCTTTTTCAATCTCATTTTTTCCTGATATATGCCCATTTTTTCAAAGCTTTCTTGTCATGCCCTTTTCTAGTTGAACCGTAACCTAACTCACCCTCGTGAAGGGTAGAGCAATTTTTTCAAGGGATTTTTACCCGCAGACCCTGTAATCTTTTGCAATTACCGCTACGACCTCTGAAACATCCTAATTCCTCTCTCGACCCCGTAAACTTGCTCCGTCTTACCCCACGAACCTTGCCGTCAATTTTAACTATATTTGAGTAAGTTACTTGGGTTAGTCTTGAGTTAACTTAACCAATTTACTAACCAACATGATAAAAAAAGAATAGAAAAAAAATCCCCGATGGGGGAAGCAGGGGAGCTCGGGCGGGGAGTGGGTTCCGTCGGCTAAAGAGGAGCATGGAGCTCCATCAGCGGCAGGGGGGTCCGGAGCAACATCGGGCGGCGCGGGAGGTTGCAGCGGCAGGGGGTGGGGGGCGGTAGCACCATCGGGGGTCGGGGGGGTGCTCGAGAGGCGGGGAGCAGCATCAGGCGGCGCGAGGGCTTGCAGCGGCAAGGGGTAGGGGGCGGGAGCACCATCGGGGGTCGGGGGGGCGGGGCGGCGCCCGGGAGGCGGAGAGAAGCATCGGGCGGCGCGGGGGCTTGCAACGGCAGGGGGTGGGGGCGGAAGCACCATCGAGGGTCGGGGGGGCGGGGCGGTGCCGTGAAGTGGGGGAGCAGCATCAGGCGGCGTGGGAGGTTGCATGTAGCGTCGGGGGGGTTGCAGGTAGTGTCGGTGGGGGTTGATGGCGGAGCAGCATCGGGCGGTGGGGGGGAGGGGGTGTGGGTTTGCAGGTAGCATCGGCAGGGGGCAAGGCATGGCGGGAGCAGCATCGGCGGGGGGACTCCATAGGCTGAAGAGGAGCAGGGAGCTCCATTGGCGGCAGGGGAGCCGGGAGCACGTCGGAGGGGCGGC
The DNA here is from genome assembly GCA_037367405.1 of Ottelia alismoides. Lineage (NCBI taxonomy): Eukaryota > Viridiplantae > Streptophyta > Magnoliopsida > Alismatales > Hydrocharitaceae > Ottelia > Ottelia alismoides. Next base: position 534,538 of record JAZKJV010008006.1, on the reverse strand, counting down.
GCGCGGTGGTGGGGGGCAGGGGCTTGAACAGGGGACCTGGGCTGGGGTGTGGGGGATGGTGGGATGGCATTCAATGTAAATTTACTAAACAAAATGGGTATAACATAAAAAACATAACGGAATCCGGTTACTTTTAACGGATAAATGAACGGGAGTTAATCACAGGGTCTGTAGGGTAAGGGTTAACAAGTTTACGGGGTTGAGGAAGGAATTAGGATGTTTCAAAGGTCGTAGCGGTAATTGCAAAAGATTACAGGATCTGCCGGGTAAAAATCCCTTGTTTCAATGCTCCTTCCTTTTTTTTCAACACAACAGCCCCTGTCTTTATTTTTTTCTCATTTTTGAGTAAAACAGCGGGCCCAATGAACCTAAATCAACGATGCATTAAAAGACCGTGACTACCTTTCAAATCCCAAACGTAGAGAAGGCATCGTCCCCATCTCGTGCCGCTCCGTGCCCGTTTCCATGCGCCATCAACGCCTCGCCGCCGCGGCGCTGGAGGCGCACTGCCTTGGCAGGGCAGGGGTCGCAGAGCAGGGCAGGGGCCGCTCGCAAGGGCGCGGAGAAGCAGGGCAAGGGTCGGTCAAGGAGGAGGAGCAACCTTGACCCGTGAGGGTTCGATTTCACCGCCTTGGGGGGGATTTCGCCGCCGTCGCTGCAGATCTGGGAGAGAATGGACGCGCGCTGATCTGATGGGATGAGGAGGCAGCACCGCCTGAAGGCTGGTGCGTGCGATGGGAAAGATGCCATCGCCTACTGGAAGCTCGAGGGGAGAAAGGAGAGCAGATGCGGGTCGGAGGTGCCCTCACGCGAATGGCGTTGCCTGTGCGATCTGGAGGTCGCGAGGAAGATGGCGGCGCCGCTTGGACTGCCGACTGCTGACGCGAAAAGGTTCCGCCCTTTGCTGGAGGTGGGCTATACCTGCTATCGACGCCAGGAGGTGGGCTATGCCTGCGCAGGAAGAGGTTCCGCTCATAGAAAGCCCGCGAGCACTGTGTTGGGATGATGCGGCATGTCGCAGTTTAAGGCCGTACGATGGAGCAGCTTGAATGGTCTGCACCCACGGTTCTTCTAGGCCGTACCACGATAGAGTAGGTAAAGTGCACATGACTAAAACCTAATCATACATCAAAGATAATAAATGTCCACTAATATTGTACCATTAATTCTCAATAATTAATTCCATGCCAAACAAACTTAGAGCATTAATTGTTAGAAATTAGCAATACAAAATTATGTGCATGTCATGCAAAATTAATTTCATGCAAAATAGAATAACTAATAACTATATACACATACATAACAACCTCCACACAAAATATTTTATTTTCGAATAAGGCATGTTAATTAAATCAAACATACGACATCGTTATAAGAATTTAACATAAAATATTAATAATGTATCAATTAAATCACACATAAATATAAAAAAAGTTTTGAAAGAAATCAAGATTGATGATGGATCTCCCCTCCAAAAAATATTCCCTTACAAATATATGCCTTCCTTCCCAATCCATTTGAAGAAGCTTTCATCAGATCTAAATTTATAATAATAAATTTATTACATATAACCACAAAATATAAAGTAATAATAAGGTTGGAGGTAATCATATAAAACTCGCCGTAAAAATGATAATATCTCCATCACGTACACTTTCCTGCAAGTGACTTTAAAGTTGCAATATTGTGTTGACATTACCAGGTTGTACATTATCTCCATGAACCTATTGACAAATATTTAATAAAAGAAGAACTTCAAAAAAGGTAAGTATATCATTTATAACTTAATACCTCAAAATTTGAAGAGCGTCGATGTTTCCTCCCTTTCTCTATGGAACTTTTCTTCCGCTTTCGTTGTTTGCTCTTTTGGATCTTTCTAGTTTTGACTCCTCGTACATTTGCATACTTTTCAGGGACTGTCTGATTGTCATGTACTTCTTCTTGTGAGGTAGTATGCCGACATTCTAAATATTTGATACAGTTTGTCATTGCATTTATAGCATATTCGGTTGCCTCTTCACTTTCAGCAGCTAAGGAAGACACTTTCACCGATAATGATGTTAAAACTGTATGGCAATTAAAAGTATTTAAGAGGGGATCATTGCGATTGTTACTCATGTTTGTGCTATGCAAACTTGTATCCCGAACATCTTTTCTCCAATGTTGTAGTATATAAAGTTGGGGTAAAAATTTTACACCCATATGTTCTAATATTTTGATAGCATGGCAATACAAGATACCAACTATTTCAAACAATTTGCAGCTGCAATTTATAATGGAAGAATCTGGCTTCACAAATACTTCGTATGTTTTTTCTGACTCATATGCAGTGACTTTCCATTGAATAAAATCATCTGACTATTAGCATCCATTTATAATTACTGTTAAATGCAAGTCATACTCTTTTTGAAAGACGACGAATATTGTTGGTGTATACACTTTGCTCATTTGCATGATCATTGGGGCAGACATCTTAATATTAGGTAATTTTTGACATGCTTCATATTCAACGAGTAATTCATTATGCCTCTTAGTTGCAACAACACGTTCAAAATGTCGAAGAAATTACAATAAATTATAATCCACCCGTAGATAATCCTTGAGGTCTGAATTAAGACTTTCTAATAGTTGTGTACTCCTGATATTAAGTGTGAATGCATTTTTCATAAAAGCTTTTGCCCACTTATGCTTCAAAGCGTACATTGATTGTAACCATGTGTTGTCCATCAAAGAATACTGTAAGAGCATATCTTGCCATTTGTTGTAGAACTCATCCTCCCATTTTATCTCATGCATAAATTATCCAAAGATTTTCAATATTTTTTACCATTCATAGCTAATCATGTTAAATGTTATGTTGCATTAATCATTATGTGTCAAGTGCAAAGAGCATGATATGTATTTGGCAGTACATTTTGGATGGAATTTGACATTACTGTATCTTGATCTGTGAAAATTGTCTTAGGATGCTTATTACGATGAGGCTCCCAAAATGTCTCGAATAAACATTTAAAGGATTCTATTGTTTCATCATATAATAAAGCGGCTCCTAACACGATCATTTTCCTGTGATGGTTGAAGTCGGTGAAAACTCCAAATGGTCTATTTTCATTATTTGTTCCGAATGTTGTATCGGAGCTTATCACCAAAGTGTTCATAATCTAAAAGCATTTGAGAATCTACCCAAAAATATTGGTAATTTACTCTTCACAATCAACTTGTATTGCATAACAAAATGATGAATTATTTGAACATTGTTTTTGAAAATATCTCAATATACTCACAGTTGCACCATACTCCATATATCTTTGACATCTAGTGCGAAGAAAATTTTTTTGATCTATTTTTGTATAACCAAGATTTTGTTGACCATTAGTCATTCTCGCAGCAAGATCATACGCCTCTTTAGACTAACACCGGCATCATCAGCTAACTCAACATGAATAATCTGTGCTTTTGACATTTTTCTTTGTGAAGGCAACAAATGAGTGCATTGGGAAATATGTAAAGGAAGATTATGTTCTTCCACAAAATTATAGACAACAAACTTCTCATTTCCTTTCTTCTTTGATATAAACATATGAGGAAGACAACCCGTTCTTGTTTCAGCTCTTGGATTTTTAATTGTCCCTTCCCTCTTATCTGATCTCCTATAACCTTCCTTTGAGCAAAAAAATTGTCTAGCAGTTATTTCACCGCTTATTGTTTTTTTTGGTACAATTTCCTCGACGAATTCCAAATCCTTGAACTCCAACATAAGCATTATAAAATGTGAATGCATCACATTCGGAATCAAATTCTTGATTTAATATTGGTTTATCTTCTAAGATGATAGCTTCAAGAACATTATCAATTCTGATATCCAAGTTTACCTCGTTTGAGTCCATGGTGAATAATACCTATTATAAAATATCATTTTGTATAAATATAAAGATAGGACATTTCTTTAATAAGTCTTAACAAAATCATGGAAAACAGTAATACAATCATAATATTCAAACATGGTTTGGACAATTTACAGTTGACTAAAAAATGTACAATAATAAAATACATAGCAAATAAAAAAATAAAAACTAAAATATTACAACTCACAGTTTTGAAGGAGAAAACCAATATCCTTATCAACTTGTGCTCTAAGAATGGAAAGAGGATTTACCACAAATGGCTATAAATAGATTTAGAACACTTACCAAACTAATTCCAGTCGTTACTTAAAATCCTTATCAACTCTTACCCAACTTTCTAAATTTTCTAGCCGTTACTAAAAATTCCAGCCGTTGCATTTATTTTGTTAAACTAATTAGTATTTAATTCATAGGTATATGTTAATTTATGGAAAGCTAATGGTTAGTTAATGATGTGTTACTCACTCTGGGTAAAAGTAAAATTACTCAGAGGATCCCAACTCCAGTTCTTATGGGACATACAAACTTGGTGATTTGGGGATTACACCCACCAATCACAAATACTTTGATAGGCAGAGTTGTTTTCTTGGGTGCCTTCCGTACAGAATATGGTATTCAAGTCTGCATTTGTGGTGAATCCAATTGCAAATTTTGAAATCAAATCTCTCTCGGATTTATAAGTCATGATCCAACAAGAACATGGAGTTTTTCTCAAACTCAGTGATACGAACAAAAATTATCAAAATAAACTGATCTTGGCATCTTTCTCTTCTAAACAAACCTCCACAACAATTACAATAATTGTGCTTGAAAACAAAAAAATATTCCAAATCGACTTACTCTGATACCATGTTGCAATATGAAAATACGGACGCGTATCAGAGCAATACCAAAACAAATGAAATACTTTGATTTTACATGAAACCATACTCCGTGAGGAGCGGATGAAGAGTGATGAATCAAATCTCTTTAGAAGAGGTTTTTCTCTCATGCCCTACCTAGACTATTGGCTTGGCTTAGCCATACACTGAATCCTTCTAGCAATTTATATGGCATCATCAAATGATACACGTCTCGGATAAGAATCTAGAAGGCACTAGATGTTCACGATCACATATCTATAAAAGCTCGCTCCTCCACCTCATGCAGGATGGACAAACCTTCCTCCTCCCTTGTTTGTGTCGGTTTCGCACTTCCCCTCTTTCCCCTGTTAAGTGCAATGGGCTGATTTTGCATTCACTTTCTCAAAGCTTAGAATAGGTGTGAGGCTCTTTATATTGTCCCACCAATGTGACCAAAAGTCGCCACTCCAAGATGTGAGACTAAATACAATCCACAAAAGACCATTCTTCAAAAGATGCGTATTGTTTGAAAATAAACATGCGGAAGCGAACATGGAAAAAAGATAAAAGAAAATAAGAAGAACATGAGATTTAACGTGGAACCCTACTCCCGAAGGAGTGGGATGAAACCACAAGAGAATGCATCAGAGGGCTGGTGTGTCTATTGTACTTTTCTCAATGGACTAAAGGGGTGTGTGGCTCTATATATAACACCCATGGAGTCTCCACATCCCACAGGTGGTAGATGTGGTACTAAACCCTGGATGGGATAAATGGATCCTCTTCAAGATCCATTTACCCATCTCTCATACATATGAAGCACAACCAGATACTCCAACACTCCCCCTCAAGCTGGAGCATGCAATGCTCAGCTTGGACAAATAGAAAGAAACTCAACTCAACACTACAAGACACTACTGACAATATCAACTCAACGCGCACAACTGTTGTAGTCGAAGATGTTGCTTCTCATGCCGTGAGGTGATGATGACGAACGTGATGGAGTGAGTCTATTGAAATTCCTCGTCAGAGAGCATGCGCTCTGAACTGCGCCTGTCAGAGTCACTGCAGCTGGAAATGTCTCCTCGTCGGAGTACTCTGGCCCGCCACAATAATGTGGACAACTGCTCCATCTCTGAAAAGGGCCGAAATGAAAAGGCCGTGGAAGTGCAATCCTCGTCGGAGTCCACGATCAATGGAGAATGGAGTTTGAAAAGTCTCCTCGTTGGATAACTGGGTCTCTCCCATCTAGCACAGAGAATGGTACACTACTCTGGAGTATCTATGATATCACATGAAAATCCTTACCAACATGGCATAGGGAATGGTCCTCTACTCTGGAGTTCATATAGCTCACATGAAAACTCTGACCAACAAAACAAGAAAAAGATGGGACCACGAACAAATGATGCCAAACATGTGCACATATGAAAAGAACACATCCATATGTGTGTTTGAAAATGAGTCTCTCTTTGGAGAACTCAAAAAATGGGCCTCTCAACATGGAATGCCTCGAACTTGGTCTCTGTTGAGTATGAAATAATCTGAACTGTAGAGTTTGGAATATCTGGCTCTAGATCTCTAATTCTGAACAAGACCCGTGACTCTACATAATACTCACCCTTTCTCCCATACTGGTCGGAAAATCAACATCGACCAAGTTGGGAGAAGACATGTAATATTGGGAAAACACAAAATCAATTGGCCGATTACATTTTTTTCCGGCTTTTCGTGCAACATTTTTTTGCAAAAAAACTCTATTTTTTGCAATTTGCGTACGTTTTTTTTTGTACGCACCTCATTCAAAAGTTTTTTGTATGCCCCCTTGGGCCGTTCTCTCTTTATCTTTCTCTTTCCTTTTTTTATACACGACAGAGCTCAATTGGGCCTAAACTCTCATAATTTTTTTCGACCTGGACCCCTTTTCTTTTAATTTTTTTATATAAGTGGGCCACCGAGCGCTAGGGTTCCCATCGTTGGGAACCCTCTTCAAACGCCGCCTGCGAGGGATCAGGTTTTGGGATCTGCCGCCGCCACCATGGACGGGAGGAATATGAAAGCCAACCACCTGGGATGCACGCTTGTGCACATGAAGTTGTGCGACTGGAGCTCGCCAACCTGAGGATGGAGCAAGATGTCGAGGGCTGGATGCGGATGGGGTCTGCTGAGGAGATGCTGCTCCGCCAGGATCTAGAAGGAGGCGAGTCCCTAGAGGGGCTTGCGTCCCCTCGAGCACGCGGGTTGAGTGCACAGAGGATTGCCGCCATGAAGGAGGGATGCTCGTCTCTACTGAAGCTTACGGTCTGGAATCGACGCTGCCTGGGCTCAAAAGGATGGTGCCACCGCCTGGGTGTTTAGGCGATCTCATGGTGCACGTTGTTCGACAGCAGCGGCTAGGCTCTATCGCGCACGAATGAAGGAAGATCTCCGCATGCGCCTGGGATGCGCGCGGAGGGGAATTCACACTTGCGTGACATGATCGTGCGGAGGAAGGAGGGTTGCACGCTGGAGGTGCTTCGGCTTCGACTTGGCTGGATCGTGCGCACTCCTGGAGAGGTGCAGGTGCCGCCTGCATGAGAAGGATCGACCTGTCGCTTGGGGCAGGATGCTGCTGGCCTAGAGGTTTCACGCGAAACCTAGGGTTCCATGATGGAACCCGGTGCTGTATGATACCTTTGTGCCCGGGCTGATTGTCTGAGCACCTCCTGCGAGTGAATCGAGTGCCACAGCATGGATGAAGCATGCAGCAGGACATAGATTAGGATTCTAGATGGGAACCCTACAACTCGGATCTTGAACTCAGATAAAAACTCTTCTTGAATAATCTTTAAGAACATAAATTACAAGAACGATCGAGAACTAATTTTGATAATCGAATCTTGAAAAATATAAAGACAAACTTCTCGAGAGTCTACCCGCTCTGATACCATGTTAGAAAATAAACATACGGAAGCAAACATGAAAAAAGATAATATAAAGAATAAGAACATCGGGATTTAACGTGGAACCCTACTCCCTAAGGAGCGGGATGAAACCACGAGAGAATGCCTCAGAGGGCTGGTGTGTCTATTGCACCTTTCTCAATGGATTATAGGGGTGTGGGGCTCTATATATAGCACCCACGGAGTCTCCACATCTCGCAGGTGGTAGATGTGGTACTAAACCCTGGGGTAAATTGATCCTCTCCAAGATTCATTTACCCATCTCCCATACATATGGCGCACAACCAGATACTCCAACACATATGTTATTGTCCTGAAAATAATTTACTTGTATTTGACGAAATGCATAGGTAGGAAGATGTGGATGATCCACTGTATTATGCGTGTCCTCGAGATTTATGTATGACAAAATATCTTGAATTTAAATATTGACTTGTATCATCCTATTTGTAGAGCCATTGTAGGTACATGGCCAATTCTTCTTCCTTCCCGCCTTATATATGCTTGTTCTCGGCGAAGAAGGTCTTCATTGCTGATATTATAAATATTTTGGATTTTTTCGAGAATGATCGAGCCACCATCCGTACTTCTCAAACGATTTACTATTTGTTTGATTATTACACATTTCGATTGGGATATCATTGTAGTCAGTATAAATGAACGATTTCGAATTGGTGATCCATGAAATCGGATCCTTAAATGGGTGGAAATATATGAAGAGACTATATATATGAAGATGGTGTTCTTTACATCTACAGGTGCTTGGTTATGTCTCCAACCGGACTTGCTAAGTTTGTTGTCTTGCTTTCAACAAATTTCAACAAATTGTGTATTCAACAAAAAATCTTGTTGTTCTGACATAATGATTTCTTTGTGATGCATTTATAGGCTGGAAATAAGTACGAGGAACTGAAAGATCGTTGTTATCCATCAACCCTGTAATCCCTGAAGAGGGACTGGACGTTCTGCTACGTTCCCTGATGTGATATTGAAAAGAACAAGGAAGATTGATCATTGCTATGTAACTGAAATGATCTCCCAGTTTCAGTGAAGTTGATTCCATGTGATCTGATTTGAATCACACACAATTTTTTTAATAATAGTCTCGTTAATTTCGGAAGTCCGAAACATCTTCATTAGGATTCGAACTCCAATCCTTTAAAATGGAAGTACAATGCTCTACCACTGGACCACTCCTTTCATGTCTTGGGTTCAATCACACACAACTTAGCATATCTATCTTCACGGTCTCCTTCAACCACTCCTTCCTTGGGATCAATCACACACAACTTAGCATATCTGTCTTCACGGTCTCCTTAACCATTTCTTCAACGCCATCGTAACCGGCATCATAAACCGTATGCGTATCCGTAACCCCTCGTCTCCTGGTAGTACGCCGGATACCCCGCCGGCACCTGGTTGTACACCGGAAACCCCCCCGGTGCCTGGTTGTACGCCGGATACCCCCCTGGCGCCTGGTCGTACACCGGATATCCCCCCGGCGTTTGATTGTACACCGGATACCCCACCGGCGCCTGGTTGTAAACCGGATATACCAGCGGCGCCTGGTTGTACACCGGATATATCGGCGGCGGCGGATGCGAGGCCGGATGCGCGTACGGATACGGGGATACCGCATACTCCATCATCGGCTCTTCCACCACATTCTCCGGCGGATAACTCGTGGCGATCGGGGACATGAAGACGTCGTCATTAAAGTTATAGGAGAAATTGAGCACGCCCTTCCCCTTCCCGCATGGCATTCTCACCTGATAGCTGACGAACTGCCTCACCTTCGTCCCGGTGACAAGATCAGAGATCGGAACGTTGACCTCGCCCACATCGCGGTCGCCGAGGATGCGCTCGGCGCGGAGGAGGACGTCGAGGGTGAGGCCGGAAGCGTCGGCGGAAGCAGGTATGGGGAAGTGGAAGGTGGCGTTCCAGGTAGGGTTGCAGTGGCCTTCGCGGTCGGTGGGAGTGCGCTGGCGGGTGGAGGGGTCGCCCGAGAGGGAGGCGACAGCGTAGGACTGGAGCGAGGAGAAGAAGTTGGCGTTGTGGAGGTCCTTGGCGGAGATGATGGTCACCTCCAGGGTCCTGTGGAAGGACATGGTTAGGGTTCCGGAGGTCGGAGAAGAAGGTCTGCGACGATGAGATGGGTTGGGCAGAGAATACTTAAAGAGGAATGGGATGGGGAAAAAGTCCGCGTAGTTGAACGTGCAAAGACTTGGTACGCGGCATAACACGTCTTCGGATCTGCCGTAGTACTTTCTACAGCATGCTGTGGCTCTAGTTTTTTCCTGCAAAATTCATTTAAAAAATCAACTTATAGATTAATTTTCTATATTACTATCAAATTTCACCTAAATCCGATATTTATAGCTATTTTTATCTCAACGGGCAAAAATCTGTTCTTTTTTCAAATGAATTTTAAGTTCCTTGGATATTGACTTCTCTTCCGACTATTAAGATATACTAGTTATAAATATCAATTTGAATGAATTTTGGTAGAAACCTCAAGGATTTATCATAGATTGAATCTCCATTGTGAAATAGATTTAATAAAAAATAATGACCATAGCAGATTCTACTATAAAAAATACTTCAGCGGAGAATCTTGCTTCCTTTGTTTCCTTGGCAGATCCTTTGTTGTGAGGGTTATTCAGATAAAAGGTTATCATCCTTGGGTTATTATTTGGTTGGTACCTAAATACTCACCCAAATATTTGAAAAAAGCTGAAATGAATTGGGTTATTTGAGTTTTGGTTCGAGATTAAATCCGTCATAGTAATTATTTTAATTTTTGGGTTGGATGATGGGTCTAATGTACTCCACCCAACCCACCCATAATCCAAATTGGAAGTTTGTACGATCCATACTTGCATATTAATTCATAATGATATAACCTCTCTTATCACTTAAGTTCTAAAAATTTAGTTGTTGAGTTGTCTCGTAATTTGTTGGGTAAACATGTTTATGGATGACGGATTGTTTACTCTATTTAATGTACTTACCCCCTATTTTCCATTCAATGTAGTGAAGAGTGTCATAATCTCTATTACGTCAAACATTAGGGTTTTGTGTACTCATGATTTTTCCCTCATAATAGGGTTTCCACGTATATCCTGGGCTCCTTCGTGGTGATGTTCTTGTGAGATTACGACATGGTATCAAAGCCATTGAATTCATGATTTTTTTACATTGGATCAACTTTTACATGTCGTCCCCAATCTGTTTGAGATGCTCTTCCACGTAGAGGCATGGCAGACCCTTCTAGGCGTACACCCCCATCCTTTGATGGATCAACAACCGCCATCTCTCTAACTTCGTCAGGGTTGCATCCTTTTTTTGGATGCGTGATGAACCGAAAAATTCCCGAACAACTAAGGTAAATCAGATAGCTAAGGTCATTGCGACCTCAGTCACTCGAGAAATCGGCTCGATCAAGAAAAATATGAGATATCAGCAGACCACCAAATAAAGGATAAAATCAATAAAATCAAAGATAGCAGTCCTGGCTATGAGATTAACCTGGTGTAGCACCCAGGGTCGGACTCAGGGAGCACGAATTGGCCTTGCGGCCTACGAAGTAGTCTCAAAATGAAATAAAATAAAAACAAATATTTTTGGTGGTTTTTAATTATTTTTATATTTTTTGGATTTTTAATAATAAGAGAAAAATAAGAAAAAGGCAAAATCAAGCAACTCCAACAAATTATTTAAACACTCTAAAACACTCCAAAAATTTAAACAAAAATATTTTTATGCTTTTTAGGTTTTTTAATGTTTTTGGTGAATTCTTCAGATTTTTCCAATTTTTATATAATTTTCTAAAAATCAATAAAACCAAAAACAGAATGTGACTGTCCAGCTAGACTTCAAAGCATGGAATGAAATTTCGTGAAATTTCGGCGAAATTTCGTCAAAATTTCGGTTTCGAGAGGTCATGGGTATCGAAACTCCTATATATATCGATTTCCGGATTTCGACCGAAATTTCGGTGATATTTCGACATTTCGATCCATTTCGACCCATTTCGATTGAAATTCATGGATCTCAGTACAAAATTTCTTGGATTTCGATCGAAATTTCGGTGATATTTCGACATTTCGATCCATTTCGTCCCATTTCGGTTGAAATTCATGGATACATGGTATGTTGAGACAAGATTGTACATACATCGATTATTCAACTTGGGGAGCTTCTTCCCCTTTGGATTTAAGCAGTGGAGATGAAAAAACTCTATAGCTTCTATATAATTGATATAGCTTGTTCCTTTCATTTGTTTGTCATTTATCTTCGTAAATAGACGCATCTTTATTGTAAGTATGTAATTAATTCTGTAATTCATTCGAACTTTGTCTGTGACAGTTATTTCTATGAACAAAACATTGTTTAATTAATCATTATCTACATTTTTAAATAAAAAATCTTTTCTATTTTTATGAACAAAAGATGTCTTCTAAGTGTTGTTAACTTAGTTATTTTGATTTCCATTTCCAGTATCTATCCGACTGCTCAACAATATGTCTGATATGACCGATATGGGTGATATAAGGTGCATGGATGAGAGATGTGTGTGATATAAGTGTGCATTTGTAAGATGTTTTTTTAAGATCTTGGATTGGATGATATTAATTTCCAGTATATATCAGTCAAGAATCAACATTAACATCGATTTGACCGATATGACCGATATGACTGATATGACCGATATGTGCAATCTAAGGGGCATATATAAGCAATATGTGTGATATAAGTGTGTATTTGTAAGCTAATTATTGTTGTAATAACTCATAAGATCTTAATTTCCAAAAAAATCATCGAAAAAGGGCTTTTTTTGAGTCACTTTCGACATTTCCACCGAAACGGTCGAAATTTCACCGAAATTTCGGTTTTGGAGGGGACCGAAATGAAATCGAAATCGAGATTTCGAACCTTGCTTCAAAGTCCCATAAAAATGTCAAATGGGTCTGTCACAGCCTGGAGGTAATTTTTATGAGAACTAGAAACAACAAGGAAAATTTAGCAAAAGAGTTTATTATTTTTGGAGTTTTCTAAAATTTTTTAGAATTTTTATGAGTTTTTAAGGGTTTTATACTTTTGAAGTTTTTTTATAAATCCAAATATAGCAAAAATTGCACAGAAAATCAATCACGTCAAAATTAACAAAACCTAATTTTTTAGAATTTTCAAAATAGTTTTATATTTTTTTTATTTTCTAAACTGTACAGAAGCAAAAACTACAGTTTTTGAATTTTTAAAAATAACAAAAAGCCTCAAAAATGTACCCAAAATTAGGAAAATTTTTACACAGTGGCAGAAGCCACATGTTCAAATTTCATGTGATTTGGGTTAAATTTGGTATTTTATTTAAATAAAACAAAGGCTCCCAGTGCATAGGGACCTAAATGCAATAAAAAGTATTTCTAGGGGCCAAACAATAACAAGGAAATAAACCCCAGGGCCCTTTGTGCAAAAATCCCACAATGCACGCGCAACACACGTGATCCAGGCACAGAAGGACCTACTTGTAATTCCTATTTATAAAAATGCAAACATTAACACACAAGGAATACATGATGAAATATGCAAAATACCCAGATCCTCACGTGTCGATGCACGTGGTCAACACACATAGGGACTATAATGCAAATACATAAAAGATAGAGGTCCACTATGCAAAATTACAAAAATAAAAACAACATAATAAAATATTTATAGGACTAAGAAGTAAATGCAAGAAACAGAGGGGACTACGAGTAATTTACCCCACTTATTATCGGAGGGCTGAAGGGTGGCCACGTGGATGATCTGACGGTGGCTGGAGGTGGCAAACCCTTCACTGGATCAGCGGTGAGGAGGGCGCCACGTGGATGATCGGGCGGTCAGGAGTAGCTGGTGCCTCTTCACTGGATAAGCGGTCACCATCAAGCCTCTTATAGATCAGATGGTGGAGAACTCGCGTGGACGAACGGTCAGGATCAAAACAGGGGCTGAGGTGCTGATCGGACGGTGGTTGGACGATCTCCAAGAACTCAACGCCGGCGAAGTTCGCCGGCCTAATGCGCACGGTGGAGACATCCTCTGGAGCTGCTGAGGTGGGGAACAGCTTCGCCTCGATGGTCCACAGCGATTAGATGCCTCCGATGAGGCCGGAGACCACCGGAGTGGCCCAGCGACGGCGAAGGATGGGAGTTGTTGTGCTGAACGTTTGGACCCTTAGATGGGCCTCCTTCGACCTACAAAACGACACATACGAGCTCCTTGGTCGAGGGCAAATTGCCTCGACCAAGTCAGGGGTGAAATGGGCGAGTGTATGCGTCGGGGCGACACCCTCCGGCGATGCGACGGCGGAGGAGGGTGAAGTACCTGCTCCGGGACGAGGCAGGGGGGTGGCTGGGTGAAGAAGGTGGAGAGGAGATTGGTGAGCATGAAAGTCGGGTCGGAATGGCAAATGGGTAGTCGGAGAAGGTGAATTGCGGCGGCGGAGCGAAATGAGCTAAATTGGGGGAAACCTAAAATTAAGCTATCCTACAAGCTAGAGAAGCTACATGGCGGGTGAAGTCGACTGTGCTGGAGCTGGTGGAGCTCTGAGGGTCATAGCCTCAAGGGTTCGTCTCTTCCTGAGGCTGAGCGCACCTTGCGGCGGCGCACGGCGATGGTCGTCGCCGGATCGATGGTTCCCGGTTGCCCGGGCCTCGCTGCAACCCTCCTCCGTGCTGCTGTCACTCTGGCGAAGAAGAGGAGCTCACTAGCGTCAAGGGGGAAGGCCAAAGATGGCGTGAAATGGCGGTCGGAGCTGGAGCTTTATACAGTTGAGGGTCCGAGAAGATGAGGTCGGGCATGGCTATGTGAAGCTCGGATCCCTAGAATCCACCCCGGGCGAGGGTCTCAGATAAGCAAAGATCAAATGGAGCCCGGGGTTTGGGTATTTGGCGATCGGATCAAGCGGGGAAAAAGATGAGAAATCGGGTCGGTTGCGAGATCCGCGGGGAAAGAGGTCCGCGGGGGAGAGTTGACTGGGGGTCAACATCCCCCGTGGACCAATCAGAGCGTGCCAATTAATAATTATTTGGAAATTCGATAAAAAAAATAATAATGACTTATTTTCAAAAAAAACTTAAATCATGAAAATGTTTATTTATTTTCAAATAATTTTTTTAATGATTTTTATTTATTTTTTTGAAATATAAATTATGTATTTACAAAATATTATTATATATAGGTATATACAATATGAATTTTTTATTTTAATTTTTAATTATTAATTTTTATATATTTTATTCCAATTTTATATTTTATTTATTTATAGAATAAAATTTGGATTAAAAGGGTATTTTTATTTTATTTAAATTTGGATTAAAAGGGTATTTTTATTTTATTTTTATTATTTATTTACATAGGTTAAATAAATATTTTTATGTACATATTTACATGGTATATATACAAGGTGGGTTTTGATTTTATTTTATTTATTTTGATTTTATTTTTATTTTTCTGATTTTTATTTTATTTATTTACATCATTAAATATGGAATGTGAAAATATTTTTATTAGATTTTTATTAATTATTTACAAAGGGAAAATAAATAGATGTGTTATTCTATACACATGGTCTATATACACTGGTGAGAGAGTTTTATTTCTTTTTGTTTTTCTTGTATTTTTCCATTTTTATTTTTGGTTTTATCTTTACTAAATATGTAAAAATTAATAAACACACATTTATATTTTTATTAAGAGGAAAATAATTTTATTCATGTATACATGATTGACCCTATCTCCCTCTACTTTGATTCTTTTGCGGTCAGGCCCATGCTGAGCCCTCCCTTGGGATTAGGTCGCTCAATATTTATTCTAAATATCTCCTTCTTTTTCTTTTATTTCTTTATTATTTTATTTATGCACAAAAACATGCTAATTATTGTAATTTACACATTGCATGCTTATTGATAATTTATGCTATTTACATGAATATACATATGTTTTGCATAGGTTTTGTAGCTAAAATAAAAGAATAAAGAGTGATGAATGGGTATTCATCAATGCGTCACCTCCCATTCGTGCAGTAACATTAGAAGAAAGGAGGAGGGACCCCTTGGTGGAGCACCCCCTGACGGCCTCACCCTTGGCGGACCAACCCCTGGCACAATCCTCTCGACCATGAGTTACAACCACCATGTTTGCTCTTGATCGCGAGTTACAACCCAACGTGGGGTACGAACCTATGACTACAAGGTGACCTTGATAGACCACCCCTGGGTGACCTCATCCTTGATAGACCACCCTTAGCGCACTTCCCCTTGGCAGAGACCCTTGGTGATGACACATGTACTAATGATCAAAAGAAGTTCTAGGATGAGATTTTGAAACTAAGGATTTTTATTCTTGATGGTTTTAACAGTAATTTTGAGGTCACCAAGGGTCAACTCTTGACGACATGGATATGCTCCGACATTGAGGAGGTTGATCATGCTATTGGATCTGAAGAGCAATAATGCGATGTAACGATAGATGAAGATGTATAATCCTTTGAGAGGTTTGCGTTGCTTAGTAAATGAAGAAAAATGGTTATTAAAAATATAAAAATGTGCTCACTATAAGAAAACTGGTCATGGAATATATTATTGATGGGAACTTCATCCTGAGAGGAAGACGAACAAAGGGGAAAAACTTGTTACTATGGATGATTATAACAAGAGATTGACTGAGGGGCATATCAAAAACCATCATGCCTAT
The DNA here is from genome assembly GCA_037367405.1 of Ottelia alismoides. NCBI lineage: Eukaryota > Viridiplantae > Streptophyta > Magnoliopsida > Alismatales > Hydrocharitaceae > Ottelia > Ottelia alismoides. The sequence goes on along the minus strand of JAZKJV010008006.1, from coordinate 518,110 downwards.
GTTCAAAAAATCTCTAATTCTAATAAGAGTACAACTAATGTAGATGTTGTAAATGTTCCAATGGCTGTAAAGAAAAGTGAAGGTAAACATTTCATTAATGATGAATAGATAGTTGGTGAGCAGCCAGACGATCAAGGTTAAGTGATATAAAAGGTCATTGCCACCTCAATTAGCCAACTAGACTCAAGAAGAAAAATCAAGATCACTCAAATCAAACAATCAAACACAAAATCAATGTTAGCGGTCTCTGTTATTTATTTAGTCTGGTATAGCGACTAGGGTCAAACACAAGGAGCACAAGTGAAACCTACGAAGTAGTCCTAATAATAAAATGAAAGGCATATTTTGTGGTTTTTAATTTGCATTTTTTGTATTTTCTAATGAGAAAACAAATAAAAAGATCAAGGAAAAAACAATCTTTAATATTTTTTATTAAGACTAAAATATTCAAAAATTAGAAATAAAAATGTTTATGTTTTTGGTAATTTTATGATATTTTTCTGATTTTTATATGATTTTATAAAAATAAAAAAAAAGTCAAAACAGGAAAATAATGTACAGCCTGAACCAAAAGGCAAGTTTAAAATAGTAGAAGTGTGTTAAAGTCCTGGATGTGATTTTTATGAAAAAGCAAATAAAAATAACTACAGACAACAACTGAAATCCTAATATCTTATTTTTAGAATTTTTAATGATTTGTATAAGATTTTTAGAGTTTTTAGATTTTTGGGTTTTTATGAAGGATAATGCAACAAAAATTGTACTTGAATCAAAGCATACAAAATCAAGCAACCACTTATTTTTTTGGAATTTTTAAAGCTATTTTTGTTTTTTTAACATAGACGTGACACTTTTTAGTGGTTTTTATTTTTAGAAAATATCAAATAAAACTAAATTAGCCACAAAAATTACCATAAATATTACGCGTTAGCAAGAGCTAACTTTAAATTTTATGGAATTTTCGGAGTTACTTTATAATTATTTGATTGAAAACAACACACACAACACACATGGACATGTTCGTAATTATAAGAAAGTTGCTGGCCAAATCATAACAGACATTAAAAGCTCAGGGCTAATATTGCAAAAATCCCAAATCAACACGCGTACTACACCTTATATAGGCTCAGAGGGGCATAAGTGCAAATACTATTAATAAGACTTTCAACTAGTAACGACTCAGAAGTTTAAGGCATAACATGAAAATATCCCACAAGGTCACGTGTCAGGCCACATACTAGATATAAAAAGGTTCTGGAATGCAAATACTGAAAACACAAGGTCCTGTTAATCATGTGAGCTAGAGGCGTACCATTCCCACAATAAATGTTATTGTAATATTTGTTTTATCAATAAAAGTTGATGATTATTTTTTACTCCCTTTTTGAGATTAAGTGAATGAATGCACTATAAGGTCCCTCTGTATAATTAGGGTTATGTACCATGGCCATCTTAATAATCATACAACTATTGATTCGATAATAGAATCATAGAGGCTGGTGTTTGGATGAATATCTAATGAGTTAGATTGATGACTCATCAAGCACCGTCAAATAATTATGAAGAGATGATCTCCAGTCTGAGTAGGAGATGGCAATCCTTTCTCACATAGGCTGGTATCTGACTGACCTCTTGATGCAAGTCCTCTGCATAGGAATAGAGATTCGGAGGTGTCAGATTAGTTAGGTCAAGGAGTTGACTTAACGAGATCGAGATGGCCAAAGTCTTATATCGTATAATGTCGCGATATAAGCACGCATCCTCTGACCGGAGATATATGTGTTGCTATATGTATGAGTGTGTACATTTGGCAGACCAATAAGTTGATGACCTAACCAAGATCTATACACCGGCGCGTTGGTGTGCATGCAAGGGCATATGAGTAATACGATCTCTCAAAGGGATCATACATGTTCACTTGTGAACCGAAAGACATGAGCTCACTCATGAGGTATTGGGAACAAATTCCATGCATGGTCTTCATGCTTCAGAAGCATGACAAGAATTTGAAGGTATGATATATGCTTTTGAAAAACATATGATCGATACCAAATCCTAATGACCAAGAATGAGAAACTTGATGATCAAACCCTAAAGATGACAGTGTAAAATTAATCTATATCTTCGGGATGATCATAGGTCTTCCAGTATGCAGGATGTACAAGTATTAGGAATACCTGAGGGTGATGTGATCTTAAACGATTGTATAACCATGACGCTTCCATTCCGAGGGAGTGATGAAACAGGTCTGGATTTTAGTGACTCCTCTCACTAGAGAAGTAATTTGATCTTGATCCAAATGTTGGACATTGGTCTGAATGAGATTCATATGCAATGAGAAGATTAGATCTACAGCCTTGATTAAATCAAGTATCTATGAAAGTTCCATGGGATCTGGATTTGAGATGTAATCTCAATTATCCAAGTCACTATATGTGGTACGATACAATCGCCCTGTCCTTATCTTCAAGTATCTACGGAGAAAGGGCATTATTCTTGAAAGAGTTCAAAAGTAATTCCCAAGTTGAATTATGTCTAAACAATGAGAAATGGATAATTACTTATGATTTAATTATCATGGATAATGAGAATTTGACTCACATTATTTGAATTCATGAGAATGATTATCCAATGTAATTAAATGATATTTAATTATTGTGGATATGGATAATAGGGATAGCGCTATCCAATTATCCAGGTATATTATAAATGTGATTTATAATATATCAGAGAGAGTTTTTTGTGATTTATGTTTATGATTAATTGTTAATGTGGATTGGATTCACATTAAATGATTAGTTGGAAATATAATTACATTTTGTTTTGTGTTGTGAATGAGAGTCACATAATTTCAATGGCTTGATTGATATTTTCCACAAGATAATTTGGAATTATTTTTTGTGAAAATATTTTCGATAATAGATTACGATATATCATGAGATAATGAGATCTCGTGATAATTAGAGGAGATAGACATATTCCTCCTAAGAAGAGTGGACGGCCACTACTCTCCATGTGGAGAGGAGTAGCCATCCCCCCTCTTTTAAGGAAGGAGGTTAGTCTCCTCATTATCCTATTTATAGTCAAAGGTTATTTAATTTCAATTCAATTTTGTTGATCTATCAATGTAAATTAATTTAAATTAAATCATTTATTGTTGTATTTTTTTACAACATATCTTAGCCATTGAAATATATACATATCAATCTCATCCGTTGATTGTGTGTTGTCCATGGATTGGGATTCATGGACTCCCAAAATCCTATATAAAAAGAGGCAATCCTTGCTCTTTGAGTTACAACACAATCACAATGAAGTCTCTCTACATCTCTCTTATTCTCATGCATACTCTCTCTCATCTTGAGTGACCATCCACTCTCATAGAGAGAAGGTCATCTTCGTCGTCATCTTGCCATTGTGATCTGCTTCGACGACTATTGGCTCTCCGTCTTCTTTGGTGTGTGGTTCTCGTGAAGAAGGCTTTCGATCTTGTGAGAAGAGATCAGGAGATCCATTGCTTGGGTCATCAACTTGAATTGCGAGAAGCACGCGATTCATCCCTACACTCGCAAGCGTCTCCTCCGACGGATCGGACTTGCGATAGGAGGTCTCTTCCTTTAGAGGCTAGATCGCAACCACGCACCAATAGATATTCCTATATCTTTGTTGTGGTCAGATGAAATGGTTCAAGAAATGTTCTTGGATCATGTAGTTTCATCCTTTTAAAATTTTTAAAATTCCACTACACCGAGAAACTAGTGCGACTAGTCGCTCATGATCGTATGTGATACGATCATCAAGCTTCCATGATGCGCTTGAGGATTTCTCCTTATCCTTTAGGTCTAAACTGCAAAATATTTGTGACTACAAAATTATTGACTGGACTAACTAATAAAGTGAATAAAGTATGGGATGAAAGATGCAAAATACCCTGAAGCACGTGAGGAGGGCGTGGGGTGGCACGTGGCGAGCTCTGGATGATGCGGGAACGTGCGGTGCAGATCGCCTATGGTGTCAAATCTGACGCTTCAGGGAATGTTGGCTACGTACGACACAGATGTGTCAGGGCGTGATAGATCAACGGTCCAAAAGCTGCAACAACGAACGACTTAGATCCAAACTGGTGCTCTGCTTCTCATCCAACGGTGGCGGGAGATGGTGGATGAACAGGTCAAAGGCGAACTTCGATCAAGGATGGGTACGCATCCTTTGGCTGATCGAGCCTCCAAATGGTCATGCACCTCCGAGGGGTGCTCTACATCAAATGTCGGAGGCGGATCAACTGGATGATGATCAAATGGCCGGGACGAGGGAGCTCCACCTGGAGCTGCTCTGTCGAGCAGCTGGAGGTCCGACAGAGGGTCCTGTTGCACAGGGGTACCTACAATAGAAAGCTGGGACTCAAGGTTGTGCTCCGATCCGAGCTATTAAAGCAAGAAGGGAAAGAAGCGATGGTGGATGGGATCCGATCTCCAACGGGGAGGGGGGGTAGAGGGAGATCTAAGCCTCAATCTCAACCAGATGGTTGTGCCTAAGGATGATGATCAAGATGTGGTGCGAGATAATGGGCGAGAGGGTGAGTCGATCAGAATGGCTAGATGTGGTTGTCGAGGCTCCGACTAGCTGATCAGAGCAAATGGATGTGCGGCGACGTTGTATGGAAATGATGGAATTTAAAGGCAAAATGAAGGGGATATAAGGGATACCTGAAGGTTGGAACAAGTTCCTGAGATCCAGACGAAGGTGGTCGATGAGGTATTGACCTCAACCTTGCTGCGGAAGGCAGGGAGGCTAGACGCGATGGAGCTTCGACCACGTAAGTGAGCTGCGTGATCCACGTGACCAAACACAGCTCCAAGGATGGCCTCCGGTAGTTTTCAATCAAACAAAGGTGACTAATGGTGGAAGAGAGGGCGAGGAATGAGCTAGGGCTCTAGGGAGGCAGAAGAGATCTATATAGGAAGCTCGAGGGTCTAGAAGGATCGGCGAAAAGTGTGAAACCCAAGAGTGATCCGGATCATCCAAGGGACTCGCGAAGATGATGGATGTACGAGGTTTATCGAGTCCAAGTTTCGAGGCAAATGGAGCTCGGAGGTGGGCTAGAGAAAATCGAGAAACGGGGCTGGCGAACACAAAATGGGTTTGACCCAGGAAGGGGGAAGACGTTAACCGAGGGTCAACCCAGTCAACGTCTGAGCTGGACTAATCAGAAAATCTGATTTAGAAAATATTTACAAATTAATAAAAAATGGTAAATAGCTTTAAAATAAAAAGTGTATAAAATGAAAAATTCTTATTATTTTTCAAAATATTTTTTTGTGAATTTTAATTATTTTTATGAAAAAAATAGGTATATACAATATATAGTTTTATATACATGTATAATATACCTATGTTAATATGTACAATAATTTTTATTTTGTTAATTTTTCATAAACACCCTAATTTCGTATTTTATTTATTTTCAACATATTTTTAGGAAAATAAAATAATTTTTATTTTATGTTTATGAGTTATATACAATTTTAAAATAAATAGGGGATGTTATCTATATGCATGTGTTTTGTAAAAGTAAGAAGGGTTTTATTCTTGTTCTTATTTTACTTTTCTGATTTTTTTATTTTATTTTTGTTTTATTTTTAGGACTATATACAAGGAGGTGAAAAGATTATTTTATATTTATTTTATCCAAAATAACTATTTATAGACATAAGTAATATGTACAATATAGAATATGCCCTATCCCTCTCTACTTAGTTTATTTGGCGATTAGGTCAAGGCTTGACCTTCTCTTGGGGTTCGGGTCACTCTGTATTTATTCTAAATATTTCCATCCTTTTTCTTTTTCCTTTATTATTTTATTTTTACACAAATACATGTTAAATATACAATGTTAACATATGCATGCAGAATGCTAACTTATTGTATTTACACCTATTTACATGATGCTTTGCCAAGATAAATAGCTAAAATAAAAGAATAAAGAGTGAGAATCAGAGATTCTTCACCCTCCTATACTTTATCTTTGCTAGTTCCTTAGCAAACACTTATTTGAAAAAGAAGTGAAAAAGAAAAAGGAAGAGAATCAATGTTTATTAAACTTATCTTCATTAAATTGTAGTATGGAGCTCAGTCAGACCGTTGGATATTTAGTTTGTCGGAATCTTATTTGGACCTAGGTTTAAGACTCAACAACCTCTAAGTTCCACCAATATATGGTCAATACTCCTCAATAATCCAGATGAAAACAAGTCTACATACACAAACGTTGATGATCATGAATCTTTTCTTGTACGGTGTAAGTGATATGTAGCTCCCCATCTCAGAAATGACAAGTCAATAACCTCCCTAAACAAGGTAACCCTAATGCCCTAGTTCAATAGCTTTTTCCTTGAGGAGCGGGGTATTCCCTTCTAAGTTCAAGTTCAACCAACTCAAGAAGAGGAGGAAAGAAGAGAATGGTCGTGGCTAGTGCAGCCATGTATCCCTGGGAGCCCAACCAGTGTAGCTAAGTCTCCCACTGCAAGCTTCATGATATGAGAAGGTGTAACATAAGCTTTGCTTTATTTGACTATATACACTCCGGCAGGCATTTTATTTTCAATCAGGCATGTCCACTTTTATGAAGTTTTCTTTTGCACATTTTTTTGATGTGCATATGTACAACATATCTACATGGTGCAACATAGATACATAAGAACTTTTTCCTCTTGAACCAGTAGACTATCCCTCTTTTGAAGCATTATTGCAACCCACAACGCCTGTCTTTAGAGCTCAACACCACCAGACCAAGTTGAGGCGCACTTCTTTCCCTAAGGGAAGATGAGAGGTTCCTCCTAGAAGTACTACCCCCGTATGATACCCCAAGCCAAAGGAAACTGCCTCCTCACCACCTCATCCGTAGAGAGCTATGTGTAAGGTGCTGGTGCAAGTAAAGCCATTGTCTGTAAGAGTCATGTGTGCATTGTTAAGTGTTATACTTAGGGTTATCAAGATGACATGTGAACATAGTCTAGTGGACTCAAAGAATTAAGTCACCAATGGACATGAAAAGTCTTAACCCCAAATCCTATAAGGTTCCTCTTAGAATTAGGTAGATTAAGGTCTTAACCAAGCTCTATTTTCCAATTTAATTCCAGACTAGTTCAAATGTCAATTATGATTAAGAAGAATATACAAGTATATACAAAATCTTTATATGCAAAGTTTTTGAAAGTATGCTAAATTTTTGAAAATGTTTGAATGCATGTATGAATGCAGAAGTTTTGCAAACTATTTACAAACATTTGCATAAGGATTTTTGCAAACTTTTGTTTTTCAAACATTTCACTAAAAAATTGTACTATATACATAATTTTGATACCAAAATATTTACGAACATTTCACAAGGAAATTATTTTTACAAACATTTGTACAAAAATAATATTTTTTTAAATATCTATGTATATGCAATAAAGAATTTTATTACAAGAAAAATTTTAAAATTGATTTTTAGATAAAGGATTTTAGCTATCTTATTTATTAACACACTCGCACAAAGTACGAGTTATGGCTAGCGTATATATACAATATATACGACACCCCCCTATACTTAGCTCGAACGATGTCCTCAAAGTGAAAAAGAGAGATGAAGAAGACATAACTCGTGTTTAGTATAGGGAAGTGAAAAGAAAGGATATATTATAATATCGAATAAAAGAATAGAATGAACAGATCTCAATGATCCCCCTATACTAAGGATCAAGTAATCCTAAGTATATCATACTATACACAAAGGGAAAACCGAGGGTTAGGATGTACAGGGTCTACCTCCCCTATACTTAGGGTAAATTATCCCTAAGTATAGGCAACAAAATAGAGGTAAAAAGAATTAAATGAATACTCAGAAATCTGACACCTCCTCTATACTTAGGGTAAAGCACACCCTAAGTATAGCATAATCACAAGATGCAGATGGGTGTTAGACTAAAGAATGAAGTGATATGGACATCTGGATCTATACAAGGTGGAAGACAATGATAATCATGCATGAGATGCAACTGATGCGAATCAAAGACCACATCTCATGCAAAATGAATTGTGGCCACGTCAACAATCAACAGATCGTGATCTAGATATGTCTTAAGGTGCCGACCGTTGTTGCAAAAGGTGGATTCAGATGACATCTCGGATATGTCGATACTACGATTGTCATGCACCTTTCGGATAAGGTATGGTCCTTTCCACTCACTCTGCAACTTCCATGGGAATAATCTAAGCTTGGTATTAAACAACCATACTTTCTAATATGGTTCAAATTGCTTATGGCTGATATGAGAATCATGCCATATCTTCACTCGCTCCTTATACCATAGGCTGCTTGAAAAGGATGTGTCTCTAAGCTCCTCCAGGGCTGCCAATTCTACTTTTCTTTGATCTCCTATACTCTTTGGATCTAATAATATCTCAATGATAGCCAAAGTGACTTGTGCTTAATATCAATAGGTAAATGACAGGGCTTGCCATAAATGAGATGAAAGGAAGATGTATCCAAAGGAGTCTCGAAGGAAGTCCGATATGCCCACAAGACCAACTCCAAAAGCTGTGACCAATCCTTTCGGTTAGGGCAGACTACCTTATGTAATATCATATTGATCTCCCTGTTCGATACTTCAGCAAAACCATTAGTCTGAGGATGATATGGAGTGGCAACTCGATGGTCTATGCTGAACTCGTTAGCAAGGGGCTTTACCTTATCATTGATAAAGTGAGACCCCCATCAGATATCAATACTCTAGACACCCTGAAACGTGAAATGATATTCTTCCTCAAAAATCTGCAAACAGTCTTAGCATCTACGATTCGAGCGAGAATGACCTCAACCCAACGACTCACATTATCAACAACCAACAGAATGTACTCGAATCCCTGACTCTTAGGGAATGGACCCATGAAATCAATGCCCCATTGACATCGCTCCCTCACCCTATGTTAATTCAGTCAATTTAATGTCCAAATTAATGTTAATCGTTCGTTGCAGTCGGATACGAGAGGTTAATCAAAAATCACTTATGGATTAATATGAAGTTAACTTTAAGCGGCAATATTTTTTTACTTAGTGGAAGTCCAAGGTCGATCTCAGGGAGGCATCTGTCTCCTTAGGTGAATTTAAGCAAGGACCCAAGTGTATGATTTTCAAGGATTAATTTTTTTTCTTTTTAAATTTTTATGCAGACTTATGTAGACAATGCAGGCCAATTTGACGTTCAATTTAATTAAGGTATCAAACGAAGTCCAAAAATTATGAAAATTGGCCAGATGGTTAATGATGATGAAAATGACCTACACTATTTTTTTTGGAATTTTTCGACACTAAATAAGTTTACTGTGAATTAAATGAACAGACAGGGTGATTTTCAGTATTTGAATTTTAATAAATATCAAACCACAATTTCTTCAAGAACTAAAATTATCCTGGGTGGCTCTAATGAGAAAGGACCTAGGAAAATTAACAGAACTTAATTTTACTGTGAAATGAATTAATTAAAATCAATCTAAGAAAATCACTTAACAATTTATTTAGGCCTCGATATGCGTGCAAATGCTATGAAATTTTTATGGTAGGTTAAAAATGATGTCCTTAAGTACTGTGAATTTTTTTGATGAATTTTGGAAGCACAAAGAATTAATTATAAATCAAAAGGTTTCACTGGGCAAAATATGTCAACAATTCACCAATTAATTCATTAATAATTCATATGAACTTACAAAAATATGACACGTGGACCAATAGACAGAGGACAAAATTTCCAACACAATGCAATTTTTAGAATTTCAAAATGATGTAAAATGCAATCTAGGGATGCATGCAAACACAGGGATGTAAATGCAATACAGGAAATTAAAATTACAATAAACAAATATGCAGACAGGGACTCAAATGCAATTACCTATAATGCGGGGGACTCTTGTGCAAATTCTCCACAGGGCACGTGCTTCTCACGTGGGGTCTGCTTCACAGGGACTTCTTCGCAATTTTGGAGAGCTCCAGGGGCTTCTGTGCAATTTGCCCAGGCCGCACGTGCTCCTCACGTGGGGGGCCTAGGCTCGGATGGCTGCTGAGGCTCGGATGTAGGCTCGGGCGCTCTGAAGGTCCGGAGTGAGGTTCGTGCGACCCGAACCTAGGCTCGGAGAAGAGGTTCGGGCGACTGGGCTACGTGGCGTAATGAAGGCCCTTGGATCAAGATCGATCCAAGGGGTGGCGGTGAAGACGCGTGGCGTTCTCCCAGGCGTGGGATCAGTGATGATCCTACGGGCGAAGGCGAGTCCGGTGGCGAGCGACGTGGCGATGTGAGAGACGTTCGATCGATCGATTGAACGGCAGCTATTCTTCTTCCTCGATGGCCCTCCGCCTCCTGCGGAGGAGAAGGCGGGGCTCCGGCGGTCGGGCTGCTGCTCCGCCCCTCCCTCCCGACGTCAGTGGAGGTCGATGGCGAGTCGGAGGGATCGCGGAAGATTCGCGGATGGTCGGTGAAGGCTCCGGTGGCCTCAGAAGTGAGAGAGGGCCGTCGGGAGTTGCTGTCGATGAAGCTCGAAGTCGTCTCCGATGAAGCTCCGATCAGTGGCGAAGGCAGTACCTGCAAGGGTCAGAGGCTAGCCGAAGCATCGTGCGTGCTTGCGTGAAGAGGTGAAGGTGATCGGCGAGGCCTAAGGGCGACGGAGGATATCTGGAGATGGAGCTCCGGCCAAATGGCGGAGCTGGAGGTCGATGTTGGTGGAGTGCGTCGTTGGTCGTCGTGAATGGTATCGCGAGGATGAGAGCTTCGACGCGAAGCTCGGCGAGATGTAAAGGAAGCGAGAAGGTGGCCGGCGGCGGCGAATAAAGTCGGAGAAAAAACAAGAAAATCAAGAAGAAGATTGGAGGAGGAATGGAGGGATCTACCTGGGAAATGGAGCTCGGGTTCGGGCTCCAGGTCGTCGCTCGAAGGTCGGTAGGTGGCCTGAGCTCGCGCAGCTCGCGGATGGAGGCTGCAGCACGGCGGTGGCGGCCGTGGATCTCGCCGGAGTCGAATCCCTGTCTTCACTCGACAACACACCCAATTGCTGTCACCAATGGATTGCTTGGAGCTCGAGGAACCTCTCTGGAGTGGCGGATGGGGGTGAATGTCGCCGGTGGCGACGTATTTATAAGGTGAAGGTGATGGGTTGGCTGGTGACGAGGCGAGGTTGGTGGTCGTCGTGGGGCGATTCTGGTGGAAGTGGTGGAGCGTGAGGTATACGGTGAGGGAGAGGGATGAGTGGGCGACGTCGTGGGCGTGTCAGCGGTCGGAGAGGATGGCTGACGTGCGTCCAAGAATAGGAAGGGGGCGCCCCTCCCGCAAGGCAAGGGACGTGGGAGAGAGGGGCGCCCGGAGGTAGGAGACGAGGTCTCCACCGTTGGATCGAGTGATCCAACGGTGGCGATCGAGGGGGAGCTGGTCGGGTAGGATTAAATCTGGGGCGCGGAGATGAAGGGCTGAGGTGTAGCCACGTGGCGCGTTGTGGGCGAAGCGCAAGCGAACGGCCTGGATGAATGCAGGGGATGATCGGATGGTCCGGGCAAGGGGTGTGCGTGGGAAAAGCTGGGCCGTTGGATCTGAAGCGAGATCCAACGGCTGAGGACGCAGGCGGGTGAGGCGATGGAAGGCGGGCCGCGTGGCGCAACTAGAGGGCGCCACGTGGCCTGTTGTGAGTGGCTGAAATAAGATGCACGTGTAGAGGGAAGAGGGGACCGAATTTGAAAAAACTCAAAACATGAAAGTTGTAGATCTCGATGAGCTCTACAAGTTTCATGTTGACCAAAGACGGAGATGAGGTCAAATATTATACATAAATACAAGGATACATAGATATACAAATGTAGTACACAAAGTGGCCCGAAAACCCAACTTTCTCATACAAGCTCCAAATTCAATGAAATTAGTCTCATTTTAAAGGTCTTTTAATGTGTAGTAATCTAAAAGTAAGTAGACCTAATTCGGAGTTTGCATGAGGACTTTATGTGCATTCTAGTGTACAGGGGTTCTCAGGCTATATTGGTTATTTTACAAGGGGGATTTTAGGCCCTTTTTCCTATATTATAACTAAGGAGTACAATTTATAGAGAAGAGGTTATTTTGGTGCATGGGTATTTAACAGAGGATTTTTGGCTTCTTATTTGAATGCAAATGGGCTGCTAAAATGAATGTATTATGTATTTATGCATGAGTGCTATTTATGCATTATAAAGGGAAATATGCCTCTATTTACTCGGGAACAAGGCTCTATTTTTGACTTTTGAAGTGATGAATCACAGATTCATCAACCCCCTATACTTAAACCTTGCTCGTCCCCGAGCAACTAAATGAAATGCAGAAGTGAAATGATTTTGGGTTCCATACCAAGGTCATGAACAAAAGTTAAAAATAGAGCTTGACTCGACCTTTGGATTAATTATGTGTCGGAACCTTATTGGGATCTGAGTTTAAGACTTAACAGACTTCAAGTTCCACAAATCTTCTATTCAAGACGCCTCAACCTGCCAGATCAGAACAAGTCTACATACACAAACTCTAATGACCATGAATCTTTCCATGCAGTGTAAGTGATATATGACTCCCCACCTCAGAAGTAACAAAGAAACAACCTCCCCCAACCTGGTAACTCTAATGCCTTGGCCTAGCAACTCTTTCCTCGAGAAGCGGGGTATTCCCTTCTAAGTTCAAGTTCAACCAGCTCAAGAAGAGGGGGAAGAAGTATAGACTTTTGGAAGCTCAGCCAGTGTAGCTAAGTCTCCCGCTGCAAACTTCATGAGATGTAACAAGGTGACCACAAGCTTTTGCTTTTCTTGACTACGTATACTCCGGTGGGGTTATTAAATTTTCAATCCGACCCACCACTTTTTTGGAGTTCTTTTTGGCAATTTTTTTTTCACATGCCTTTGTACATATATACATGATGCAGCATAGATACAAGAAATTTCCTCTTGAGCCAGTAGACTATCCCTCTTTTGAAGCTTTATTGCAACCCACTGCTTCTGTCTTTAGCCTTCATCACCACTAGTCCAAGTTGAGACGCACTTCCTTCACTAGAAGAAGAAGAGAGGTTCCGCCTAGAAGTACTACCCTCATATGCTACCCCAAGCTAAAGGAAACTGCCTCCTCATCACCTCATCCGTAGAGAGCCATGTGTAAAGTGCTGGTGCACGTCAAGCCATTGTCTCTAAGAGCCATGTGTGTGTTGTTAAGTGCTCTACTTAGGCATATCAAGATGACATATGAACATAGACTTGCAGACTTAAAGAATTAAGTCACCTGACCTGAAAAATCTTAACTCCAGTTCCTATAAGGTTCCTCTGAATTTAGGTGGATTAAGGTCAAATCATTTCCATCCTCAATATCTGCTCACAACTTGGTCCAGAACCCACTAGCTTTTCACTTTGCATATGCAGATGAGATGTCATGCTATGAAAATGCAAGACTCTTTTTATTTTTCTATGCAAGAGGTGATATGCAAGAGTAAATAAGAAGCCAATTTTTTTCATTTTTTTTTAAATTTTTTTTGATTTTTACCCACCCGTAATTCTTGTAAAATATATACAAAAATACGCGAAAGTACGAGCTAAGGGTAAAGTATATATGTAATATATACACGCCCCCCTATACTTAGCGTGTGCTATGTCCTCAGAGCACGAAGAGCGAGAAAAAGACATAGCTCGTGCTAAGCGTGGGAGAGCCAAAAAATATAGAAGTCGTCTCGCCCCCCTATACTTAGGCTCTGGCAGCCTAAGTATAGAAGAAGATCAGAAATGGGGCAGACGAGGAAAAGATGAGATGTGGGTGAGTATAAATGCGGGCATTGGTCCCCCCTATACTTAGGCTCAGGTCAGCCTAAGTATCGGTAGGAAATGAGTATGAAGACCAATGATCTGGAGAATGTACAGTGAATCGACTCGGGTGACTCCTCCCCCCCCTATACTTAGGATCTGGTCATCCTAAGTATAGTCCAAGATAATGGTTCAATGATGTGGGGAGGTGTTTACTAGAATCGCGGGGGATAAAGGATAGGATGTACAAGACTGATGGTATACACAGATGAGTTGGTCTGAATCTTTCAAGATGCTGCTTGATGGCTGGAGTTCATTGCTGCAAGGTCTCATACGCGGCTTGAGGTGTGTCTGCTGTATCTATCTCGCGCATGAATACAATCTCCTCCACAGGGACTAACTGTTCATTGGATTCGACGAAGTGCTTCAACAGCTGCCCATTCACTAGGAATGTCGGTGCGTCATCTGCGAGATCTGAGATCTCGACACAGCCACTATCATGCACCGTACGGACGACAAACGGTCCCGTCCATGTAGACTTTAACTTGCCTTGGAAAATCTTCAGCCTAGCATTGAACAACCATACCTTCTGTCCAGGAACAAAGGTCTTTCGTCTGATATATCTATCATGCCAACGCTTCACCTTGTCCTTGTACACCAAACTGTTGTCGTATGCTCGGTTTCTGACTTCCACAAGCTCATTCAGATCCATGTCTCTCTGTTTCTGACCCAGGTGTGTGTTCCAGTTGACCTTCTTTATTGCCCATTCTGATTTGTGCACTAACTCTGCGGGCAAATGGCACAGCTTTCCGAATACCATTCGGAATGGGGAGGTGCCTAACGGTGTCTTGTAAGCCGTCCTATACGCCCAGAGGACTTGATCTAAGATCTGAGACCAGTCCTTCCTGTCCGGGCGGACAAGCTTTTGCAATATGGTTTTCACCTCCCTATTCGACACCTCAGTCATACCATTGGTTTGTGGGTGGTAAGGACTCGCGACACGGTGTTCGATGCCGTAGTCCTTCAGGAGTTTCTTCACCTCCCGATTCACAAAATGGCTACCCCCATATGATATCATCATTTTGGGGATCCCGAACCTAGAGATTATGTTCTCTCTGATGAATTTACAGACAGTCCTGCTGTCTGTGGCTCGGGTCGGGATAGCCTCCACCCATCTGGACAGATAATCTACCGCAAGCAGGATGTATTCAAACCCGTGGCTGACAGGGAATGGGGCCATGAAATCGATGCCCCAGGCGTCAAAGACATCACAAATGATGACCGGCTGCATTGGCATCTCATCCTTGGAACCAACGGTTCCTCCCATTCTCTGGCAAACTGGGCACGATTTCGCGAAGGTGGTGGCATCGCGAAACAGAGTCGGCCAGTAAAAGCCACACTGAAGTACCTTCCATGCGGTCCTCTTCCCGGAGTGGTGTCCTCCTGCCTCTAAGCTATGGCATAAAGAAAGGACACTCTGGTATTCCTCCTGAGGAATACAGCGTCTCCAGACACAATCCGGTCCTTCAAAGGATCGGATCCTCCCAATGGTAGTGTCTAGCATCCGACTTTAATCGGTCGATTTGGCTTTTGGGCCAATCCTCGGGAACTTTCTTGGAGACAAGATAGTTCACGATATTGGCGTACCATGGGAGTGAGTCGATAACAAAAATCGACTCGTCAGGGAAGGAGTCTCGAATCGGGGAAACCTCGGAAGTATTAAGATCTTCGAGACGAGAAAGATGATCGGACACTACGTTCTTCTTTCCAGGTTTATCACGGATGTCCAAATCAAACTCCTGGATAAGTAAAATCCAACGAAGAAGATACGCCTTCGCGTCCTTCTTCTCCATCAAATATCGTAGTGCCGTGTGGTCTGTGAACACAGTTACCTTGGATCCGATTAAGTAAGATCTGAATTTGTCCAAGGCAAACACTACCGCAAGCATTTCCTTTTCTGTAACTGTATAGTTACGCTGAGCAGAATCAAGCACTTTGCTTGCGTAGTGAATTGCAAACGGGACGCCATCTCTTCTTTGTCCCAATACAGCCCCAACAGCATAATCTGAGGCGTCCGTCATGATCTCAAAAGGTAGAGACCAATCTGGGGCTTGTAGAATGGGTGCGTCCATGATCATTCCTTGTAAAAGCTTAAAGGCCTCCAGATACTTGTGATCTACAATAAACTCCGTGTCTTTGCCTAAAAGCTCAGTTAGCGGTCGGGCAATCTTGGAAAAATCCTTGATAAATCTTCGATAGAATCCGACATGCCCGAGGAACGACCGCAACTGTCTTACGTTGGTTGGTGGCTGGAGTCGTCTGATCACGTCCACCTTGGCAGGGTCAACCTCCATTCCTCTCTTGGAGATGACATGCCCCAACACTATGCCCTCCGTCACCATGAAGTGACTTTTCTCCCAGGAGAGCACCAGATTGACTTCACAACATCTTTTGAGGACTCGGTCCAGATTCCTAAGACAGGAATCAAAAGAATCGCCGTGGACCGAGAAGTCATCCATGAAGACTTCCAGGAATTCGCCGACCATTTCGGCGAATACAGCAATCATGCACCTTTGAAAAGTACCTGGAGCATTGCATAGCCCAAAAGGCATGCGCCTGAAAGCATAGGTACCAAAGGGGCATGTAAACGTGGTCTTTTCCTGGTCCTCCGGAGCGATGGCTACTTGATTATAGCCCGAGAACCCATCAAGGAAGCAGAAGAATTCTTTTCCCGCTAATCTTTCTAGGATCTGATCAATGAACGGTAGGGGGAAATGATCCTTCTTCGTCGCGGCATTCAAGCGTCTGTAATCCACACAGACGCGCCACGACGTGGCTATTCTCGTCACGATCTCCTCTCCGTCCTCATTGGTGGTCGTCTGAATTCCCGATTTTTTCGGGACAACATGGATTGGGGCCACCCACTTAGAGTCGGAGATTGGGTAAATGAAACCCGCGTCGCACCATTTTTCTATCTCTTTTCTCACAACTTCTCGCAAATTTGGATTCAACCGGCGTTGGAATTCACGAGAGGGTTTGGCTTCGTTCTCCAAGTAAATATGGTGCGAACACAGCGGGATTTATCCTGTGGAGATCGGAAATGCTCCAGCCTATTGCCATGCGGTTCTTCTCCAGGATCTCTAGCAAGCGAGACTCCTGCTCCTCGGTCAATTGCGAACTGATAATGACCGGAAATTTCTTGTCTTGGCCCGCAAGGAAGGCATATTTTAGGGTTGTGGGCAGAGGTTTGAGCTCAGGAATAGTGTGATCGTCTAAGAAGTCTGGCTTAATCTGATCTGGTTTGGTGTTGGAAGTGGCTGGATCATGTTCTGTAAAAGCTGCCACCAAGCGCGGCTCTGTAGTCGGATCGTCAAAAGTTTCCATACAATCGGCAAACGCCTCGTCCGACTCGTCATCCTCATCTTCCGATTGTCCTAAGGATGTAAGGACTGATAGGCCCAACTGGGCCTCTACGTCATCGAAGATGTAGGGCGATGCAGGTTCAGAGATGTACTCGTTCCTGAGGATCTCGCAGACTGACTCATGCACTGGATCATCTTCAAAGGAGATGGACACCTTGATGCTGGCTGGGTTCTGTCTCCATGGCCCAACTACGTCTACATGCTCACAGTCTGTTCCGGTAGAAGAGTACTCGGTGCTGGATTCGGAGTCCGGTCTCTGCCATCTCGTCTGCTTCATCTCAAGTTGCTCATCTCCGCCGAGAGTTTGGAACTGAATCTTCCCTTTCTTATAATCAAATAAGGCCCCCGCTGTTCTGAGGAAGGGCCTACCTAAAATGATCTGGGAATCTCTCCAATTGCGAGGGGTTTCCATATCTAGGACAGTGAAGTCCACCATGTATTCTTGTCCCTCGACTTTGATCACAATGTTCCTTAACTCTCCTTGGGACCTCTTAGTGGATTTATCAGCAAACTGTAGAATAGTTCTAGATTTCCTAAGAGGTCCGAGATTAAGCCGCTCATAGAGGGCTGTGGGCATTAAGTTGATCGAGGAACCATTGTCCAGGAGAGTGCGTGCAAACGCGATGTCATCAACATGACTCACTACATAGTGTGCACCCATGTCTCTTCGTTTCTTAGGAAACGAGTTCTTGATTGCACAAGTCGTGGCTACTGAAAACGTGTTTCTCAGCACGGCTTTTGGCCTTCCTGCTAACCCTAGTAGGTGTGCATCTCACCTTAAGATATTTTTGGAATGCAGGGGTCATTTCCACGAACTTGTCAAAAGGGATTGTGACCTTGATGTGTTTATTGCAAAATTCAGCCATCTCAGGGTCATCTTTTTGGATTTTTTTGATTTTCTTCTTTCCACCCTTGAGAGCTCGGGGGAAAGGGATTATTGACTCCAACTCAGGTTCGGGAACAGAAATATTCTCATTAACTGTTGGAACTGAGTTCTGGACACGACTCTGACTTTGACTCTGATACAGACTCTGACTTGGACTCTGACCAAAAAGAAAATGCTGAGGCGAGACCGGTTGCGCTTCTTCCGCTTCTTCTGGACGATCCTCCTCAGATGGAGGTGCGGGCTCATCGGTGTCGGCTGACTCTAGGTGGATGCGAGAATGCTGCTTCGAAGACTCAGATGTCCTCTTCTTCCGCTGGCGGTGGTGGTGGTGATGCTCCTCCTCTTCTTCCTCCGAATTCTCCTTAGGTAGATTCTCGGAGGCTCCTTCCTTCTGCGCCCTTGCCCGATCAGGTATGGTCACGGTCCTTCCGCTCCTGAGGGACATATGATTGACATTATCGTACGAAAGGATCTCATGTTCAGATAAGTAATTATCTTAATAATATACCTGATATCTTGGTCGGTTCTGGCCTTGGTGTATGCTGTTTGGGTTGGCCTGAACCTGTGCGGGAATTGGGGTCCTTGGCGCCATTTGTTGGTCCTGGTTACGAGAAACCCGATTGATGTCGGTTCTCATGTCCAGGTAGTCATTCTGCATCTGCTGGACCCTATCAGACAGGGTCTGGATCGCCAAGGTGAGTGACTCCAATTCGGTGGGCTGGGCTTGCTACTGTGTTGATGCCGTCCTGTATTGGCCCTGCTGGCCATGCCGATACTGCTGCTGATGGGACGGTGCTGGCCCCTGCTGGTAGGTGCGCTGCTGCGGCTGGTACCCCTGTTCTGGCCTGGACTGGTATCGCGGGACTGTGATGGGCCTGGTCTCTTGGTAGATTGGGGTTGGGCGGTGTGCCTGATCCTTCCCCATCTCGATTTGCCGGACTAGTGGGTCACGGCTATACCAAAGCCCGTTAATCTCATATACAGGCGGAGGCTCCTCGTAGTCTGTTTCCACTGGTGGGGGTGCATGATGGTTCGGCTGGGTATAAGTCTGATCCCAGCTGCTCTGAAACCCCGGTGCCTGATCCTGTACAAGATGGACTCGATGTACAGGTACAGGTGGTGCAGAAGGGGCGGGTAGCTTGATCTTAGCTACCTTTTCAGAGAGTTCCTCCACTTTCATGGGAAGGCTCGAGAGAGACTCCATCTCAGCGACTCTCTTGTGGATCTGCTCGACCATGGTAAGCTTGTCGGCTATCATCCCCATGCTGGGGATGAGGTCCTCAGTCAGATCTGCAACAGTCCTTCTAGTTGTCTCGTTGGATAAGATTGAGGGAGACAACTGATAGGCCCTTGTGGCCTGTGACCTGCCAGTTTCCGCCATCTGCTCTAGGATCTTCCATACAGCATGCTCGTTTTTGTTCAGATAGCTTCCTCCACAGGCGGCACTGACTAACCCCTGCATCTCTGGGGTTAAACCACAGATCAAGGTCTGGACCAAGATCGCCTTTGAAATGCCGTGACAGGGGCATTTCTGTACTAAGTCATTGAATCTGTCCCAAGCCTCATGGAACGGTTCACTGAGTCCTTGACCAAAGCTGGCGATCTTTGTTCGCATCTAATTAGTTCTACTGAGAGGGTAGAACTTCTTCAAGAAAAGGTCCTTGAACTGCATCCAGGTAGTACATACCACCCCTAAGTTTTTCAGCCAATGAGCAGCCTTATCACCTAAGGCAAAAGGGGTGGCCTTCAGCCGAATATAATCTTGGCCAACATTGGGATGGCTAAGATTGTTGCACACTAACTCGAAGTCACGGAGGAAAGTGTATGGTTCTTCATTAAGGTTTCCGTTGAACTTCGGAAGCAGACTAAGGAAGTGGGGTTTCAGCTCAAATGCCTGGGCGGGAACTGCAGGTGCCAACCAGTTCTGAATCTCGTTCTCCGCCGGGTTATAGGAATCAACCATTGGTCGGTCGATTCCTTCTGCTACTATGATCCGTCCCATCCGCGCCGTGAGATCTGCATTCTTCTGTTCAGCTTCAGCGAGGCGAGCAAGAATCTTTTTGATCTGTTCCTCATCGGGTGGAACTTTTGGCGACATCTCGTCCTCTAGTTCTGGGAAATGGAAATTAAGATCGGTGTTAGAGGGCAAATCAAGGAAGGGATTACCGGGGCAATGGTCTTCCTCGGTAATCTCGGAGGAGATAAAAGGGTTGGTTTGAGAGTAACCACCCTGAGCATGAGTGAACCAGGGCTTAAGAGGGTCATGAGTCCTGGGTGGTCCAAGGTGCGCTCGGGCCGACGAAGACGAGTTACTTGGGGGACTCATAGAGAGATCAGTGAATAGTGCGTCGAGATCTCCCCAATTACTCATCTTAATGAAGAGGGAAGATAGGATTTTACTCCTACCTGAGGTAAGCAACAAGATCAATCCAAGACCCTGGGTTCACACTCAACACAGTGAAGGACTCAAAATTGGGTCCAATTTATCTTATAGTTTTTAAGTGTGATATTCAAGCAAAAGTAGCAAGGATTACGCGGCCTAGAGGGAAGTCGGCTTAGAGCCGGATGCGTCTTCCCTGTTTATCCTGTCGCCTAAGATACCGCCGGTCCTCCCTTTCTGCGCTCCTATCCGGAGTGGGGACTCAATGACGTGCCCCTATCTACCTGCAAGCAGGCGGAGGCTGACAAAGCTAGGCCTTGTCGCAGAGTACCGCTGGTTCGCCCCTATCTACCCGCGAAGGCGGAGGCTACTTGGTACTTGTCAATGAGTTTAAAAGTATCCCACTCGTGATATTTGCTAAGATCAGTTGGCTCGTGATATGGAAGGCGGGGATTTGGGCTCTGCCTTAAGGTGTTCACACACACTCAAGTACCCTCACTCAGCCTGAAAACAAGGTCGGGGATTAATCTCCCGCAAACAATTTTCAGATTTTATTCTCTTTTTTTTGGTCAATACTGTTAGCAGTCTCGATTTTTAAAGTTAAGTTATCACTTTAATTAGTCCACCACACAGCACGCCTATCGGACAGTCCCAATTTCCTGTTTAATTTAAGTGAGAAAATCAGAGGGGGAAATCGAGAAAAGCCGATGCACGAAAAATCGATGAAGTTATGCTGAGTAGAGAATACTTACAGTGATCCCTTCGCTTTTTTTATGCAGGATGCAATACAGAATTGAAAACTTTACTCTACATGCAAGCGATGAAAAGCCGCTCCTAGATAGGCAGTTCTATTAGCGTGAAGAACAGTTTAATTTTGACTAAGTACTGCGGTCTAGGTGCGTCTTTTAAGTGTATTGTGTGGTCCTATTGATTACGAGCACAAACAAGTCCTAGAGTGGCTCGAGGAGCCGCTAGTGCAAGCTAAGTTACAATTCACCCACACAGCACACGGGACACAGTTTCACTATCTTTACACACGCGAGATCCCAAACGGGAACCGCTGGAAATGATGCGAAAGAAAGATAAAATAAAATGAAATTACAAAGCCTCTCTTTCACTCAAAAATTTAAATGCCAAGTCCTCGAAGCGTTGCCGACTCCTCGCGGTCCTCGCACATAAAAAATAATTGGAGGTCAGAGAGTTGCACAAAGATAAAATAATGCAAAAATAAATGGGAGAAAATAATTACAAGAAAACCGGGGGTCAGACTACCCGGGGAAGGAAAATCAAACACTCAAAAATTTGCTAAAAATTAACCTAAGCCGTGCCTCCCCGGCAACGGCGCCATTTAGCCGTTCGATCGATCGATCGAACGGCAGCTGTTCTTCTTCCTCGATGGCCCTCCGCCTCCTGCGGAGGAGAAGGCGGGGCTCCGGCGGTCGGGCTGCTGCTCCGCCCCTCCCTCCCGACGTCAGTGGAGGTCGATGGCGAGTCGGAGGGATCGTGGAAGATTCGCGGATGGTCGGTGAAGGCTCCGGTGGCCTCAGAAGTGAGAGAGGGCCGTCGGGAGTTGCTGTCGATGAAGCTCGAAGTCGTCTCCGATGAAGCTCCGATCAGTGGCGAAGGCAGTACCTGCAAGGGTCAGAGGCTAGCCGAAGCATCGTGCGTGCTTGCGTGAAGAGGTGAAGGTGGTCGGCGAGGCCTAAGGGCGACGGAGGATATCTGGAGATGGAGCTCCGGCCAAATGGCGGAGCTGGAGGTCGATGTTGGTGGAGTGCGTCGTTGGTCGTCGTGAATGGTATCGCGAGGATGAGAGCTTCGACGCGAAGCTCGGTGAGATGTAAAGGAAGCGAGAAGTGGCCGGCGGCGGCGAATAAAGTCGGAGAAAAAACAAGAAAATCAAGAAGAAGATTGGAGGAGGAATGGAGGGATCTACCTGGGAAATGGAGCTCGGGTTCGGGCTCCAGGTCGTCGCTCGAAGGTCGGTAGGTGGCCTGAGCTCGCGCAGCTCGCGGATGGAGGCTGCAGCACGGTGGTGGCGGCCGTGGATCTCGCCGGAGTCGAATCCCTGTCTTCACTCGACAACACACCCAATTGCTGTCACCAATGGATTGCTTGGAGCTCGAGGAACCTCTCTGGAGTGGCGGATGGGGGTGAATGTCGCCGGTGGTGACGTATTTATAAGGTGAAGGTGATGGGTTGGCTGGTGACGAGGCGAGGTTGGTGGTCGTCGTGGGGCGATTCTGGCGGAAGTGGTGGAGCGTGAGGTATACGGCGAGGGAGAGGGATGAGTGGGCGACGTCGTGGGCATGTCAGCGGTCGGAGAGGATGGCTGACGTGCGTCCAAGAATAGGAAGGGGGCGCCCCTCCCGCAAGGCAAGGGACGTGGGAGAGAGGGGCGCCCGGAGGTAGGAGACGAGGTCTCCACCGTTGGATCGAGTGATCCAACGGTGGCGATCGAGGGGGAGCTGGTCGGGTAGGATTAAATCTGGGGCGCGGAGATGAAGGGCTGAGGTGTAGCCACGTGGCGCGTTGTGGGCGAAGCGCAAGCGAACGGCCTGGATGAATGCAGGGGATGATCGGATGGTCCAGGCAAGGGGTGTGCGTGGGAAAAGCTGGGCCGTTGGATCTGAAGCGAGATCCAACGGCTGAGGACGCAGGCGGGTGAGGCGATGGAAGGCGGGCCGCGTGGCGCAACTA
Organism: Ottelia alismoides; assembly: GCA_037367405.1. Taxonomy (NCBI): domain Eukaryota; kingdom Viridiplantae; phylum Streptophyta; class Magnoliopsida; order Alismatales; family Hydrocharitaceae; genus Ottelia; species Ottelia alismoides. The sequence continues at coordinate 494,900 of JAZKJV010008006.1, read as the reverse complement.
GAGGGTGCCACGTGGCCTGCTGTGAGTGGCTGAAATAAGATGCACGTGTAGAGGGAAGAGGGGACCGAATTTGGAAAAACTCAAAACATGAAAGTTGTAGATCTCGATGAGCTCTACAAGTTTCATGTTGACCAAAGACGGAGATGAGGTCAAATATTATACATAAATACAAGGATACATAGATATACAAATGTAGTACACAAAGTGGCCCGAAAACCCAACTTTCTCATACAAGCTCCAAATTCAATGAAATTAGTCTCATTTTAAAGGTCTTTTAATGTGTAGTAATCTAAAAGTAAGTAGACCTAATTTGGAGTTTGCATGAGGACTTTATGTGCATTCTAGTGTACAGGGGTTCTCAGGCTATATTGGTTATTTTACAAGGGGGATTTTAGGCCCTTTTTCCTATATTATAACTAAGGAGTACAATTTATAGAGAAGAGGTTATTTTGGTGCATGGGTATTTAACAGAGGATTTTTGGCTTCTTATTTGAATGCAAATGGGCTGCTAAAATGAATGTATTATGTATTTATGCATGAGTGCTATTTATGCATTATAAAGGGAAATATGCCTCTATTTACTCGGGAACAAGGCTCTATTTTTGACTTTTGAAGTGATGAATCACAGATTCATCACCCATGCATCAAAAACCTCACATAAGTGAATGGACTGCATCAGTATCATATCATGCTATCCACAAGTGCCCATCCTCTGATAGTCAGTACACCTCTTCATGAATTCATCAGAATCCTTGAAGAGGGTAGGCCACCATAGGCCGGATTGAAGCACTTTCTATGTTGTTCTCCTCTCATAATGATGTCCTCCTGCCTCAAGCTTGTGGCAATATGTGAGGACGTTGTGGTGCTCCTCTTAAGGAATGCACCTACGCCAAATGTTATCCCATCCTTATGATAAAGGATGGGATCCTCCCAATGGTAGGACTTGGCCTTCGCAAGGAAGATCTCAAGTCGTTGCCTGGGTCAACCTTGTGGGACTTTCTTGGCGACAAGATAGTTCACAATATCAGCGTACCATGGGAGAGAGGCGGTAGGGAGGATCGCCTCATCTAGGAATGTCTCTGTAATGGGATCAGTCTGCTCAGATTCCTCAAGATTTTTCAAACGAGAGAGATGACTCGCCACCACATTCTTGACTCTAGGTTTATCCTTAATCTCAATATCAAACTCTTGGAGAAGAAGGATCCATCTGAGAACATGAGGTTATGTACAACATCTATATGTACAAGAGATACATGAGGTTATGTACAAGAGATACATGAGGTTATGTACAAGAGATACATGATTTAGGTGAGGCTCATGATTGATTGAAGTAGAGGTTAGTGTGAAGAACCATTGAAAATGATCGATGAGATGCCCAGGAAAATGGAGGAAATTGGGGACTCAACACTTCAAACATGATTCAGGGGCATCACAGGGTAGTTGACTCGACGTCAACAAACTTCACAACATGATTGGTCCACGTAGGACCAAGTCATGTCAAAACATGGACTTTATTCAAAAATAAATGAATTAAAAAAAGTAAATGATTTCATTGAATTTTGATTAAAAAATAAAAATGCCTATTATTTTTTGTAGTATTCTAATATGATTTTTATTTATTTTTATGAGTCAATTTATTACAAGTTACTTTTTGTAAGTGTATTTATAGGTATATTGACCTATATTTTGCTCATTTTATTTTTTATTTTGTATTTTTCATTTTATTTTCATATTTTATATATTTAAAACTTATTTTTAGGTACACAAATATATTTTTATTGTATTTTTATGATGTACTATATATAGTTAAATAAATAGAGGTATATAATGTATAGGTATAAGTACATGTATTTCATATATGTATTTTGTATACTTATTTATTTTTAAGTTTTATTTATGATTTTATTCTATTATATATATGTACATATATTGTAAATAATATTTACAAAATTATAAAATATATGAAATTAAAAAATAATAAGAATTGAGTAAAATGAATATTTTATTCAAGTATATGGTACAATAGAGGTCCAAAACCTAACTTTCACATCTTAACTCCAAATTAAATGAAACCACCTTCATCAAATAATTTATTAAAAGTTATAAACAATTAAAGATGATTTTGAGGCATTTTCAGTTTTATTGAGGAGAAATGGGTTTGGGAATTCGGATTTTACCTTTTATTTAGAGCATAGAATGTAAACTATACCTTATTTTTGTGCAAACTCAATTTTGTATTTCTCTATGTATTTTTATCTACAACTTTCATGTACAAATTTTATTGATTTGAGTTATAGATAATAAAAAATAAAATGGATCTTAGAAATGCTTTATTGATGAATAAATTGAATTTTAGTTTATCTTTTGCCCTTATCTCCTCCTACTTTATTCCTTGTCGACCTAATCAATTTTTGACTTGGTCTCAGGGTTTAGGATTATAAAATACTTTGATATTTTATTTCTTTTCCTTTTCTCTCTTTATTCTTTTATTTTTACTTTAAATAATGTAATTTATAAAATAAATATATAATAAATAATGAATAGTAAATTGTATAAAATAATGATATTTACATGCATTTAGCTAGGGTTTAAAGGCTAAAATAAAAGAATAAAGGTGATGAAATGGAGATTCATCAGTTGCTTGTTTATTACTTAAATTGATTAGAGATAAATAAGGAGACAATTGTATTATTGAATAAGTCCTTGATCAACAATCCAAGGGCTATCATTGCACATGCCTACTTGAAGAGAAGACTCTTCAATGGGCGTGTACAATGTGTATAAAAGATGACTAAGACTCTCTTTTATTCACTTGAGTTTTGGAGAGCCTAGTCATTTAAGAATTCCGTGCCTTAGAGAAAGAGAAGAGTCTTGGGTGTATACAACTCATACATGCTTCTTTTTGAAGCCTTGTTCATGAAGACGACGTCCAAGTTTATGGGAAACAACATGATTCATCTCCACACCCACGAGAGAGAGAGAGAGACACTGTAGATCGAACTTGATTAGAGAGATCTCTTGCATTAGAGAATCATGTTTCAAGAGGTCTGATCTCATATTAATATTCATTGGAATATTAGAAATCTTGTTAGGAAAATAGTTTCCCTAATTTAATGGTTTCGCAAAGTACAAATCATTGTGTTAAAATTTCTTGTTCATATGATGAACATACACTACTTATGCATATAATTTGCTAACTTTATGTGTTTCCGTAATGTGAAGTTCATAAATAGTTTATTTACTTATTTCAATATGTGCATGTTAACATTGTCATGCACCATTCTGACTAAATATGGTTCAATCCACTTACTTCGGACGACTCGCCAAAGCACGAAAGCCAGGATATTTCAGAAAAAAGATTCCTATTTGAAGAGTGCATAACCGCGCTCACACCAACCCGTTCATTTTGGATCTAATTCGGGATTTTCCTTGGGAGGTATCGGGAAGAAATTGGAATGTAATAATATTGATTCATACAGTGGAAAAGGTTCTCTATTGATTCAAACGCTATACCTATGAGTACGGGATAGAGGCAGAAGAATCACGAGGGTTCCCTCTCACAGATAGTCTAGTTATGCCTATCCAGCTTGTCCAGAAATCTTCAACTTGATGTTGAACAACTACACTTTTTTTGTCAAGGACAAGATCTTCTAAGGAATGTTATTGTCATGCCATATCTTCACTTTGCCTGTGTAGATAATGTTGTTCTCGTAGGCTATTTTTATATCAATCAACTCATTTAAGTGTATCTCTACGATTGGATGTTTTGCCTTGCGTTATTATTCTATGGGAAAATAGCATGGTTTACCATGGATAATTTTGAATGGAGACGTACCCAATGGAGTATTGTAGACCGTTTGATGAGCCCAACGAGCTTGGTCTAGGAGTTAATGCAAATCGTTCTTATCTAGAAGAGCATGTTTTCACAAAATCATTTTGACATTTCGGTTTGACACCTCAACCATGCCATTGATTTGTGGGTGATAACGTCTCACGACACGGTGCTATGTCATAGTCCTTCACAAGATTTAGTACTTCACTATTCACAAAGTTTTCACCCCTTAGAGATGAGAATATTTGAGATCTCAAACTGAGAAATGATATTCTCTCATTGGAACTTGCAAACCGTCATGTTATCCCGAACCACGCCCGTGCACAAAGATCCTATGAAAACAAAAGATGCACAAAATAGTATTAATCTGCAACTAAGAACTTTTCATCTTGTTCCTCGAGGGGTTTGAAGATGCCATCAAGCTTTTGCCTTATGAATTCTTTGGCCTTTGTTTATACCTTTAAATGTAATTTGCATAGCATAGCTTGAATTATGGAATCACCAATGGTTGAATCTCTTGAATCAAGATTTCTTGAATAAGTAGATTGAGATTTGTATTAGCTTGAAATGACCTTATATGTCTCCACTATCTTTACTTAGACCTTACAAGGTATCTTAAATTAATCATGAGATCATAATACATGTAGCTTCGATAATAGCTTTCTTTATTGGGGTTTCCTTGAATTTTTAGTTTCTCACATGACAAATATTCTGCTCTATCACAACTGTAATTCTCTCTCTCTCTCTCTCTATATATATATATATATATGTATATGTGTATATATAACAATACTTGGGACTATACACGCGCTTCGCGTTGGGGTAAAAGCAAGTTGCACATATTTCTTAGTACATATATAATGTTAAACTGCAAATTGCAATGAGAATAAAATATGAAATGAATTTTTATTATAGGTTAGTTACGACCTTAAAAATCCAAAAAATACTATATCTCAATATTTTGATGTTTACAAAATAAATCTTGATGTTTACACAATAAATCTGCAACAATAATATGAATAGATTAACATTGGAATACATAAGACAACTTTATGACAAAATATAAAGTAAGAAACAATGAAACAATCACAATCAACAAACTGAAACAACCTATAGATCTTTTTAGTAAGTATATATGTACACTATCCATGAGTTAAGATTGTGATATAAAAATCCAAGGTAAATATTAGTTACAAACTTCACAGATAAACTTTAAGTTTGATACGGAATAGTCACTACAAAAAGTTATGCTAAAAATTACAACGCACAAGAAACATCGTGTTAAAAAAATAATACCGTTAACTTATGGCAATTGTTTTTACTAGCCATATATATTGCAAAAAAGAACCTTCCAGTTTTGTTGGTGGATACTTTTAAAAGAATAACTTTGTGGCATTTCTTTTCCCATGTTGTAATTTTGTCCATATTATAACAACATTTATTTACAGATATTAGTTTAAAAGAAATATTAGAAAACATATGCATAATATGCTTAACATGGAAAGGTAGATGCTAACTTAGACATTGACCAATCAAAAGTACAAATTATTTGAACTTTCTGAATTTACTGCTATAATATATGGCGCAATCCTGTATAAGAAAATAATAAAAAATAATGAACTTGAGCATTATGATTTTTCAAAGATAACTATTGTTATATCTAAGGGAAAAAATGCTATTATCAAAGATTTTTGACTTCAACTATTTCGAGATTAAAGTGGAATCTTGAAGCAACTGTGGAACAAGCGGTCATATTTCCTACTACTTGCTATATTATAGTAATTCCAAATTCTCACTATTCTAGTTTTAACAATGTAATTCTTCAATGGCATACTGATATCTGAAAGATAGTTGAACTCCATCTGAATTTTCAGCTGAAACAAAATAAATATATTTAGTTAGTTAAAGAAAAGTTAAAATATTTTATAACAAATGACAATGAGAAGAATTGCTTATTTGAAAAGGGAGCTTACCATGAAAAAGGAATTACCATATGTTCTCATAACATTGAAAGTATTAATAAAATATGTGTTTATTAAACTTTAATGATACATATAGTTACAAGAATTCAAAAAATCAAAATTTTAAAAGAGTGTGTTTATTCTTGAGACATTCTCCTTTACTTCCACCAAGAAATTTACACAGATAAATTTCAAAAGCAAAGAATAGAAACTATCATGATCTAACTAAGCTTTCAGAAATTTTTAGAGATCCAAATCCATTCCATTTGCTTTTTTGAATACATATACATAGGAGAAAAGACAAAAATATAGATCAAGAAAAGATGTTATTTTTTGTTGACATTGTTTACCGTACCGTAAACATCACACATAGCTTAAGCGTACCATTGACTTTTAAAAAAAATCGGACGTGGACTTGGCATCTAATATAAAATATGTCAAAACTAAATAGAAAGAAATAATTCACATCAGATGTAAAAGCATACATAAAAAAGTAAGCATAAATCACTATCAATTAGTCTGCAATAACAAACAATAGATTGCTTGAAAAACGATACAAAAAAATACCAAATTCCATCTCAACAACTGTAGGAACAACTTAGAACATAGATATCATTATCACATAATCCCGTCCTACCAACCAAACATTTCAAAATGGATGGCATACCTAAGAATGCACGCATATAATGCATCAAATGATTCATGAGAACAAACATAATAAATTATCTGGAAATCAAAAATCTAAATATCAAAATTAAAATCACCGCATGAAGAATTGGAATAATTGGGAAATTGGCTATCAAGATTGCCACTTTCTCCCTAAACAAACAGATATTCCATAATCAAGAACATGCCCAAATATATAAGCATAATACACAATGAAACACTTTGCAATCTCCTAAAAATTTCATGGGAAGCAACTTTTAAAAATCAAAATCCATCACAACAATAGTTAGTTATTTTGGGAACATAGCCATAGAGGTACACCTTTCTTCCTAAGCAATTACATATTCCAGAGTAAAGAGCATATCCAAGAATGCATACATAGCGACAATCAAATGATCCAGAAGAACCAATAAAATTAGATTATATGAAAAGCAGATATATTCTCAAAAAATATGCATATACCCATCCAAAGAAAAATGGAGTAAGTTGGAATATGGCCATGAAGATCTAACCTTTCTCTCCCCAAACACAAACGAATTGCATATTGTTTAGTTTTGTGAAACCTATTGCAGTCAATGCCAATTTGGTAGATTAGGAGAATTTGATTCAGAAAACATTCATAAATTAGGAGAAAATATTCCACAATATTACATTATAGGTAAACGACAGAATTGGGTTTATTTATGCTTATATCAGCAATAAATGATGACATTGTACATACATAAGATAAGAATAAAGTTTCAATACATAAAGGGAAATCATTGTAACCATAACTATTAAAGAATAGGGAAATCGATAATGTGCTCAAATATAAAATTTGATAAATAAATTTATAATAATTGAAGGCTCAGACATTATACCAAGTAAATATTGTATTCAATTGAGTCAAAATATAAATTCTTAAAGATAGGGGTTCTATATCAACAGAAATCAGTGTACAATATCGAGAATATTGTCGATAGTTCTATTTTCATTGCATCAATTGGCTAATAACTTAAAAGAATATATCAGTAATGTATCACCAATAATAATTGGAAATCAACAATAATTATGTAGTACTATTGAATTTCTTCAGGTAACGAAAATTTAACGCAATAGTACTATTAGATTTATCAGTTGAATAAGAAAGATATTAAAGTTAAAAAATTAGAGGCTCGAATTTTTTAAATCAATCACATTTTATTCAAGAACATGAATTGGCTACAATATGAATTTAAAAAGTATGAAATTGCTTCGTCGGTTCATTGTTTAAGAATAAATATATGGAGAGGTAGAAGCAGCTCGAGAATGCACAATCATTAAGAACACCTAAAACAAAGGCTCAAGTTGTCATTCAATCAAAGGGGGAAGTATCGAGATAAAAGAGATAAAGAAAGGAGGAAAGAGAATGCTAGAGGTAAAGAAAATTTTTGTTGAAACCTATCCCCAACAATAAAATTAGTAATGAAATTCCTGTATACCTGGCAAAAAACGAGAATTAGTAAGTATATACGATTAGAGGCAAGACAACATACACATGTATTACTAGTTGTTGGAAGAATTCTACTTTAGATTACCAAGAGATTAAGAGATAAGAGATTAGGAGAAGTTTTCTTAAGTATTTTAGAAAATATGCAACTGTTGGGGTACGGGCCACCCGTATCACAATATTGTAAATTATAAACGAAATATTGCAATATAATATGGGAAACCTGAAATGGGTGGATCGATATCCAGAAGATCTAGTTGTATGGGGTTAATGTGAGAATCCTATTACAAATTTTATAGATTATATAATAAAGAGTAAGATTCAAATATATTGTAAAGAAAATGCAATGAAAAAAATAATAACCTAGAACATTGATTCCAAATATTCAGACATAAACTCAGAAGTAAATTCATCGTCGAATGAAGATGTTAAATCATCCATAGGAAGAATCACTTTAGAAAGCAAAAAAAGGATTGGGATTAACGTGAAAGGATGTACAAAGGAAGACCCGAAACGAAAATGGAAACTATTAACGTCATGCATTATAAATAGGATATTAGCAACGATTAATTATCAAATCAAGGCATATATAAAAATAGAAACTCGTGAAGTGGTATTTGGAGTGGTTTTCAGTGCGATAAGATCAACAAATGAGGATCATGGATGTGATTTAAAAGGTCGAGATGGTACACCTTATTGGAAATATTTCCTATATATATATGGGAAAAATGTGGCTGCCCCATAGGGGGCACTAACTTAGATTCCCCCGTCTCATTTTTCCAAAATTTTTTATTTTTTTAAATATTTCTGTGGATTTCATAAATATATATCTTGTGGGATAATTGTTAATTGATTGAGGTTTCTTGAGCGATCAATACACCGACTGCGGTTCGCCTTGTGAAGTCCTACGACCCTTGAAAAATCTCTCTCATCACATATCAAAATAAAATGTACATATAATGAGGGAGATACTCTCCCCAATAATTTTTTTCTTATTTTAGGGTCGAGTGATCTTAGTAGTCCCAATTTTTCTTATTTTTAGGTTTTTTAATGTCAAAAATATCCCAAAACATGGACTAAATAGGATGAATTGATTTGAAGATTAAAAATAGCAAAAAGTGTCCAAAATTTTCCAAATTAATTTAAATAAATCATAAATAATATACAGAAAATTATAAACCAAAAATGACTATTTTGAAATATTGGGGAATTTTTTATATTTTATAAAGGATTTGGAGCTTTTTAATTCTTAATCTTTTTCTTTTTTAGGGATTTTTGGTCTGGAGTTGTAAGATATTAAAATAAACAAAAAAATTGGAATTTTTTAAAAGGTTTTATATTTTTTGGTATTTTGTAATTCAAATAAGGGCAAAATGCTCTATTTTTTAGAAAATAAGTAAAATGCCTAAATAATTCTGAATATATAGCGTGGAAATGCAATCTAGCCAGCGCAATACCCTATTTTGTGTATTTTTAGAGCACGTATCGCATTTTTAATAAATAGAATACAAGCATAAAACATTAATGGACTCATAATGATATTTTTGTAATTATAAATAAGTGTGAGGTTCTTTCTACAAATTATCTAAAAATTCAACTAATATTTAAATTTCAGGACTAAATGCAAAATACAAACATGTGAGTTATTAAGCGCAAAATCACAAACTCATATGGGATCGCATGTGAGGTGACATGGACTAGAACCATATCTGAATAGCAAAAGTGGCAGAGGTTCCACAATATTCACAAAAATATTAAACGTTCTAAATAAGTTATAGGACTAAAAGAAAAATAAACAAAAAGTGGGGGAGATAAATGTAAAATACCCCAAAGATGCCAGATCGAACAATGGTACATGCTTTACTTATACATGTGGCACGCGCAGGTGGCGCAATGATGCTTTGTCAATCCAATAAAATCAGATCTGGAGCTCCATCAGATGGGAAATGCATGTAGAGATCAGGTAGCTACGATTAAAACTGGAGGCGAGGCACGATCCAACGGCTACTACTCTCCTTGAAGAAAAGGGAAGAACAAGTCTTAAAGCCAACTTCGATCAGCCTATTCTCGCAACTCCAACAGTCTTCATGATTGCTCAGGTGCTTAATATGTTCTCCGGGATGGTTTTCGTCTGTAGGAGGTCTCAAGAAACTCTAAAACTCATCAGAGGAGTCCCTGGAGTTCAACGAAGCTCAAGAGACTTGGGACCCTCCTCTGAATCCTAAAACTCCTCATGCTGGTCCTTTAGCTCCCTACACCTGCACAAAACATTACTATATCAAGAGTGGAACTCTTCCTCAACCTGTTAATGGATGGAATGGGTCGGAAATGGAGCGCGACGGAGGTGCTCCAGTGGGGGGTGGTAGTGGAGCACCTACTACTAGTATTATCTTATTTTAATGTATTTTTTGTGGTTCTATTTTATTTTATATTTTTAATTAAATATAAGTAATATTTGAAAGGGTGTAAAAATATAAAATCAATAAAAGAATTAAAAGAATAATTTCCTATTTTATTTATATACAAGTATATTGTACAATAGGGGTCTAAAAACTAACTTTTGCATCTTAAATCCAAATTAAATTAACCCACCTTCATTAAATAGCTTACTAAAAGTTATATACAATTAATGTGATTGTGATACATTTTGAATTCATTTGGAGAAGATGTGGGTCTGGGAAGTTTGGGTTTTGGCCTTTTATTTTCAGTATAAAATGTACATTGTATACTACTTTTATGTGAAATTAATTTTGTATTTTTCTATATATTTTTATCTACAACTTCCATGTACAAAGTTCTTTTATTTGAGATATAAATAATAGAAAATAAAATAGGTCCCAAATAGGACTTATTGATGAATAAAGAATGGGAATTTTATTGGATTTTTGGATCTTATCTCCCCCTACTTTATTCCTTGTGGACCAAATCAATTTTTGACTTGGTCTCGAGGTTTAGGGTCATAAAATACTTTGGCATTTTATTATTTTTCTTTTCTTTTCTTTATTCTTTTATTTTGGCTTTAAAAAATGTATTTTGTACAATATGTATACAATAAATGATGAATGTTAATTTATGCAAAATAATGATACTTACATGCATTTAGCTAGGATTTAAAGGCCAAAATGAAAAAATAAAGGTGATGAAATGGAGATTCATCACTCACTTTGAGCATTCTACCGTTTTACCCTCCTTTTACTTCTTTTTCATCATCTATCCTTCATCCCTTCGTGATGTTCCTTTTGACCCTCAAGATGTCGACTTACGAATGGCTTGGTCCGGACCCAACCAACACCCACATCGATTCCATGCTTCCAACATCTATAGTAATTTGATGCGATTCCCCATAATCCAGTTCGAACTTTGTCAACAGCTCTCTAGACTCCATGCATTCATCTCCTTCAATAATCCAGGATCATTCTTGTCTTGAGCTTTGTGACTTTTGGATGGAGATAGACTTCACTCCTTACACATCTCCATCCTTAACAAAGTTCTGTGTTGACTTTAACACAGAACAATTCTCTACATCTGATGCTTTTATACAGACTAATCGGGCATTATTCCCTTTGCAGACCAAGAACCCAATATGGAGCATGAGATATTATCATATTATGAATCAGAAATGGCTTCTATTGTACGAGGGAAGGGACCTCAGCAGCCACCACAGTCAGATCAGGGCCAACAGCAGGACCAAAATGTTGTAAATACTCAGTTGCTCACTTCAATTCAGGCCATCCAGTAGCTTCTTACAGACCAAGCATTGGCCCAGGTAGCTTTCCAAGAAATTCTTAATGATCTGAGGAGAAGAAGAGAGAACCAAGGAGGAGGAGAAGATGAAATATTAAGAGATGGAACCCTTGACGTGGAAGATGAGGGAAGAAGAGAGGCTCCTAAGCCTATTCTCAAGGAGACATATAACCCTGGTGCAGGCCAGATGACCGAGTGGATTCAGATCCCACTAGTTCATGCACATTTTGAGCTCAATCCTCTACTCTTAGCTCTGCTTACCATGTTCCAAGGGAACCCTAATGGTGAACGATACATCCATCTATAGCAGTTCGCTTAAATCTGTGGTACCACACACTACTCTAACATCTCGTTAGGCATAGTCAACATGACAGCTTTTCCCATCATCCTTCAAGATAAGGCACTTTTTGGATCAATCAGCTATGGAAAGTCGTGATGACCAGGGAGGAACTCAAGTCAGCATTCCTCTATAAATTCTACCCCCTCGATTAGATCATCAGATGCGATCCAGAATCAGCCATGTCTCCCCAACCACGCATGAGTCTTTAGATGAAGCTTGGGAGCATTTCAGAGATCTTCAGGATAAGTGTCCTCACCTTGATATTCTTCGCACCAGCCTGGTCCAACATTTCTTTGGGGGACATACTCTAAAGAAACAAAGGTTGTTGATGTCGTATGTAAAGGATCATATTTTAACATAGATGAAGACGTCATCTGGATGATCTTAGAGGAAATAGCCAAAGGAGAGGCTGCCTTATTGTCGTCTCTAGCTTATCAGTGTCAGCCACAAATCTTACAGAAGCTCGTTCATAAGACGACAGCTCATGAACTAGATAGGGATGAGAGATCCAACCTTAGCATCATTAGGAACCACCTGTCCAAAGTGTACATCAAAGAAAAATGATCATAGGACATGGAAAATTTATCAAAGGATGCAAAACCTGGATAAATTAGATAAAATCACCAAGCAGTTGGAGTTGTTGTTTAACACAATTAATTCATGCCAGTCGGTGATGCCATCAGCCCCAACTCCTGTTGAGATTGAGGAAACCCATCACCTCAATCTCCTTAGTAGAGTCCAGGGTAGTCGGAGGTCCAACACGTATATTACGTGTACACCCCTGAGCAATCGCTACCCTAGCAGTCGTAGCAACAATTAGTTGTCTACCAGCCTAAGCCTCAGCCTTTCCCTAATCAGTGTTTCCCACCTCCTTCCCTCATTCAGGAGGTGAATGGTGTATGGACCAATGATGCACAACTATCCCGTCCAGCGATTCCTGTATTCAGCTACTCTCGTCCATTCACTCAACATCAGGGAGAAAAATTTGTCCAAGGCACTCGGCCTTAGCTCCATCAGTCTCCACCATACCAAAACAACTAGAGATAGAGTCCTATCAACAACCGACATACCATCAGCACCAGAAATATCAACATTACATAGTTGCTCCATATCTGCAATATCCTCCTCAACACTATCAGCATCATCCTTCTCCTCAGTATAATTCTCAGTATTTTTACCAGCAGCGTCAACCCCATTCCTAATCTTAGTGTGGAAAGCATGTTGAACCATCCAAGGTTGCTCCTGTGAACCCATCCGTTGACTTCTTAGCTCAACTAGTGAATAGCTTAGCAAAAATGATTCGAAACTTAACGACCTCACTACTGCCAAAACTCCCATCCCATAGTAGGTTGAGGCAAACCCCAACAATTTCAGAAAGAGAGAGCAAGTAGTTTGTGATGTCTCGTCCGGTCTCACAGAGTTAGATGTTCTTGATATGTTTTTATCTAATGATGTCACTCTTAGGATGGTAGGACTTTTCAGCCTTCTACCATAGCAAAGGGGAAGAATAAAGCATCTTCTGGTAAATCATCATCTTCTACATCAACCGATCTAACAACTGGGTCGTGTGAGGAAGAAGAAGACGTGGAGCAGCACGAGAACCAAAAATTCAAAAAAATAAACAAAATCAAAAATAGCAAAAAGATAGCACAAACCGAAGAAACATCAAGATGGAGAGGACTTACCATTAGCCAATCAAGTGCTCATTGATGGAGCCAAGCCTACAGTTTTCAGATGCCCACCTCTTATGGATAATTGCACTCCTTTTTGTCATCCATGTTTAAATCAAGATGTGGACATTAATTTTGATGTAAATAAGAATAATATTTTTAGTTTTGATCTTGCACATTTTCCATTTCTGGGTGCAATGAAAAAAAACAAAAAAATAGAAATTTAAAAATAGATTTATCTAATCTTGACTTTATCGAAATCATTCAAAATCTTGTGCTTAAAATTCCTCTGCTTAATTCCATTAAGTACATTCCCAACATTAAGAAAAGGCTAAAGGAGGCATGTATAAGAAAGCAACAACCGTGACGAGTCTATGAAAGAAATATGAAGCACATCCTGATTGTCATGACTGTGAATACAATCAGCAATGGCGGTAGGGATAGAACTTCCACGGAGATCGAGGGGCTTCCAGGCGATAGGGGAAGGGGATCAGGGTGATGGGTGATGGGTGGAGGGAAGCGATAGGGGGATTCCTCGAACTGGAGGAGGAAGGGGGCTGAAGGTGGTCAACGGGTGGGGAGGTGGAAGTGGTGGTGTTGTAGGGCAATGGGTGGAGGGGGTGGAAGCGGTGGTGTTGCAGGGGCGATGGGTGGAGGGCTATAGCAGGGATAGGGCTTCCATGGGGGTGTTGGGGGTGGTCTTAGATGGGGAGCTTCTAGGCGAGGGCGGGATGGAGGAGGAGGCGCTCGATGAGGTGGGGGTGCTTCCTAGAGGAGGAAGGATGAGGAAGGGGATGATTTCAACATGCTATAGGAGGAAGGGAAGTAGCTTTCTTTGTAAATAAATGAGAACTTAAAGGGTCTAAATGAAAAATATTTGACGGATACCGTCATAGTTAACGGTAATCATATGGAATCTAACACGGGGTTATGAGTGTAGGAGTTAAGTACTATTCAGGTCTTGGGTGTAATTTGCGATTATGCGGGGTTATGATTGTAATTATGAAATTACTCAGTGTTATAGATGTAAAAATTCCTAGAATAAATACATATATTTATTTAAGTGTACAAATAACCTCTAAAAATACATGAAAATATATTTATATATACTTAAATAAAGTATAAATATATAAATTATGTGTACAAAATAATAAATTTAAAATACAAAATAAAAATATAATGTACTATATATAAGTAAATATACCTATGACTATACATGTTAATATTAACTCATAATTAATAAAGTCGAAAAATAAATAAAAATATGTATACAATACTATATAAATTTATAAACATTTCTTATTTTATACTCTAAAATAAATTAATTATTTCTGTTCTTATTTATTTATTTTACAAATAATTTATGCTCCCTTCTGAATCCGAGTTTTCAATGGCATCGTTGTTGGGGAGCAACGGAGTACAACTAGTTGTACATTACGTTGTTTGCTTTTATTTTGGTTTTGATGACATTTATTTTTTATAATTATTCTGATTGTTCTAATACATAGTTTTTGCTAATTTTTCTTGCGAGGGACCGCTTGGCGACAGCTATATCTTAGGAGTTGGATGTACCCGAGACGAGCAGAGGTTGGCTTTCTCTTATGAGTTGACCAAGAGAGAGCAGGAGAGAGGAGCATAAAAGTATGAGAAGAGCAGCCCGACCTTAGTTTTTATTTTGCTTTGTGAGAAGTTTTATTTTTTTCTGAATTGATTTGCAATTAATTTGGACATTGTCAATTTAACGAGGTCCAGTGCTCGAGTGTCTGTTCACCTAGGGGCCTCGTCATGGTTTTTCATGTTTTTTTCGCTTTTATTTTATTTTGTTCAGGCATTTTGAGCTTTCTGCCTTCGTTTCATTTGTTTTATGGACGGAGCCCTTAGACATTAGGATTAATTGCACTATAAAATAGGTCCAAAAACCTAATAGAATCATATTTCTATTAGTTATTTACATTTGAACATAGTCAAATTTAATTGTTGATTATTTGGACTTGTGATCGAGCATCGTGAGAAGCTCCATACAGCGCTTGCAGGAC
Organism: Ottelia alismoides; assembly: GCA_037367405.1. Classification (NCBI taxonomy): domain Eukaryota; kingdom Viridiplantae; phylum Streptophyta; class Magnoliopsida; order Alismatales; family Hydrocharitaceae; genus Ottelia; species Ottelia alismoides. The sequence goes on along the minus strand of JAZKJV010008006.1, from coordinate 479,183 downwards.
CCATTATGGCAGGCACCGAGGAACTTCAAGACTGGACTTTTGGATCTCATTTCTTGATAATTAGCGTCTGATTCTTCACGATAAATAGTGATTCCTGTTTAGGACACTTTCACTGTTTTGCATGTTATTATATAGTGTAAATATTTCAATTCTGTCTTGCATCCCGCATGGAGAGAGATGGGAAGCATTGTAAGTAATTCTAACTTTACATGCATCATTAGTCGCTAAGGTAAGATTTCCATCTGAGTGATGACTTGTGTTGCTTTTCTGCCTTCTCCCTCTATTTTTGCACATATTAGGATTCAAAGATAATCTACAAAAAATCATTAGGCGGTTTTCTCTGAAAAATACTCAAAATTGAAAACCTAAAAATTAAAATCAGGGGACATCTAATAAAACTTTGATCTTAATAAAAATCATAATGGACATCATTGCTTTGGGTTCGTAAAGCCCCCGTTGTTTTCAGGTACCTTCCAGACCGAGTGAGGCATGATCCTTGAGGATTAGAGCCCAAACATAATATGTGGAAACCTTAATTATCACCTGGGTTGGCGATGTATTGGCGCTTGTATCGTACATGACTGAGTAGGGCCCTGTCGACGACGGTGCTCCCACCTTGTGCGGAGCATCTGACTTGGTCTGAAGTACCGAGCTTAGACCATACCCTCACAGATGTGTCTGTCTCATCAGTTTGTATTCAAGTACCTCACTTGTTGGGGAAGTATTGGTTTCTCCTATTGGCTCCCACCTCTATTTCTTTGGTTGTATAGCCGCCCAGGCATGAGATCAAGGTCATTAAAGTACGTAGATCATAGGTTATAAAAGAGGTGGAACAAGTACGGGGAGCTTTTCTAGCAATACATACTCCTATATGGATAACGCTCATAAGGACTTGTTATAATATCTTGCCTACAAAAAATAAAATTTAAAAGATAAAAATAGTCTAACTCTTGCAGCATCACCTTTTTTGAGTTGGTGAACCCACAACTTGTTTGGAGTTTGTTTGACTTTAGTTAAGTTCAAAGATCAATCTCGTACATTTGTGACATTTTTCTTTCCTCAATTTTATTCCTCATTCGATCCCGCTCGATTCGAGCCTTCTACTATTTTGCACTCTATTTATTCCTTGTTTGACACCAGGTCTTTCATCCATTCTCGATCTCCCTCTTCATCTTTGAGATGCCAACACATGGATGGCTTAGTCAGGACTCTGTCGACACCAACAACGATTTCATGTGCTCGTCTTCTCCAATAATTCAGGGTGATTCCCAAGAACCTGATTTGGACTCTACAAACCAATCTTCAAACTCCCCTCCTTCTTCAGTAATCCAGGATCACTCTTGTCCTGAATTCTACCATTTTGAATAGCAATTGATTTCATTCCTTACACATTGCCATCCTTTATGAAATTCTATATTAACAATAACATAGAACAATTCTCTAGATCCGGCGCTTCTATTCAGATTGTCCATGTGCAGATATCATGAATCTGATCTGGAGCTAAAATTCTCGATTCAGATTCAGAGAAAGATATAGAGATGGCTCCCACAAGAAAAGAGAAGGTACACCAACATTCTTTGTAGCCAGAGCAGGGCCAACCAGACCAGAATGACGTCAATGCCTAGCTTCTCGCCTCCATTCAGATGATATAGCACCAGCTCACCAACCTTGTGTTGGCCCAGGTCACCTTCCAAGACACGCTCAATGATCTAAGGAGAAGGAGAGACAACCTAGCAAGAGGAGGAGAAGAGAGAGAGAGAGAGAGAGAGAGAGAGAGAGCAGATTGAGGTCGTGGAGGCCCAGCAGATGAACCCCGATCAGAGAGGCCTAAGCCCATGCTCAAGGAGACCTATAACTCTAGAGTAGGCCAGTTGACTGAGTGGATCCAAATCCATGCGGTCCATGCACATTTCGAGTTGAAGCCTCAACTCTTGGTGCTTCTAACGACCCTCCACAGAAATGCAAACAAGGAACTTTATATCCATCTGCAACAGCTTACACCTAATTATGGTACAACTCACCACCCGAACATATCGTTAAGCATAGTCAAAATGGCGGCATTTCCATTCAGCCTTCAAGATAAGGTGCTTCATTGGATCAACCACTTGGGGAGGGATGTCATGACATGGGAAGAGCTTAAGTCCTCCTCTCTGCATAAATTCTATCCTCATGGGTGGCTTAAATAGATGTGTGCCCTCATAGCTAACTTCACCCAGGCCGCCCACGAATCCATTCATGAGGCTTTGGAGAGGTTTACAGATCTAAAGAAGAAGTGTGCCCATCAAGACATATCGCAGACCAGTTTAGTCCAATATTTCTTTGGGGAACTAACAATTGAAAGCCAAAAGCCCGTGGATGTCATTTATGGTGGATCGTATTTCAATGAGAATGAGGATGTCGTCAGGAAGACTTTCGCGGAAATGGTCGAAAAAGAGTCCACCTTATCTTCGTCCCATGCATATCAGCTATAGACCCACAATCTTCGGAAGCCAGTTCATATGGTAGTATCCCACGAGCCAGATAGGGATGAGAGATCCAACTTAAGTATCATAGGTATCCACATGTCCAAAGTGAACATCGTCAAGAAACAATCATAGGATATGGAGAAACTATCTGTGATCGAACAGAAGATGCAACATCTGAACGAGTTGGACCATATTGCCTATCAGCTGGAGTTGTTGGTTAGTACGATCAGCTCCTGCAATTCTGTGTCTGCATCGGCCACCACTCCAGCTGAGTCGAAAGAGCCAGCATCGCCACACCTCCTCAGCAAAGTCAACCCCATCCATTGATCCAACAAGTATATTACATGCAGGCCCCCGAGCCGACATTTTTGCAGCAGCTACAGCAGCAAATGGTAGTTTACCAGCCTGAGCTCCAGATCGTCTAGGATGCATGGTCTCCTCCATCACCGCTCATTCAAGAGGTGAATGACATGTGGAGTAAATATGCGCAATTGGCATGTCCTGGAGGACAATAGCAAGGTCAGTCTACAGGCAACCACTCATTCTCTCAATAGCAAGGAGGGAGATTTGTCCAAAACCAGCCTCATCAATAGCAGCACTCTCCACAATACCATGACAATTGGAGATAGAACCAGTACCCGTCATCGCATTACCGTCCATACCAACAAAATCAACAGTACTCGTCTATTCCATATCATCACCAACCTCCTCATTAGTATCAGCAACACCACCCTTCTCACTACCAAAATCAGTATTCCTACTCGTAACCTCCACACAATTCCCACTATCAGCGTGGCCAGCATGCTGAACCATCCAAAGCTGTTCTTGTGAACCCTGCTTTGGATTGCTTGGCCCAGTTGATAAAGAGCCTTGCGTAAATGAGCCAAAACTCGACAACCTCACCACCGTCAGAAATCCCATCTGACGTAGGTCAAAGCAAACCCTAACAATTTCATGAAAAAAGAGCAGGTAGTCCGTGATGTTCTCTTTTGTCTAAAAAGAGTCAGATATGCATGATTTATTTTTATCTAATGTAGTGATTCTTAGGCATGGTAGGACCATGTAGCTGACTGCCACCACGAAGGGGAAGAATAAAGCTTCGCCAAGCAAATTATCATCTTCTGCATTAGTCGATCCAACATTCGGTCAGGTAAGGAAGAGGAAGACAAAGAAGAAACACCATATTCAAAAGGCTAAAAAATTAGAAAAATCAAAATCAACAAAAAGGCAGCACCAGTAGCAGCAGCCGAAGCACTACCGTGATAGTCGCCGATGGAGCCCCAATTGCAGATTTTGGATGCCCTCTTTGTTAGATGACCCCGCTCATGTCAGTCATCCACTTATACAGCCTGATGCGGGCACATATTTTGAAGTAAGTAAGAACAATATTTATGCTTTTGGTTCTATAAACATTCCATTTCTAAAGGCTTTGAGAAAATCTAAAAAATATATAAATTTGAAAAATACCTTGTTTGACCATGATGTGGTCGAAATTTTCATAATCTTGTTCTTGAAATGCCCATGTTCAAAGCCATCAAGTACATTCCTAACATCAATAAAGGTTTTAATGAAGCATGTACTTCAAAGAGATAGTCGTGCAGAGCTCATGAAAGAAATGTGAAATATATTCTGATCGAGGAACATGTCAACGCAATTAGCAATCTCCCAATGTAAAAGAAGGATATGGGAGCTCCTCTAGTTAGATGTCAAATGTTTTACTAGGAGTTCGATCGAACATTCCTTGACACGGATCATCAATCAACCTGATGCCCACTTCACTACTCAAAGAATTTGTGTTGGGATCGCTTAAGTCCACAAGAATGATTCTGCAATTTGCATATGCTTCAATCAAGTGGCCCCGATGAATTTTGAAGGATGTCATTGTTACTATTCATGGAATACATTTCCATGTGGACTTCATTGTGCTTGACATGGACACCTTAGCTCCTCTTCTGCACGCCCTCATAATCCTTGTATTCCCATTCCTTCAAATGCTTGAAGCAGTGGTGGACTATGGCACCATGGAATCTTCCATTCTAGTAGAGAGAAGGTGCCTATTGAGATGATCCAAGTGCTAAAACTGACTAAAACTACATCATAGTGAATAGGAAACTATGATTTTCTGGCTGAAATCCTCGATACAAATCGTTTTATGATGATATCAAATCCCATGAATTCTTCTCCGTAGGGTAAAAAGTGGACAGCATAGTCGAGTTCTCGGATGTCCTTGATGATGAGATTTTTGTTGAGTTGCCTGAATAATACATTTATGGCAACCTATATTTGGCAGAGAAGGAGGAAATAATTGAACATTTTTGGGAATAAAATATGTGATAGAAGAATTCTGTGAAGCATTGAATGTACAGCCTACAGTATCAATGGTGGACACAATACAGTTGAATGATCCGATACCATCATCTTGAACAGTAGATGAAGCCACTATTGAGCTGAATCAAACCCCGCCTGAGATCAAGTCGCTTCCAGAAAACATGAAATATGCCTTGTAGGTGCACAGAACATGTTTCTTGTGATCATCAATTCTCAGTTGACACAGAAATAAGAATCATGTCTACTCGATGTTCTAGAGAGAAACCGCAAGACCATAGATTGGAAAATTGTACATCTCCATGGAATCAAATCCTCATTGTGCTCACACATATACATTAAAGAGGACAACAAGCCTTCTCAAGAATTCCAACGTAGACTAAATCCAAATCTCCGGGAGGTTGTGATGAATGAAATAACAAAATGGTGTGATGTGTGATTCATATATCTTATCATCAACTCGAAATGAGTGAGTCCCATGCATGTTGTGACCAAGAAGTTAGGGATCACCATGGTAAAGAATGACAAAGGAGATGGGATCGGAATCATAGTACCCATATCATGGCATGTTTATGTTGACTACTGATGTCTGAATCTAGCAATCAAGAAGGACTATTTTTCACTCCCCTTCATCGACCAAATAATCGAAAGACTGACCGCGAAAGAATACTTCTTCTTCTTGGACGGTTACTCTGGTTATAGCCAAGTTGCAATTGCTCCTGACGACCAAGGGAAAATGACCTTCACCTATCAATTTGGGACCTATGCCTTCCATAGAATTTTGTTTGGTTTTTGCAATTCTCCAGCGACAATTTAGCGATGCATGTTAGACGTTTTCGCAAGTATGGTTGGTAGTTTTATCGAGGTGCTTGTGGATGATTTCTCTATCTACGGAGACAGCTTTGATCAGTGCTTTTCTTATTTATACTAAGTCTTGAAGAGATGTTGTGAAGTGAACATTGTGCTCTCATGGGAGAAGAGCCATTATATGATGACCAAAGGTATTGTTCTAGGCCACGTCATATCAAAACGTGGCATGGAGGAAGACCCTGCGAAGATGGACATTATTTCAAAACTCAAGCCACCTACAAACTTGAAGTAAGTCGGGTCATTATTAGGTCATGTTAGTTTCTACCGATGATTCATCAAATACTTCAACAAGATTGCCCGACTGTTGACCGAGCTTATAGGTAAGGAGTTAGATTTTATTGTTGATGGAAGAGTCCTCCAAGTGTTTCATCAATTGAAATAATTGATCACTTATACCCCTATCCTTCAACCGCTAGATTGGTCTCTCTCATTTGAGATCATGACAAATGCATCAGATTACACCATTGGAGCGATTCTAGGACTAGGACATCGAAGAGACAATCAACCGTTTGTTATTCACTATGCTAGGAGAACTCTAGGTGAAGCTAAAAAAAACTACATTGTCACTAAAAAGAGCTACTAGCAGTCACCTTCTCCCTGTAGAAATTCAGATTCCACCTGCTTGGATCCAAAGGGATTATGTATACAGACCACTCTTCCATCAAGTACATACAAACCAAGAAGGATGCAAAACCAAGTCTGATCAGAAAGATCCTTCTACTCCAAGAATTCGATCTTAAAATTCGTAATAAGCTTGGAGTTAAAAATGTGGTGGCATACTATTTGTCAAGATTACCAGAGCTAGACACTCCTGACCAGAGCTTACTTTCCCATTACAAAGACTTTCCTACATGAGCCAATTCTATCAATCACTACGCTCCCCCAGATCGTCGATATTGTGAACTATCTTGTGCCCAATAGAACTCCACAAAGATTGGTCGAAGCTGAAAGTCGATAAATTTCTATCAGATGTTCATTTTTATCAGTGAGAGTATCCCCATCTCTTTTGTGAGGGGGTACATTGCATCTGGAAAAGACATTTTCCTCATGAGGAAGTTCGAAGTGTCCTCAAATATTGGCATGCCAAAGAATCAGGAGGTCACCACTTTGGAAGTCGTGCGGTAGCTAAAGTACTCCAATGAGGCTTCAGTGGTCGACCTTATTCAAAGATGTAGAAGATTTTGTTAAACGTTATACTAACTATCAGAAGATGTGTGATAGATATGAAATTTACCCTCTTAATTATGTTGTTTTAATGCATTGTAGTCGGCTAAATTCAGATCGATCAAAGCCCGCTAATGAATCTGTCAATTAAGTCAAAGCGGACTAATTTATTTTACTTGGGTAAGCCCAAGGTTGAACTCAGGGACACGAGCCTCTAAAGTACATATTTAGACACCCTAATATTCAGATATAATGTTGAATCAAAAAATAATGGGCCCATACACACAAAGACATGATGCAAATACAATGAGACATTTTTTTAGTTTTTTTATAATGCCATGAAATGCGAGTGAAAATAAATACAAATATACCCTAGCAAGATGCAATCATTGAGCAACAAATTGTAGTCAACTTCAGGTTCAAATAATGAAGCAACTTCCATTGATACATTAATATAAGACATGAGAAATCATTACATGAAAGACACTACATTACTAAATTTAATCATCATAAATCAAAGTGTCAAATCAGAAATCAAGTCACGTCATTAGAAAGACAATGAAACAACCTTCGACGAGACTGAAATCGTCTAAAATGGAGCTCGGATGCTCAAGATATTCACAAAAGAGTCTAGAGGCATAAATGCAAAGAAAACATGAAATTAACTATATAAAATACTACAATAGGTCCCTGGAAGGACCTAAATGTATATAAAATAACTCGCAAGGCCTTCCCTAAAATTTGCCCACACACGCAGGGACTAAATCACAATTATTGAAACCTGGAGGGGGCGGTTCCAATTATTCCTATGCATGTGTGGTATTCACGTGATATTGGACCTATTTGTAAATTGGAGAAGATGGTAGGGCCTCCCTGCAAATTCCCCAATGCTCACGTGATCGGGCACGTGAGGCTAGGTTCGGTAGTCGATGGAGGGCTTGGATCGAGGCTGGGACACTGGTTCAGACTCGGGGCAAAGCGCGGAAGGCTTTGGTTTCCCGAACCTGTAGGCTAGTTGCTGAGGCTAGGATCTGACAAGTGCCCTCCCATGAGCCATCCGATCATTGGGATCGGACGGTAGTTGTACACGCTCGAGGGAGTGGACGTGGCCCAAGGTAGGATGTTGGATGAGCACCGGGAGGGTGCCATCCAATGGCAACTGTATGCTCTTCCTCCTCTACAGGCCGGTGGCGGAAATAGATCTCCGACGAAGCTACCCGAGTTCCGCCATCACCTTTCAAGCTCGATGAAGATCTCTGGTAGTCCTGGACGGTTGGAGGCTGACGTCGAAGCTCAGGCAAGATGTTGGACCACCTAGAAGGGGCTGGCAGTGAACCATTGCCGGAGACGAAGCTCGAGAAATGATCTCTGGTCCAGCTCCGGCCATTGAAGACGAGCACCTGCAAAAGGGTTAGTGGCGATAGCCGAAGCGTGCAAGTTCCTTGTGTGTGTGTGTGTGTATAGTGGAATGGAATGGAAGGCTGTGAGTGGGTGAAGAAGGTGGCAGCCTGATGTTCTTCTCCGGCGAGCTTGGGTAGAGATGTGCGTAAGGACGGTGGAAGCAAGGTGAAGCTAAAGAGATGATCAATGGAGGGTGAATATGTGGAGAATGTCCTAATTAATTAAGATAAACCAAAGGAAAAGGCAAAGGGAGATCAAGAAGCTTACCTGGAGAAATGGTGGACGATGGGCATGGGCTTGAGCTCCTAGACTAAGCTCGGGTCATTGCTGAACTCCTACGGCTACGAGGAGTAGCTCGTCGACAGGTGGAAGACGGAGGCATAGCCTACCATGGCTATGGGTCAACACCGGAGACTAAGCCATCTTTGTGTCGTCGATCCGACCTCCCCCTGACACGGGGAGGCGGAGAGATGCTGGGCCTAGTCCTGCATAAAGGTGGATGAGTGTGAAGGTAGCCGGAGATGGGCTATTTCAAGGAGGTCAGTTGGAGCAGAAGATGGTGGTGGTCGTGGTTTGCGTGGGAGATGTGGAGCGAAGGAGATAAGATCGTGGGCAGTAAAGTGGTTTACGAGGGTCACGGATGATCGATCTTGGTTGTGGGGTGGTAGGAAGATTGGGTGGCTGGAAAAAGGAGCGGGAACCAGCGGCGTGGATTGAATCTCCGGAAGATGATCGAATGGCGGAAGATGGAGCACGTACATGCGGTCATGATTGAAGATCTAGGAGGGGATCTGACGATGAAGAATGGAGCGGAAATGTGCGACCGAGATGGAGACATGTAGGGGGATCATATGGTGGATGGAGAGGGCGGATAATGCAAGGGCAGCGGGCCATGTGGCTCAACCAGAAGGAGCCATGTGGCCCAATCAGGTTATTAAGATGAAAATCATAAAAAAAGAGGGAGAAGAAGGTCGAATTTGGAAAAACTCAAAACATGAAAGTTGTAGATCTTGATGAGATCTACAAGTTTTATGTTGATCAAAAATGCAAAAGATGTCAAACAAAGGGAGAAGTATTTTTGTGAGCATTTTTGAAGGTATAAAACACTACGATTTTTCTTTTGCTATTTTTTGTATTTTTTATTTATTGAAAGACTCATATATACAATGATTATCTTATTTTTATCGAAACTAATTTAAGCTAGTGGGTTAATATTTGGAAACTAATATGATGAAATCGAGGTTCATCATCCCCCTATATTTAAACTATGCTCGTCCACGAGCATCTCGACCATGAATGAGTTGGATTAAACCCTGATTGTGCATGTGAGTACAAGATCTGATCCATTCAAGAACTCCCAATTTTAGAGATCCAAAAATTTCAAAGCTCAACCTAGCCTTAATCAAGAGGTATCCAATCTCTCTAATTTTTCAAACTCTCTCTGTATACATATAAAATAAGGATATGACATTAATTGTTGACTGCGGTCACGAGAGTAGAGTCACAACTTCACCCAAGGTCCCAGTCTAAGAAATTATCCTAAGGACCCAATCCTCAACACTAGGGAATAAACCAAATATTGCAATCAATCCACCGTCTCTTTAGTTGTCAGACTCAGGAGTGTAGGTGGCAGACTAGTTGATGGAGGGCGTAGGGTTGTGTCATTTCTTCTCTCCCTCTCATTGGAACAAGGATCCGCTCGAGTCCTTGTTAACTCAACCATTTTTTATTGTTGATCAGTGTCTCCGTCAAGAGAAGTTGGAGTCATCTGCACTTGTTTTCCAGGGAATACACCGAGATGTGCCTTTTTTTAGTATCTATTATACCTTCTACACTCAAACTTGTATCATTTACGATACAGAGCCCTTTTTTTGGTGCAAGTCCGACTCCTATTCCTAATAGCGGTGGTCCAAGTGGACACTTTGAAATGGTTGGTAGTGCTCGCCTTTGGTGTAAGCTCTTTGATTTTTGATTTTGTAAGATAAGAGCTTTTTCAACATTTGATATTTCTTTGTATTATTTTTGTCTAGCTCCACTGCTTTTACCAAGAGTTGGCGCACATTGATCAACATTTTTTTATTTTATCACACCTTGGCACTAAGATAATTGTCAAGAGATTAGCATAAGAAACATGTTCTCACATTGACTAAAAATGTTGACACTCAGGTTTCATGAAGCCTTCAATGATTTTATCCCATTGAGCTCATTAGATCGAGTCCAAATTCAAATCCCTTATCCTAGCCTCTCAAGTGAAATTTCAACTCCTCTCATCATAACCGCAGTCGTGCATGTGAAGCGTTAATCATATTCTTAAGGTTTAGAGGCTAAGAATGCAATATATCACGCAAATCTGTCAAACTAGGGAAATGTGGATAATTAAGTCGCAGACCCTATTAACTAAGGTTGGTTAACTTTAAATCTCAAGATCTCTCAAACCAAGTGTCCTTGAACATCACTGATCTTGTGTGAAAGTGAAAGTGCTAGGGATTAAAACCAACTCCTTTATCATTTTTTCATCATTTTTTTTCAATTTTTTATGAAGACTTTAAAAGGTCTAATGATTGGCCTAAACTCAAATGAGTAGTTGCATCTACTTTCAGCTAGTATCGGTGTAAGTATGGGTCGTAGAATGGTACTCGTTGCTTGAGGACGGAACCTTACATTATATCCTCTAAACCACCTACTCTGCTAAGGAAGACCTTCACTGAAAGCGGCTACTTATTTAGGTTTAGTGGTCAACTTGTCTTTTAAAGGATTTTTAATTTTGTTTCTCATTTTTATGCATTTTTGAGTAAAGTTAAAACACAAATTAAACTCATTTCCCTTATTGAAATCAAGCTTTGAAAATATTTTCCAAACTATGTAATATATATATATGTTTACAAACATCTTTCAAATGATTTTTCAAAACAATTAAAATCCATTTTTCAAACCATTTTCAAAATATTTTGCTCAAAAATAATGTAACTTAATAGAAAATTTCTCAAATCTTGAAAATATTTTGTCCAATATTAGTCCATAAAAACATACTCTAGCCCAAAAAAGTTTTAGATTTTTCAAAATTTTTTCAAAATAGAGCTATGGCTAAAGTACTTCTATATTGTATATACGGTATACCCCCCTTATACTTAAATTTTGCCATGTCCTCATAGCACTGAGTGAGAAAAAGACATAGCCCAATTAAAAGTATAGTAAAAATATACTGAACTGAGGAGGACGTCCCCTATACTTAGGTTAGAAATAACCTAAGTATCAGGGAGAAGGATAAATGAATAAGGAAATCACGGGGACTCAAGTCCCCCCCTATACTTAGGCTGAGAATAACCTAAGTAAAGAGATGGAAAAATGAAGCTGGAGAGACCTGAGGGGAACAAAGCGGTTAGATGGATGTACACATGACGGAATGAATCTACGGAGATGAATGGAGTACCTAGGGTCTATGGGAGAGTGTTGAAATAGACAAGGCTCAATCAACCAAGCAATACCCTTGATTCACCAACTTACAAGTGAAAACGACAAATGTTGGATATTTATCTTGTCAGTTTTATTGGTGATAAAATCATTCTAATTTACGCCAAGGTTAATGATACGTCAAATCCTAACATCCTACGTAAAAAGGGTGTTGCTCTCCCAAAACATGATTTTTACTCCATTTTATTTGTCAACTTGTATTACAAGACCATTGTAAAGACGATTATTTACATGCTTTAATGAAAAATGCAAGCAACACATTTTTTTAATTTCTCTAATGTTTGCTTCTGCGCTCCTCGTAGAGGGAGCTCCTCCTCCTTGCCTCCTTGATCACCAAGGGACCCTTTGACAAAAAACATGCATTATATATATATATATATCAAATAATTATTAAAACCATGCATGAGACATGAACAAATCGACCTACAAGTTAGAAACTATCACTTAATCAAATAATAAAAATCTAAATAAAATGAAAGATGACCTGTGTCCTCGACAACGGCGCCATTTGACAGATCTGAAATTTACCCTCTTAATTATGTTGTTTGAATTCGTTGTAGTCGGCAAAATTCATATAGATCAAAAACCGCTAATGAATCTATTAATTAAGTCAAAGCGGTCTAATTTATTTTACTTTGGCAAGCCCAAGGTCGAACTCACGGACACGAGCCTCTAAAGTACATATTTAGACTCCTAATATTCAGATTAAATGTTGAATCAAAAACTAAAGGGCCAATACACACAAAGACATGATGCAAATACAAGGAGACATTTTTTAATTTTTTTTATAATACCATGAAATGCAAGTGAAAATAAATACAAATATGCCCTACCTAGCTGCAATCATTGAGCAATAAATTTTAGTCAACTTCAGGTTCAAATAGTGAAGCAAATTCCATTGATACATTAATACAAGGCATGAGAAATCATTACATAAAAGACACTACATTACTAAATTTAATCATCATAAATCAAAGTGTCGAATTAGAAATCAAATCACAACATTAGACAAACAATGAGACAACCTTCGAAACAAGACTGAAATAGACTAAAACGGAGCTCGGATGCTCAAGATTTTCAGAAAAGAGTCTACAGCATAAATGCAAAGAAAACATGAAATTAACTAGATAAAATTCTACAAACAGGTCCTTGGAAGGACCTAAATGTAAATAATATAAACTGTGAGACCTTCTTTGAAATTTTCCCACACGCGCGGGGGCTAAATCGCGATTATTGAAACTCGGATGGTGTCGGTTACAATTAAACCCAAGCATGTGTGGTATTCACGTGATATTGGACATGTTTGTAAATTGGAGAAGATGGCAGGGCCTTCCTGCAAATTGCTCAACGCTCACATGACCGGGCACGTGACGCTAGGTTCGGTGGTCGACGGAAGCTCGGATCGAGGCTTGAACGTTGGTTCAGACTCAGGGCGAGGCTCAGAAGGCTCAGTTGAGGCTCGGGTGCCCCGAACTTGTAGGCTGGTTGTTGAGGCTTGGGTGTCCCGAACCTGTAGGTTGGTTGCTGAGGCTCGGATATGACACATGCCCTCCCGTGAGCCATCCGATCATTGGGATCGGACGGTAGCTGCACACACTCGAGGGAGTAGATGTAGCCCAAGGTAGGCCATTAGATGAGCACCGGGAGGGTGCCATCCAAAGGCAAATGTACACTATTTCTCCTCTATGGGCTGGTGGCAGAAACAGATCTCCGGCAAAGCTACCTGAGCTCATCCACCATCTTTCAAGCTCGGTGAAGATCTCTGGTAGCTCCCGGACGGTTGGAGGTCAACATCGAAGCTCAGGGAAGCCGTTGGGCCACCTGGAAGGGTATGGTGGTGAACCATCATCGGAGAAGAAGCTTGAGAAATGATCTATGGCCTAGGTCCGGCCATTAAAGGCGAGCACCTGTAAAAGGGTTAGTGGCGATGGCCGAAGCGTGCAAGTGCCTTGTGTGTGCATAGTGGAGTGGAATGGAAGGTCGTGAGGGGGAGAAGAAGGTGGCAGCCTGATGTTCTTCTATGACGAGCTTGGAGAAGAAATAGGGTGAGATGGCAGGAGGTTGTGGAGGACCTAACAATTGGGTGGAGGTGTGCGCAAGTATGGTGGAAGAGAAGAGAAGATAAGGAGATGGTCAATGGAGGGCGAATATGTGGAGAAGGGTCTAATTAATCAAGAGAAACCAAAAGATAAAGAAAAGAGAGATCAAGAATCCTACCTAGAGAAATGGCAGATGTTGGGCCTGGGCTTGAGCTCCTAGACTGAGCTTGGGTCGTCGCTGAACTCCTACAGTCACGAGGAGCAGCTCGTCGGCAGGTGGAAGCCGGAGGCATAGCCTACCATGGCTATGGGTCGACACCGGAGACTAAGCCATCTCTGCTCTACCGATCCGACCTCCTCCAGTCACGGGGAGGTGGAGAGATACTGGGCCTAGTCCCGCATAAAGATGGACGAGTGTGTAGGTGGCCGGAGATGGGCTATTTCAAGGAAGGCGATTAGAGCAGAAGATGGTGAGGTGGAGGATGTGGGAGAGAAGGGGAAACCAAAGGTAGGAGACTGGGCCTCAACCATTGGATCTCGTGATCCAATGGTTGAGAGGAGGGCGCGAAGGAGCGGCCTTGATCAAATGATCAAGGCACATCCAAGAGCCGATAGTTGAAGCACTTGATACCTTTTGGTCTAATGATCCAATGGATGAGGAATGAGGGGGAACGAACGGGCAAGATTGAGGCATGTAGGAAGATCGGGCGGCTGGAAAAAGGAGCAGGAACCAATGATGTGGATTAAATCTCTAGAAGATGATCGAACTGCGGATGATGGAGCGTGTGCGTGCGGACATGATTGAAGATCCGGGAGGGGATCCGACGATGGAGGATGGAGCGAAAACATGCGACCAAGATGGAGACACGTAGGGGGATCGGACAGTGGATGAAGAGGGCGGATGATGCAAGGACAGCGGGCCATGTGGCTCAACTAGAAGGAGCCACGTGGCCCAATCAGGTTATTCAGACGAAAATCATAAAAAAGAGGGAGAAGGAGGCTGAATTTGGAAAAACTCAAAACATGAAAGTTGTAGATCTTGATGAGATCTGCAAGTTTCATTTTGACTAAAAATGCAAAAGATGTCAAACAAAGGAGAAATATTTTTGTGAGAATTTTTGAAGGTATAAAAACACTATGATTTTTCTATTTCTATTTTTTTTTATTTTTAATTTATTTAAAGACTCGGATATATACAATAATTTATCTGGTTTTTATTGACACTAATTTAAGGCAGGGGATTTATATCTGGAAATGAATATGATGAAACCAAGGTTCATGAATGGGATGTACCATAAGAATGAGAGACACATTGCCTCTGAAGTACATTCATATTTCACATGTTTTTGGTGCATGGGGGATTGATTTAATGGGCCCATCTTACAATAGTTAGGGCTATGAGTATATTCTGTTAGGTGTTGATTACGTCAGTCATTGGGTGGGGCCTATCTCAAACCAAGCCATCGATAGTCGCACCGTTTGTCGGTTTCTGAAGGAAAACATCATTGTAAGGTTTGAGGTCCCCAAAATTATGATATCCCATGGGGGTAGCCATTTTGTCAACAGAGAAGTGAAGAAGCTGACATAGGAATTTTGCATTGAACATTGTGTCACCTATCCATACCACCCACAGTCTAATGGACTGGTCAAATGTTCAAACAGGGAGATCAAGATAATTCTGCAGAAGCTTGTGCACCCTGATAGGAAGAATTGGTCACAACTCCTTGATTCTGTTCTTTGAGCCTATCAGATTGCCTACAAGTCATCATTAGGAATGTCTCCCTACCACCTGGTGTGCGGTAAACCATGACATTTGCCCATGGAACTCATTCACAAATATTTATGGGTAATTAATGTTTGTAACTTGGATTCCAAGAAGGTTGGAAAGAACGGAAAGGTGAACTGAATCGACTTCTCGAATTCCATGAGTATGCATACAAAAATAGCCTAATGTACAAGGAAAAGGTCAAGAAGTGGCACAAGAAGCACATCTGACACAAAACCCTTCGAACCAAGTCAGAATGTTTGGTTATTTTATACAAAGTACAAATTATTCCCAAGGAAGTTAAAGAGAAAGTGGACCAGGCTATTCATAGTGAAGCATGTGTGTGACAATAAAAGTATGTTATATCCGGTTTGTCAATTGATGCACATCCATTTGTGATCAAGGGACGGTTACTAAAGCCATATCTTGAACATTATATGGTTTTGTCCATGGTTGATTTAATACAGGTGGTCTACCATGAAGAGCTCAATGTCTCAGCATCAACGCAATCAGATGAGGCACTGAAATATAATTGTAATTAGTAAATCTTTTTCCTCTTTTCTTCTTTTCATTTTCCATCCTTTCATTCTACCGATAAATGGCACTCATCCCATTTATCATTTAAATACTTATGATATACTTAATCCTAAGTACCGAAGAGATGAGTGTATTCATTCTTCGATCCTTCGCGTGTCTCCTCAACTCTTGATAATTTGTCTATACCAAGGGATTGTTGGACATGTGAGCCCACGGTGAGCCATTATACAATAAATGTTATTGCAAATATGATTCCCAGATCTGAAATGTAGAGTAATTAAATTGCGTAATAGGTCCCTTGGTACTATTAGGATTATGTACCTGTCCATCTTAATGATCATACAATTGTTGATTCAATTGTTGAATCATAGGGGCTAGTGCATGGATAAATATCTAAAGAGTTATATTGAGGACTCTTCAAGCACCATCAAATGATTACTAAGAGTGGATATCCATCCTCAGTAGGAGAAGGCAATCTTTTCTCTAAAGGCTGGTATCTGACCGACCACTTGATGCAGGTCCTATTCTTAGGAATATAGATTCAGAGGTGTCAGATTAGATAGGTCAAAGAATTGACTTAATGAGATCCAGATAACCAAAGACTTATGTTGTATACTGTCACGATATAGCATGCATCCTCTAACCCGAGACAGATGTGTTACTATATGTATAAGTATGTGCATCTGGCAGACCAATAGGTTGATGACCTAACCAAGGTCTATACACAAGTGTGTTGGTGTACATACAAGGGCATATGGGTAAGACGATCTCTCAAAGGGATCATACAGGTTGATTACTGAACCAGAAGACATGAGCTCACTTATGAGATATTGGGAAGGATCAAATTCCGTGCACGGTCATCTCGCTTTGGAAGCTTGACTGTTTGTAAGGTTTGATATATGATTTTAGAAAGTATATGATCAACACCTAGGTATGATATATGCTTTTGGAAAGTATATGATTGATACCAAGTCCCAGTGATTAAATGAGAAACTTAATGATAAAACCATGAAGGAGAAAGTCTAAATGAGATCTAAAACTTCGGGTTTATTCTTAGTCTTCTAGTATGAAGGATGTATAGGTATAAGAAATACCTGAGGGTGATGTGATCATAAATGATTGTATAACCATGAGGCTTCCATTCCTAGGGAGTGATGAAACGGATCTGGATTTTAGTGATTCCTCTCAATAGAGAAGTGATTTGATCTTGATTCAAATGTTGGACATTGATCTAAATGTAATTCAGATAAAATGAGAAGATTAGATTTGTGATCTTGATTCAATCAAGCATCTATGAGAGGTCCTTAAGATCTGTATTTGAGATGCGATCTCAATATCCAAGTCACTATATGTGGAACAATACAATCACCATGTCCTTATCTCTAAGTATCCTCGAAGAAAGTGCATTATCCTTGAAAGAGTTCAAAGGATAATTTAACTTTTGATATATGTATCCAAGCATTGAGAAAATTGATAATTAAATGTGATTTAATTATCATGAATAATATGAATTTGATTCATATTATAAGTAGAGTTATCTAAGATAATTAAATGTGATTTAATTATCAAATATGTCAATGATGTGAATGTGATTCATATTATTTGGATACATGAGAATAGAGATCCAAGATGATTAAATTTGATTTAATTATCATTGGTATGAATAATGTGGAAAGCATTATCCATATTAATAGTATATATTGTAAATAAGATTTATAATGTATTAGAGAGAAAGAGCCTATTGTCATTTATATTTGTTGATTAATTATTGATGTGAATTGGATTCACATTGGATAATTAATTGAAAATATAATTTACATTTTATATTGGGTTGTGAATGTGATCCACGAATTTTTCAATGGCATGATTGCAATATCACAAAATAATTTTGAATTATTTTTGTAGAATAATTTACAACAAGTGTTGTTGTAAATATTGGAGATTTTCATGGAATAATGTAATCTTATGATATTGCCACCTTCCTACTTGGGAGGGTAGACGGGCACCAACTCCCATTAGGAAAGGGTGCCCCCCTCTAATGGAAGGAGGCAATCTCCATTCCATAATATTCATACTTGATTGATTTAATTTGGGATTAATTTATATTGATTTTTCAATATATATTTAATCTAGATTAAATTAACTGTTGTGTTTTTACAATAAAATCTTTGCAATTGAAAGAACCACAAATCAATCTCATCCATTTGTGCAGTCCATGGATTGTGATCCATGGACTCCCAAAACCCTATATAAGAAGAGGCACCCCTTGCTCTTCTAGTTACAATAAGAACAACAAGATAACAACATATGCTTTCTATCTCATTCTCTAGATGCCAAGTATCTCTCTCTGTCTCTTTCTCTCTCATTGTAACCGTCCACCATGGAGCCCAAGAGAGAGTCGCCATCACCGCAGCATCATCGTTATGTTGTTGATTGTTTGCTCGTGGATCTATGTCTCCTTCGGTGCACCTCGCTCGTGAAGACGACATTGGATCTCGTGTGATGAGATCAGGAGATTCATTGCTTGGATCATCATCATGGATTGCGAGGAGCATGCGTTTCATCAACGTGTTTGTAAGTGTCTCCTCTGTCGGATCGAACTTGAGGTAGGAGGTCTCTTCGTTTAGAGACTTGACCGCAACTACACTTTAAGAGGTAAACCCAACACTTGTTTGTGGTTTAGATGAAACAACCTGAGAAGTGTTCTTGGATCATGTGGTTTCATCATTTAAATTTTTTTAAAATCCGTTGCCCGCACTAGTACGACTAGTCGCTCCGACGATTCCGTGATACTCTTAAGGATCTTCCTATATCCTTTCAAGGATACCTTACCCTAAGTATATGGGGAGACAGGACAAGCTGATGATTTATTTGTTCCCACCCTTGACCCTCCTTGCATGTTGATTACAGTATGTTATACTTAGGATTAATTAATCCTAAGTATAGGGGGACAATCGCTTCTCATTTATTATCTAGTCGTTGTAGTATAGACTTTCCTATACTTAGTACGAGTTATGTCTTCTTTTTCTCTTCGATCTATGAGGACATAGCTCAAGCTAAGCATGGGGGGTCAATATATACGTTATATATATTTTATGCCATAACTCGTACTTGTATATTTTTAATAATATGGTTAATTAATAAGAATTAAAACCAACATCCAATTCTTTGTATATAATGATTAATAAACCAGGATAAAATTATTTTGAAAAATGTTTCAAAAGTGGTTGGAAAATATTTTTGAAAATTTTTTGAAATCTTTTAGAAAATATTTTGTAAAATATTTTCACCTTTTTAAAAAAAAAATATTTGTAAAAATTTCTTTTCTTTGTTTGAATAAAATGTCTTGAAAATCTAGTTGCAAATAGTTTGAAAAAAAGTTGCAAATGGTTTGAAAAAAGTTGCAAAAATATTTTAAAAAATGTATACATATTTTTTGAAAAAACTTTTCAAAATGATTTTCAAATTTTTTAATTGTCTGTAAAAAATTTATTATCAAATTAGTTTGCAAAATAAAGTTTTCAAAATGTTTCTGAAAAACTTTTCAAATTTGAGAACCGTATACACGATTCAAGCAAATGAATATCTTTACAAAATCTATACATAAAGTTGTAAGTAATTAACTTGTGTAAATTCTTAGCCTAAAAACTTGTAAATAACAAGTGCATTTCCATGTAAATATATGCACAAATTTCTCTTTTTTCTAAAGCTTTTGTTTTAAAAAGTTTCTAAAATTTTGCAAAATTCAAAACTCTAAAAGTATTTGCAAAAGCTTTCAAAAACCTGCATAAAAATTTTCAAAACTTTTTCAAAAATCACATACAAAGTTCAAAACCAAAAAATTGCATCACAAAACAATTTTCTTGCATTGTGTATGGCATTTGCATTTTTGGATTGATAATGACTATTGAACAAGTCTAAACAAATCCAAAGATGGGAGCTTGGTTGGACCTTAATTCACTTAATCACAGGAACCTTATAGGAACTGAGACGCTTCAAGTCTACTTGACTTAATTCTTTGAGACCACGAAACTTAGTTCAATGTAGTCTTGACTGTCTAAGTAGAATATTTTGGGACATATGCATGACTCTTATCGACAATGCCTAGCTTGCACGCCTGCACCTTACACTTTGCTCATCTCAGTTGAAGTGGTAGAGGATTGGATTTGCCGGCTTGAGACATAAGCCAATGGAAACATCGGAAGCCACACATTTGTAGTCATTGTACCCCAACCCAATACAGTAGCCATGAGGTCCAAGGAAGGAATGACGTGGGTTGCAATAATGCTTCAAAAGAAGGATAGTCTACTAGTTCAAAGGAAAAAGTCCATATAAAAATGTTATTCTACATAGTATTAAAAAATGCATATTCAAAAACTCTAAAAAGAAAAGATGGGAAAAATCAAGAAAATCAATTCTCGTCGGATCATGTATTCAATAAGCAAGCTTGAGCTTCAAAGTCAAAGTATCCATGTGAGTCTGAGGCCGGATGACTTGGCTACACTGGTCAAGCATCCAAGGATATGTATCTACACTAGCTACCATCCATCCACGTTTGCACCTCCTCTTCTTGAGTTGGTTGCACTTGAACTTAGAAGGGAATAACCCATTTCTCGAGGAAAGAGTTGTCGAATTGGGTAATTATGGTCACCATGTTGGAGAAGACTGACTTTTACCTCTTCAGCCGAGAGGAGCTATATATCACACCATTGTACAAGATAGACTCGTAGTCATAAGGGACTACGTATGATGTCGAAGTGTTCTGACCTAGCTATAAAGGAGACTTGGGCGGAATCTTGTGATTCTCATAGGTTGTTGTGTTGCTAGTCTAGTTCCCGATAAGGTCTGACCAAACTTAGTTTTCCAAAAATCTGAATGAGCTCCAAACTTCGATACTATGAGGACAAGTTCAAAAGTTAAAATCAATCCAAGTTCTTTCTTTTCTTTATTTTCTTTTCTGCATTTATTAGGAATAAGTGTTTTCTAGGGACTAGCAAAGGAAAGAATATGGGAGTGATGAATCTCTATTTCATCATCTTTATTCTTTCATTTGCCTTAAATCCCCATCTAAATGCATGTATATATCATTAATTTGTCAAAATAAACACTTGATAAAGTGCACAAAATATTGTATATTTATTTTATTTAATTCCTAAATTGAAGAATAAAGAAATAAATGAAAAAGAAATGAAAAATTATAGGTGTTGAGTTACCCTAGACCCTGAGATCCAGTCATCATGACGACTTGGTCGACAAGGAATAAAGTAGGGGGAGATAAGGGCCAGTAAATACATTAAAATCCCTCATTTTTATTCTTTAATAATTCATTTTTGGGACTTATTTTATTATTTATTGTTTATACACCAAATAAATAAAATTTTTAATTGAAATTTATAGATATATAGAAAATACAAAATTTATTTCACATAAAAATAATGCATAGTGCACTTTCTATGCTCAAAATAAAAAAAAATCAAAAATCCAAACTTCACATATCAGTATCTTCTCTCTATTAACTCAAAATTCATAAAAATCAAGTTATACATACTTTTTGTTAGATATTTGATGAAAGCGATTTCATTTAATTCGGAGTTAAGATGCAAAAGTTAGATTTTGGACTCCCATTGTACAATATCCTTGAATAAAATATTCATTTTACTTATTTTTCTATGCTTTAATATATAATATTTTATAATTATGTAAACATTATTTAGAACACATATCCATAATTAAGGTGAAATAAAACCATTAAAATAAAATAATAATAAATAATACATTTAAAATACATAGATGAATTACTTATACATATACTTATAGAATAAAAACATATATTTAATTTACAAATAATTTGAAAATTATAGGAAAATATATTTATGTATACGTAAATAAAGTATAAATATATAAATTATGAGTAGAAAATAATAAAACTTAAAATACAAAAGAAAATTTAAAAATACAATATATAGGTAAATATAGCTATGATTATACATGTAAATATTAACTCCTAATAAATAACATTGAAAAAGTAAATAAAAATATGTATAAAATAGTAAATAAATTTATAAAAAAATCATTTTTATATTATAAAACCAATTATTTGTTTACTATTATTTATTGATTTCACAAATGATTTCGGCTTTATTTTTTCTGGTTGGTCCACATGGACCAACCAGAACACTTCGATCGTTGAACACAGGTCAGTTGCCCTCATTTCTCCCCTGACTCCTGTCAGGCCTCATGAGATGCCGACTTCTTCCCATTTTCACTCAACCTACAACGTCTCTTTCATCTCGAGCTCCTTGCCCCTGCACATCCCCCAAGTTCATCCTCCTCGCCAACCCATGCCTCCTCACCAACTCCTCATCCTTCACACACAAATCTCCATCGAAATCGACTGAATCCCAACCTATAAAACCCGACCTCCTCCATCATTTTTGAGTTTGATCCCTCTTCTTCCAGTTTTAGCCCCATAGATCATGCTCTAGAACTCCGCCTTTGTGACAACAAGCGGTTGTTGTCGATCTGCAGTGAGGAGAGATCGACGAGTAGAAGATCCAGCACCATCGGTGAGCTCTGCCTTGAGCTTCGACTTCGGCCTAATCGAGGCCCCAATCTTCCTTTTTAGGTAATATATTTAGCATAGATTACATTTCTGCAATTAGATTTTAATTTCATCTAGTAGACATTAGTGTATTCCAAAAATCTCGTTCACATGGAGCTTGAGATCCATGCCCAAATCTGTTGTAAACCTCGTTGTTCTTCGCCCGTTAACCATCTCACATTGTACCTCATCCGTTTCTACACCAAATCCCCATCATAGACCCTTCGATTCGACTCGAATTGAAGAGAATAGAGGCTTCCTTCTTCTACATCGTCGGAGCCTCCCCACTACATCTCGCGAGGCTTTGCACCTTCATTTTTGGGATGAGACTTTCGTCTCGAACAAAGGAATATTTTTGGAACATGTCTTAGCACTCCAGGGGAAATCTGGAGCAGCATCGAAGTCTTGGAGATCCTACTGGACACCTGAAAAACGCTTGAGCCCTAAGAGCCCCAGCAAGGCTCTTCGACCTCATCGAAGCCCACTTGCTTGTGGAGAGAAGCCCGAGCGACTCATTATCGTTGTCAGCTTGTTGAATCGTTGCCAGAGATCGAAGACCTGAGCGTTCAAAGTCCGAGGTGACCGTGTTCTTCACGGTTCTTGCATATAGCTAGGTGTCATTAGATCTGGCATGAGTGTCAAGTCCAATCACAGTCGTCCATCCCAAGCGAAATAATGCACGGTGAAGTCCCTCCAATTGTCCACGTGTCTTGCAACAAGCGGCCTAATCAAGGGCTCTTATATGGGTAAATAGCAAATACTCCCCTCTGCATTTTGTCATTTGTAGTAACAACTGTAAATATTTTATTTTATTTAAAAGTAGTGGGACAACTACATATATGTCCTCGAACATTTGTAATATTACAATTTAGTCCCTTGCCATATCACCTCACATAGAGACCCACGTGTGTGGGTATTTTTCATGTAAACCCTTTCGGGTTTTGTGTCATCATTTGTTCTGTAAAATTCTAGTTTTAGATATAAACTTTTGGTGTTTTTACACGCAACCCCTCGCATTTATTTTTAATTGCAAAAATACCCTACCATCTGTTGTATTTTTATTTTTGTATTTTTATTAAAAAAACTCTTTGTTTATTTAATTTTGAGAAAATTAATTTAAGTGCCTTAAATCATGCTTGTTCATGCTATGATTTAGGATTGGGAATTTATTCAATTTTTTCATTTATTAAAGTAGGTCTAATTGTTATTATTCCCTATTTAACTTAGAAAAATCCAAAAAATAAACCTTTTCCAAAAAACAGAAAACAATTATCTACTATTTACTGTAGTATTCTATAACTCCAGATCAAAAATCCCTAAAAATAGAAAAATAAAATTATTAAAAATTAAAAAGCTCCAAAATCTTGAGAAAAATATAAAAAATTCATAAAAACTCTAAAAATATTAGTTTATGTTTGATAGTTTTATTTATATGGGAAAAATGGGGCTGCCCCCTGCCCCCACCTCATTTTTCGCAAAATTTTTTTATTTTTTTGGAAAAATATCACCATGTATATTCATCCCTATATACCTTCTATATGTCATTCGAATTTCGTTAGAAACAGAGACTCCTACGGCCTCCATCCGGACGTCATTTTTTTAACGGTCGCAGGATTTTTTAAATCGACTCTGTCTGGATGGAGGCCGTAGGAGTCTCTGTTTATGACGAATTTCGAATAGCATATAGGAGGGATATAGGGATGAATATACATGATGATATTTTTCAAAAAAATTAAAAAATTTGCCCCAAAATGGGGCGGGGCAGCCATGTTGGCTGCCCCCAGGGGACAGCCCCATCAACCCCTATATATATATATATTACTAAGAGTAAAATAGTTTTAAGAAATTTTGACTTTATTTCCTATTTTTAAATCTCAAAACAATTCGACCCATTTAAAAAGTCCCTGATTTTCTATATTTTGGACTTTAAAAATACCTAATCCTTGAAAATTAACATTATAAAAATACAAAAAACTCAAAAATATTTCATTCTGCAACTTTTGAATAGATATATTTATAATTGAAATACCCTATATTGTATTATATACCTATAATATAGCTATGTATATTTAATATTATTGCTCGTTATTAAATACCCTAATATAATGTTAATCCCTTTAGAAAATAAAAGGATTCTCCCTTGGGTTTTTTTCTGATTTTGTATATTTATTATATATTATTTTAGATTATATAGTACTTATATTATACATATTACATATATATATACATATATTTCTATATATATCTATATTATATATTGAAAAGAAAATAAATTAAAAATCAGAAAATTGCAAAAATAATAAAATTGTAAAATAAAAAATATATAAATTGAAAAATAATATAAAAATCAAAATCAAAAACCCACAATATCATTAATTGATTGATTAATTGAGCATAAATTGTACAAATACCCTTATATTACTTATTCATTATTTATTTATAAATAATATACCTGCTACATCGACTTCTGTCCCCTTGTTCAACACCCAGACTACTTGTCCACTATACACTTTTATTTCTGGGTTATAATAAATTTCCATCAACATCATTTGCTTTCATTACTTTATTTTTGTATTGTGGGTTGATTGTTGAATTACTTCGGGTTTTGTGAGCGGTCGCTTCGATGACTGTGTTCCCGTCTTCTGTGGAACATCAGACTTTCACAAGATCCAAATTTTCACCACCGTCCCATCTAAGCCCACGGATACAGAGGACTTTATGGGATGATCGTGATTCCCCATCTGCACCAAAGGAGACGATCGTAACCATCCCTTCGAGTTCCCATATATCTACACCGATCTGCATTGGGAAACCATATGGGACGAGCACAAAAGGCTATACATAACGGTCAAGATCGTCTTCAAGGACCATGAGAAGAGACGGCTTCGATTGTCCCTTCATAGTTGTATGATGGGATGGTCACATTTTACCATCCCATCTGTGCAGGTGGGACACACCTAGATGGGACGGTTTATGGATTGTCCCATCTACTCAAGGGACAGTCATGTCCATATAAGGGACGGTAGATGATCGTCGCTTGTTGTATACCAAGTTGTAGTGATTGTTCATCTTAAGCCTTACAACTGAGATTTTGAATCCATCATTATAAGCATTACTTTTTTCCTCTCGAAACCCAAAGATGTCTAACCATTTCCTTCACTAATATATATGCGCACCACCCTCCATTAGATTTGGATGGCGTGGTGCATCCATAAGTTCACAAACTCTCCTTAACACCAGTAGATTTAGTTTTGCAATCTCATGTAAGGAGTAAAATGCATTCCATGAACATGAGAAGAGTTGAGCAGAGCCCTATGATCCCTGAAAGAATGCAAACTTCGAAACCCTAGTTGAGGTTTATGCAACCATCTCTTCATCAAATTGTTCGTGTAAAGTGCTCGAAAGTTTCACCATTTCCTACTCATGATCCCTAGCTACTAAAGTGCAAGTTAAGGTCTTGAGATGATTTCCAACCATAGTTAGTACAAGATTTTAATAATTTTGAACTACAAAGCTATAATCAAAAATTTTCTCCTTCAACTAAGTCTTATTGGAAGCTCACAAGTAGAGTTGAATACTGTCAAGAAATTCTCCTCCATCACTAGCACATTCAACTCATTTCTTTCTTTTTCGTGGTAAGATGACTTGTACTCGCAATTTTGCTTCTTATTAATAGGAAATCATAACTCAAAAATCAGCAAAAAGGAAAGGCCCGATGAACTACGAGCGCCAGTATCGCAGTGGTTCTGCTAATATGTATCCTTAATCCATGGTCTTGTTGCAAGAACTAACATTTGTAAAGACATTTATGTCAACTAACATTCCAATGGAGCAATGTTGTCGAAGAACTCGGACTTCCATCCGGACGAGCAACATATCATTATGATGTACCTTTATTCGCAGGGATAATCCTTAAGGCCTCTCGATAAAATCTCGCACTCAGGCACCCAAATTGGCAAGCAATATCAAGACAAGATTTGGGATGTGTTCAAGCTCATCTCCAACAAAAACATCATTTCCAGTCGGTCTCTTTATTCCCATTCATGTCAGGTGTCAACCTTTGGAAACTTTGGATTGCCCCAGCCTTCCTTGAGCGTGGTCGACGATCATTAACACGGCATCAACCGTTCCATGTACACATGCCGATGCCAAAGAAATAAAGAAAAACTCATATCCAGTCAACATCACCGATCAAATCTGCAAAGTGATATAAATTCTAGAGGGACTGAGACGACGGGAGTCGTGGAGGGTGAAAGCGGGGACATGGGAAGGAAAAAATGGAAATGTTCCCCCATGCATAAGCACATATATTATATATATTTATATATGGAGTTGCCTTTCTCAGATACGGCAGAAGAGGAAATGGTGGCAACAGTGTGCTGTGCCTCCCAACACACGCACAAAGCGCAAAAGGGAATAAGAGACCGGATACGGTAGCAGGAGAGAGATGGAGATAAAATTGCACCTCGATCTATAAAAGGAAGGGCATTCAATATATTGGAATTTACCGTCAATCGCCGGGATAGTTTCCCTGTAAACGCTGCCTCCATCTCGTAATACTTTGGATATTGCCTAGATGTGATATCCCCTCTTCTTTAATCTCCCGATTGCCTTCTCGGCCTTTGCTTTCTGTGCTTTTGTTGGTTTACGGTTCTCCTCTATTTCCCGTCTTCATCTACCTCTCCATAGCAGGAGGGGTGGAAGTTTTCTTTCTGTTTCGTCCTTGTTCCTCTGCTTGCTTTGGGGTGGCTGCAATCATGAGCGTGTTCGACCAGCCCCTGAACAATGACAAGTTGGAAGAAGAAAGTACCATGGGCAGGGGATTATCTGCCTGCAGGCGGCTGCGCAGCAGCGAGGTAAATACTGGTATTTGTTTTCTGCTACCCACCATTGAACCTCCCAGATCTGTGCAGCCGTTTTGTTCGAGAGTCAGATTAGTCGGAAAACATGTGTTTTACTCTAATTATCTGTTAACGAGTGGTGTGACATCTAGTAAGAGGCAATAGGATGCAGAAGGAACTTTAGTGTTTCAGAATTGTTCGAGTATACAGCGAGGCAAAAATGAAGGAAAATAAACGTGTGTAGGGGTTGCTTGATGTTTCCACAGTCCCCCTCAATGCCCAAACGCCTAATGACATGCATACCACATTTCTTGGTTGGGTGGTGGACGCATACAACATCAGCAGGCGTTTCAATCTGTGTTACCATAATAATAGTCTAAATAGTAATGGCGATGATTTTATGCAAAATTAAGATTTTGGTCTCCCCGTGGGAGCCAACTCAGTACCACTGGAGATCCAATGGAAGGGGCCCACGATTTTAACTCTAACTGTGGTAATTGGCCCACGTCCTGCAGGTGGCAGAGGAGGTCCTGTCTCAGGGGAAGCTTGCGTGCCCCTTGCTGCTGACGAGCCTGCTCCTCTTCTCCAAGTCCGTCGTCTCCACCTTCTTCCTCGGACGACTTGGCGATGCCGCACTTGCCGGGGGCTCCCTCGCTATCGGATTCGCCAACATCACCGGCTACTCTATCATAAAGGGCCTAGCTATGGGCATGGACCCCATTTGCGGGCAGGCCTTCGGTGCCAAAAAGTTTGTCCTCCTCAGCCGTACCTTCCAGAAGGCCCTCATCCTCCTCATCATCGCCACGCTCCCCATCTCCTTCCTTTGGCTCCACATGGACTCCATCCTCCTCCGCCTCGGCCAGGACCGTGAGATTACTACCACTGCAAAGGTCTACCTCCTCTTCTCTCTCCCCGACCTCCTCGCGCAGGTGTGCCTCCACCCATTGAGGATCTTCATGGGCATGCAGAACCTCGTGCGGCCCCTCACAGTGTGCACCCTCATTGCGCTGCTGCTCCACATCCCCATCAATTATGTCCTCGTGGTCTACTTGGGGATGGGGGTGAAGGGTGTGGCTCTTGCAGCAGCCTGGAGTACAGTTGACCTCAACTTGGCCCTGGTCGCTTACCTGTGTTTCTCAAACAAGGCCATCAAACCATGGGCAGGGGCGTCGTTCTCGGCATTGAAGGGCTGGGGGATGCTCATAAAGCTCGCCGTTCCCAATGCTGTGTCAGTATGCTTGGAGTGGTGGTGGTACGAGCTCATGCTCATGCTGTGCGGACTGTTGGAAGACCCTAAAGCCTGCGTAGCCGCAATGGGGATACTCATACAGACAACTGGGCTTATGTACGTGGTGCCTTCATCCCTCGGGATGAGTCTGTCAACGCGCATTGGACACGAGCTCGGAGGGGGGCAGCCCACCAAGGCGAGACGTGCGTCCATCATTGGACTTGCTATCTCGATGGTGTGTGGGGCCATGGCCTTTGGCTTCACGATGCTGGTGCAAGATGCATGGGGGAGGATGTTCACTCACCAATCACAGATTCTGGCCTTGACATCTGTGTCTTTGCCAATCATAGGATTCTGCGAGCTCGGTAACTGTCCGCAGACAGTCGGTTGCGGCATGCTGAGGGGCAGCGCAAGGCCGGTACTAGGTGCTCGAATCAACTTTTGTGCTTTTTACCTGGTTGGACTGCCGGTGGCAGCCATTGCAGCATTCTGGCTTCAGTTTGGCTTTGTTGGGCTATGGTTTGGGCTTCTGGCTGCGCAAGCATCTTGCACATGTCTAATGTTATATACCATTGCTCAGACGGATTGGAAGGTCCAAGCAGATCGAGCACGGGAGCTGACTGCATCAACATCGGCTGTCGGAGAAAATGATATGGAGAGAAGCGACATAGACCAAGAATCTGCCAGGCTCCTCGAGAGGCGCCAACAATGTATGCTTGATGTGTAGTCTATTGTGAAAAGCACGAGAGAGAGGAAGTTTTTCAGTAGCTGTTTCTCTCAGCCATCCTCCAGTGGCGGGAGAGAAATGAAAATCTCAAGGACATTGTAGCATTAACACCGTGATACTATACCAAAGAATCAGGAAAAAGAGCCTTCTGTCGCAATACTTATTTCTGAATACTGATTGCAGTACAAATTTCGCATGTCTGCACTCAGCATTTGAATCATAAAACAGGCGTAGAACATAATAGGAAATCAACGTCTCAATCTAGAATCTTTATCCTCAAATTATTCACTTAAACTCATCGGGAAAAAGTATACACTTTTCTGGTGAGCTGTCCTAGGTAAAAAAACAGAAGCTACAGTAAATAAATCAGGATGGTAACGACGACTCTTTAAGTGAGGGAAAAAATGTGAAGAACTCTTCTATAAGATTTCTGGCCTTGTTGCACA
The DNA here is from genome assembly GCA_037367405.1 of Ottelia alismoides. NCBI lineage: Eukaryota > Viridiplantae > Streptophyta > Magnoliopsida > Alismatales > Hydrocharitaceae > Ottelia > Ottelia alismoides. The sequence continues at coordinate 449,303 of JAZKJV010008006.1, read as the reverse complement.
CAGCATCCGCTGAGTTTCCATTTGCAGCAGAGCATATTGTGCATTAAGGGGCAATGATCAACGGCCATCGAAAACCCATGCTTACACAAGGAATGGTGGTGTCGACTTCAAGCGCTGAGATCCTTTGCAACAAAGCCACCAGGTCCAATAGCAGCACCTTTTTCCAAAACGATAAAAGGATCTGCTTCGCTTTCCAGAACCTGAGAGCAACGGTTGTAACAAAACCAATTAGCATGACTCGACCAAATGAAGATTAACAAAAATGAAATTCTCAGGGAACAGTTAATAGTTCCATCACGAAGGTTTCTTAACAGTTGATTATATTAAAGCTCATAAAACAGCTACTTGAACAGCAAGGCAACAAAAACAATCAAACAGGGCAACACACAAGGAATACCTGTGACAGCTGCAATGATGGTTCACTAGTTTTCTGTTGAATCTCGGAGGAAAATAGGTATGAGTACAAAACCATTCCGACCAATGCGATAAGAATTCCAAAAATGTTTCTCCAGCTAAAAGGATTGTGGAGTAAAAGATAGCCAAAAGCCAAAACAAGACAGGTTTTTAGATGGCCCAAGACTTGGTATGTCACTGGAGATGTTTTCCCGATAACCAGGAATGTGCTGAAGTTGACCGAGACTGAGATCAAGCAGGAGAGTACAATAAAGAACTGCATAAGAAGTTCATGAGAAAAATACAATGAAAGAGTAGGAAATAGACAACGTAGATGCATTTTTTTGTCCTTACCAGAACTTGAGATGTGTAATTAAAAGCATAAACATTCCGGTTCGTAAGAAGACCGTCAAGTAAAGGACCAGTTACAAACAAGATGGAGGCTTGATAAGGACAAGACTGATAAAGCAGCTGTGTAGAGGAGACTTTAAATCTCTTCTGGATAGTGTTTGTCATCTGAAAGTAATAGTTAAGAGCTGCTGTGATAAGTTTTGATGGTGAATAGAAAACCATATTCCCGAAGTCGATAGTAATCATCGAATTTCAAAATGAAATCATCTTTCTGTAAAACAAAATCTGAATGACTGATTTTTCAAGTGTTAATGCACAAACACAATTTTCAGGAATCGAGAAACAAATCTGAAATCGTCAAGTTTGTTTATCATTATTTCAATAAAATTGTCACACTTATACTGAGGTGTTCTTTGGTAGCCTAATTTTCTATAAACGCACTTTGAGATCCTCTCACTACCAAGAGGATCAAGTGTTAATGCACAAACACAATTTTCAGGAATCGAGAAACAAATCTGAAATCGTCAAGTTTGTTTATCATTATTTCAATAAAATTGTCACACTTATACTGAGGTGTTCTTTGGTAGCCTAATTTTCTATAAACGCACTTTGAGATCCTCTCACTACCAAGAGGATGCTTCAAACGATGAAGTGTGGTCCTTTTAATGTTCCAACAAGGCAAAAGGAGAAAGAAGCAAAAGAAAATATTTGAGCAAGCAGCTCCCAACAGCTCTCCCACTGTGCCTCCCACATTGACTTTTGATTAACAATTATTTGTCCCTCCACGTTTCTGTATTTTAATTAGTTTTAACGTGTTTTAAGATGTTCGAAAAATACAGTCAAATTTTCACATCAAAAGCACATTTTTAAATATAAAAATGACATCACAACTTATCAAATTTTTGGATTCTCGAATTTCACATAGCTGCCCAGATAGAGTCTCGGTCTCCCTGAATTAGTAGATAATAGATTCTACAATTATCATTCCCCAAAACCAATGAAGAAGAAAAATCAAAAGCAAACCATGCAGGATACGATCTGAGAGATACATGTTGTAAAAACTGCCAGAAGAGACAATGCAGATCCCAAAGCATTCAGCTGAAGATCAGTCACAGTTGCGATGCCAACACCAAGAAGGAGAACGGCAAGAGAGAACTGTATTTTCCTACTGCAAGAGCAAATATATCAGCATTAGCTCAAGAAATCACATGATTATGAACCTTCACTAGCGACAGGATCTTCTAAAATACAAGACATTCTGAGTTCTGAGAATTCATGTGCTACCTTGCAAGAATTAGTTACTGCATGCCTTCCCTTCCAACAGAAAATTACTATTTAAAACCCAACATGTCGATTCAAGGAATCCATCTCAAGGAAAAATATATTACTAGATGTCATGTTTATTCATTGCACACACCCCAGTTGTCCAAATATCAGCCATTAGCAAGATTGTTTTCACGCTGACAAAAGTTGAGTAGCATGGTCGAATAAATATACAGGCCAATGATGCATCACTTTAATACTGCAAGAAGTTTAGCCACTGATAATATCATGTAAAATGAGACTAGGCATAACCGTAAACAAGTCCATTTTTATCCAGTTAGCCCGATATGGGTCATATTCAAGAATGACCTAAATCCCAGAAGCTCCCTTCATTGACGGAAAGAATTTGCCCATGGTGATGATCAAAGAATGCAAGACGAGGAGTCATTACTACTATTATGAGGAATGTGGCAGGTTTGAGAGTTAGGTGAAAAGATTGGACAAACCCCTTGACTAGTTCCAATTTCACTTGGGCAGAAAGTGCTTTGAGATTGAATGTGACAAACCATCGGTGAGTGCTGGTGGTATGAAGCATGGTTTTTAAAAACGCGCCTCGAGGCATTGAGGCGTACGCTTCGAGGCATTTTTCTAGGAAAAACGCCTCGAGGCACACGCCTCAAGCATCCCCAGTGAGGCGTGCGCCTCAAATGTCATGAGGCGCGCCTCGAGGCGTTGAGGCGTGAGGCGCAATTGAGGCGCCGCCTCATGTGTGCTCATGTCACGTGTCATGCACGTGACATTTAAGTGGCAAGACATTTCGCGTCGCCCTTCTTCTTAAGTTTTCCCCGATTGCTGCCGCTAGTTGCTGTAACGCTGCTCCATCGCCTGGTGCCCGTGCTCCTCCATCGCCTGCTCGGCTGCTCCCGCCTGCTCCATCGCCTGGTGACCGCGCTCCATCGCCTGCTCCATCGCCCGCTGCATTGCCTGGCACCTGCTCCTTCCCTCGGTACCCTCAAGTCCTCAGTTTACTTGCAAGCCCTAATCGCCCTTTTTAAGTAAATATATACTATATATTTTATACAATACATATTATAAGGTTTCCCCTCTGTACTTAAATTATTAAAGCTCTAGAAATTGTCAATAGATCTGTTAACAGTTATTGAATGGAGGGATTTAAAATAAATAATGACTACAGTAACATGCATTTATACCCAGACATATTATGCGGAAGATTTTAGAGAATAGCAAAGTGCGTATATTTTATATATCAATCTAATAAGAGATGTGCATGGCCAAGCAATAACTTGTGTGAGGACTCCAACCTAGCAAGCAAATTATTTTAATATCTATTTTAGTCATGGTTTTTAATTGTGATTCATATATCATATTGTATGATTAACATTTCAGAAATGGCACCAAAAGCTAGAAGAGATGGAGGGAGCTCGGGGAAGGAAAGAATAAATCCCGCATGGAAATATGGCATAGAGGTTGAGCTAGAAGGGGACAAGAAAATGAAAGGATACAAGTATGTGAAGTGCAAGTTTTGTGGACAAATCGTCACAGGAGGCATTGCTAGATTTAAAGAGCATTTGGTAAAGAGCCGCAAGAATGTTACAAGTTGTCCAAATGTGCCTATTGAAGTCGAAAATGAGATGAAGGATTTTTTATCCAAGAAGGATCAGGCAAGAAGGAGATTGTATGAAGAGATGGAAGAGGTTTGTCGAGTGGGAGCATATACAAATCTTGGATCATCTGGATTTGATGAACATGTGCCCACGGGATCTAGCGGTGCACACAAAGGTAGAGGCCCTATGGACTTTTTTGTAGGTGGAGGCGCATGTGAAGGTGGAAGTGGAAAGCTAGGGATTGGGTCTGGGAGTGCCCAAGGTCCTTCCAAACAAGTAACTCTAAATGCTTCGTCGAAAAAAGAAGAAAGAAGGAGGGTTTGCATAAACGTCGGGAGATTCTTTATTGAAAATACATTGCCTTTCAACGTGGCCAATAGCCCTTCTTATCAGACAATGTTTCAGGAAGTTGGAAACTTTGGGAGGGGATTTAAACCCCCAAGCATGCATGAGTTGTGTACTTGGATATTGAGGGAAGAAGTGGAGATTGTAAAGGCGATGATGGATGATGTTAAGGCATCCTAGTCAGAGATAAGATGTAGTATTATGTCTGATGGTTGGACAGATACCAAAGGTCGTACATTGATCAATTTTTTTGTGAACCCAAGAGGAACTTGGTTCCTAAAATCTGTTGATGCATCCGAACAAGTTAAAAATGCGGAATTTCTTTTCAAGTTAATGGATGAGGTTGTCGAGGAAGTTGGTGAAAAAAATATAATACAAGTTATCACTGACAATGCAGCAGCATATAAAGCAGCAGGGGAGATGTTGATGAAGAAGAGGGAACACTTGTACTGGACTCCATGTGCAGCACACTGTATTGATCTTATGTTGGAGGACATCTTGAAATTGCCTTTGCATGACTCTGTATTTAAGAAGGCAAAGCAAATCATCAACTTCATTTACAACCATGCATGGGTGTTGGCTATGGTGAGGAATCATGTAGGTGGAGATTTAGTGCGGCCCGCTGTCACTCGTTTTGCTACAGCTTTCCTCACCTTGCAGAGATTACTCATAGTGAAGGATCATATGGAGTCATTTTTCACCTCAAAAAGGTGGAAATCTAGTTCTTACTCATACAAGGAAAAAGGCAAGAGTGTCCAAAATATTATTTTGAAGAGCAAATCTTTTTGGCCTGGTGTTGCTTATGTGATCCGAACGACCAAGCCATTGGTGATGGTGTTGAGAATGGTTGATTCTGAGAAATATCCTCCAATGGGATTTATTTATGAAGCCATGGATAGGGCAAAGGAGGAAATCGCTCGAAATTTACGCAATAATGAAGAAAAATACAAGCAACTCTGGGACATTGTTGATAAGAGATGAAATAAACAACTTCATACACATTTGCATGCTGCTGCTTACTTCCTTAATCCACAATGCTTGTACGAACCAACATTCAACAATGATTATGAGGTCAAAGTTGGATGGTACTCTTTCCTGCAAAGGATGGTCCTAGATAGGGAAGAAAGAGAGAAATTGACTTGCAGTCTGATGCATATGTTAATGCAAAAGACTTGTTTGGTCTGGCAAATGCTATTGACACCAGGAAGAAGAGAAGTCCTGGTATGAAATCAATCGTAATTTAAATTTCATCTAGCTTTAATTATTTTCTTTTTTCTAAATATGTTATTTCATCATGTATTAACAAATTACAATGGATTGGTGGCGAGCATTTGGAGCTGAGACACCTGAGTTGATGAAGTTTGCCATACGAATTTTGAGTTTGACTTGCAGTGCATCGGGATGTGAACGAAATTGGAGTTCGTTCAATCAGGTGAGAATTTAATTTAACCCAGAAGAGATTGACAAACAATCATAGTTCAAGCACATTATATTTTCAAACATAATGATTAACGAACCGTTGATGCACAGGTGCACACTAAAAGAAGAAACAAATTAAAGCAAGAGAAGCTCAACGACTTGGTTTTTTGCATGTTCAATTTGAGGTTGAAGCAAAAAGAAGTAAGAAAGAAGACATTAGAGGATCCCCATTGTTTGGAAGATATTGATTCAAATGATGAATGGATATATGAGTTCCACCAAGGCACGAGTGAAGTTAAGGTTTTTCACGAGCTCGATGCAAATCTTTCTCTTGAGGATGAAATAGTGGATATTGAGGAACTAGGTGGAGAACGACCAGCGAAGAAGAAACAATGTAAGGGTAAAGGTGAGTGAGAATCTAAGATATATATTATCTCTTGGATTATATTATAATATATAATACTCAAAATCTATGAAACCTTCTTTTCTTTGTAGGAAAAGGTGTTGATATTGAAGAAGATGTCATCCAAGCTAATGAGGAACTCACTGACGGCGATGATGATGAGGCACAAATCAACTATATGGATGATCCATTGGATGATCCTATTAGTAGCAGTGAAAGTGGAGATGATGTCGATGTTTAGAGATGCAATGATTGTTGATGTTTAGAACTTACTTTGTTAGCCTTTTTATGTATCTTGATGGTCATTGTACTTTTAAACTTTTGTCCTTGTTGTTGTTGGGATTTAGAACTTGTTTGAGTTTAGACGTAGAACTTTTATCGTGCGAACATGGTGTTTATAACATGGAATTAGCCTTGCAATGTCATGGACTGTTTTTTTATCAAAGCTATTTAATATTCTAGGACTTGTAAAATATAGTTGTGATTAATTAGCATGTTTTATAAAATATTTTCTTTATGGAGTGAGGCTTACGCCTTGATATGCCTCGAGGCTTACGCCTCGAAGAAATATTGGAAAAACGCCTCGATACGCCTCACGTTTTTTAAAACCTTGGTATGAAGTACTAGTCCTGTATTGCTTTCCTGTTCAGGATGGTCTCTCAAATATATAATTGTTATCAAATGGACTAAGTTATAGCTAACAGAGAAACGTAAGACCGCAAGAAATTTTAAAGAACCACTTGGTAAAGAACGGGCTAAAGGTAAAGATCCGTTCTGCCAGAGAACAGCAGCAGCAAGCCTTTTCCCACTTTAAGTGGGGTCGGCTGTAAGCTGCGTGTGAATAGGAAATCCGATGTCATAAATATGGATTGAGTTTGAATATACACTGACTAATATTACAATCATAGATTCAGATGTTGTGGCATGCCAACAGCATGCGCAGTTTCCCCAGTTTTTTCGGCATCTATATGGGTAGAGTGCCCCCCCTTTTCTAAATGTCGATGGCTTACCTTGAGGCATGTCGGTTAGTTTAATTATATAGGCAACTTTGTAAAGAGGGTTTTTCTTACTGTAGCAACATTGCTATTGTTTCTTCTTTGCAGTTCTAACTTTTGTCTTTGATTTTTAGATGCTTTTAGTTTTTTTTTCTCTTTCATTATGTAACTACTTTTATTATATTCCATTTCTTGTAAAATAAAGTGTAATAAATTAATAATTTAGTAGATGTATTTTTAATATATAATAAAGGCTATCTTCTACTTTTATATGACGCGATATTATGAAGACTTACGAAATAATAAAGATCACATAGCAAGTTCCCTTAAACCCTCCTTAAAGGGGGTGCATTTTATTAGATACTCTTGAAATATCTCAGACTTGGAGATGACAAGAGTTACTACAACTTTGTAAAGATGGTTTTTCTTATTGTGGCAACATTGATGTCGTTTCTTCTTTGCTTGTTCTAACTTTTGTCTTCGATTTTTAGATGATTCTAGATTTTTTTTCATTACGTAACCTTCTACATACCCACTTAATGGTCTAGTGATAGTACAGTGTGGCTACCACACAAAAGATCAAGGTCCAAATCCCACTCTTGCAGTGGTTGCGTTAGGTAGTCGACGGCCAGCGTAAAACATAGTTGGATCTTTCAACATGGATTTGAGCAAGAATCCATGTAGCCGACCCTACTTATAGTGGGAGAAGGCTTAATACATTTAGTACATGAGTGTGTAACCTTCTACATAATTCCAGAACACTGCTCAAATTAATCATTGGTATAGAAAGGTGCCACACATTACGAGTTCACGAGAAAAAGGCCTCTTATAATTTCTTCGGCAGATGGTTTTTGGAAAGCAGAAATAATTTTGCGTTTCAAAAGAACCTTTAATCTAGAAAGCCTTGTAATCGACATGTATGCAAGGAAGGTATCATAAAACAATATACAAGAACCATATGGAAGGGCAAGGAAATTTAGTGATGCCACTAAAGCGGGTAAAGAGAACTTTGTATTTCTATTGAGATATATTTATCCTTTCTTATTTTTAGTGTTGTTAAGAATATGTAACAGATCTTTCAGATCTTTCCAAATCCCTTGAGGGTATTTTTGTATTTTTCCCTTTCTTGTACTCATTAGGGTTTCTAGGTTTGTCCTATATATGGACCCCTAGACCCACTGGAATAAAACAACAAAACCAATTCTATCTCTGACAAATGTATTTTCTATTTCTTTTATCTATATTATGTAATTTACCCTCTATGACTTCTCTCTTATATAAGAGAGCACTAAGGCCCTGTGAATAAACAATTCATTTTCCTCTTTCCACATGGTATTAGAGCAACGTTCTTAGACCATAGTTCCAGTACCTACGCCCCAAACCCCACCCGCATACCCCCATCCCTCTTTGTCGTCGGCCGCCACCTCTCGCACAACTCTTTGCAATCGACGCATCACACGCGACACCTGGAGGGGTCAGCAGCACCGCCCAAAGTACTGTGGCAACATCCCTCGTCGCCATAGTGGCGCCTGAAGGTGCTGCACCGTGCCCAGCACCACCCGAGTGGGTGCTTTGTAATCAGTGTCGTCACCCAGGTCCTCACAGGGCCCCAGTTGCGGCCTTAGTGCTGTTGGTTGGCCTCTTGCCGCAGCCGCACCTATCTAAGGCACCCTCCTTACGCATGTTGTGCCTCTTGAGATTTGAACGATCTGATTTTGGACCATAGCTGCTAATATCATATCATTAGACTCAGTCGTGTGCCCTAAAGCAGCCTTTTTGGTTGATGAGAACGATTATGGCATTAATATATACACACAATCATTTCCTTATATAATTGTGTAATCATCTTCAGATCGATCTACATGCCCTGTCGAATTCTATCTCGCCCTCTTTATCATTATGTCAGAAATCAAGTTTGATGTCTACTCGTTCGGTGCCTTCAAGGGTCCAACATCTATCACCAAGATGGATGTGACCAATTATGAGTTATGGTCCATGCAATTCATGATTATGATGCAGTGCAATAACAACAAACACATTCTGACGAAGCCAAAGCTAGTTAATAAGGGGCTGGATATTCTATTAGAATTCTCAATGAGTACAGGGGATGTGAGGCTCCTTATATAGCCTCACAGACAGGCCGGAAACCCACGGCTCATCCATGTGGGACTAAACATGAGTGGGGTAATTGGATCTTGGTGAGATCCAATTACCCACCTATTACATTTTCCAATACTCCCCCTCAAGCTGGAGTTGAGAAAGCTGCACTTGCATCAAGAAGAAAATGTACAACACGTCTTCACGATACATCACAAGAACTCATATCCATTGTTGGTAGAAGACCTCGCATGAGGACGGGTCTGCAGCTTTCAGGTAGGGATGTAAACGGTCGAATACGGATACGAATATAGGTATTGATGCAGCGTGGGCCCCATAGGGCCAAATATTCATTTAAAGTTAATTGTCAATTTTATTTACGTTTTTAAGTTGTCGTAAATGTCTAATTGAATAATTGAGATCGCTTGTGATCTCAACGTTATTTCGTAGATTTTAATTGCAATTTTAGGTCAACTAATTAATTAGAGTCTAATTAGAGTAATTAGAGGTCAATTAGGATTTGTTAGAGTCCAATTAGGCAAGTCGGTTGTCAATTTAATTTAGTTTACTATTTTTGTAAACCCCTCTCTCTCATATAAAGAGAGGGTAGTCCATTGTTTTGAGGGGGTGAATGATTATGAAAATTTGAGAGTTATCTCATTATCTCCCTCCTTCTCCTCTCTCCTCCCACGATCTCCGGGTTCTTCTTCTTCAACCCCTCGTTACCGACGAGTTTTTCTCTTCTCAACCCATCTCGTTCTTCTACCAAAATTCCACCAATAAAAAAATATTATTATTTTATTAACGACGTCGTGCCGAATTCCGTTTGCATCAATTTGGTATCAGAGCATGGAAACCGAATCGTTTTCACAATTCGACGATCCCGTCGCATATTGGAGGATGCAATTTGATCTAAGTCATCTCAACCACAACTCGTCGTCTCGCAAGCGTTCAAGGAAGTTCAAAAAACGCATTATAACATCCATGAAAGTCCAAGCATGGTTGGATGCGCAAATCGATGAAGATTCGCATGTCGACGACCAAAATCAGAACGGTGTACCTGCAGTTCAAATCAGCCAAGAAAATGAAGGTATTTTCGTTCAAGATGAATATTTTATTGATGCAACTCCTGTGCCACAAAACTATGAAGATATAGGGCCGATGTTTGATGAAAGTACGGATGAAGAATATGAAATTCTTGATTTCTGTGAAGTTGAAGTGGCTGTCCAGCAATCAAAAAATGAAAAAAATGAAGAGTTGGTGCCAATATTTGACGAAGAGTCAGCGGTTGACGGGTTTGAAGTCCTCAATATGCATGAGATTGATGAGTCCCTGACGATGGTTGACCATGAGACCACAATCCCATCATCGTCATGTCCCGCAATACCACCATCTGAATTCGATGTCCAAGAAGATTCTGGCCACTGCTGCATCCAGTGGCTTCCCCATAGCGGTCAAAGCGACACGAGTTTGAGGCGTCCCCGTCGTCACCTTGCACACAGCCATCGCCACCTTACGAAAAACCGCAGTTGGCTCTGTTGGAGGCGGCAACCGACGATCATGAAGCCCTCCTTCCGGAGCCTCCCTCGTCACCGCCATCACACCCAACAGTGGGTCTTCTGCCTCCGCCTCAGACCCCATCACGCATGAGAAGGGTGCTCTAATGGGAAACCCCACCATCGACACCGCCCCTGCCCTCTCCATCTCCCCCCAGCGACCCACCTTCCGCCAGCCACTTCCCTGTCCACCTCCTCTCCCAAACGACGCCGCCCTCAACCGCGCGCCCTCCCATCGCGCTCGCCAACCTTCGTCGCATTGCGCAGGCGCCTTCCCCAGGCCAGCGCCAGCCCTCCCCGCCGCTGCGGATGGCCGCTCAATCCAGGCGTCCACCTCTATCGTCGCCGCCGGAGAACCAGCCCAGGCCATGAGCTAGAGCCCCGGGGCGAGCTCAACGTGCGTGCCTCCTGCAGCTTCCTCTCGAGGCGGCGCCATCTCCAACCTTTGAAGAAAAAACAAGCCCTAACGAGGGGCTCAATTGAATCCCCTAATATTCAGTATGAAAAATTCTGGAAATATTACAAGCATCCCCCTCCTCTCAAGATAACTTGTCAAAAGGACCAATTGAAAGTCAAATTATATTATTGGTATCTTTTAAGTGAAGGGGTAGAACATTTGCAGACATGCCCCCCAGTGGAAAGAAATTATAAACGTAACATTGAATGGGATCTAATGGGGAAGTTGAAGCTGCCATGTAAAGATCGAATTCCCCAACGACGCACCTAGATCCCGCAATTCGTCAGGAGCCGAATTATTAAAGCGGAGGAGAGTTGATGCAGCGTGGGCCCCAAACATAGGGCCAAATATTCATTTAAAGTTAATTGTCAATTTTATTTACGTTTTTAAGTTGTCGTAAATGTCTAATTGAATAATTGAGATCGCCTGTGATCTCAACGTTATTTCGTAGATTTTAATTGCAATTTTAGGTCAACTAATTAATTAGAGTCTAATTAGAGTAATTAGAGGTCAATTAGGATTTGTTAGAGTCCAATTAGGCAAGTCGGTTGTCAATTTAATTTGGTTTACTATTTTTGTAAACCCCTCTCTCTCTCATATAAAGAGAGGGTAGTCCATCGTTTTGAGGGGGTGAATGATTATGAAAATTTGAGAGTTATCTCATTATCTCCCTCCTTCTCCTCTCTCCTCCCGCGATCTCCGGGTTCTTCTTCTTCAACCCCTCGTTACCGACGAGTTTTTCTCTTCTCAACCCATCTCGTTCTTCTACCAAAATTCCACCAATAAAAAAATATTATTATTTTATTAACGACGTCGCGCCGAATTCCGTTTGCATTTACCGTATCCTTATCCGTTTTTTAATATGAATACGGATGCGGATACAGATATTGACGGATATTAAAATTATCTTACCATATCCTTAAAAAATGGATACGGATGTAAAATGGATATTGATCGCACACGAGTAGTGTTAGAAATACTCTATAGAATCGACTAAAATATATGAGAATTGGATGTAAAACATAGGATATTAATTTATTAAATGTGTTTATATCATAAAAATTATATAAATATGGTAAAAGGAGGTAGAGAATTAAGTTATATAAGGTTAAAAATAAATTTATGACTATATTTATATACAAAAATGGATATACAGATATGGATGTTAGCGGATATCAAAATGATATCCATATCCGTATCCATTTAAAACGGATACGGATACGGATGTCAAAATCTGTAAAAGTGGAAACGGTGACGGATCCGTTATGGATATATCTGTATCCGTTTGCATCCCTACTTTCAGGACATCAAAACGTATCTCTGTCATGCATGTAGAACTGTTATGATATCAGGTCACTGGAACGTATCTCTAACGTTCCTGGAGAAGAATCGGTACAGAAGAAGTCCAGCGCATGGACTGATCGGGTCGTAAAAGAAGTATACGTCCTGACGAAGAAATCGATGCTCGGAAAAGACGGTTGATCAAAGAAATCTAGAGTGCTAGTCTGTCAGTCATGGACGTGCAGATGCCCTGAAAAATATAGCTCCGACTCCCCCTTTCTTCCATACTTGATAGAATAAAGATCATGAATCAAATTGGGAGAAATAAAAAAACATGCATTTTTTGTGTGCTTCCTTTTTTTGCAAAATCATTTTTTTCCGGACGGCTTCTTTTTGTACATAACCTTCTTTTTTTCAAGCCGTTCATTTCATTTTTTTCGGCTTTTCATCTCTTTTTCCTTTTTCCTTTTTTTCCTTTTTTTAACAAATAAACTTAGTCCATTTGGGCCCAAAGAAGCCTCAGCCCAATTGAGCTTTACATAGCAGACCACTCTTCCCCTCTCTCTTTCTTTTCTTTCTCTTACCTTTTTTTAAGAAAAAATCGGCCCATACATTTGGGCCCAAAAGTGCGGCATTTTTTCATATTCTTCTCTCTTCCCAAAAAAAATTCCTTTTTTTAATAAGCCCACAGGTTATTGTTAGGGTTCCCAACAGGTTCCCCTATTCTCGAGAAAGCATCTCCCGATGGAGCTTGGTAAGTTGGCGGCTTTGCACGAGGAGCATCGCAGCCCGTGCATGGGGGAAGGAGCGTGAGGGAAGAAGGGTACCGCCAGGCGCAGCACCCCGATGGTGCCGCCCCTAATGGGAGATCTGGAGATGTGGCGATCTGGAGAACTATCGTCGCCACGATGTGGCTTGGAACTAGAGCGACGATGCCTCGTAGTAGGTCCCTCCGCTTGGAGCCTTCTCCCATTCACTAGAGGCGGGGCTGCGTGTTGGGTGCAGGGGCTATTGGATCTAGTTCTGCCTGGTAATGGAACAGTGAGATGTCTTCGCTTTCGGTATGATGGTGGATATTGCCATGCCTTCGTGGGGAAGGGCTCCGTGTTGTCAACCTGGAGCGAGGGTGGTGGTTCCGCCTTGGAAAGAATGAAACCCTCAAGGAGGAGGGGTGTGCGGAATCGAAGAGGAGGCTTTGTAGTCGAGTAGGGCTTTGCCTAGAGGGCTTGAAGATTGAGATTGTGCTTCCGCGTGGAGGAATCGAGTATGGCAGTTGATGGCTTGCTACTTTGGGACAAATCTCTGGTGGCTTGTTGCTTCAGTATATGCACAAAAGGACTGGAGACCGGTGGTTGATCTGCAAAATTGTGGACCTGGAGGCCTGGATGTCATGTTGTATCACCTAGAAGTATTAGGGTTTTAGGAAGAAACCCTAGAACTCTAAGTGGTCGGTGGTGACATGAGCGATTTGAAGAGGAGGCGGGACTGCCATGATCTGTTGTTTGTGTTGTTTGATTTAGAGTTCTATGAAGCTTGGTATATTCTCGAAACTTGATAGAGAGATCTCTAGAACATAATCAAGAATAGATAATAATAGTTGAACTAGAATCAAAAATCAAAACTCCCACTGAACAACCTGGCTCGGATACCATGTTGAAATCTGAGAAGCGGAAGCAGAATCGATAAAGAAAATAATAAACATCAAGAATGCTTGGATTTACGTGGAACCTTACTCCTTAAGGAGCAGGATGAAACCACGGGAGAAGCTCTCAAAGGGGCTACATATTTTATTAGAATTCTCCATGAGTACAGGGGGTGTGAGGCTTCGTATATAGTCTCACACACAGGACGGAGTCCCACCGCTCATCCATGTGGGACTAAACATGAGTGGGGTATTACATTCTTCAACACCTTCGATGGAGACTTGCAACAAACTTAACAGGAGCACAGTCCCATCTACTACCATTACTCAGACCTCCTTTGCGATAGCTACATCTCGCAGTAGAGGAGGTACAACCCTTGTTTTAAAAAGTGCGCCTCGAGGCGGTGAGGCGTAAGCCTCAAGGCGTTTTTTGACAAAAAGTGCCTCGAGCTTTAAGCCTCACCCAGAACTTCTGAGGCTTAAGCCTCAGGATAGTGTGACGCGTATGAGGCGGTGAGGCGGTCGTGGCGAGGCGGAGGCGTAAGCCTCACGTGCATGGCTTTTTTTAATTTTTAGGTTATGTGCTTTGCAGATGACTTTGTTTTTCCATAAACATTATACATTTTTTTGTTAGTATTGTCGTTTCTTTGTTAAACCTTGCATATTTCTATAAATATGTCCATATAAAGAGAAGAGATTGCTTGAAACAAGTGAAGCTCGATGATCTTGTACATCATGTTCAATTTATTATATTGCATCCACACATACTAGTTCTATTGTACACAACGTACACGATTGTGTTTGAATTGTAATAAAATTGCTATACTACTTGTAAGTTTGCAACGTGATGTTGTTATTTGTTTTTTCTTAAAATAGTTATCACATATACGAAGAAGCAAAGTTGAAAAGAAACACATGGAATAGAATAATTATTATATTTTTTTGTCAATAGCGAAAACAATCACATGCCTAATATTAGTTTTCTGAACTTCTATGCTTTCATTGCTTATGTGTTGTACCTTTTACTAGTGTGAAATTGATTTTGAATATGCTTTTGGCAAAACTTAATATAATTATATATATTTTAATGTATTTTGCTTAATTTTAATTTTTCTTTTAAAAAATTGAGGCTTACGCCTCGACCGCCTCGAGGCTTACGCCTCGCCTCACATTTCAGGGAAACGCCTCGAACCGCCTCACGCTTTTTTAAACCTTGGGTACACCTCAGTTTGAAGGGTGTGGTGTTCATGGCATAGGCAGACATCAGCATGGGATATGCACTTACTGTCATCGTCCTGGACATCTAAAGAAAACCTACTACTCGAAGTATGGCTACCCAACATCGGCTCGTATGGTTGAGCAGGTAGAGCCTACTGTCACTTCTATGCCTACTGTTGATCAGAAGTTAGATGATATCGTCTCCCATCTGATGGAGATCATAACTCATGTTGCCGCCACTACTAATGCTCATGCAGGTTCTTCTGACAACGTTGCACAACCAAAGCCTCTTTTAGCACCTCAGGTATAGCATATGCCCTTACCAGTTATCACAAGGCAGGCATGATAGAGTGAATCATGGATTCCGGTGCATCTCATCGTTTGTGAGAAAAAAGGGGACAATTGGCAACATACAGATGGGTACCCCCAAGCAGATCAGTTGTCATTGCAAATGGGACACAATCTCTCGTTACAGGATAAGGGATGGTATGTTTGATGTCGTCTATGCATCCACAAAATGTACTTCATGCACCTGATTTTTCTATGAATTTATTATTTATTAGTCAGATCACTAAGGATTTGCATTGTTGTGTCCTATTTGATCCATCCTTTCTTGTGTTTCAAGACAAACTCAATGACAGAGTGATTGGATGTGGTCGTGAGCAAGGTCTCTACAGACTGGTCCAGTCTCCATATGTCGATGCTTCTTTCATTCCCATTAGAACAGTCTCTCCGTACATGTGGCATCTTTGGTTTGGCGGCCTTCATATGTAGAAGGTGTTTCATATCCACCCACAGAGTTCTTCTCGGTCCACTTTTCAGTGCAAGACTTGCCAACTTGAGAAGCATCATCGATCTAGTTTTCCTGATCGTTAGGGTCCGTAGAAGCAGTACTTTATTTAAGCTTGTCCTTTTAGATATGTGGGGTCCAGGTCATATTCTTGACCATCAAGGGTACAGGTTCTATCTTATAGTTGATTTTTCTAAACTCTCAAGGGTTTTTAAAAAAAATAAGATTGAGGGTTATTCAATCTTTTATTCATGAAATAAAGAATATTTATCTACTATTGTTAAATATATTCACTCTAACAATGTCTTGGAGTTCTACACTTTCCAACTCTCTCTCTCTCTCTCTCTCAGTTCTTCATGTTCCTTGGCATTATACACCAGACAACTTGTGTATATACTACCCAACGAAATAGCATTGATGAACGTAAACACCATCATCTTCTTGATGTAACCATGACTCTTCTTATTCAGAATTGTGCTCACCACTCTTTCTGATATGATCCAGTTCTTACTACTTGTTATATAGGCAACCGGATGTCGTCCTCTATGTTAGAAGAGAAAGTTTCTTTTTCAAATTGTGCTTCCCGATAGGGATCTTTTCTTTCTAACACCTCGTGTTTTTTTGCTCGATGGCTTTTGTTCACGATCTAACTCCTGGTTGTGACAAGCTCGACCCTAGAGTTGTCAAATGTGTTTTTATGAGCTACTCCCGAACCTAGAAGAGGTAACGATGATTTGACCATGTTAGACGGAAGTATTACATTAGGGATGATGTAACCTTTTTTGAGTTGATTATGTATTTTTCTCCTGTAGGAAACAGGTTGGCCCTATTGACTCTGGACCATGGCCTCAAATTTTGGCGAAATTCGTTCGAATTTCGGTTTCGGTGGGTGAACGAAATCCGACCGAAATGGTCGATGTCGACCAAAATTTGGGGGCTTAGTTCAAAAACATACCGAAATGACCGAAATTTCGGTCGAATTTCAGTCGTTTCGGTCATTCTCCGAAATGAAATCCGGCATTTAAGGCCTTGCTCTAAACAGAAGGTTTTGCATACCTCCTCCTCCTATGCTACCATCACCTCCACCTGTGGTTCTTCCACCACATCCATCATCTCCACCATAACCTTTACAACCTCCACCACGTCCTACTATGGTACATACTCCTTTGGCTCAGTTTTTACCTCATTTTTATATTCGCATGCCACCTTTTCTACCCCCTTCTCATGTAACTTCCCCGCCATCCAGCACGTCGCAGGTATGTTCTGAGCACTTAATTTCTATAGATAGCACTAGTGCTTTATTTATAGAGCATGTTACTTTACAGGACAAGCAGTTGCCTCCTCAAGAGGCTACTTTATATGACGTAAATGGTATAGAGGACCTTGATCTACCCATTGCATTCCGAAAGCAAAGGTCCTCTTGTTGCCCATGTTTCTTTGAGACGCCTTTCAGCGAACTTCAGGAGGTTTGTCGTTAGTCTCTCAGCTGGGGAAATTCCACGAATATATCAAGAAGCTATTCGAGACAATCAGTAGCATCTTGCTATGTAGGAGGAGATGGTCGCCAGTCGCATGGCATACGGAGCTTGGTTACTGCTCCTACAAGGTCATTCATGGTTGACTGCAAATTGGTTTCTTGACAAATGACAGCATTGATCGCTACAAGGTTAGGCTTGTGGCTCGTCGATTCACCTAGACTTACGGGTGGACTATCAATACATGGTCTCTCCTATGGATCATCATTCTATGATCTATATCCTTCTATCCGTTGCAGTAGTATAGGACCAGTCCCTGTCTCAGCTCGATGTGAAGAATGCTTTTTAATATGGTGATCTACAAGAGGAAGTATATATATAGCAGCCACCTATGTATGATGCCGAGGGAGTGTCAGAAGATTTGCAAACTTCGTCAGGCTACCTATGACCTTAAGCAGATTACCAGAGCATGGTTCCAGAAGCTCTCAGATTTGATACAAAAATAGGGCTTCACGAGATCGACTGCAGATCATTCACTAATTGTTCAGTGGACTCAAAGGGATATCGTGTCATTATGGTATATTTTGATGATAATATTGTTACAAGAGATGACGTACATGATATTAATGCGACTACGGAGTTCCTTGGATAGTAGTTAGCTACTGAGGCCTTAATGATTTACAATACTTCTTAGGATTGAGTTCGCCAGGAACCAGCAGGGTCTAGTGATGACCCATAGGAAGTATGTTACAAATCTCCTTTCAGAAACAGGCATTACAGATTGTAGACCTGCCACTACCACGAATCCAAGCATGACGTTATATGATGATGATACAAAGGAGGAAGGCAAGAGGAGATACGAGGGGCTTGTTGGGAAGCTCTTTTATATGACGAGTACTGGGTAGGGATGAAAACGGTCGGATACAGATACGAATATAGGTGTTATCATATCCTTATCCTTTTAAAATCTAGATATGAATATGAATATCATACGAATGTGTAAAAGCATATCCTCAAAATACGAATATGAATGCAAAATGAATATTGATAATTCGAATATGGATATTTAACAAACGAATACGAATTAATATACGAATATTATACATGGCCAAATTTACTTAGAAGCTATAAGCATTTTATGTTCATAATAATTTTCAATATATAAAAAGTATATTATATATATGTGTGTGTGTGCATAAAAAATAACTAAATAATAAAAGGAAACGTAAAGATATAAATAAATAATAAAAGAAATCTTAGCAAACTTACTTCTTTGTGTACATGTAAGTATTGATATCATCAGAATTTAAATATTCCTATTCGTATTTGTATCCATATTTGTATCCTTCAAATGTATTCGTATCCTCAAAATTTTGAACATTTGTATTCATCAAAATTGAGGATATTATATTCGTATTCAGTGAACGTTGAATATTTGTATTCATATCTGTATCTCTAATCGCCAGATATGAGAAAATGGCATGCATATCCTCTATTTGACAAATGTGGATACGAACGGATAAGAATATATTTGTATTCATTTTCATCCCTAGTACTAGGCCAGACATCTCCTTTGTTGTGAGCAAAGTGAGTCTGTTTATGGAGCAACCCAAACAGGCATAAATGGATGTAGTTCATATAATTCTGAGGTATCTGAAGTCCTCTCCATGTAATGGATTGTTCTTTAGCAGAAGAACATCCCTTTCCATCACGGCGTGTGCAGATGCAGACTTTGTAAGATGTCCCAAGGACAAAAAATCTACCTTCGGCTTTGCAGTGTCCATAGAGAGCTCTTTGGAGTTCATACGTAGGATGCCCCAAGGACAAAAATTTACCATTGAACGGTGAACTATTGTTAAACCACTTTCTTATATATAAATGATGTGGCTCAAATGCATTCACTAACCTAGCAGTTTACATGCCTCTTCCCATGCAGTTACAATGCGATAACCAAGCTGCCCTTTCATTGCAACAACCCTACTTTCACGAAAGGACCAAGCACATTGAGGTATATTGTCACTATACACTTGACATGTTTTAGAACGGTTTTATCTCTACTTCCTACATTAGCTCAAAGGAAAGAAAAACATATGTTTTCACCAAGGCACTAGCCAAAGGATCATTCCAAAAATGCTCCAAGAGCTGAGCATGATTGACATTTAAGCTCCATCTTGAGGGAGAGTGTTGAGATATATTTATCTTTCTCATCTTTTATGTATTTTCTATTTATTTTGTCTCTATTATTTAATTTACCATCTAGGATTTCTCTCTTCTATAAGAAAGCCCTAAGGCCTCATAAATAAACAATTCATTCCTCTCTTTCCACTGTTTCTTCCAACATAGGTATTGCTAAAGTCTAGTTAACGGAAAAGAAATGACTGTATGGGAAATTCTTCAAGAAGTTGTTCTGAGGCATCCCGCATTGCTAGTGGGCTATCAACCCTATATAGATTATTAGATTAATATACATAAAGCACTCTACACTAAGCTAATGCATTACTTGGCAAAGATGCCAAGGATAGATAAAAAGGCAGTTGGGCACAATTGAAAAGCCAAAGGATGATCATCCAGTGCCGGATGTCATCCACCAAAATTCATCATAAACAATAAAAATCAAAGTCCAATGTCTCACTACCAGCTCAACATTCACAATGCAGACACCACCACACAGCATAAATGGGCATAATTTATGGAAAATAGAATCAAAGTGGGTTGTTTAAGAAAAGGATGAAGAGTGGAGATCAAAGAAAATTAGTGAAGTGCTTCGTCTAAATGGCGGTTATTGCAGAAAGTCAATAAAGTTTAATTAACGGAAACCCTTCTCACAACCTCTCCTTTATTCTTGTGGTGGTTAAACTATGGGGGTGGATTCATCCTATTTAGAACCATATAATCAAAAATTCAAGATAGTCATATGAAAATAATCTCCACCTACTCAGGGAAACCAATACTTGACAAGCTATCACTAGAACTGTCTTCGCTATGGCCATATGATTAAAATTAGGGGGTATGTTAAACTGGATCAGTCTGTTCGCACAAAAATTCTTTGATTGAACCATACATTCAATTTTAAAGGTTTAGTTTATTAACTGGTTTAAATCAGTTCAGTCCCGTTTACTAATCAGTTCATATCAGTTCAGCTGGAACAGGTTTCCTCCTTGTTTACATGGGACAAAAAGATGTACTCCTTTCATATTAAAAAATCAAAGCAATGGTCTGTGTAGGTGTATATTTACATGCCAGTGCATATATATAAACGTTTTTACATTTCATATTTATTAAAATTTAGCACTTAAAAAGGATTTCTTCTATGGTTAAAGCATGCACTTAAAAGCAATATATATACTCGTACACGCTTGAGCATGCTTACATACACATGTATTTTAAAAACCAAATCGATATAGATCGATCTGGTCAATTAAGTCTATATTCAGTTTTATTTCAATGGCCCTAATTATGATAGTCCGTAAATACTCAATAATATACACCCAGTTGTTTCTACAAAATGATCCAAATCCAAATAAACAAATTAGTTGTTGGCATACGTTATGCATAAATGCCCTACTTCGATCCCACGAATCACGGTATCAAAAATTATGATAAATTGGCAATATATTGCTCGATGCATCATTTTCCCTATCTTGGACATAATGATCATACTCCTTTTGTTTTCCCGGATTTTTATAACCATATTGCTAATATATCATCCATATTATAACCTTAAATATGGTGACATCAGCGACATATTACCACTATTTCGGTGTCGATGACCTAGCAATTTTGATACTTTTTACAAGACATTGGCTAGATATCGCCGACGTGTCGCCCATGAAGCCAATATATCATGAATGTTTCTCAATTGTGAACATCTCCTTCTTTTTCAAAATCGAATCACTATCGCCAATAGCTTTCCCAATTTCCCTCATTTCGCCCGATAGCTGCTACCATTTTCCCCAAGTTGCAACATTTCTAGAGACTTCCTATCCACCCAATGAAACTGTGTTATTAGTTATTTCAACTTATTTACATATTCGACATCACTAAACTTCTAATTGCATGCCTTACTAAGTACTACTATAGCAAATAAGTGTCCCTTATTATCTTATGTGTTTTAAGAACACTGGAATCCTTAACTTTGTGAAACAATCAATTTTTCTGACTGTTTCCACGATTTCTTGCAATTTCAGCGGCATGTCCCTTTATGGGCCTGGTAAAACGACACAAATAATCAAAATTTAAGGCCATGCTCCATATCACAAAAATATTGTCATATATTGTTGATTCCCATAAATATGAAATTTCTATTCCTAGTTCCATCTACTCTAAATCTGAATTGTTAACTTTCAGGCTATTTGTGTTTGTCATCATGGGTGGATATCTACTATCTTATGTGATATATATTATGCATTCTTTCTTATCATCAAACATGCAAATAATTGTGGTATCCATTCATTTTTTCCTTTTAAAACATCAATGGTGTTGTACGATATATATTTCATTTAAGATTTAATATTAAAATTTACTAAATACACCCATCTATACCCAACAAGTGTGTATTTATATAATATTATCAATACCTAACAAGTGTGTATTTCTATTATATTTATCAATACCTCACAAGCATTGTTTTAAAAAGCGCCGCCTCGAGGCGCAAAGGCGTACGTCTCGAGGCGAGGCGCAGCAAATTCGCCCTGAGGCGCACGCCTCAGGTTCTCTGGGTGG
Source organism: Ottelia alismoides (assembly GCA_037367405.1). Taxonomy (NCBI): domain Eukaryota; kingdom Viridiplantae; phylum Streptophyta; class Magnoliopsida; order Alismatales; family Hydrocharitaceae; genus Ottelia; species Ottelia alismoides. The sequence continues at coordinate 427,271 of JAZKJV010008006.1, read as the reverse complement.
GGCGTGCGCCTTGACTTGGCGTGAGGCGCTCGAGGCGCGAGGCGCTCGAGGCGAGGCGGAGGCGTAAGCCTCGAAACATGAGGGTTTTTTTTACATTTTTGGTTATGTGCTTTGCACTTGACCTTATTTTTTTGTTAGCATTATATTTTTTATGTTTGTATTTTTGTTTACATGTTAACCCTTGCATATTTCTATATATAGCTCCATGCAAAGAGAAGAGATCATTTGAAACAAGCGAAGTTCCATGATCTTGTATACTTCATGTTCAATTTATCATACATCTACACATACTAGTTCTATTACACACGGATTTGAGTTTGAATTGTAATAAATGTTTTATATTAGTTGCAAGTTTGCAACTTGATGTTGTTATTTGGTTGTATAAGTTGTGAATCTTAGAATAGTTATCATATATATGAAGAAGCAAGGATGCAAATAAACACGTGAATTAAAATAATTATTACATTTGATTATGAATAGCAAAATAAAAATAACATCTTTAGTAAAAAAAATGGCAGGAGGGGATGCATATGACGGTTCTCCAACAATATCCAACAAGACAAATGGTTGGGATTCAAGGTGTGTTAGTATTTTTTTACTTCAAACACTAAAAACTATGGTTCCTATTATACTTTAGTATTAAATATAGACTTTAATTCAATACTCATATAGAATTATTGAAGTTGGAACTTGATATTCCATATATTAGTGGCTTTTTTTGAACTATAATGCCTTCATTGCTTATGTATTGCATCTCTTATTAGTGTTAAACTATTCTTGAATGTGTTTTTGGGAAAATTTAATATTATCATATATTTTTTCAATGTATTTTCCTTTAATTTTAATTTTTTTCCAAAAAATTGAGGCTTACGCCTCGACCGCCTCTAGGCTTACGCCTCGCCTCGATTTCAGGAAAAACGCCTCGGACCGCCTCGCGCTTTTTTAAACCTTGCTCACAAGTTCGTGTTTCTATAATATTTATTAATTTAGGAAGTATGATAAACTTATTTATAAATTATGACAAATCACTTGTATAAGATATTTTCGCACTATATCAGTGGTGTACTCTGTAGATGGCTTTTCAAATAAATTGAAGTTGATATTTGATCCCATGCTATATAACTATAATGTATATGTTAAAGACTAATAAATAAAAATTGCACAATGATCAATTAGGTTCAGAATTATATCATTTGTAAAATTTGGCTGAACATATTAAATTCGAGGCATATTTGCTGAAGTCGTCATCAAGAAAGCAGAACTGTGTTGTATGGACGACATCCATTGAATAAACCTTCCGTCACCTTTCACTAATTTACTTTTTAAAATATTACTAAACAGGTTAAATATCACCAAGAAAAATATGACAACTAAATCAGCATATCCTGCTGCAGCCACGCAAATTAGTATGTCGCCTTGACATGAAATATAACTGACATTTTCTACTCAATATTTTTATAATAAATATTAAAAAAGACAGAGAACCAGACCTGAATGTCTTCCTGAAGAAGAGTATCTCGAGTAAAACAGTGCAAGGAATTATAGCTAGCTTGGTCATCTGGAAATCAACCCAAAAGATAAAGTTCAGAGAACGCATGCATGACCCCTAGTTGACTTCTCAAATAAATACCATCATTTGAACAAGGTCAGAGCATTTAGACTTAAAGAATGACTTTGGGAAAGTGCCCTCTCCCCTACGCATACGCATGCATGTGTGCCCGGAAACACGTGCACACGTGCATGCACACATGCATTACACACACGCATGCACGCTAAGATGTCTCAGTAGTCACATCTTTATTGTTGCATTATTCTATCAATGCGTCTCACATATATGATCTTTTAGGTCCAGCACATGGACAAATCACGAGGTAAGATGTAAATTAAATATGGGTCATCATACCCTTGTTAAACCAATCCTGTGTAAGAGCATCCAACTCAAACCCAATAGCTTGGGACGAGAGGTAATTTCACAACAATACTTTATTTGTTACATTTTGGAAGGACAGTGCAACACCAAAGAGAAGCTGAATCAGTCCAACTGTTAATTTAAACTGAATGCTATGACTCCGCTATACCACCAGCAAGAAGAAGAATTAAAACTCACGAACTGGATCAACTTTTGCTGACCAACCCAAGCAAAAAATCTGAAATGCACAGATGGAAATTTGGTCCTAAGACTGGAAAAACAACCCTATATCTGTAAGGTATAAAACATACGATCCTTGCCAATTACATACATCTTTGTAAGTCTTTCTACCTACCTTTATCATATATTTCTGTCACTGACCTCAACAATCATATCAAAAAAAAACATTAGACAAAAAATAGAACAAGGAGGAAAAGTAGATACCTGATAGAAACCAACCGAGTTAAACCCCAAACTTAAGTTTAGAAAGCCAATGGATATTCCATTTAGAAAGCCAAAACCCATCAAGGTTCTTCTATCAAAAGCTTTGTTCTCAAATAGTTTCATCCTTAGTGCAAGATGAAGAGAACAAAAAGTAACGAGAAGGTGCCAGCTTGTTAAAGTTGTAGCTGCATCATAATTGTTGGCACGAGTAAATATTTATACTCAACAATCTTAAGATAATCTTTCGACATAATTTTCCAGGTTAACTCAAACATAGATATTACATATTTAAAGACAAGGCTTAAATGATTGGTGAAACTGGATCCATCTAAATTCAAAATATAGGTACCATGATACCATTCTTACATGATTCATGACCTCCCACACTAAATGAACAAACTGTTTTTCATGGAATAATTCTGGGAGAACACCAACGATTACTAGCTTATTTGGCAAAGAAAAATAAAATATGTTATAAAAAATTAATAGATTAACTGGATATTCGAGAGCAAAAAACACGTTAATTTGACTGCAGTAAATTGTGTCCCCATCTTCTTTATGAAATGAAGGAATTTGTTCTATTATTGATCACCAATGATAGTGGAATCAATGGTGCAGAGTCAAAATTGGATTTTGACTTAAAGCTACAATGCCAGGAATATCGGAAAACTAATTGTAAGCATGTGATATTCCATTGGATATAATTCGCAGGAATAATCAGAAACCAATTCAGTATATTATTTTCTAGTAAAATTGAAGGGAACATCAATAACATGAACATGTTAGACACCAAATCATAGAATTAACTGAGAAGAATAATCTTATGTACACATATATAGCCCACTTCAACAGTTGACAGAATCCAACTAATACAACACGTACCTGTGAATATATTCCAACGCTTTGCCTAACGGAAATAAGACCAAGCGAAGTAGTATAATGTTAGACAAGCATTGACCTCGAAGCAGGGAGTACCAGGTAGGAGTTAGGTATAAGATCAACATGTTCTCGTTGGTATGATGTTAGAACTTGTTAAATTAGATCACTATTTGGAACCAGAAACAACTTTACGATTAAAATGGGTAGCCAGACAAAACAATGATTTATGGAATTTGAGTGGCTGAAAGTCTGCTCATTTTAGTTTGCGCTTCGCTATCACTCTAATGCAAATTGGAAATTACGACAGTGGAAAATTTGATGGAAAAGAAATTTGAGGGGGAAGAGAAGATGCACTGCGCGGGTTTTTGGAAAAGAAACGCAGATTGCATGGGGGAGAATCGGAGAAGAGAAAGGGAGAGATAAGTTGAAGAAACTCTAATTTATAATATAACTTGGCCTGACAATTACAATGCCTACCATTATTACCATCTCCTTTATATAGGAGGGTGGAATTACAAAATTAGAAAGAGAATAAAAATCAAATACCAACATATCATAATAGGACTCTAAATCTCTCAACCTACCAACTAATTAGAGATCACATACGATGTCTTTATTCTAAACAAAAATTAGGACGGACCCAATTGGATGCAAATAAAAGTAACCCTAACTCTAATTAATTTATTTGTACCCACAGTATGCCTACCACCCAAAAGATTAGGGTTCAAATCCCTCCTTGTGAGGGTTGCGTTAAGTAGTCAACAGCCAGGGTAAAAAATAGTCGAATCTTTCAACATGGATTTGAGCAAGAATTCATGTCGCCGGCCCTACTCATAGTGAGAGAAGGCTTCGTCAATTTTTCTTAAATAGATAAAAACTAAATTTAAAAAAATAATTGGACAAAATTGAATGGAGAGGAAATACTAATTTTGCCCTAATTTTTAATTCCACGATGTTCCACGCTCGCTTTCTCTAAAGGGTTACAAATCCTTGGGAAGACAACGCAAAATAAATATTTAAGGCTCATTGGACAACTAATTAGGTAAATCAACCCCCACCACCACCAAACAAACCATGTTAGAGAATGTACTAAACAGGTAATTAGATATCTCCAAGAATCATTCATGGAAGGCCGTATCGATATCGATATCGTTTCGGTCCGCCCGGAAATGGATATATCGGGATATATCGACGATATATCGACGATATCGGTGGAAATGTCGAAAATAGCGTAAAAAACCCAATTTTTTGGCATTTTTCAGAAATTAAGGTCATCCAAAATATTAAAACAACAAATAACATACAAATACACACTTATATCACACATATCGGTCCATTTATAGACCATATATCGCACATATCGGTATGTACATATCGGTCATATCGAACATATCGATATTAATGTTGATCTTGACTTATAAATATTGGAAATGAATATCATTCAAGTTCTTATAACATGAAATACTGCAAATATACACCTAAAAAATACATATAGATCATTTATGAGGACTATGATCCTTATAGTCCACATATCGGACATATCGCTGATATTGTTAGTTGTTGACATACTATATATATTGAAAATGGAGTTCATCCAAGTACTTTGATCACTAAATAATTTACAAATGTACTCTTACTCTCTTAGATAACACATATCGATCATCTATGAACCTTATATCGCATATATTGATACAGTTGTACTGTTAGTTATTGATCTATATATATATATATATATATTGAAAATGGAGTTTATCCAAGTTCTTAGATCACTAAATAACTTACAAATATACTCTTAGATCATACATATCGATCATCTATAAAGCTTATATTGCATATATCGATCATTTCGAACGTATCGATATTAATGTTGATTCGTGACTAGTAGATTTTTTTTGAAGAATTGACTTATAGATATTGGAAATGGATTTCATTCAAGTTTACAACATGAAATAACTTGTAAATATATATCAAGTTGAAGAATCATTGTATGCACCCTCCTGTTGCACCATACCCTACCAGTATGGGGGTCTCGCTACCCAATCAGCGAACCTGGGGGGCTAGGGGGGCCCAGGTTGCCCCCCCCCCCTTGCGGGGGTGCAGGGGTAGCGCCCCCGACCCGAAACAAAGTATATAAATCATATATTGTTTTAATACTAGATGTAGCTAGATAGGTAGTGGAATCAAGCTTGCATGAATAATAGCATTCATATGTAGTAATATCGATGAAATATCGACGCTATCGGTCGATATCGATCGATATCTTGTATTTTTTGTACTGAATCCATTCATTTTTGACCGATATGTGCCGATACGGCGATATATCGCCGATATATCGATGATATAACGTTGATATCCTTGTAAAAAGATATACACTCCGACGATACCCCCAACCTCTCGATACCGATATATTGGCGATATATCGCCGATACGGCCTTCCATGGATCCATTTACCACCTTTCATGTTTAGTCATGCATCGTCTATATGGTGACTCTGGTCTGTCTGTGGAGCTATATAAGGAGCCACATACCCATATATTCATTGAGATATTGAAATAGAATATTTGACACTTAGAAGTCCTCTCTTGTGGTTTCATCCCACTCCTCACGAAGTAGGGTTCTACGTAAAATCTCAAGATATTTATGTTTATTGTTTCTTATATCTGATTCCGCTTCCGCATTTTATATTTCAGCATGCTATCAGAGCAAGTTCGTTTTGAGAAATTCAACATATTCGATTACTATTCATCTTGTTCTAGTTCTGGAAATCGATGAAAGCCGTTTCTAGTTCTTGTTTGAGGGAGCATCTAGGGTTCTTGATTGGAACTCTAACTTTGCACAGCAAGCAGGAGATCAGAGCGCCTCTCCAACCTGCATGCTTTAACTCTAGGCCCTCGACAGTGCAACGGTGCAAGTGATGTTGCACCTCTCTCCATATGGCGCTACCAGCCCCTGCACGAAGCAGCTCCACCAGGCACCATCTCCAACACTATAGGTCGAGCGATACATGCCATCCTTGTGTACGCAACTACAATCTGGAATCAGTTCTTCGCGGCCATCTGAAAGCACTTCTCATCGTGCATCTCCTCTATGTATAGATCTTCCATGGCCGGTGGTTCACAACAACAGAAACCCTAGTTCGAAGAAGAGGAGAAGGCATTGCCACTGCCCCTCCAGACTCTATGTGAAGACCCCACAACCTCCACCCCTCGCCTGACGATCTCCTCCAACACTCCTCCCAAGGTGTGATCGCCCTCCGCCCATCAAACCCACCCCTTTCGTGCACATCGCATCCCCCCTCCAAGGCAATCAAACCAAAGTGCCCTAATGATAGAGACCCACCTTTTTAGCGATCAGGAGACACGGCCAACTCCCAAGGTGCAGCTGCTCCCCAAGACAAGTGATGCGTGTGTACACCTTGCATTAACTCTGCCCTCATATCTCGCATCGGGTTGCAGCTCCTTCATGCAACTCCTCGAGGCAACGCAGGAGAACAATGACCGTGTGTGAGAGCTTCGTTATCGACCAAAAACCATTCAGTTATAAAAAAAGGAAGAAATGTTGGGGAAAGTGGCTAAAAAGGGGTGTTGGGGCCCAATGGGTTGCTGGATTGTATTCGGGAAAAAAGAAAGGGAGTATGATCTGTATTGGGCCTAGTTGGGTAGTATTAAAAAAGAAGGCAGACGTGTAACAAAAGGGGAGATTAGGGCTTCGGGCCAAAAAAAGGAACACGATTTGAGAAAAAAAAAGTTGATTTGAAAAAAAGGGAATCAATTGTGAAAAAAATAGAGAAGGAATACATCTAATAAAAAGACTTACGACGAAAAACAAAAAATTGTAAGTTATACGTTGTTTCTCCCGTTTGGAGATGTTATTAATAAAATAAATGCAGGCTGGCTAAAGTGGAGAGGAGCCTCCGCTGTTCTCTGTGATAAGAAAATTCCTTTAAAAATTAAAGGAAAGTTTCACAAAGCAACCGTGAGACCTGCTATGCTTTATGGTTCTGAATGTTGGCCTGTGAACCATAGACATATGCAGAGAATGGTTGTAGCAGAAATGAAAATGCTAAGATGAATGTGTGGACATACACGTAAAGATCGGATTCGGAATGATGCAATCAGAAAGAAAGTTGGTGTAGCTCTGATCGAGGATAAGATGCGAGAAAACCGCTTAAGATGGTTGGTCATTTGCAAAGAAGGTCAACTGATGCACCGGTTAGGAGATGCGAGTGGTGGGATGTTGAGCCGGCTAACAGAGGGCGAGGACGGCCCAAGAAGTGTTGGAAAGAGACTATACGAAGGGATCTTAGTTTTTTGGATATAAGTCCGAGATTGACCCGAGATAGATCTGAATGGAGGCGAAGAATCCATGTAGCCGACCCTACTTAATTGTGGGAAAAGGCTTTGTTGTTGTTGTTGTTGTATACGTTGTTTCTCCCAAACTTGTCCATCCATGTTTTTATTCCGACAAGTATGGGAGAAAGGGAGTGAGAGCTACTTGAGATGTATCTACAGGATTTCTATTGCGTCCATCATCGACTCGTGGCTCCTCAACAAAAGCAATCTCTTCTCCAAGGTTCCTATATAAGCGAACCAACTCCAAATCCCCACAGAAAAAAAGAGAGGCCATTCTCAGAGTTGACATATAAGAGACAACCAACTCTCGAGATCTGAATAGGAGACAACCACTCCATCGACATCAATTACTATGGATGGACTTCTCTACCTAGGATCATCTGATACTTTTATTGTCCATCCATGACATGAAGATTGACACTCCAGACTACTATTGCTATCAATTGTTTTCATCGAGCATTGACTACTTTCACACATTATATTGTGCGACTACTACTTCGTGATGGTCTTTTTCTAGCGACCCAATCCAAGTACGACATGGTCGTTAAAGTGACTCAATTACATGAACGTCTTGATCGTCGCAGACCCGTCTCCATATGAGGTCTTCTCCCAGCAGTAACTACTCTAAGCGGATCTCCTCCCATCTCCTTCAGATGTATCCAGTGAAGATGACTTGTGTATGTATATTTCCTTTTGTTGTAAGTTGCAGCTTGCTCAACTCCACCTTAAAGGAGAGTGCTAGTGAATTTAATATATGGTAATTGGATCTCACCAAGATCCAATAACAATCCCTGCCAATGTGCTCGCCATACTCTCAAGAGGTGTCATATTTCACGCCAAACTAAATTTCATTTGACTTAGAAAGTTGGCAGACGCATGTGCTAGCTAAGTCCTAGCCAAGTGCTAGTCAATGCTTTGGCAAAGACACGTGCTCGCCAAGTCCTCTCCAGTGTTGCAATAGTCGGCCGACTATCCCGAATAGTCAGTCCGACTATGCAGTGCGATGGGGTACCCGACTGAACAGACCTCCAGTCGGGCAATAGTCGGCCCGACCGAATAGTCAGCCGACTATGAGGCCGACTGAGTCTGACTCTTCATATTTTTATTTTTTTTTTATTTTCAGATGTCAATATTTATGGGTTACATTTTACCACGGTATCACCACAAATGCCAAATTCTATATGTATATTTTATTGATTGGTATTTTTTATCTTGGATTCATGTTAAATAATGACCGTATATGTATAAAAATATAAGAATATATTTATTATAAATAATTTTTATATTAAAAAATACAAAACCGAATAATTCTGAATAGTCGCCCGAATACCGATTATTCTCTATTCAGTGACCCCTCCGACTGAATACCGAATACCGTCTTATGCAACACTGGTCCTCTCCAACCCGTCTTTGCCATTTTTGCTTTTTCTTTTAGTGTAAACCCAACGTAATACATGGAGAAAACCCCATGTAATGAAGTTCCAAGCTTTCACTAAGTTTTCTGAACACGTCGCCCAGTGAGACCATAATCGCATATCTTCTTGCACCAAACCCAAGAGCCAACACCCATTTGTGTGTAAGTATTGTTCTTCGTTTCCATGTGTTAAGTTTTTTTCTCCATTTTGTTTCTCTGCCCACACACACCCGTTTTCTGTATCCACATCACACCCATTTTCTCTTCAATTTCTAGACACAATGCCATCACCATCATATTCCTCGATTCTTCACAGATCCAGCCACAACCCTTCACCTTCAACCCAACCCATGGATTGAAGCATAGTCCTCGACCACCAATAAAAGGACAACCCCATTCCCATCTCCATTTGTGCACAATTTTGTAACCTAGTCCTATGTAAATCGTGTCCATTTTTCCCTTTGCATGATCACACGTGAGGAGGGAGGAGTTATCAAATCTCGTCAGGATATAAAGACCTCCAGCTGGAAGAGAAGAGGCCACATGTGGTTTCTTTGCTCCAGCCACTGCCCATGCAAACAGGAGGAACGAAGAAGAGTACAAGCAAAGATCATGTAACATCCCAGTGTTTAATCCCACATCGTCTATCTATTCTGTATGTGGGGCTATAGGAGCACTATAGCCCATTATATTTATTGAGATATTTAGGTGTACACCTATTATTTTGTAAAGTAAGGGTATGTTTGTAATTATTTCAGCAAATCCTAGACTCCCCTTACTATATAAGGGAGTCTCGTTCCATGAGAATGGACAGGTGAATTTTTCCATTCATTCTCATTTTATAAAGGTCGTGTTGTTGTATTCACATTTTCTAAGAAGGTATCAGAGCCTTGAGAGAGGAATCCTCTCTCTTGGTATTCTCGTGCACTAACTCCATGAAGTTCTTCCACCACCACACCACCTTGCTCTATCGCCTAAGATTAGACCATCGCATCCTTGCTCCATTGTCTCCTCGCTCCATCTTCACCTCCTCGCCAAGCTCCATCGCCTTTCCATTGTCGTGTCTCTCCATCGCCAAGCTCCATCGCCTCTCACTAAGTCTCTCCATCGTCGAATCCCTTGTTCTATTGTTGTTTCTCGCTATGTTACTACTTGGGAGCAGCCACATCACTGTTGCCAGAACCCAAAGCTGTTGTTGGATCATCGCCGGAACCCAAAACTGCTTGCTGATGTTGTTTCCTGGTATATCTCCAGCAGCTTATTTGCTGCCTACGACAAGCCATCTCATGCTCAACATCTCCGGAACAAATCTCTAGGAAAGTCAATCATGTTCTAGGTTGCATGATTTGATTTTTAGTTGCATTTTATTCTTGTTGCTTATGTTGTGAGGGTTCAGTTGGTTCTATCTGATGAAGAACACCTTTTTCGGTAACATCATCAAGTTGGATGGTGAGAACTATGTGCTATGGTCTTAGTCTCTTTTAAATATAATAGAAAGGCATAACAAGGAGCACATCATTACCAAGTAAGAACCAACCGAGAAAATTGGCATGAATGCAACATGGAAGAAGGATAATGCTATGGTCAAGGCATGGATCATTAGTAGATGTATCTCATGCATTGTGAATGATATTGTGCACTACAAGACAGGTAAGTGCATGTGGGACTGTCTCCGCAAGACGTATTCTGAAGAAAAGAATATGCCAAAATCCTTCAGGCATATGTGGATATGTCTCAAATCAAGCAAAATGGTTGCTCCCTTGCTCAATTCTACTCAGCATTGAACTCAGGATTCCAAAGGTTGAACTCCTAGTCTCCTATATACCCATATGCACATGCCCCGCGCATATTTCCTTCAAGAACTAGTTCATGGTTGGACTCTTCCTTGGAGAATTGGATCCTACATTTGAATTTGCCCGAGCTCAGATGATCACGGCCTCTGAGATTCCATCTATGGAAGAAACTTTTAGCAAGCTTAGTAGGTTGTCTATATCCATTCCAACAGAGTCTAGGGTTGAGACTATTGTTTTTAAAAACGTACCTCGAGGCGCTGAGGCATACACCTCTAAGCTATAGCCTCATGCAGCCTCACTGAGATGTATGTCACGAGGCTTATGATGCGTGCCTCGACACGCTGCCTCATGTATGAGCTTATTTTTTATTTTTTTCTACAATATTTTTCCTTTTCTTTTTGATTGTGGTCTTTTCATCTTTTCAAGTCCTTAAGCTCACGATTCACTAAAATGCATTTATTTAATTTAACATGTTAAGCTGATTTTTACTTTGTTATGCATGCTCTTTATAAATCAACATGAACAAAAAAATGAGTCTTCAGTGCATAAATCTAATGCCTCTCCTCTTTAGTATGAATCAAGCATAAATGATTTCTTTATTAAAATGTTTAGATGCAAGTCCCCTACTTTGACCTAAATTTAGAAAAGTATATTTTTTTAACATTTCTCATCTTTTCTTCTAATCAATCGGGATTAAATTAATACACATCAAAGCATGCATGAACAAAGATGGTCATAACATGCAATATTCAAGTATTTTATCCCCCAGTCATTATAGTAAAGTATGAAGTAATCATTGATTTATTGCTTACTCTCTTATCCTTCTCAACTGAACGACACACATATCTCACCTAATTTTGAAATGGTGTGTTACATCTAGTCCCTTTAGTTAAATTTTATTCAAAATTTTAAATTTTGCATAGAGTTACCCATTATTATGCTTGCATATCCATATTTACTTGACTCCTTACATGTTTAGAGTTCAAAAAAGAGAGTTATATAACAACTTGGATGTTTAAACCATGATGTTAGCCTTGAAATGTCATGGAGTTATGTATTTAATCATGACTATTTAATTTCTAGAACTTGAAAATTGTAATTACAATTAATTACTATGTTATGAAAAAATTTCTTTCACGAGTGAGGCTTACGCCTCAATACGTCTCGAGGCAATAGTGGGAAAACGCCTCGATATGCCTCATGCTTTTTAAATCTTGGTTGAGACCACATCTGCAATGGTTGTACCCTCAAGCAGAGGTTGAGGGACCTTCTTTCGAGGCAGGGGACGTGGTCGTGAGTTCGGACAGAGAAAGCCTCGTGTACCTTTTGTGATCGTATGGGCAACATTAAAGATCGTTGTTGGGGGAAGCATGGTAGAACCATGATGGCTCATCAGACCAACTTGGGAAGCACCATAGAAGCTCTTTCCCAAGTCGTCAGCTCGTGTCAGCAAGTCTATTTTTGATTTAGTTCATTTTGATGTGTAGGGGTTAAGTCAGGTCCCAGATCATCTAGATCATAGGTTCTATCTAGTGGTTGTGGGTGATTTTACTCGTGTTTTTAGGTATTTCTTTTGAAGTCTAAATCTGAAGTTTGGTTATGAAAATTTCTTTATGGAAATGAAAAATGAGTTTGATTTTCATGTCAAGACTATTCGTACAGGTAATGCTCTTGATTTTTGCAATCAATATCTTCATTCCCTTTTGACTGAGCACGGGATCATCCACCAAACATCGTGTCCATATACATCCCAACAAAATGGTGTCGCCAAAAGGAAGCACCGCCATATCATTGATGTGTCTCACACTTTACTATTTCAAAGTGCTCCCCCTCATTTTTTGGGGTGATGCAGTTCTCACGACCACATATCTAATTAATCAAATGCCATCCACCTTTCTGAAAGAACATACACCATACTTTTTACTCTTCCCAGACAAAAAGATATTCCGCGTTTCACTTACAATTTTTAGGGTGATGCAGTTCTCACGACCACATATCTAATTAACCGAATGTCATCCACCATTCTGGAAGAACATACACCATACTTTTTATTCTTCCCGGACAAAAAGATATTCCGTGTTCCACTTCAATTTTTAGGTGCACCTCTTTTGTCCACAGCCATTCTCCTAACGCGATAATCTCTCCCTCGAGCTGTGAAATGTGTCTTTGTTGGCTATTCCAGAACCCAGAAGGGATATCGATGTTATGATCTTGTACATCGTCGTTATCATGTTAGAGCAGGTGTAACCTTCTTTGAGTCTATGCCTTATTACTCCACCTCATATTCTCGGATTGTGTCTCCTGATGACCATTGTTTTAAAAGGCTAGCCTCGAGGCGGTCGAGGCGTACGCCTCGAGGCGAGGCGGTCCCTTTTAGCCTCGAGGCTTACGCCTCAGACCAGTCCTGTGAGGCGTGCGCCTCAAGTGGTCGAAGCGTAGCCTCGAGGCGGAACGCCTCGAGGCGGTCGAGGCGCTTCGTGAGGCGTTTTTGCTTTTTTTGAAGTATTTTTTTAATTTAATGGTTTATTTAGTAGTTTGAGAAGCTTATAAATATATGTTTATTTAGGATAATGATTATATAAGATGAATGCCTAAATATGATGTTTATTTCATGCCCATAACTTGATATTTACGATTAATGTATCCAACTATTTTGGCAAATTCTTACTATTTCACTCTTAATGAATGAATTCATGAATATTAAATTAAACAATAATTGTAACTTAACAAGATTTGCAATATATCAAGCAAAACAAAATGGATAAGGTTCACGGTTTCTCATGTTGCCTTATATTATATATTAGACACAACATAAATTTCTTCGACATATATTTAATCAAACTTTTAATTACAAAAATATTTCAAAGATTTGCTCGAAATGGATATGATTCATGGTTTCTCGTGCGATCATATATTATATGTTAGACACATAAAAGAATCTTCTTCGACGTATTAGTCATACTTTTAATTAAAACAATATTTCATAAACACATATGTATTATTTAATTCTTTCATAATATCTACAGTCAATGAATTCCTCTTTGATTGGATGAAAATTTGTAGAAATGTATAGATGTTGTTCTATCTTCTATTTTGGGGTTCTTATCTTTATTATTTCATCATATCTTGTAGTGTAAATTATTATATATTGGGCAGAGAACATATAATTACATAGAGATATATCTAATTGTAGTTTTATACATATTTTTCTATATAAACTGAGGCTTACGCCTCGACCGCCTCGAGGCTACGCCTCGCCTCGATTCCAAGGAGATCGCCTCGTTCCGCCTTTCGTTTTTTCAAACCTTGCTGATGACATTGAGATTATCGATCTTCCTATGTCATCTCCTCAAAATAGGTCCTAGACTTGGGACACCCTGGTCAATGACAATCAACAATTTCAATTAGTGTATACTCGTCAGATGGTGTCCTCTTTTGTTACACCCGCACCTAATCCCAATGCATATCACGATAAGAACATTGATGAAATTATGTTTGAAGACGTTATACATACTAACGAGCAGGTTGGTGAGGAGGAGACACCAAACTCATTAGATCACTTGGATCTGCACATAGGGCTTCGAAAAGGGAAACGTACGTATACACTGCATCATATCTCCAACTTTGTATCCGTAGAGAGACTATCTACGTAGTACAAGACCTTTATAGCTAGGCTTTTGGTTATTATTGTTCCTTCCACGTATCAGCGGGCATTATTAGTTCACGAATGGAACGCCACTATGAAGGAAGAAACGAAGACTCTTCTGTCCATGTGTACATGGCAATTAGTTGATCGCTTGAGGGATGTAATTGTGGCTGGCAACAGGTGGATTTTTACCACCATACACCTTCCCAATGGGTCGGTAGAACATTATAAGGCACGATTGGTGGTAAAGGGGTACACCCAAACCTATGGGATGATTACCTGGACATTTTTTACCAGTTGCTCGCCTCCTTACGATGTGGATCCCCATTTCTATTGCAGTCCAGCTCTCCTAGTCACTCAACCAACTGGATGTGAAAATGCATTCCTATATGGAGATCTGAATGAAAAAATATATATGCAAGAACCTCTTGGTTTTGAGAACAAGGAGGGGTATCCCAAGATGTGCATACTCTACAAAGCAATATATAGTCTCAAACAAAGCCCCAGAGCCTACTTTCAAAAATTGTCCGACATTGTGTCCAAGGTTGGGTTCATTCATTTTATGGCAGATCATTCCTTATTTGTTAAGAAAATAGAGAAAGGGATTGTTGTTATGTTGGTATATGTCGATGACATAATATCTTACGACACAATTTGTCACCAAAGACTTGGAAGAGCTTTGTTATTTCTTGAGCATCGAAGTCGCAAGGAATACAGGTGGTCTAATTCTCTCACAACAGAAATATGTTATGGATCTTCTACAAGAGACAGGAATGTTAGGAGATAAGCCAACTTTGATTCCTATGGATTCCAGTGCAAGAATGTATGAACACTCACATGTGTATGCTGATGCAAAACAATATAGGTGCCTAGTAGGAAAGCTTATATATGATACTATTACTATGCCTGACATCTCCTTTGTTGTTAATCGGGCATGCCAATTCATGGTTGAACCATGCCAAGTACACTGAGAAGCACTCATGATGATACTGAAATACTTGAAATCTTCTCCAGGGAAAGGATTGTTATTTACTTGTAGAAAGACACTTGAAATTATGGCCTATTCGGATGTTGATTATGCAGGGAGCCCATATGACAGAAATTCTACTACCGCTTACTGCACCTATCTTGGTGGTAACATTGTCACATGTAGGAGCAAGAAGCAAGCAGTAGTTGCCAGACTCAGAGCAAAATCTGAATCTAGAGCAATGGCCCAAGAAACCACAGAACTAGTGCGGATCAAGTCTGTTCTCAAAGATTTACACTTACCATATCCTAGCCCTATGATAATGCAATGTGATAATGTTGTTGCAATGTCCATCGGAAACAACCACACCTTCTATGAAGTGTACCAAACATGTGGAAGTAGACTGCCATGATACAAGGCATATGATTCGGAAAGGAAACATCAAGACATGATCAGTTACTTCAGATGAATAAATTGTTGACATTTTCACCAAACCTCTCACTCGATCTCAATTCACAAAATGTGTGTCCAAGCTAAGCATGATGGACATCTATGCTCTAGCTTAAGGGGGAGTATTGAGATATTTAGATGTACACCTATTATTTTGTAATGTAAGGGTATGTCTGGAATTGTTTCAGCAAACCCTAGACTACCCTTACGTACGTTTGGTTCGTGGGTTATCTGGGGGAGGGTAACCTTTTTTTGTGTTTTGGTGTTTGGTTAATGAGTTTAGAGTTGAGAGGGTTTTGTGTGATGTGATTGTATTGAAATTTGAAAAAGTGGGTAGTTATTGTGATGTGAGTGTATTGAAATTTGAAAAAGTGGTAGTTGTTGTAATGTGATTGTATTAAAGTTTGGAATGGTGAGTAGAAAATGAGTATTTTATAATTTTTAGATGATATGACGGTATAATATATTTTTTTGATGGAGAGAGAGTAGGCCCCATGAGAGGGGTAGAGAAACGGGTTTTGGGGGGTAACCCCCCAAACGAACGGCCCCTAAGAGTATTCATTGAGAGATTGAAATAGAATATCACACCCTTAGAGGTTTTCTCCTGTAGTTTCAACATGTTCCTCACGGAGTAGGATTCCACGTAAAATCTCAAGATGTTTATATTTCTTATTTTAAATTTCGATTCCACATTTTATATTTCAACAAACCAAAACCCAAAACCATGGAATCCATCCCTTCTACTTTGAAAGGAGAAGGAAGTCTCAATTACATCCTAAGGAGCATGAATGGAGAGACTTGGGAGAAAAGGCACGACTAATAAGCTATGGAACTTGCAATGAGCCGTGGCCTCGGAAAGAAGGGCCGATGTATACCCAATTAAAGCCAATTTCCAAACATTGTAGCATAAATTAAACAATTATACTAAAAAGGATCTTTACAGTTGTGGCCCTCCTAGATTCTGCAATCACAGTTATGCCCATGTTTTTTTGCAATAACATGTGCCTCTATCTTTTTGGTCCATTAACAGCTATGGTCCTCATGTTATTTGATATCCATTCCTCTCCTAAACAGATGTTAACTTATGGGTATAACTATAATTGGAAAGAAAAGACAAGGATACAACTATAACTTTTTATCACCTTCTTTATTTTCTTTCTCTTCCCCCTCATCATCCTCAGTAGACCCGCCACCACATCCTCCCCATTCCCTCTCCTCAGCTCACAGCTCCCCGCGATCTCGAGCCCCTTGCCCACAGCAGCCCCTCCACCTCGAGCTTTATAGCCCCTTCTTCATCTTCATCCTCCTCCATAGATCCACCACATCATCATCCTCGTTCCATCCCTGATGAAGAAGGAAGAAGTGGAGGGTTAAGAAAATGGTGAAGGGTGGGAAAAGAAGGGGAAAGTTAATAAGATGGTGTTCTAGAATAGACGTGAGGGAAGTGTTGAGGAGAAGTAGAGGAGCGGATAGGAGAGAAATATTAGAAAAGGGAAAGAACAACGATGAGAGAGAGAATTTATATGAAGAGTTAAAGGAGTGAGAAAGAGTACAAGATAAGGATGGTAGGGAGAGAGTAGAGAATGAAAGAGAAAGATATGGGAGGGCTAGGAGGCGAAAAAGATAAGAAATGCCTGATAAGGGAGGATAAATGAGTAGATATATGGGAAGAGGGAGAGATGTAAGATAAGAACGAAAGAAAGGAAAGAGATCAAAGAATATGAGATGGAAGGGAAAGACGGAGGAGAGAGGTAGAGAGGAAGGGAAGAGATGAGCAGGAGAAAAGTACTTTCTTTCAATCAAAATGTTCTCTCTTGTTGTTCCATTCCATTAACCAAAAGCTCTATTTATAGATGAGTCATAAAAAATGGTAGAAAAAACAACAATATTTTAGAACGTTCTACACCTGTGGAAAAAAGGAAAAGAAAGATGAAACGTCTAGAAACTCCAAGACCTAGAGGAGAAATCTAGATCCTTGTCTCCTCTTAACAACAATGCATTTTCCCAGTTTAAGTAGGATCGGTTAAATGGATTTTTTTGCCTCCATTCAAATCTATCTTGGTCATTCTCGAGCTTAGATCCAAAAAACTAAGACCCCTTCGTATTGTCTCATTGCAACACTTCTTGGACCTTCCACGCCCTCTTTTAGCCAACTGAACATTCCAAAACTCGCAACTCCTCACCAGTGCATTAACTGACCTCCTTTACAAATGGCCAAACTGTCTTTAGCGATTTTCTCGCATCTTATCTTCGATCAGAGGTACACTCACTTTCATTCTAATGGCATCATTCCGAATCCGATCTTTATGTGTGTGTCACACATCCACCTTAGCATTTTCATTTCTGTTACGACCATTCTCTACACATATCTATGGTTCACAGGCCAACATTCAGATCCATAATGCATAGTTGGTCTCACATCTACTTTGTAAATGTTTCCTTTGATTTTCAAAGGATTTTCTTATCACAGAGAACAGTAGAGGCTCCTCTCCACTTTCGCCAACTTGCATTCTATCTATTTGTAAATTGTAACATCTTCATCAATTTCTCCATCATGTTGCATAATAGATCCCAAGTATCTAAAAAATCTCTCTTCTAAATGTTATCATCATCAATCTTAACATTGATTCATTCACCATTGCTTCTATCAAAAGTATACTCCATATATTTAGTCTTAGCCATACTTATACAAAATCTTTGTCTCCAAAGCATGTCTCCATACCTCCAGCTTCTCATTTACTCCATCTCTAGTCTCATCAATCAACACAATATCATCAGCTAATAACATACACCAAGCTATCTCATCATGAATGTGACTTGCCAACTCGTTCATAATCGAAGTAAAAAGGAATGGAGTCAAAGTTGAACCTTGATGTAGATCAGTGTTGATGTCAAAATAGTCAATCTTCACATATTGTATCCTTACACAAGATGAAGCCATATCATACATATCTTTTATGAGATTAGTGTATAGGATAGGTACTTGTCTCTTCTCCAAAACTCTCCACAATATCTCCCGTGAGACATAATTATAAGCATTCTATAAATCAATAAAAAATCATATGGAGGTTCTTCCTTTTAGCTCTACAAATCTCCGTTGTTCTCCTCGGGCTCAGCAAGTGGACGGCTTCAATAGTTGAGCGACCTGGCATGAATCCAAATTGGTTTTTTTTTACTTTGGAAATTTGCCTCAATCTTCTTTCAATTACACGTTCCCAAATTTTCATAGTGTGACTCATCAGCTTGATACCTCTGTAATTTGAACAATTTTGAATGTCTCCATTGTTCTTATAAAGAGGCACCACGATGCCTCTCCTCCATTCTTCAGGTATTTTCTTGCTTCGCCAAATAACATTGAATAAATTTGTAAACCAATTCAAATCACGTTCACCTAAAACTCTCCAAACTTCTACAGGAATGTCATCATGTCCTACACCTTTCCCATGTTTCATAACCTTCAAACCCTCATTTACTTCCTTCCTTTGTATTCGTCTGTAGATTGCACGATTCAAGTAACTTTCACTGCTGGCTTGATTTTCGAAAGTGGTCTCTATATTTCCTTCCTCAATGAAAAACTTATGGAAGTATTACTTCCATCTAGTCTCTATATCATGTAACAAGCACGTGATCTTCCTCATCTTTAATGCATCTCACTTGATAAAGATTTTTTATCTTTCTTTCTCTTGCTTTTGTCACCGTAAATATATCCTTTCGATCTTCCTTAGAATCAAGATTTTTGTACAAAATTTCATAAGCTTTTGACTTAGCTTCGCTTACCGCCTTCTTCGCTTCCTTCTTAGTTATTTTGTAGTGTGTGACAGTTTCATTTGTTCTATCCTTAGACATATCTTTAAAGCAAGCTCTTTTAATTTTGAGCTTCTCTTGCACCCCTCCACTCCACCACGAAGCCTCTTTTTAGCTTGGAGCTCCTCCCTTTAACTCACCTAGCATCTCTTTGGCTATCCTTCGGATACAAGATGCTACCGCCTCCCGCATCTCATTAGCACTTCCGTTACAATCCCAAGATAAGTCTTCTAAAACCTTCTCCTTGAAGCTTGATTGCTCCAATTGAAGATTCCACCATCTGGTTCTAGTGATCATGGAAACCCTCCTTTTCTTCACTAGCCCTTTTATTTGCACATCCATGACTAACAAGCGATGTTGGGTGGTCAGGCCCATGGAAGGAAATATCGGGATATATCGGCGAAATATCATCGATATCAACGTGTGACCGATATGGGTACTGATATGGCGATATATCCCGATTTACAGGCATTTTCTTCACAAAAGCTCGTCGATGTGGGCGATATTTCGACGATATATCGTCGATGTATCGTCAAAATATCGTATCGATACAATATCGATATCGATACGGCCTTCCATGGTCAGGCCTTCTCCTGGGATTACTTTGCAGTCTTTACAATACAATCAATTTCTTCTTCTCAATGCAAAGTGGTCTATCTATGTTCTAGTCGAGTCACTCTTATAAGCATGGAAGGACATATCGATATCGATATCGTTTCGATATCGTATCGATATCGATATATCGGCGATATATCGTCGATATATCGCCGATATATCGCTATATCTAGGAATCTTTCTGAAGAAAATGCCTGAAATCGGATATCTCGATATATCGATTTCGATATCGGTCCCATGTCGATATCGATATATCGGCGATATATCGCCGATATATCGAGATACGGCCTTCCATGCTTATAAGTAATTAAATGCTCCTCCCTCTTCTTGACGAGAGTATTTGCAATGAGAATATCATAAGTTGTTACAAAATTCAGAAAGACTTTCCCCCCTTCATTTATATTCCTGAAGCCATATCCTCCATGAACACTAGCATACCCTGAAGCATCCTTTCCCACATATCCATTAAGATCTTGACCTAGGCAAATCATCTCTTTGTGGGATTCTTTACATAATCTTATCCAAATTCTCCTAAAAATCTTGTTTAATCCTATCATCTAAACCAATTTGTGATGCATAAATTGAAATGATATTCAAAATTTCTTCTTCGAGCACCACTTTTAGCAATATAATCCGATCCCCGGATCTTTGCACCTCAACCACACAATCTTTCAAATTCTTATGAGGAACCACTCCAACACCATTTCTGCCCTTATCTTACCAGAATACCAAAGTTTAAAGATTGTATTCTCGATCTCCCTTGTTTTCTCTCCATTTTGTCTCTTGTAGACATAATCCATTTCGTTTCTTGTAGACATAATATATGAATCTTTCTTGTTTCCATCGCATCAACTATCTCCATTGATTTGCCAATCAAAATGCCAACAATCCAACTACCTATCCGCAACTTCCTTTGCAACCTCTTTTGGACTAACTTCTTTCTCCTCTAAAAATAAAAAATACAAATACAAACATCAACAAAATCATTTTACAACAAACATTTTACAAACTAGTCCAAAATTAGATTCTTCTAAAAATAATATTTTTTAACATTAATGAATTACATCAACACCCCCCTTCCCTGGCTCGTAGCTCCCGTTGCCTCAAGCCCCTTACCCGTTGCTGCATCCCCCCATGTGCTAACAGCTGACAGCGTCCTCTGCTTAGAGATCTCCTACCTTGACCCTGCAATCCCCCTTCTTGCAATGCCCTCACTCATGCACGAAGAACGGGAAAAGGCCATAACGCCTCTCTTCTCTCCTCTCTGCATGGAGAGGATAAGAGATCCTCACCCAAAAAAGGGATTCCTACCATTACGCAACACTGAGTTGTGTCTGCAAGCACCTCAAAGCGAGAGAGGGCCCATTTAATTCACATTTCCTCTCTTCCAGCAAGCAGCGCATCCCCTTCTCTATCCATGTGCCCTCTTAGCACCAGAGGATCTCCACCGACACCCCTCCTCCACCACCCATCCCCCCAAGAACCTTCGAGCATGTTCGGAATGACATATCCAACTCGTGCAACCACCACCTCATCCCCATCATCCTCTAGGATTTGATCGCGGTTGGACCCTGTGGGAGCTCCATCTCCAATTCAACCCCGCTATTATCCTTTCGCTCAACTCCAACAAAGCAACAATTGTTTCACCACCCATGAAAGCATAACCACCTCAAGACATATCTTACACTTCCCAAAGAACGCCTCTCTTGGGTTCTTCCCCTTTGCCTTCGGGAAAGGCCTCTAGGAGGAGAGGGGCTCCCTTGTTGCGGAGGTTAACCTTGACCACCGCAACGCATGATGAAGAACCGAGAGTCTATAGCTCGTTCTCGCGCGTAAGAGCGTGCATCTTTGACCCACAATCCCCTCTTTAAATCAACTTCTTTGTTGTCAAGTTGGATTTTCTAAGTTTGGTTGCCAAAGCAAAACTATCGAATAGGCTCTCCTCCATTTCCCCACAACCTAATCTCCCCTACCCTCCAACACCTCCACCATTTCCTTACATCCAATCCATTCACACATCTTCCTCCCCCATCCTAGTGGGGCTGAACGTAGCCAAGTACAATGTCGACATTAGGTGAGGAAGACGCAACCCAAGGAACTCACAAGTAGGCAATGTTCCCAATAATTTCTTAGTTAAAATGAGAAATGTTTTTGGTTTCAATGTGAAGTTAGTTCACACTAATAATGCTCTTGCTTTTTTGTAATCACACATTACATTTATTCTTCACTTGAAAATAATATTGTTCATTAGACCTCTTGTCGATAACTCCATATACCTTTCTGCGGAATGGTGTGTTAAAGAGAAAGCATCACAATATTTTAGATGTCATCCAGACCTTGCTTGTCAAAAGTCGCACCCCTTCATCGATTTAGGGCGATTTCATCCTTATTGCCACCTATCTTATAGATCAAATGCCTTCTTCCTATTTTACAAAGTAGACACATTACTCTTTACTCTTTCAAAGAATTATTTTCATGTCGAGCAAAAGGTCTTTGGGCATACTTCCTTTGTTCACACCATAACCACAAGAAGAGATAATCTCGCACCTTGAGCTACCAAATGTATTTTTATTGGGTGTTGCAGGACCCGTAGGGGGTGCAAGTTCTATAATCCCATTTACATACATTTTTACAAGTATGGATGCTAATTTCTTTAATTCCGACCTTTATTACTCCACCCGTGCATAAAGTTTGGTTAATCCTAACAGCATTTAGGTGTCATGTCTACCTATGCCCCATCCATCTTATAGTATGCCTGACCTCAAGGAGAGATTTAGACTCATCTATTCTGGCCGTCCGATGGTATGGTGACATCCTCACATGTTTCCAAAAGTATGTGGCGAAAATAAGTATATTGATAGTTTAAGAGATATTTTTTGAAGCAAAAAATGGGGAAACACGCATAGGTGCCCATCCCAACTTTATTAAAAAAGGACAAGTACATGGGTTATCCTACAGGAGCCAAGACTCGAGAAGAGTCCTTGCATGAGAGATTGCATTTTCACTGTAAAAGTGATTAGAAGAAAAGATAGACGACACTGTTTCCAGACCACCACATAGCCCAGGTTGACATAATTGAAAGGTTTAGGTTCGTGTTGGTGCAAAATCTAGCATTGAAAACTAACTTCCATAAGCTCTCAGTAGTAGTACCACCTGCATACAGCCAGCCAATTTTTAGCCACCGCCAAACTTCCGCTTCAAAAGACGCCCTCGACGATCAACGAAAGGAAAACTCTAATTTGAATCAGAATCTTTAAGTCCTAAATGAGTCTACAATCACCAATCAAATTCTCATCTGCTAACTATAATTGATTATCTATGGCTTTATTGGCCTGGCAGACCAAAAAATATCCCTCTCCAATCCTAGTGATCCATTGATTCCATTCCACCCAACGATCCAGGCACTGGGTATATCCTAGAGCGACATAAAATCCTCTAAATGTTGATCAGAAAAATTAGAACTGAAGGGAAAATCTAGTAGGTTAACAATATTTTGGAAATTCCTATTACACCTAGAAAAGGGAGGCAAGCATGTACTGCCCACGAAATTTCTAATTATCTATCTATGACAAAGCTACTCCCCCAATACAAAACTGGTGTGGAAAGGTTATCAACCATCAATGTACCCTTCACAAGTCAACAGGTGGTAATGGTTCCTAATTGAACATAGATATAAGGAAAGAGATGGAGACTTCTTTCTAGGGGCACTTGAACCCTAGTGGATCCTCCAAAAGATGCATTTATTGTTGGTAAAAGGTCGGTATTCATCACTACGCATCTACCTCAAAGATTACTTGAAAGATACAAGATCAGATTAGTAGTGAAAGGCTACATCTAGTAGTATAATACTAATTTTCTTGGAACCTCTTATGCAGCTCACCTTTCAACCATATTCATTGTGATCTCTATTGTACTTCAATCGTTTATACCTCTTCACCATCTCGATATGGAGAATGCCTTCTTGTGTGGTGATCTATAAGATTGTGTATATGCAATAACTAACTGGGATTGAGATCTAGGGAAAGTATCATAAGATTTGCATGCTTCATAAAGCCATAAATTATCTCATCTCAAAAGGTCCTTCGCAAACCACTTTCTTATGTCAAAAAGACAATTAAGAAACTATTGCATACATGATTAGTAGATGATATAATTCTATGAAGTGATGATCTATATAGCATTACATCTACACATAAATCTCTTTAAGCACTTTTTTTTGAAAAAATCTTTAAGCGCTTTGTTACAAAGAACTTAATAGAACTTCGCTATTTTTTTTATTTTAAGGTGGTCCAAACAACTTGAAGCACGGTCCTCTCGTAGAGGAAGTATGTGACTGGTCTTTTACAAGAGACAAAGTGATAGGGACGATGTCTACCTCAATCCCAACAGATCTGAATGCTTGGCTGTATGAAAATTCTTCTCAACATGGAGATGCAACATAGTAAAGAAGCCTATTGAGAAAGATATTATATTTACTACGAGTCTCAATATTTCCTTTGCAGTCAACCAAGCATGTCAGCTCGTGAATAAGATCCACCATGTACACTGCGATGCCATGATGATAATATTGAGATATTTAAAGTATGCACCAGGGAAGGGACTTCTTTTCTCATGTCATAAATATTTAAATGCATTGGCTTATGCTAATAAAGAGTATACAAGTTGCCCCTAAGATAGGCAATCCACCATAGATGTTTGCATCTCCATTGGTAGAAATCTTGTGAGTTGAAAAAGCAAGAAGCAAGACGTGGTGGAATGTTCCAGTGCTAAGCCTAGATACAGGGCAATGGGACAAGCCACTACTAAGTTATCACAGATCCAACATATTTTCATAGATTCTCACCTTTCAAAAACTAGTCCGATATTTTTAAGATGCAACAACTCCACAACCAAGTTTATACAAAGAATCCAACTTCTTATGAGAAGACCAAGCATGTGGAGACGGAATATCATTACATGTAAGATAGGATCCAAAAGAGACATAAACTGAATGAGCCAATACCTTCAAAAGGCAGACGTCATATGTATTCACTAAAGCAGAACAAAGCAAGCTAGCTAGCAAGAGAGAGCGCGCAAAGAACACTACGCAACAGCGAACGAGTGAAGCGCGAATGCGCGAAGCAGCCCTTGCATCAAATGCCGCTTCAGTCTCCCGTCTAAGCAGCTCAACCAGCCCAGCTCTGCTTCAGCAGACCAACCAGCTCACCTCACACTAAGAAGCTCTTCCTTCACCAAATGTGTCTCCAATATTAGCATAACAAATAACTTTGCTCCAGTATTTGGGGTGGACACCTTTGTGTTTACCTCTCTTGGCCTAAAAAATCTTAAGGAGTGTCCCCGGTCATGAATGCATTATATCAGGTCTATTGAACATGTTCTGCTTTTTTCTATGCTTAGTTTTAAGTTTCTTTGGCCGTCCCCCCTCTAAGGTATTCCTATACTCTGGTGTACCTCCTTTACATAACAAAATGTTGCCATATAAATGAAATTAATACCTTCTACTACAAAATTCTTGAATTGAAAAAGATTTGTACAATCATATTACTTTCAAGAGCCAGCTCGCAACAAACAAGAACCACAATAAACAATCTATTTATTAATGTCTTAAAAATGGGTGTGCAATGCAATTTAAATACCGAAAGTGCTAATACTTTCCAGATTTACATGATCACTAGTGGAACCACAAAGTAAAAGAAGCATTATCTTCCTATTCTAACAAAACCTTTTGCATTAAACGATATCAGCCAAACTTCGCTTTGACGTTTCATTAGTTTCACTGTGCCACTGCTTCCATGTCGGACAATCAAACTTCGTTTTTTGACATTTAATTTATTCCAAAGTGCCAATGTTTTTTCTGCGTGTTAGAAGTGAAAGAGTGAAGTAATCTAGCTACACCTACTAAGGAGAGCATAAACTTCGCAAAACAGTCCAGAGCCACAAGATCGCTGCCATGTGGATTGGTTTCTCTCTCCTCTCGCTTCTCATGCAACTACGCGCCTCCCTCATAGAATTGGTGTTGCCAGTCTAGGCAGGCTCAGCCGTCCATCAATATTTACTCAATTCCATTGCTAGGGACACTGGAACTTCGGGTTATGCATTACCCACGCACTAAGTAAGCTCCCTTGCATCCAACATGTAGATCCAGTGGCTCATCTAGCGGAGGAGAATATCGAAAACTACAAGCAAATGGTGGCCTTCTACCCACATGACAGTGGTAAAGCAACGTGTAACCACAAACAGCCTTCAATAGCCCTTGTGTTACCAAATTGACTATCGGATAAAAACAAACCGCGTTCTCTTGATAGCAAAATTAGACAGAATCCTAAAAAAATCCTCCAAACACCAATACTGGAAAGGACAAAACACCCAAAATAACCCATTCACGAATGATGAAACCTCTGCAAAAGTCTACCAAACCAAACAGCTAAGTGTAATAAAATCAACCGCAAGTTCAATTCGCTATTAATTATCTCCAACCAGGTATCATCCATCCAAACTAAGAAGCTCTCACCGAAAGTAAACCCGAGGGAGCTTATGAGCGCTTTGTTGCATATCACAATCGACACCGACGAGACCACCGACAGTCCCAGCGCGCCGACGGTCCCGAGCTGGAATCCCCCGACCTTTCCCATCTCCTTCTCCCCTGCGATCTACACCTCAGATCTGCGAAACAAAACAACAGCAAAGAAAGTCAGAATCGAATGAGGGAAGAAGAACAGGATGAGAATGGATCGGGACAAACATCATCGGCATGTGCGATCGAGCTCGATCGGGAAGAGAATGGGGAGGGGGCTCGAAACCCTAGATTGCCGAGACGGGAGGCGAGAGCGTCGTCGAGAGCTCCCTCGGTGTTTATAGACACTCCACGGCTGCTGTGCATTGATTTGAGTTGGGGGAGGGGGAAGTGGAAAGATTATAAAAACGGGGAAGGGGTGAGGAGCGCGGGCGGTGGTGCTGCGCATGAAAAAGTGCGGGATTGCCGACGAAAGGTGGGATGGATATCCGGGTGTTCAATTCGATGCCCGTTCCGGTTTGAGTCGTGCGGATTTTGAGGCGTGGATGTGCTGATACGGCAGGTGGGGGACTTTTTGCATTGTCCAACCCAGACTAGTTGTTTATTTGTGGTTCAGGGTTTTTCCCCTTCTTTACCTATATTCATTTAGGGTTTGTTTGGTTATTGGGTTGGGTTGGGATATTCTCCTGTGAATAGTAGCTGCTTGGAGGGTTGGGATGGTTAGAATGATAATTGTGATGTAATGTGACATTGATTATGTGTTATATTAACTTTTTTGATGATTATAATATGTTTTTTGTTAATAAGTGTATTTGAACAAGGTTAAAAGTCATTATACTAAAGAAATTGTAGGGTCAATACAAGTATTCTCAACCCAGGAATGCAGGGTTTGAGACAGGAATATGCCAGGGTACCCAGGGTACCCTGGCAACCAAACAGGCCCTTAGTGTGACGAGTAAAGAGGAGGATGCGATTAATGAGAGCAATGAGAAAGTTATTATTGGTATTCAGTAGAAGAATTTTTCATTGGTGAAAGTGATGATGGTTGTCACTAATATTTTGGAAGATGTTGATGTCACCTCTGTCTTGATATATGTGATTGTAGTTGTCCTTGTTCTTATATTTTTATTTTTAATGCGGATGTGACATGTGTCTAAGGTATTTTTCACTCATAATGCATAGTCAGATGCTTCTTTCAACTTGTTATAATTGCGGACTATGCCCATGCATGATAATAACCGACACTCTTCCTTGTGCTAAGGAAAGCATTATTACAATCGGTACGGACATCGGATCTCATCGATAAAAGTAAATAAATATTGTATTGGAATGAATGTCTACAACAATATGTGCCATCCATGATATGTCTAAAATAGTTAACTTGATCTACTTATTTATCGAAATGTTTGGTTGAGCTTAGTGTTGAATTACAACCTCATGTTCATGTTTACATATATAAGATCATCACAACCAAAAAAATAGGGATTCATCATTCCCGACTATTAGAAGAACCTTTTAATAATCATGAATCACTAAAATGTAAAATATTTAAATTGTGTAAGAAATTGGTTAAAACTCAGTTAATAGTACAAAATCTACAATAAATTGTGTGAATGAAATGGTATCCTCGTAGTTTACTTGGTTCACTTTTATACTACATTAAAAGCTTAAATTAAATATAATACAACAAACCTATTTTTGCTTTAAATAATTATGGAAGGAAAAACTACTAGCATAAGTGTCTTTCAGACGAAAGATGATAGATAAGGTAAAACAATAAATAAGAAATGTACATTTATTCTACTAGTCTGGTTGGAGCAATGGTGGTTTGACGATTACAATCAAATAAGTGATAGTTGTGTATTATTTATCCATTCGTACGGTAAAGAATTGGTAAAGAGGGGTAATAAATAATAATAGATTATATCTTATTTGTAGATTTATTCATTGTCGCTTTTACCTTAGTTTGAGAACACGTATTTCTGTCATGAAAACTATTCATTTTAATAAGTGTGAAATAATGATTTAAAATTATCGAGACATGAAGTAAATATCTTATCAATAGTATTGAATGTTACTAAAATATACCATCCTTATTATCAATTCCTTTCATAAACTATTGTAATTCACATTAAATACAATATCTATGTAGGTGTTAGATGGTCTTGTGCGTGTTATGGTAAAGTGTAAGGCTATGAACTCAACTTATTCAAACAATCCTTTTTATATTGATGATTCGCTAATCACCATTGTTAATTAATTAATGGTGTAGTATGGCCAATTAGTAATCACTTAGAACTAAATCGAATGTCTCTGTCAAGAGGATTCGATTTTAATTTATACGCGGATAAGTCCACGGTCGAACATAAGGACACGAGTAATTATCCAATTCAATCTAGGTATTAAATATTTACTTCAGCAATCAAATAGTGATCTAGGTCAAATGAATGCAACACACAGAAAATGCAAGAATTTTCAAGACATTCTATGCATCTTTATTACATGAACATAATATATGTGACACAATGCAACACGCAATAAATAAAGAAGAACTCGATAATGCTCCTGATTA
Source organism: Ottelia alismoides (assembly GCA_037367405.1). Lineage (NCBI taxonomy): Eukaryota > Viridiplantae > Streptophyta > Magnoliopsida > Alismatales > Hydrocharitaceae > Ottelia > Ottelia alismoides. Next base: position 397,912 of record JAZKJV010008006.1, on the reverse strand, counting down.
ATCAATTGAACTACTTGTGAGATTAATTAAAACTTCATGAAAATTAAGGTGTCCATGCATCGATCAATCACAAACTATTTAATTCTAAAGTCATGACTAGATTGATTAGATAAATTGAGCTCTCTAAAAATTAATGTGTGCATTAGATGTAAAAATAGTAATCAATTACATTAAATTAAAGAGTATGAGAAAATCTTTCAAATGAAACCAATTTCGTTCAAAATAGGTAACATGTCCACAAGTTGTTAACTAAGAATTATAAGGTCGTTTTGTAATAAAAAGTAACTTATTACAAAACGATCCAAATAGGATTGAATCGTAAACAAACAAAACCCACCTAGATAAATAAGCAATTTCACCACAACGAGGACTTATCTGCAAATTGAATAAATCAAGAAGCGGGGCTACAAATATCCCAAAATCATGTATTGGAGGGACGTGACTTTTGGACTGAATTGAATAAGAGGATAAGTAGGGATGTTTATGTAAAAGCTACCGCCTCGCATGCATGGAACATGTGATCAGTCAGGCTTAAGCGCGGTACAAGTTCGAGCCACGTATTATCTGATGGTGCTTTGGCGCTAGGTTCAGGTTGGCCGAACCACGAGACTGAAGCAACGCTTTGGGTGGTGACGTGGTGCTCTAAGGACCATCATATCTCACCCAATTTGGGTGAATCCAACTGTGATTGCTACTCATCCTTGAGGAGTCCCCTTTAAGGGTCGTAGTAGTGAGGTTGGGCTCCGGCAATCCCCTACTCCATACTCTCTGCTCCTATGTTCCATATGAAGATCGTGAGACCTTTCTGGAGGCCCCACAAAGATGCTGGCGAGGCAACGAAGCTTGGGGACGGAGTGAGCCATGGGCTCGTTGAAGCGTAGTCGGAGCTTAAGGTCGACGAACACTTGGCTCCTCCTATTAGTGAGCCCTTTGCACACATGTAGATGTTAGACGCAAGAATGACACATCCATGAATCTAATGTGATGCTTGGAAGGTAAGATGAAGGCTCACGGAGATGATAGAATCAAGCCCTATGTGGGTTCCTCTTCCTTGCAGTAAGAAGAAGGTCACGAAGTGGATACAAAGATGGAGAAGTGAAGAAGAACCACTAGAGTATACATGTGGGTCAGTAGTAATCGACGATGATATGTTAAGTTTCAGATCGGATGTGAAATAGATGATGAATCTTATCCTAATCTAGAGCTTTGGTGGCTCCAAGGATCTTCACTTGACGATTCTGGTAAAGAATCGAAGCTCAAGCAGCCGCTTGTAGTGACTGCAACTTGATGTTAGCACCCAGGATCTTGTCGGACCAAACCACGATCTTCGTATCTCTATCTCAGCCTCTCACTATCACTAGAGGTGGAAGGATGCTCGGAGAAAGGTCCCGCAAGGGCATATGGCAGTTGAAGGTGGTAGAGGAAGGGTTTTTACAATGGAAGTGGTTGTTGGAAGATGGTTACACCGGCGGTTTCAACTGCCCATATGTGAGCGGCAGTTGATCGAAGATAGGAGTTAGGTGGTTAGCATGGATGACGATAATTCGAGGAAGAAGATGGCGGAATAATCCATAGGAGAAGAGATCTACAAACTGAAGGAGAAAATAGGGAGGAAGGAAATAGATTTAGAAAGTTGTAAACATGAAAGTTGCAGATCTCTATGAGATCTACATCTTTCATGTAAAAATTAGAGGAATCATCTATGCATAGGAAACATTTTTGCAAGTATTTTTAATTAATTAAAATAATTATTTTATATCTTTTGTTATTTTTTTTATTTTTAATATAAATATATATTGTTAAATTAATTATGTAGAATGTTAATCTAATTTTTGTTAGATTTTTAATAAATAAGAAACGCATAAAATATAAGAACAATAATAAGGTTATTTAATATGTAATAATTAGGGTTAGTTATTTGTAGCATAAATATTAGTAACTAATGTTAGTTGTTAGTTAATATTAATGGTTTTCTTAAGCTACAGATATAAAATAGATTAATAATGTTGATAAATCTAGGATTCGTCACACCCTATACTCAATCTAAGGTCATCCTCGAGGCATATAAATAAAGAATGAATTAGAGCATTAGCGAGTTAGTGAAATTCCTGACACGTGCATGTGAAGATACAATGCTTGATCATTCCATAACACGTACTTTTAGAGTTCCTAAAACTCTAAGTTGAACTGGGTCTTAAGTAAAAGGAATTCAACTTCTCTAATCATCTAACTCTCGAATTATACGCATATATAAGAGATATGACTTAATGTGTTGATTGTATTCACAAGAGTAGAGTCAAAATGCCACCTAAAGTTCTAATACAAGAGATTCTCCCCAGAACTCAACTTTCAACACTAGGGAATAAATCTAGTCTCGCTTCAATCCACCATCTCTTTAGTTTGTTGGGCTGAAACAATGTAGATGAAATGCCAGATGAAGGAGGGTATGGGATTGTGTCATTTCTTCCTCCCTCTAATTGGAACAAAGATTCTCTCAAGCACCAAATTAACTCGACACAAAATATATTTGTTGTTAATTAATGTGTCCGTCAAAAGAAGTTGAGTCGAGTGTACTTATTTTCCTGTGAATGCACCAAGGTGTGTCTCTTTTGAGTATCTAAGATACCTTGTATACCCAGACATGTATCATTATACGATACAGAACCCTTTTCGTGTACTAGACCGACTAATAAAAGCCTAAGAATTTGATCCAAATGGACACTTAAAAGGTTGGAGTGTCCGCCGCTAGTATAAGCTCTTTGATTTGATTTTGCAATGATGAGCTTTTCTCTTTACTATTTTTTACTTTTTTTCTTTTTTGCTAGCTCCATTGCCTTTACCAAGAATTGATAACATTGATTAACAAATTTAATTTAATTTCTTCTTACTCTGGTACTTAGGTTAATATATAGAGATTAGTATAAGAACATTGTTCTCATATTGGCTATGGTTGTTGACACTCTTGTCTTATGAAGCATTCATTAATTTTATCAGATCCTCAAGCATCATGGAATCAGGTCCAAACTCAAATCTCCAATCACAGTTCATCATGAATGCAGTCGTGCAAATGGGTGTTGGTCATATTGCTTAATGATAAGATTAAGCATGCAATATAGCACACAGATCTTTCTAACTACGGAATTATGAATTATTAAGTCTAAGACTCTAGTGATTAAGATTGGTTAACTCTAAATTGCTATACCTCATAAACCAAGTGTTATGAATCTCAACAACCTTGTTGTGAAGTGTGAAAGTGTCAAAGAAACATTGATTAATTAGTTAATAAGTTAATGAGTTAGAAAATTTTATTTGAAGAATTTCTATTGACGAAAAATAAGAACATGTACCCTTAAACAACACATCGCATAAAGAAACTGAAACACCATCACATAAACGAACTAACAAACATTACAAGAACAACACATGTGTAACAACACAACACTACTAGACTATAGCTTCTCAATCTTAAGCATCACACTTGAATCCACAGGATTTAAAAACACAAGCAGCGTTATGCATCACTTGCTTCCTACTCACAGAGTAAACATCAGAATAGGAAAGATCTTCATTGACTTGAAATATGAAACACCTCGAATGATGTCATTCGTCCTCAAAAGTAATATCCACATCAACATGGGAATACTCAAAATTTTCTAAATGCCAGTAAGATGTAACAAACCCTTTTATTTTGTAATAGATCCATGGGTTCACTTAAAGAGTAAAAAACTGGGCATATGAGGAAGACCTAACCTGTAATGAACATGATGTTCAGGCTTTTGGATGTCCTCAAGAAATAGTACAGGTTCCTCCATATCCAACTCTTCTAGTAACATATTATCTTCCTCAATAAGCATTACTCTTTTTAAAGAACTCTTTATCATCTTAATCTTCCAAAATATAGAGTTCACATCTAAACTATCTTCCATGATTTACTCTGCAAGGGACTAAGAGTAGGCAATCTTTTATAGCCTAAAGACTCCAACGATTCAAAAAGATATTTGCTACACCCAAGGCACCCCTTCGGAAAATTAAAATTCTCTTGAGAAACTGAAGTAAGGTTTTATTTTTATTTAATTATATTTTTTATCTTTTTTATTCTATTTTTTTAAGACTCTGTAACTATATACATAAAAAGAATGTATGCAGTGTCAAAATAATTTGTACCCCTTTTAAAATAATTTGTAAACCATTTTTGCAAATCGTGTAAATTAAATATAAAATTTTCCAAACATTTTACATACTAATTTTATAAATATTTCCAAATCTCCATACCCGGAGCTCATAATAAATATACAAACATGTGGAAGTACGAGCTATGGATAAAAAGTATATATGTAATACACACACACACACACCCGTACTTAGCTTGTGTTATATCCTTATTGCACAAAGTGAAATGAAAGACATAACTCGTGGTAAGCATAAAGAGGAAAGACAAGACAAGGACAAGAAACCTAGTCAGACCCCCTTATACTTAGGCTTTAAATAACCTAAGTATAGGGTGAAGGACATAGAAAAGGGTACAAAAGAATACAAACAGATATTAAAGAATAACATGGACTCGATCCCCCCTATACTTAGGCTGAAAATAGCCTAAGTATAGAGAATGAATGAAGGATAGAAGGATCGAGGAAATGACGATAGATAATCGAGACGAATATACATAAATAGGTTTGTGATACCCCCTATACTTAAGCTCTAAACAGCCTAAGTTAGGAGTAAGAAAGTAAATAGAGAATTGAAATTCTAAAAAGAATAGAGTAAGCGATAGTAAAAGAATAGATGAATATGCAAGATATTGAATTTGCTCGATCTGGATCTTCGAACTGTGATTTCATGCTCGTATCCTAAGTGTCTACAAAGTACTCACTTGGCATGAAGTCAATCGCCTCAACTGGAGTCAATCGTTCTTTGGATTCTATAAAGTGCTTCAACAGTTGTCCATTGACAAGGAAGGAAGGCATGCAATATGTGAGATCTGCTATCTATACATTTCCATTACTATGCATTTTTTTAACTATATAAGGACCCATTCATTTAGATTTTAAGTTTCCATGGAAAATCTTTAACTTTGCATTGAACAACCATATCTTTTATCCCGGACAAAGTTCTTACATCTAATATGCGAATCATACCACTTCTTAAATTTGTTCTTATAGATCAAGTTGTTGGCATCGGCTCGGTTGCGGATTTACACTAGTTCAGTGAGGTTTAGGTATCTACAAAGCGCTCTTAGGTGACAACTCTAATTAATCTTCTTTATTATCCACTAAGACTTGTGAATCAATTCAACGGACAAATGACACGGTTTACCGTATATCATTCTAAAAGGTGAAATGTCCAGAGGGGTCTTTGTAGACCGTTCTGTAGGCCCACAAAACTTCATCCAACAATTGGGACCAAGTCTTCCTATCATGACAGACTAACTTCTGCAGAATATCCTTCACTTCTCTATTTGAAACCTATACCATGTCATTTGATTGAGGGCGTTAAGGACTAGTCACTCTATGTTCAAACTTTTAGTCCTTAGGTAAAGATTTCATATCATTGTCCACAAAGTGGCTACCCCATTAGATATCGAAACTTTCGGAACCCCGAACCTTGAAATAATATGATCTTTTATAAACTTACAGACAATCCTACAGCCTGTTGCTCTGGTTAGGATAGCCTCCAACTACCTTAAAGATAATTAACCACTAACAATATGTAAGTAAATCCATTGCTATTGGGAAAAGGATACATGAAATATATGCCTCATACGTCAAATACATCACAGAAAATCATAAGTTGCATGGACATGTCATCATGATAACCAACTGTCCATCCCATCATTTGACAAATAGGGCATGACCATATAAAATCCATAGCATCTCGAAACAAGGTCGGCCAATATAATCCACGTTGGAGTACTTTGTGAGCGGTTCTTTTTCCCGAATGATGTCCTCTAGTGTCTAATGAATGAAAATATGTGAGGACACTCTGTTGTCCCTCTGAGGAATACACCTTCTCCAGACACAATCCGGTTGTTCAAAGATAAGGAACATATCCTCCCAATGGTAGTTCCTTGAATCCAACTTCATTCAACCAATACTGCTCCTATTCTAACTATGGGGAACTTGCTCGGAGACAAGATAGTTCACCATGTTGTCATACCATAGAAATGAATCAACCACACAGATTGACTCATATGTAAAAGTTTTTCTAATAGGCTTTGAATCAAGAGAATCCTTCAATTCTAATCGAGATAAATGATCATCCACTCCATTCTTGACTTTAGGTTTATCCTTAATTTCCAAATCAAACTCCTATAGTAACATAATCTACCTAACAAGACGTGTCTTCGTGTCCTTTCCCCTGAGATATCAAATGGCTATATGATCAGTGTATATTGTCACCTTAGAGCCCAAAATATAAGACCTGAACTTCTTAAGGGCTCAAACTACCGTGAGCATTTCCTTTTCATCCAGTGTTTTTTTTGTGTTCGATCTAAAACTTTGCTCTCGTAGTAAAAATGGAATCCCTTCTCATCGGTGTCCTAATATAGCTCCGATAGCATAATCTGGAGCATCAGTCATGACCTCAAAGGGAAGAGACCGATAAGAAGATTATAAAATCAACGAGTCATAAATCTTTCTTTTTAAGAGCTCAAAAACCCCAAGACACATGTGATATACAACGAACTATGTATCCTTTTTTGAGAATTCAGTTAGTGGTCGGTGGAGAATCACCAATTCATCATTTCATTTATTTTAGCTTAAAATCCCTTATAAAACACCCGTAGATATTAATAATTCTCACTTTTAAATAAAAGTCCATATCATATGTAAATATTGTATATATATCATTATTTTAACCCAAAATAAATAAATAAAGGCAAAATAAATAAATAAATAAGATTGTATATTTAATAAATACGTGCAGATCCTAACCTCTCGAAAGTAGGTCCTAATCGACAAGGAATAAAAAAGGAGAGATAGGGTATTTATCCATAAAAAAATCAAGAAAAAATTTCTCACTTGTATAGATTCATCATTGTACATATTGCCCATATCTCCTACTATTCTTTTTATCACCAAAATAACCTTAAATAAAAATATTTTCTTTTTGGAAATTACACACAAAAATAAGTTGTAAATAATAAAAATAATTACAAGAAGAAATCATGCATAGAATAATAATAACATCACTCTAAAAAGTCGTAAAGCGAAATTTGTCAGATCAATACCTTCTGCACCAAAACTCAAAGGAAACCAAACTCATTTTCTTAGTGTTCAAAATAATAAACTTTACAATGAAAGCAATTTCCTATAAAATCAGAGTTAAGATGTGAAAGTTGGCTTTTTGGAGTGTTATTGTAATAGCTATTTAAATTGTACATAATTTTTTTATTCTTTTATGTATTTCTTCGTATTTTTGCACATATTATATTTTTATTATTTTTTATATTATATATTATTTTTAAAATACAAATAAAAATCACATAATTAAAAAGAATAAAAAATAAAATAAGTATAGTTAATAGATATCATGTCCTATATTGTGCACACTCTTATTATATTTAACTTATTAATTATATTACAAAAATAAAATAAAAATATATTTAAAATCTTTAAATTATTTTGTAACTTAATAAATTATGTAATTATTTGTAAAAATAATTCATAAAAAAGTGATTTGTTTTATATACAAACATTTTCTATTTATTTATTTACCCTAACTGTTTAACTTATTTAAACTATTAAACATCACAAAAAATAAGTTTATTTGTTTATTGACATTATTTGTTTTCAAAACCTTTCAGTTTAAAGACATTTATTATTTATTATTATTATTTTTATTGACTATTTGGTCTTTTTTGTTTGTCTTCATGCGAGTCAGAGCTTCTGATTGGCTGACCCAGGTCTGTTGACTTGGGTCAACTCCCCCTTTGTACCCCAAAATCTAAATAACATGACCAACTATCCTTCTTCCCAAATTTCTCTTGCATGATATTCCCATCTTGCTTGATTCTTCTTCTCGAATAATCTTTGCACACCGGAATCTCATACCTGAATAATTTTTCGCAAATTTTGGTCTCCATTCGTGTGCCATTCTAATTTTAAATCCTTCTTCCACCTTCTCTATAATTACCCTCCCATAACCATTTTCACTCTCGGATCTATTTTTCTAACATTTATTCATCCAAGATCAATTCCAGAAGAGATATGAGGTGATGGTGAGGCTCCTCCTCAATCGAGAAAGCGAGATTTGGGCGGAGGATCGTGATCCAGTACGCCATCGAACGTGCACCGGTGAGCTGAGATTCTCTCACCTTCCGTCGTAGGATCGGGGACAAAACTTTGAATCAATTTAGGTTGATTTCAGCATTTAGTTTCATCGTTTTTAGTTCATTTTGTATCAATTCAGCAAATAGTAGATCCCCCACCGAACTGCTCGATCGGAGATCATTTACTTGATTTCATTCAAGTTCGATCTGCCCTTCACCATCGTTGTATATTTCTCTACCCTTCTTACGTGGTCTAACCCCCACATCTCACCCGGATCTGAGCTTTTGACCTCGCTTCGACCATTTCGCTGATCTATCCCACATCATTTTACCTTGTTTTACTCAATAAACTCCGTCATAGCATTGCCTCCGAGCACGTAAATAACTTGTAGATGCTAAGAAGCCATTTGGAGCTCAGATCGAGGACTTGGAGGTTGACTTGTATGCATAACTGAGATTTAGTTCGGGTACCCAATTAACAGGACCCGGACACTCTTTCCCACTCATATCAACGCGGAGGATGTCAGCATCCTCCTCATGCGATCAGGGAGCAGATTGGAGCACTTAGAGCAGAGATCGAGCCAATTCAACCTCCTTAGCTCGAACATTAAAGCAAGTTCTTCTAGCGGGCATCATCAGCGTTATATCAGGAACTGATATCCCAGATCTGATCTTAATCGTCCATTCAGCCTCAAAAAACTAGCTGTCAAATTAGAGCCTCAGATTCATATCTAGGTCATCCGATTCTCACATGACGCACGAGCTTCATTGCTGAAATAACACTCTGATCCTACATTTATTTTATTTGTAAATAAATCCAAAAAAACACGTGTCAACTTGAGATTTTGTGAATAATTGCATACACACCCTTGGTCGTTTTCTTAATTGTGTTCCGGTCTTGTATGCATAGATCCATGTGCGCCATCGCATGATCTTTGGAAAAACTACTATGAATTGATCGTTGTTTTTTATTATGATTTGGTCCCTCAATAAAACTAATCACGAACTTGTCCAATCCAATGTGACTCATGTATGCATTCATGTGTAGTTGTGGGATTTTGCACATTTCACCCTTTATTTCTTATTCTTGTTATCATCCAGTGCCATGGCTTAAAATAATTGAAATTTAGTCCCTCTTCCGCAGTTTAATTATTTTGTATTTAATTGTATTTAATAAATAGCTAATTAATTCTAAAATTTCCTAAGAAAATAGGTTAAGTTCATGCTAAGTTGTTTTATCACTCTTAAGTTTTGTTTTCAAAAAATTTTTGTTTTGTTTTTTAAAAATAAAAATTCCAAAAAATTGTATGTTTACATTAAAAAATCATAGAAATTCGAAAATACTATAAAAATTCTAAAAATACCAATTATGTCTTTTACTTTGTTTTATCATCTATACAAGTTTGTTTTGAAAATTTGTTCAGAAAATCATACAAAATGAAACAAAAAAACAAAAAACCATAAAAAAATTTATAACTTCTTTCAAAATTTTTTAAAAAAATACAAAAATTAGCTTGAATTAAAGATAGTAAAATTTGCTTCAAGTTGAATCAGATTTCCAGTATTTTTAAGCTTATCTAAATTTTAAAAATCCAAAAACAATAGCTTGAATTTACTTTGTATTCTGGTTCTTTTTTATTGATTTTAAAATTGTAAAAAACCTAAAAATTTCATAAAAATCACAAAACAATATAAAATATTATAAAGCACAAAAAGAATTTTATTCAGCTTTTTTTATTTTTACTATTTCTAAAAAAATACTAAAGAGATTTGATTTCCCCTGGTTTACATTTCTTAATTGTTTTTATTTAAAAAAATAACAAAAAATTTAAAACTAAAACCATTAAAAATTTAAAATATGAAAATATAAAAATAAAAAATTAGTAATAATACACAAAAATATAAAATAGTTTTTTTTAAAATACATAAAATAATAAAGAGAGAAGAAAAGAAAAGAAAAAGAATCCTTCATTATTTTTCATTACTTAACAACCCTCAGGTATTATTGCCTCCCTGAGTTCGATCCTGCATGCTATACATGTAAAATAGTGGCATTTCTCTCTAGCATTTTTGTTTTCCACTTGCTAGATAAACATTTTTTTATTTTGGGAGGTGTGGGTTAAAGTTAAACATCATTGAAATATTTCTTTGATAAGTAATTAAAACCCATAATTTTCACGAATAATCACATGGCATCGTTGTTGAGAGGTACGATAATGGTAGTTAGGACTCTTTTTTCTGCGACTCTTGGTTGTTTGTTTGATATTTCATTTCATACGTTTACTTGTTTTTATTTTCAGTCATTTTCTGCTTCATTTTATTTTCTCTTATTTTTTGACACATTTCTTGTTTCCCTTTATTGCGAGGGTCCGATGAGCGAAGACAACAATCCTAGGAGCACTGATGCACTCGAGCGAAGCGGAGTTCATCATTTCTTCATTGATCGACATGAGAGAGCAATTAGGGAGAAACTGAGGAGTGGAAAACACTTTTTAGCATTTTTTATTTATTTTATTCCATTTTTTGTAATTAAACTGTAATAATTCTTTTGTCTCTTTCTCTTTTTATGTTTTCTATAGAGCCATTATAACTGGTGCTTGTAGGGGTCTATTATACCAAGTGGCAGTGTGCTTGGGGGACCCATCGGTTTCGTTTTTTGTCTTTTATTATTATTTTTATTGTTTGATCTTTCTAAAATTCTTTTTCTTTGTTTTATGCGCTTGATCCCTTAGTTGTAGGTTTTTATTATTTTGGTTGAGGCGGATGAATAATAGGTCCAAACGCAATAGTATTTTCATGTTTCTGTAGTTATATTTGTAGTTGGACTTAGTCAAAATAATTAGTGCTTACCAATAATAGAAATTTTTGCTAGGACAGTTCTTGCTTGCATTTTCACATAGGATAGATTTTATTTCTATGTGCAGATTATCCTGCATGTAGATTGCTTGTAACATGTATGCATTTCTATCTTTGCAATCAGCACTGATTTCGTCAAGCATCATCTTTTTTGACTTCCTTCCCCTGTTTTTCTTAATTAGCATAAAAAGAAAATTGAGAATTTTATTAGGCAGTATTATTCAAAAATTACTAAAAAAAGTGATAACCTGAGTAAAGTTGAGACTGCTAAATTGACCCGAAAATAAATATAATGATTCATCTTGTATTGAGGAGAGTAAACCCTCATTTCTTACAGGTACTTACCTCCAGATAGAGTGTGTGAGGATGTACCCTTAAGGATAGAGCACAAATTCTTGGACTTGTGCCCTAAGCACGTGTATATCACTCTTCGGTACACGATCACTATTGTCAACATGCCTCAGACTATAGAAAATCATTTTGGTGCAGTTCGACTCTTATATCCCTTTGGGCATGATATAACTCAGTATCTCGCGTGATGGTACCATTGTTTGGAGAGGTTTTAGGATTTACATTGGGTGACGACATCACCCTATGTGTCTATGTATAAGTAGTTGTTTGATTCACTAAAATAAAATTGAAAAGATAAAATACTGAACTCTTGCGATCTCCAATTGTGTTCAGTTGGTAGAATGAGGGTTTGGTTTGTGTTTGTTTGCTTATAATAAAGATCCTTCTGCGCACTTCACGCCTTCATTCACCTTGTTCTTCTTATTTGACATCATGATCTCGCATCTTCCTTTTTGATAACCAAAGATGTACGATTGTCGTACATTTTGTTTGGACTTTACGAACCTCTCTTTGTACGCTACTGTCAATCGTCTTCACTTATTTAGGACAATTCTCTTCCCGAATAAACTTCTTTTTGTACATTACTGTTTTTTTCTACCAATAAATTCCTAGTTTGAGATTGTCTCTAATCTCAAACTATCATTTGAGATTCCATTATTTCTGAGAACTGATCGAGTACCTTGCCCATTTTTAGATACTAATCTAGAGGACTTGGTGGAACCCAAGGGAAAGGCCCCACTGGCAGACCAGTCTAAGATGAACAACACAATGTTGCCTTCCATACAGGCCATCCAGGCAAAGTTGACTGAACAAGCCAACATCCATGCCAGATTGAAAGATATGATCTTAGAGATGAAGAATACACAAGGAGAGAGGAGGATGAGTAACAGAGAGGAGGTGGGAATGGGGGAGGAGATGAGCATCGTAGAGTAGATCCCGTTGTTAAGCCAGATAGAGTTGTGGCCGAGCTCACACTTAGAGATGCCTATAACCTAGGAGTATAACACTTAGTTACATGGATACAGATTCATGTGGTTCATTGACATTTCGAGTTGAAGCCCCAACTATACCTTTACTCCCCATATTCCATGGTCTTTAATGAAGAACCTTGCATACACCTCCAGCAGTTCGACCATATATGTGGTACCATGCACTGTTCTAATATTTTATTAGAGGTAGTGAAGATGACAGCTTTCCTCTTCAGCCTTATGGATACGACACTCTATTAATCAATCATTTTGGAAGGGTGGTTACGTCGTGGGAGGAGCCGAGGTCAGTTTTTCTAGGTAAATATTATCCCCTAGGACAATTGAATCAGATGCGGTCGCTTATAGCTAACTTCTCCTAGATGTCCCATGAGCCGATTCACGAGGCATGGGAACGATTCAAGGATTTGATGGATAAGTGACCCCGTCATGATATACCAAAGACTAGACTAGTATAGAATTTCTCTGGGGGTTTGAGTTCAGAGAACCATAGATTGGTAGATGCCGCTTGTGGGGGTTCTCATTTCAACAGAGACGAGGATGTCCTATAACCTATATTCGAGGAAATGACGAAGAGATCTGCAGCTCTATCTTCTTCCCACACATTTCAAAAGCATCCTTTATCTTCTACTACACCCCACAAGGTCGTCAACATGATGACATCTCGTGATGTGGATAGGGTGCAAAGTTCATATCTGACCATTATTGACAATCGCCTATTAAAAGTAGATGTAATAGAAAAGCGATTACAAATAACTTGAGAAATTATAAGTGATCGAGCAGAGGACAAAGGTACTGGATAAGCTGGATGAGATTACGAAGCATCTGAAGCTTCTTGTAAGTATCATCAATGCATGCCAGAGTTCGAGTGCTGCAGCCGATACTTTTGTCCCTGAGTCATCTTCTTCTACACTAGCACATTAGAGTGGCGGAGCACCTCCTACAGTTCATCACGTTTACTACATGCAGACTCCAGACAAGGTTCAACAACAATATACTCCAGCATACATAGTTTCCTACTACCAGGAGCCTCCACATTTTTCTGAGCCACAATTTCCACCTCCACCTCACATCCAGGAGGTGAATGGTATTTGGAGAAGCCCTAAGCACAGCTAGAATCATCCACCAGGGTATGGACAATTGGTTTCCCAGGCCAATAAGAGGCCAGTTCATTAGTTTCAAGGTTTTTTTTTGAACCAGAAGAGGGGGAAACACGCATAGGTGTCCGCCCCAACATTAGTTTCAAGGTGGTAGGTCGCACAAGTTTCAGCACAAGCAACCATAATCTCATTTTATGTTTCCACCACATTTCTAGACATGGCGACATGGATATCAGTAGACACATCCTGCTTATTCATATCAGTCACATTATCATCAACAACATGCATAGTTTTCTCATCTTCCTCCTCTTTATAATCAATCATCATATTCTAGGTACCAGCATCCTCCTCACTACCAGTATCAAAGACCTCCAGTTGTTGAGCAGCCATAGGTACCCTCGGTGAACCTCGTACTGGTACCTAACACATTTAATGAAGAACATGTGCAACATCAACCAGAGGCTTGATGACCTGACAACCATGAAGACACTCGTACCAGCTCACGTTGAACTCAATCTCAACAAATTTAGATGCAATAAGGAGCTGGTAGAACATAATACAACCATTCTTGAGACATGTATGCCTTGTGATTTTTCACGTTATCTAATGATGTTACTCTCAGGAGCAGTAAGAGACTGCAGTCGCCGGCATCGTTGGGATTGGGCAATAAAGTCGTTGATCGGTCATCATCTTCTTCCTCACTTTCTTCATCTACTGAGCACATATCCAATGTTGCAGTTCATGGAGGAGAAACACCGCCACCATCCATCAAAAAATTCCAAAAAGACAATGACGGAGATGCAAAGCCAAGCCATTTTTGGAGGAGAGCATACCCATCGAGGAGTCTTCTTTATCAACAACAGATATAACAGTTCGAGTTGCTTTTCCTTCTTCTTTACCTATTATGGATGATACTGTATGGACTGATTATTATCATTCATGTGTACATGATGATTAAGATTTGAATAAAAAGAATGAGAAGTTTGATGTTTTTTCCGATTCTGTTTATTTTCTGGATGCATTGAATAAAAACAAAAATATTAGAAAACTTTAAACAATACCATCTGATCTTATAGTGTAGAGATACTTCAAAAAATATTTTTAAGATATGCCGCTCCTAAAGGCCATGGATTATATGCCCGCGGTCAAACATGGAATGAAAGAAGCATGTTTTGGAAGAGTCAACCAAAGTAGAATCGACGCAAGGCGATAGAGAGGCATGTACTGACCATGGCCACCATTCATGCCATCAGCAACCTCCTGCCTAAAAAGAAAGACAAAGGATTGCTTTACATCTGTTTCCATATATCTGATCAGAAGTTTGATCGTACTCTACTCGATAGTGGATCATCCATCAATCTTATGCCGACCCCGCTACTTAAAGATTTTGGGTTGGGCCTCTTAGATCAATTGGGATGATCTATCAGTTTGCTGATAGATCGATCAAGAGACGAAGGGGAATTCTAGAGGATGTTAACGTAATGGTGCAAGGAGTGTAATTTCCAGTGGACTTCATTGTCCTAGACATGGACACCTCAGCACCGTTACTCCATACTCCAATCAAATCTGGTCAACCATTCCTTTGAATAACCAAAGCAGTAGTAGATCATGATACTGGAGAGATAACCTTTCACTCCTACATTGAAAATGTTAAGATGGAGATGATCTCGGATCTGAAGTCGTCGCTACCAACATCGGATGAGAGAGAGCCCGTTACACCTTAGTTAGAGGATTGTGATTTTCTAGCTAAGATTAGAGACAGAGAGTTATTTATATATTACATTGATACCCAGGAATTCAATTCTCGAAAGAAAACCTAAAAAGCACAATCGACATTAACTCCACGTCTATGATTCTGAGTTGTATGCCGATGGGTTATCTGAGTTATTTGCTGATGAGTTTATTGAGTTTTTTGAGATTTTTGATGAGTCATCCCATTCTAGCAGAGAGAGTTCATTGTAGATTTATTTGAGATACCACATATTGAGCCTATTATAGCCATGATGGAAACTTCACCGGTGGTAGATTATTCACCTTACACCAGTGCAGTTTCTGAGGTTGTTATATAATAGATTCAGACCCCACCTGAGCTCAAAGTTTTGTCATCAATACTGAAGTATGCCTTCCTTGCGGGTGCACCCCAAATGTTTCCAATCATCATCAGTTCGCAGTTGACCGACTGCAAGGCAATAGAATAAAATATTTTAGATGTCTATGTGATTAATCCAACATTGCGCTTGCATCATATCTACTTAGAGATGGCAACAAATCGACCTATGAGTTTCAGTGTCGTCTAAATCCTAGTTTCTGGAATGTTGTCATGAAAGAGATCATGAAGTGGAGATACGTTGGCTTTATATCCCGTTTCTAATTTCAAATGGATCAATCCATTTCATGTGGTCCCAAAGAAAACCAAGATTACAATTGTGATGAATGATCGTGGTAAGGAGATTCCGACCCGAGTACCCACCTCATGGTGTGTCTTTTAGATTACCAATGTCTGAACTCATTATCCTAGAAAGAACACTTTCTGATGTCCTTTATTGACCAGATCATCGAAAGATTGTAAGGGAAAGAGTTCTTTTGTTTCTTAGATGGATACTCATGGCATAACTAGGTTGCAATCTCTCCCAAAGATCACGAGAAGACTACTTTTACTCGCCAGTTTGTCACCTACACCTTTAGATGGATGCCTTTTGGATTGTCTAATGCTCTAGCTACATTCCAGAGGTGTATGTTGGTCATGTTTGCCGACATGGTAGGTAGTTTTCTCGATATCTTTATGGATGATTTCTCAGTTTACGGTGATAGCTTATTTAAACTGAGTACTTCAGCATTGTTGTGAGGTAAACTTAGTGCTCTTGTAGGAGAAGAGTCACTTTATGGTGACTAATGGGATTGTACCATGCCACGTCATCTCCAAACATGGTATGGAGATTGACCCAACCAAGAATGATGTAATCTCCAAGCAAGAGCTGCCGACGAATTTGAAGCAGCTGTGGTCATTTCTTAGACACAATGGATTCTATAGGTGATTCATAAAGGACTTCAGCAAGATTGATAGACCATTGATTGAGCTTCTATGCAAGGACAGTGAGTTTATTGTTGAGGAGAAGGTCCTCATTGCATTTCATCAAATGAAAGACTTGGTTACTAGTGCTCCTGTCCCACAACCACCTGATTGGTCTCTACCTTTTGAGATTATAATGGACGCCTTAGATTATACAGTTGGAGCTATTTTAGGGTTGAGAAGGGATTGAGTATTGATGAATCTCATATTCATCACTTTAAAAATGATAAATTAAGCTTAAATCCCTAAAAATCATTGGCATTTATTCATGCATTATGCATAATTAGCATTCATGCATTTTTTGATAAGAATGGCATTTTATCACTTATTATTGCACAAAATAAGAAGCCAAAAATCACAATCCAATTGACTCGTAAATAGCCTAACTTCCCCGATTTTTAACTAATTTATGCTAACTCCAATTGACCTGGAACCACCTCCATTGTGTACATATTGCTAACAAGAATAGATAAAAAATACAAAAAACACTAACCTAAATAAGTGGACCAAAAGCCCAAACCCTATTTCTAGGATTTCAGGACTAAAACCTTGATATCTTTCCCATCCAGTGTATGTTTTGATCCTACTCATTTTTGAACTAATGTACATTCAAATACCTTCAAAACAAGATCAAGTTCAAGTAAATCAGAGCTCATATGTGAAAGGTGGGTTTTGGGCCTCTTTTGTACCTTTTGTATTTTAGCAGGTTTTGACCTATTATTTTATGTACGTAATTAACCTTTTTTATTTTATTTCTTTTTCATTTATTTTCGTTGATCAAAATTTTATTAAAATGCATTAAAAACCAAATCCAAACTGAGCTTGAAATCAAAGAAACTATATGAGTCTGAGTCTTCACTAATTGTCTGTACAAAAATTATCATTTTTATGTTTTATTTTATTTATTCTTTTTCTTAATTAATAAAAATACAAAAAATTATATTAATTGTAAATATTTATCTTTAATTTTGTCATATTTTTTCGGATTTTTATCTGGTTTAAAAATGACAAAAAATTATAAAACCCAAAAATCAAGGTATTCTATGTACATGGGATACCCCAAAAGTATCACTTTGTGCAAATGATCGATTTTGATTTTGATGTCTTCATAAAAATTG
Organism: Ottelia alismoides; assembly: GCA_037367405.1. Lineage (NCBI taxonomy): Eukaryota > Viridiplantae > Streptophyta > Magnoliopsida > Alismatales > Hydrocharitaceae > Ottelia > Ottelia alismoides. The sequence goes on along the minus strand of JAZKJV010008006.1, from coordinate 380,165 downwards.
TAGATCTCATCGAGATGAACAACTTCTGTAAATTTTTTTTGATATGAGGTCATTGATTATTTATTTCTGATTTATCATTGTCATTTATTTTCGAATTTTCTGAAGGTACCACGTGGCCGCTCCCGGAGCCACCACGTGGCACCCATTTTTGAGCTTTTTAAATAAGTTTTATTTAAAAATTTTTAAAATTTAAAAAATTAAATAAAAAATAAAAAAAACAATAAAACACGTGGCACGATTTGGGCCACCCGATCTAGGTCAGACGACCCCAAATCATCTTCCTCCTTTCCCAGTCTGGGGCGCATAGGCAGTGCCGCCCGTGATTTCGCAGTCGCTCGCCCGCGAATGCCAACCATCACCTTCCAATTCGGTCAGTCGCCGATTCCCTCTTTAGCTGCTACGATCTCACGACGCCCCTCATACCGATCAGATTGACATCATCTCCGATCCTTAGAATATCGTTAAATCCATAAATCGAGTCCAATCCCCGATCACCTCCTGAAAATCCCATCGACCACATTCTTGATTTGACCGTCCGCCTTCGCCTTATTTAAGAACCTCGTCGCTCCTCGTATCCTTTATATGTCGATACCTTACATACACGAACAAGGGACACCGGTGGTGAAAGCCCGGTGCCCCTTCAACAATGAGATCTGGCCTTTCCAGCGGTCGTTGCAGAACGACATCCTCTGTGGTGGGATGCCCAGCTCCGGTCGTTGCACTGTCGAGCCAGCGATTTGCGCCACTACTCCACCTTCAATCTTCCAACACTTCATCGACATCAACAACTTCGCCCCGATCGCTCACTGGAGTCGTCTCTCCTCTACCGTGCAAAAGAAATGGACACCCGCTCCGTCAAGGACTACGCCTTTAGAGCTTCATCCTCAACGACCAGGAACACGAGCACCGCTCCGCTACCAGTGGTTGAAGGTCAACCGCCAGAGATGCTTAACCTTCCGTTTCTCTGCCACGGGCTTTGGCGTCAACCCCAACGCCTCCAGCCTTCAATTCAGAGCATCTCCCTGCCAGCGGTCTTCGGACATCAAGCCACCAGGGAGGTGCTTCCAGTCTTCGCCTCACGCAGAAGATCATCCTTCATCAGCTATTGTCGACCGCACGTCACCGAAGCAACCCCCAACTCCTCCGCGAAGGCCACAGCACTGTCGCACCACCGTTTCCATCGCTAGAGCCGGGCTCAAACACCGAGGCCCTCGCGCACATGCAACACATGTGCGTTGGGGGAACTTTGCAAAGAAGCCACTGGACTCCCGCGTATTTTCTTCCACCCCGCCGTCCAGAGGGCATGTGTGAATTTTCTACGTATCCACCCAGGAGTTCTGGTAATTTTACTTTGACCCATCCCAATACAATTGTTATATTTATTGAAATATTGTAATTACACAAATACCCTTGTGTTCTCCTTTCATTTTGAACATCTATATTGATTTTTTTATTATCCAAAAAAAGCATGATGTTTTTCAATTAATTCTCTACATTATGGCATATGTTTGACATTTTTGTGATATGTGGTTAATTAATAATAAATGATTTTGTGAAAAAATGCATATTTTGTCCATTCTATGCTTGAAAATTCATAAGTAATTAACCATAGCTTTAAAAATTGTCTAAAAATCGTTGATTCGAGGGTTAGTCGTGTTTAACATCGTACCCAAAAAGAATTAATTTTCATACATGGTTTGCTATGTAAAAATTATTTTGTGAATTTCAATCTTTAATTTTTTATTAGGTATTAAATCTAGTATTTTTGAGGTTTAGGATTTTTCGGAGATCGATCACCTAGTGTTAAATCTTGGATAATTTTATCCCTTGAAAATAATTGTGTTTAATATTTATTATAATTAATTATTGAAATTCATTATATTTGCATTCATAAATTCATAAAATATTTTTCTTGCATCCAAAAACTCCAAAGAAAATACAGTGCATTCATTTCATTATTGCTGTCGTCTTGGCCAAGTTTCATATTTTTCATATATAACTAGATTGATATTTACATTTTATAATATACAATTGGCTTCATTTACATGTTTGTATCCCAAATCGCATTAAAAATACAAAAAATATCCTCTCGAAAATCGTACACGAACTTTGATAAATAAATTCCTAGGTTGTTCCTTTGCCTCCTTGAGTTCGACCTTCGGACTTGCCCAAGTAAAATAAGCATTAAACCACTTTGAATAAAATTGATTCATTTATTGTGGTTAATTTCTTGACCGATTCCGATTGCCCCACAATGACAATTTCAACATTAATTTAAATGCTCGATAATTCTTACAAGTTAACAAGGGCATTTTTAGACTAGTCAAGTACCATTTGCTATACACTATGCTAGTAAGACTCTCAATGATGCACAAAGGAATTACATCGTTATAGATAACGAGGTGCTAGTGGCGGTGTTTTCTTTAGAGAAATTCAGATCGCACCTACTTGGTTATAAAGTGATTATTTATACGGATTATACTACCATACTGTATTTATAGGCTAAGAAGGATGCCAAATCACGCCTTATCATATGGATACTTCTTCTCCAGGAGTTTGATATGAAGATTCGAGATAAACCTGGAGTAAAGAATGTTATGGCATATCACCTTTCTTGGATTACAGATGAGAAATCCCATGAGCAACTACTACTTCTTATTACAGAAACCTTTCCAGATGAAGCAATCTTGTCTGTTGACTCACTTACATGGTACCCTGATATTGTGAACTATCTTGTCTCCAAGAAAGTTCCACAAGATGGGCCCAAATTGAAGGTAGAAAAGTTATTGTCAGAGATTCATTTCTACCAACGGGAGGATCCTTACCTATTTCACGAGGGTGTGGATTGTATTTGGAGTAGGTGTATTCCTCGAGAGGAATATATCAGTATGCTTGAGTATTGTCATAGTTTAGGCTGGTTGGCATCATTCAGGGAAGCGCACAACATTAAAGGTTCTACAATGTGGCCTCTGGTGGCCAACTCTATTTAAGGATGCTAAAGATTATGTGAAGTGTTGTACTGATTGTCAGAGAATGGGATGAACCATTGGTTCCAAAGATACAATGCTCCTCAATTATATCCATATTTCAGATGTTTTTTATGATTGGGACATTGACGTCGTGGGCCCATTCCCTATCAGTCAGGGATTTTAGTACATCCTGCTTGTCACGGATTATGTTAGTCATTGGGTGGAGGTTATCCCCTCTCGAGCTGCTGATAGTCATATGGTTTGTCACTTTCTCAAGTACAACATTATTGCACGACTCTGGATTCCCAAGATTCTCATTTCAGATGGAGGAAGCTACTTTATCAATAGAGAGGTTAGAAAGCCAGTTAAGGAGTACAACATTGAGCATCATGTTGCATCTCCTTAACACCCACAAACTAATGGCTTGCCTGAGATTTCAAATAGGGAGATCAAGACTATTCTTCAAAAACTTGTACATCTGGATAGGAAGAACTGGTGGTAAATACTTGACTCGATTCTATAAGCTTATCATATAATGTACAAGTCTCCATTGGGTATGTCTTCCTATAGATTGGTTTATGGAAAGCCTTGCCACTTGCCAGATGAGTTAGTTCATAAATCTTTATGGGAAATCTGTGTATGCAACTTGGACTATCATAGAAAAAGACAACGTAGGGAAGTGGATCTAAATAGAATGCTGAATTTATAAATTCTGCTTATGACAACCGTTTGATGTTTAAGGAGGAAGTCAAGAGATGTCATGATAGACACATTAGGAGGAAGATTTTTGAGACTAATCAGAAGGTGTGGTTGTTTGATGTGAAAGTGAAGTTATTGATTATCAAACTCAAGAGCAAATGGTCATGACTATTTATAGTGAGAGTTGTGCATGACAATGGTAGCATTGTCATTTCTGAGTTGTCATTTGATGCACAATCATTTGTGGTGAACAGACAGTAGCTAAAGCCATATCTAGATCATGATACATTCCTGTACATTGTGGATTCTATTTATGTGATATCATACGATGATTCTTTGATTTCTTCTGCGTTCGATACATGAGCTGATTTGTCTTGTATGTATTCCTTTCGTTTTATTCTTTCTTTCTTCTGTTTTTATCATTCACCTCTTTTCCGTGTGTGTGCGCTATACTTAGGGGAGGCGAATGACTTGAGTTGTCCCATTTTCATCCCATTTCATCGCTCATGTTGTTGCTTATACTTAGGAATCTTTTACCCTAAGAATAAGGGGAATGATGTCATTCATTTCATTCTGCTTTATTTTCTTTTGTTCTCTCGCTTGCCCTTCAACTTGTTGATATTCTTTTGTATACTTAGGACCCTTTTACCCTAATTATAGGGGAGGGCGAGTAAGTTGAGTCGTTGAGTTTGTTCATTATTTCCCTCGATCTTCCTCATTTGTATAGTCTTCTATACTTAATATTATTTGATCCTAAGTATAGGGGGAACATCGACTTCTTTTCGTTTTATTCTTTATTATTTGAGTCGTTGTATCATAAGATTCTTTTCACTTTTCTATACTTAGCATGAGTTATATCTTCCTTTGTCGCTTCTTGGTCATTACGAGGACATAGTTCAAGCTAACTATAAGGGTATTGCATATATTGTATATATACTTTAGCAATAACTCGTATGTTTATTTGTTTAATAATATAGCTAATAAAATTGAAAAAATTATTATTGTAAAAAGTTTGTAAAAAATCTTTTGTAAAATATTATATTTTTTGTAAATAATTTTAGAAACTCTTTGTAAAAATCTTTGTAGGTTTTTTTAACTTTTTGTAAAATATTTGCAAAATCAATTTGGTTGTAAATGTTTATAAAACTATCTATCATATATAATTTTTACTTTTTAAATTATTTATAAAATATTTGAAAATAAAATGTTTGGAAAATTGGTTTGTAAATTATTTTTAAAATAATTGTAAAACTTTTTGTAAAATGTTTTGTAAAATATTTTGTAAATTTGTTTGTAAAATCTTTTGTAAATTAGTTTGTAAAATTATTTTCTCATATTGTATATAAATAATTTGCGTATAGAATATGCATATAACTGGTTGTAAAATTCTTATAAAAAAGACATGTAATAAATTGTAAAATATATGAATAAAATTCCTTTGTTAATAAAATCTTTGCATAAGAGTTGTTTATAAAACTTGTAGATAAAACTCCTTAATAATATATGTATGTAAAATTTTTTTATTAATAAAAGCCATCTTATAAAATTTGTATATAAAACTTGTAAATAAAATTCTTTTTGTAGATAAAATTCTTTTTGTATAAATTGTGTACAATTCTTGTATATATCTTACATAAAACACTTTGTAAAATATGTTTAAAATTCTTGTAAATTATTATAAATACTTCTAATCCACTAAGTATATAAAAATGTATAAACAATGAGAAAGTATAAAATCCATAAAAAGTTTCAAAAGTTCTTTAAAAATCAAATAAAAAGTTTAAATCAGAAAATTCTTCTCGAAAAAATCTTGCGTTTGCATTTTTCAGAATGTTATTGATGCCCAAACTAGCCCAGAATAAAGTCTGGAGAATGGACCTTGGCTAAGACCTTAATCCACATAATTTCAGAGGAACCTTATCGGAACTAGAGTTGAGAGTTTTCAGGTCACAGCAACTTAATTCTTTGGATCCATAAGACTATGATCAGATGTCATCTTGACTGGTCTACGTATAACATTTCATACATATGCATGATTCTTTTAGATAGTAACCTAACTTGGACAAGCACTTTGCACGTAGCTCAACACAGATGAGGTGGTGCATAGTAGAATCCTCTAGTAAGAGATGCACACGAATGGAAATATACACATTCACTTTGAGTGGTCAGTGTGCCCCATCCTAGTCCAGTGGCATGGACATCTGAAGACATGAACTGTGGGTTGAAGTAAAGCTTCGGATGATGGACGAGCTGGAACAATTTTTTAAGACCCCAAAACATGGGCAGAAAAAAGATCCTATATCTGTTGGGGCACAAAAAAGGTTAATGCATTGCAACAATATTTTCCACCAAAAATAAGTAAAAAATATATGAAATACAAATACCAAAAATGATCACAATAGTCCAAGCTTCAAAGTACCTGCAGATTTTCGTGGAGACTCGGCTACACTGACTGACTTCACAAGGAGATGTGGCTACACTGGCCACACTCCAATTCTTTTCTTATTCTTCTAAATTCTCCTCCATTTTATTATGGATACAACACATACATGGACTTAGAAGGAAATACCAAGCTCCTTGAGAAAAGAGTAGCTAGACAGAGGAATTAGGATCACCTTGCTAAGAGAAGGATGTTCTTTGTCATTTCAGATGTGGAGAGCTATATATCCTATATACAATACAAGTAAGATTCATAGTAATTAGAATTCGCATATGAGAACTTATTCTGACCTAATTGTCGAGGCAAACTAAATAGAGAATGTAGAACTTAAAGGTTGTTGAGTCTTAAATCCTACTCCCAATGCGTTTCACCAAACAAACAGTCTAAAGGTCCGACCGACCTTTATACTTTGATTTTATAAAGAATAGTTTAAAAAAATGTTCTAAATTCTTTCTTTTTCTTTTCATATTTTTTCTTTTTAGCCACTTATTCTTCAAATAAGTGTTTGCTAAGGGACTAACAAAGGAAAAGTATAGGAGGGTGATGAATCACTAATCCATCATCTTTATTCATTTATTTTAGCTTAAAATCCCTTATAAAACACTTGTAAATATCAATAATTCTCACTTTTTGAACAAATTCCAGATCATTTAAAAATATTGTATATTTTTGTCATTAATTTAACCCAAAATAAATAAAAGAAAAAAAATAAGATTGTATATATGTAATAGATACAGGTTAATCCTAACCTTAAGAGTATGTCAAGACTTGACCTAATCAACAAGGAATAAAGTAGGAGAGATAGGGTCTTTATCTATAAAAAATCAAGTTGGAACTTGTACACAAAAATAAGTTGTAAATAATAAAAGTAATTGCAAGAAGAAATCCTGACAGAATAAGAATAACAATACCATGAAAAAGTCGTGAAGCAAAACTTGTCAGATCAATATCTTCTCCACAAAAACTCAAAATAAATGAAACTCACTTTCATTGTGTTCAAAATTAAATAAGCTTTAAATGAAATTTATTTCTTAAAAATCAGAGTTAAGATGTGAAAGTTAGCTTTTTGGAGTGTTATTGTACTATGTGTCTATATTGTACATAATATTTTTATTCTTTTATTTATTTTTTATATTTTTTACCATATTATATTTTTACTATTTAGAAAATATTGTATATTATTTTTTATAAAATGCAAAAATATTTAAAAAAATCAAAAATAAAATAAGTACATTACTACTATAGATATCATGTACCTATATTGTACATACTCTTAGTATATTTAACTTATTAATTTAACTCAAAAAATAAGGTAAAAAAATATTTAAAATCCTTAAATTATTCTATAAATTAATAAATCTAATAATTATGTCATTATAAAAAATAATATTAAAATTTTATTTGTTGAATACATAGGTATTTTTACCCATGAATAAAGTTATTTATTTATTTTACCCTATTTATTTAACTTAAAATTTTAAAAATCACTAAAAATAAGTTTATTTATTTGTTAACATTGTTTATTTTCAAAATCTTTTAATTTAAATCCATTTAATACTAATTTTTTTATATATTGACTATTTTGTTCTTTCGGTTTGTCTTCTTGTAGGACAGATCTTATGATTGGCTTACATGGGTCCATTAACCCGGGTCAGCTCCCCCTTTAGACCCAAAAGTCTGAATAACCGGTCTGGCTACTCTTCTTTCCAAATTTCTCTTGCCTCATCCTGTTACCCATCTTACTTGATTCTTCTTCCCGAATAATCATCGCCCACCAGACTCTCACGCCCGAATAATTTTTTTCGCAAATTTGGCCTCGTTTTGTGCCCCATTCTAATTTCAAATCCTCCCATCACCTTTGTATATAAATACCATCCCATATCCAATTTTGCTCCCAAATCCATTTTTTCTACCATTTATTTATCCGAGATCGATTCCAGGAGAGAGTTGAGGTGACATTGATGCTGCTCCACGATCGGGAGAAAGAGAGTTGGGCCGAGGATCACGATCCAATATGTCATCAGACTTGCACCGGCGAGCTGCACTTCTCCCACCTTCCGCCCTAAGATCGAGGCTAAAAACTTCCATCTCCACCATAGGTTTGCATATAGTCATTTTAGTCTAGTTTCAGCATTTAATTTCATCATTTTTAGTTTGTTATTGATTCATTTTACTATACTATAGATCCCCCTTCGATCTGCTCGATCGGAGGTCGTTTACTCGATTTCATTCCATTCTGATCCCCCCTTCACCATCATTGTATATTTCTCCACCCTTCTTACGAGATATGACCCTCAGATCTCATCTGGATATGAGCTTTCGACCTCGCTCCGACCATTTCATCGAAGGTCGATTCATCTGACATCATTTTACCTTTTTTTGCTCAATAAACTTCGCCGAAGCATCGCCTCCGAGCATGTGAATAACTTTTCAGGTGCTAAGGAGCCATTTGGAGCTCAAATCGAGGACTTGGAGTTTGACTTGTATGCATAACTAAGATTTAGCTACATGTCCCCGATTAATAGGACCCGAACACTCTTTCCTTCTCAGATCATCGCGGAAGGACGCCAGCATCCTCCTCATGCGATTTGGGAGCAGATCAGAGCACTAAGAGTTAAGATTGAGCCGATTCAACTTCCTCAGCTTAGACATTCAAGGGAGTTGTTCCATCGGGTTTCATTAGCGTTGATGAATTTTAAATCTCCCAGATCTGATTCTGATCATCCATTCAGCCTCAAAAATCAAACATCAGATCAGAGCCTTCACTTTAGATCCAGGTCATCCGATCCGCATGTGACGTACAAGCTTCATTGGTGAAATAACACTCCAATCCCTACATTTATTTTATCTGTAAATAAATCCAAATAGAACAAGTGTCAGCTTGAGATTTCATGAATAATTGCATACACACCCTTGGTTATTTTCTTATTTACATTTCAGTCATGCTTACATAGATCCACGTGTGTCAACACGCGATACTGGGAAAAACTATATTGAATTGATCATTCTTTCTATTATGATTTGGTCCATGAAATAAAAAATTGAAAACTAGTCCAGTCCAACACGAGCCACATGCACATTCTCGTGTAGTTATGGGATTCCATCCTTTATTTCTTATTCTTGTTATTCTTCATTGCAGGAGTTAAAATAATTACAATTTAGTTCCTCTTTTGCAATTTAATCATTCTATTTTTAATTTTTTTAATAAATAACCGATTAATTCTAAAAATTTCTTAAAAATTAGGTTAAGTTTCTGCTAAGCTGTTTCATATTTCTTAAATTTTGTTTTCAAAAAATATTTTGTTTTGTTTTGTTAATATTTCAAAACTCCTCATAATTGTTCTGTTTAAAAACTCATAAAAATTGAAAAATGGTTTAAAAATTCTAAAAAAATACTTGTTTATATTTTACATTGTTTTATGATCTTTACAAATTTGGTTTGAAAGTTCATTCAATGAATCATTAAAATTGAAAAACACAGAATTGCCATAAAAATTCACATAAATTCTTTTAAATATTAGAAAAATAGATTGAATTAAAGATTGCAAAAATTCCATTGAATTTGATTTCCTTTATTTTTGAGGTTATCTTATATTTAAAAAACCCAAATACAGTAGCTTGAATTTATTATGTATTATGTTTTCTATTTTTATTAATTAAAAACCTAAAAATAAAAAAAGTCCATAAAAACATAAAAATAGTAGAAAATCTTATAAAAACAAACATAGTTTTATTTTGATTTTTTGGTTATTTTTACCATTTTTCAAAAAAATCAAAAAGAGCTTTGATTTTTACCATGTAGTTGTTTTACATTTCTTAATTATTTTTCTTTTAAAAATAAAAAGGATAAAAATTCAAAAAAATAAAAACCATCTAAAAAATAAAAACTATGAAATTAATAAAAAGTAAAAAATGATTAAAAATCCATAAAAATAAAAAAAAGATTTAAAAAAGACATAAAATTAACAAAAAGAGAAAAAGGAAAGGAAAATAATCCTTCATTAATTTTCATTAATTAATAACCCTCAAGTAGTGTTGCCTCCATGAGTTCGATCTTGCATGCTATATAGGTAAAATGATATCATTTCTCTTTAGCATTTTCGTTTGATATATTTCTACTCGATATGTAAATTTTTTTTATTTCAAGAGTTGTGGGTTGCAGTGACACAATTCACATATTTCATTGATAAATAATTAAAACCCATAATTTTGTCAAACTATAAGTCCTATATCTTAGAGAAATCTTGAATGAATCTTCTATAAAATCAACATACCCCAAAATGACCTAATTGACTTAACGTTGATGGGTAGATCAAGTTTGTTGGTCACATCCACCTTGGTAGGGTCAACCTCCATTCCCTTCTCGGAGATGACGTGCCCCAACATGATACCCTCCTTAACCATGAAATGATCCTTTTCCCATAAGAGTACCAAATTCACCTGCCTACGCCTTTGCAGTACTTGGTCCATATATGCTAAACATGAATCAAATGATGACCATGGACTGAGAAATCATCCATGAAGACCTCCAAGAAATCCCCCACCATTTCAGCAAATACAACGATTATGCACCACTGAAAAGTACCTCGGACATTGCAAAGCCCAAATGGCATGCACATGAATACGTATGTACTGAAAGGACAAGTAAAAGTGTTATTTTTTTGATCTTCAGGCGTGATGGATGCCTGATTGCAACCTGAGTACACATTAAGAAAATAAAAGAACTCTTTCCTTGATCTCTCCAATATTTAATTAATAAAAGGTAGGACAAAGTGATATTTCTTGGTCGCGACATTTAGACATCTATAATCGACACGGACGCGTCACAACGTGGGTACTCATGTCACAATCTCAACTCCCACCTCATCAGTGACCATCTAGATGCTCAAATTCTTCAAGATGACATATAGGGGGCCACCCACTTGGAGTCAAAGATGGGGTAAATGAAACCCACTCTACATCATTTCTCAATCTCTTTCTTAACTACTTCCCCTATATTTGGATTAAATCTCATCTGAAGCTCACAAGAAGGTATGATAATATCCTTAACATAAATATGGAGTGAATAGAGTGTGGGGTTTATACCCACGAGATCCAACTCAGACTGACCTATAGCCTTGCGGTTCTTCTCTAACACTTATAATAGTATAGACTCCTGCTTTACAGTCAGCTTAGAACTAATGATGATAGGAAATATATTGTTTTGCCCTGTAAGAAAGGTGTACTTTAGTGTAGGAGGTAATGGCTTCAGCTCTGGGAAAGAAGTATCGTCAATCAAATAAGACTGACATGTCGTTGAATCTGGTTCTGTGATGCACGAAGGCGGTGCAAACTCTATAGTACTAGACACCAATTATGTCGAACATAGGGTCGCATCGCTAAAGAAATGCGGTAATTCGACCAAAGCTGCATCTGACTCATCATCTATTTCCCATGATTGTTCTGAAGGAAGTGGAACCAACACATCTGTACAGACCTCTAGGTTATCAAGGGAATAGGAAGATGATTCACTCAAGAACACTGACAATGTCTCACAAACCGCATCGTGAATAATGTCTTCTCCAGATGAGGAGGTCTTGCTCAAAGTTGTCAAGTTTTATTCCATATCCCAACTGTGCTAACCACTCTACGACCTACCTCTTACGTAGAAGAGAAATATGTGCAAGACTCATAGTCAGATCACTGCCATTTTGTCTGAATCATCTTGAGTTCCACTTCTCCTCATGGAGAGCAAAACTTTATCATCCCAGTATGATAATAAAAGGAAACTTCGATTGTCCTAAGGAAAGGCCGCTCAAGGATAATCTGTGAATCTCTCCAATGATTGGGGATATTCTTCTCAAGGAAAGTAAATTCCACTTTGCAGTATTGACTCTCAATCGATATGATAACGTCCTTAACCTCACCCTTAGCCTTCTTAATAGACTTATCAGCAAACCGGAGTAATTATCTAGATATGTGAAGTAGGCCCAACTCTAGTTTCTCATATAAAGCAAAAGGTAGTAGATTGATCGAAGATCCATTATCAAGGAGAGTGCATGCAAACACTATTGTTGGACATGTGAGCCCATAATGAGCCATTATGCAATAAATGTTACTACAGTTCACTCCTTAATCTGAAATGAAGAATAACTAATTTACATAATAGATCCTTTAGTACAATTAGGGTTATGTACCATGGTTATCTTAATAATCATATAACTGTTGCTTCAATGGTTGAATCATAGAGACTGATGCTTGGATGATATCTAAAGAGTTAGATTGAGGACTCATCAAGCACTGTTAGATGATTATTAAGAAAGGATCTCCATCATGAAGAAGATGACAATTCTTCACTAAAGGCTGATATCTGACTGACCTCTTGATGCAGGTCCTCTGCATAGGAATAGAGATTCAGAGGTGTTAGATAACTTAGGACAAAGAGTTGACTTAACGAGATCGAGAAAACCAAGAATTATGTTGTATAATGTCACCATATAGGAACACACCCTCTGACCGAAGACAAATGTGTTACTATATGTCTGAGTATGTACATTTGGCAGACTAATAGGTCGATGACCTATTCAAGGTCTATACACCGGTGAGATGGTGTGCATACACGTGCACACACGTGCATATGAGTAATACAATCTCTTAAAGGGATCATACATGTCCATTACTGAATCGGAAGACATGATCTCACTCATGAGATATTTGTACCAAATTCTGTGCATGGTCGTCTCTCTTTGGAAGCTTGACTGAATTCGTAATATGATATATGCTTTTGGGAAGTATATGATCAATACTTAGGCATGATATATACTTTTGAAAAATATATGATTGATATCAACTCCCTATGATCAAATGAGAAACTTAATGATAAAAATCTGAAGAAGACAATCTAAACGTGATCTAAAACTTCAAATTTATTCTAGATCTTCCACTATGCAGGATGTACATGTATTAGGAATACTTGAGAGAGATGTGATCATAAATGATTGTATAATCATGACACTTCAATTATGAGAGAGTGATGGAACATGTTTGGATTTTAGTGACTCCTCTCAGTAGAGAAGTAATCTAATCTTAGTCCAAATGTTGAACATTGATCTGGATATGATTCATATGCAATGAGAAGATTAGATTTATGGCTTTGATTTAATCAAACATCTTTGAGAGGTCCCTGAGATATGGATTTGAGATATGATCATGTCCTTATCTTCAAGTATCCGCGGAGATAACACATTATACTTGAAAGAGTTCAAGAATAATTTCACTGAACACTGGGAAATTGATAATTAAGTGTGATTTAATTATCATGAATAATATGAATATGATCCATATTATTTAGATACATGAGAATGGATATCCAATATAATTAAATATGATTTAATTGTTAAGGATATGAATAATGTAGATATCACTATCCATATTAATCATGTATATTATAAATTTGATTTATAATATATTAGAGAGAGCCAATTGTAAATAGTATTTATGTAATAAATATTGATGTGAATTTGATTCTAATTTATTAATTACTTAAAAATACAATTTACATTTTATATTGATGTGTGGATTCAAAGTTGTCAATGACATGATTGAAATTATCACAAAAAAATTTGGAATTATTTTTATGAATAATCATGCAGAAATTATTTTTTGAACATGTGATATTTATGGAGAGATATGAAATCTCTCAATTAAGGAAAAAGAAGAGCACCTTCTCCTTTAAGAGAGGAGACGACCAAGGAATCCTACTCCTTGTATGGCTATCCCCTCTATTTAGGGAAGGAGGCTCCTCCTCTTTCCTTTAAATTCCCATGAGATTGATTTGAATTAAATCTATTGTGTTGTAAATTATTTGTAACATATTTGATTTATTATAAATTAATAATTATTGTTGTAAATTTATGCAACAAAATCATGAACATTGATTGAAAGCACAAAATAATCTAAACTATTGATTTTGTGAGCACATGGATTAGGATTCATGGCATCAATTTTTTTTTATAAAAGATAGTGTGACCCTATCTCTTATTTTACAGCATAATTACAATATCAAACTCTCTCCTCCATTCTCTCTACATGTCCGCCTCTCCCTCTCAATGTGACCGTCCACATCTTGACCTAGAGAACATCGTCGTCGTCACTACGCCATTTTGTTGCAGGATCGACTGCTCGTGGATCTCCTTCCTCTTCAGTGCCCCTTGCTCACGAATAAGATGTCGAATTTTGTGAGACAAAATCAGGAGATTCATTGCTCGAATCTTCGATTTGAATTGCGAGACGCACACATCTCATCCGCGTGCCCGCAAGCATCTCCTCCGTCGGATTGGACTTGAGGCAAGAGGTCTCTTACTTTAGAGACAACGACCACAACCTTGCTTCAAGAGGTATTCCTATAACTTGTCTGTGATCTTGGTGAAATGATTTGAGAAGTGTTAGGATCATGTGGTTTCATCTCTTTAAAAATTTTAATTTCCGCTACCCCAAGCAGCTAGTATGACTAGTCACTCTTGATCACATATGATGTGATCATCAAGCTTCTATGATGCGTTATGACCCAAACTCTAGATTTCAAGTGGTATCAGAGCCTTGGTCAAGGTCTTCTATGTGATTCAAAATCCTAAGGAACACGATTTTGCATATTGGTTGCTTGGGGACTCATGGTTTATGCATATGATGTACGTTTTGAATTATTTTTTGCTAAATTAAAAAGCCAATGATTATGCATTGTTTTGATATATTTTTTATAATAAAATATATTTATAATATCTAAACAATAATTGATTGTTGACACCAAAAATACATGAATTGAAACTCAAAAGTTCCCATGATGAAATTGTTTTTGCATGTATTCAGCGATCTGTAAGAAATTTATTTTTGCTTACTGTTTTCATCATAAAATGTGAAATAAATATCTTAATTAAGTATATAATTAAGTCAGTAATCCACACGAATTTATTTCATGTGATTCCGACTCCGTTTCCTCTAGATATTCCATATTTAGTGGTAATGGGTCGAATGATGATTGGGTCATCAAGTCTTCTTGCTTAATGTATTTATCATTCAATGTAAATCATGAAATTTGAATTTACATCTATTAAATTGATGGTTAATATTTATGAAAATAATTGATTAAACATCCAAGGTCATTAAATGTATGTTTCATGACAAAACTCTAGTTTATTCTATAATAGTTGTAGGTCAACTTTTACATGCAAACACATGGTTGCTTGATATGACTATAAATTTAGAATCTCAAAATTGTTTTAAGATGCCTAAGATTTTTGAGTTATTACTATATAGTATAATGTCGATCATCAAAGTTGATTGATAAAATTGCAAGTACATTGATATTATTTTCTATTGTTCTCAATCATAATGATGAAGGTGTCTAGTCCGGGTGTGATGGTTTTTTCCCTTAATTAGTACCTCGCATGTCAAGGAAATGCTCCAAATAACTCGGGCATACTGGATGGATCTATTTTTGAGTAAAGAATGATATGAGCAAGTCAAGTTGTACTCTAATTATCAAAATACAAACTAATGTACTTGTGAGAACTTATATTATATGGTAATATCAAGAAAATCCAATTTGTTGGTTGATTGAATTGGATTGTTGATTAATTTAATATGATTAAATTAATTAGATCTAATTAAAATAAACACTCTGTTTATGGATGGAGATGTAATTCACTTGGAAAAATTAATCGTAACGAATATGATTCATAATGATTAATTAAATTTTGAATGGGATATGAAGGATCATATAAATGACATCCATGGTCTCCTGTCAAGGCAAAAGATTCTGTCGCCATGGATTGTATATTGGAGATGCCTATCCAAAGTGATAGCTCCTACATACAGACACACATGGGTCAGGCTTTTTGCTTCTCGAAAGAGTAAGGTTGTATGCGTAGTGACCCTAATATTGATTCCCCATATTATTAATGCGATATTCGATTACGCATAGAGAGTTCTATTACTGTTGACGGTTGCTTTTATTAACAACAAGTCAACATCACCTTAGGGGTGGTGTGCCTGAGTTTTAAAGACCGAATCGAGAAATGCAAGTTGGATTTGCAAGATAGAATGAGTTCTTGCTTCTTTTTATTTGAGTTATAGTTTCTCATATTATTGTGATGTAACAAATGTAAAAAGAAGATTCCATATCTTGATAGAGATATATCAGTAAATATATCTCTTGCTTTGAAAGTTTAATATGGGAATGGGCTTTCTGAGTTTAAAAGGTAAGACAACTTTGATTTAAATATTAATAACCTTAATCAAAGAAGTATATTTATGAAAATTATCTTATATAAAATCTTCATTAAATACACTCAAATATATACTCAATCATAACCAGTATAATATCATGGATTGGATCCATGATTAAGATGCAGTGCTTGCAGTTGGACTCATAATGTATGTGGTTGCAATGTGTAAGTTTCCTCGTAACTATAAGGATTGATAATTAAATAGACAATAAGACAATAGTCTATGGTTTGTGTGTCTCTAAAGTCTTGATCTCTTATCAAGTGTGCTTTGGAAGTAATATTATAGTGATGGTCGTAATTATCAATATCATTTTTTAAAATCGAAGAAAATATTTTGCCAAACATATGTGCTCTCAACATTTAATCGTGAATGACATGGTTCACTGCATTATGCAGAATGATGGCTCGATAATAGATGATGTACTCAAAAGTGTTTGAGTACTTGCTTGAACCAATGTCCTTTTTTGAGTTAATATGGGTGTGGATATGATTAATGACATCATTATGCTATTTCTACTCAAGTCTTTCATAATGCATCATATTATTCATATTATATGAATATGATGAAGCAAGTATAAATGTTGAAATACTCCCTTGAGGACATGTTCAATTTAAGATATACTTTATCTTAAATTATGTTTGTTTAAGTGTTAATGAAGCGTAGTATAAGCATAGGTCTGACCCATGTAAGAAGGAGAGTCAAATAATTGACTATAGTTCTGTGACTTCCGTACACATGACATCCAAAGAGTTGGATGAATGTCAATACTGCAACGAGCCGATGAATTGATAGTATGCGCGGATAGTGCATTGGGATATTCTACGTATACATATCATCATCGAAATTGACTTACTTATTAGATTAGAATAAATTCCAATAATCGTAATCCTTCGAATAACACTTGCAATTGGTTGCATATGTTTTAGAAAACTAGAAATTTTGATCTTAAGGTTTAATAGTCATCCACATGGGAGTTGATGCAATTGTTGCAACAATCTCCATT
This sequence comes from Ottelia alismoides, assembly GCA_037367405.1. NCBI lineage: Eukaryota > Viridiplantae > Streptophyta > Magnoliopsida > Alismatales > Hydrocharitaceae > Ottelia > Ottelia alismoides. The sequence continues at coordinate 362,791 of JAZKJV010008006.1, read as the reverse complement.
GGATAGAAAGACTACACATTTTCAATGGGAGAGCCATCGGTCTTAGAAAATGTCTCTATGACCTATATATTAGAATACATTCATTGGTTATTTCTAAACTTGTTAGAAATAGACATACAATCTGTATATACCTATCATAAAGAGTTATGATAGATATATTTCAGATAGTAATCTAACATCTAGAGGATTCTACTAGATTAGAATATTAATGAATGGTTCATTAACGTTTCTAATACTAGAAATTTAAACCCTAAAAGATCAATAAGAGGACGAAGATCATATGACAATGGTATGGAATCAAGCCTTAGGCATATGTTTTTTGATAAGATAAATAGATTAGTAAGAGATGAAACTTTAGATTGTCTGAAAGTTCAAATCTTACGTACTTGTGAATATTATATTCAAAGAAAAATTTCTGATGCACCCTTCTCCGGGAATGCTGTAAGATGCCAGGGTATTCAAGGCCTCATACATATTGATGTGTGTGGACCCTCTGCACCATAATAACCATTAATGATATGTGATATCCATTAATGATTATTCATGGTATGCGATTTCTTCCTTTACCCATTAGAAACCTTTGAAATGTTCAAATATTTCATAATTTTGGTTGAGAATCAAAGTTAGAAGGAAGATGAAAAGAATTTGATCTAATCTAGGTAGTCAGTATCTATTAGATGAATTCAAGAAATACCTTCTAGAGAAAGGATTGTCATTCCTATCTCACTCCTCATAATACATCTTAGCTCGACGGAGTTATAAAGAGATGCTATTGGATCATGTCAGACATCATCTGATCAATATTGAGACATAGCATAATTATCTCGTGGTTTCTAGGTATATATGTAACAGAGATTGAAATATATATATCCTTAATAAGATTCCATGAAAATATGAACCCAAAACTCCTTGTGAGCTATGATTTGGAACCAAGCTTAGTGTCATACACTGGAGTATTTAAGGATTTCTTGGTTCGTGCTATAACATGGATATAAGAAAGCTGGAATATTGCACTTGAGAGTACTACTTCATTAGGAATATAGATGATGGTATTGGATACCTACTTTATGACATTGAGATTCTTAAAAGATTTTATCTCTAAGAATATGATTCTAAGAGGATGACTTTCTTGAGAATTAACATAAGAATGAAGTAAAGGGACTCATTGAATCCTTAGAGGATAATGGGGCTCCTAGAATCGAAAACTAAAAGGACAATTAATGATGAAACACTCGTGCCTCTTCAAATAAGTTTGAAGGCATTAAGACCACCTAGAGGGTACGGATTCTATGTATGAGAGAAATCTGACAATGATCAAACTTCGTATAATGAAGCTTCTGTAGATCATGACATGGAAAGATGGATGTTAGCAATAAAGTCTAAAGTAGACTCCATGTACAAGTGTAGTGTATGGATCCTCGAGGATCCACCTATAGGGGTCAACTCTGTTGGGTGCAGATGGATTTTTATGAGAAAGAGAGAACCTGACGAGGAGACAGAGACCTTCAAAACATGGTTGTAGCCAAGGGCTATACACAGAAAGAAGGCATCACTTGCGACGAGACTTGCTTTCTAATGGTCATTAGGATATTGTTAACTGTAGCAACACAACTAAACTATGACATCTGTAAGATGGAAGTCAAGATTCCATTCCTCAATGAATATCTCAATGAGTATATTCATAGGAAGCAACCCCGTGGCTTCATGGTTGAAGAATGCAAGGTGTGCACGCTAAGGAATTCCATCTATTAACTCAACAAGCTTCTTGTAGTTGGAACATCAGATTTGATGAAATCATAAAGGTTATGGTTTCATATAGAATATTGATGAACCATGTGAAGCTTATTGGGAGTGTCATTGTGTTCATCATGTTAAATGTAGATAAAATCCTAATCATTTGGAATGATATAAGGATGATAATAAGTGCTTTATGAACTAGTTGTTCCTTAACTTGAGATAAAATATATGAAGGATGCCTCTTATGTCTTAGTTCTGAAGTTGTTCAGAAGCAAAGAGAAGAGGGCACTGGGACTATCATATTAGTGGCACATCATGGACATATTCCATTATAGGAAAACTACAAGGAAATCTTCTTTCCCTTAAGATATGATACTGACCTATCTAAAGGAATAACACCTCAAAGAGTTGAGTATGTGAATGTCAAAGCTACATGACCTAGTGCATTAGCTATGGGAAGCTCAGTGTATGTTAAATATGTACAAAAGGTCAGATATCTGCCATGTAGTGGGAGGAACTAAAATGTTACCAATCCTAATATGGAGATAAAACACTAAATTGCAGTAATAATCAGCATCTTCAAAGGCACAAGATTTGTGAGATAATAATATCAGAGTCTTTTCTTTAAGAAATTAAGACTTTATGTATAGTGACCTAAAAATATCTTAGCTACATATACCTTACTAGACTTAAGACGATGTATTAATCTAAGGAGACAGAGATCTCCAGGCATAAGGGTATCATTGACTGGTTATAATAATGATCGAGTTACAGTGACAAAGGCATGATAACTACTTTAACAAGATTGAGTATTGGTTGCATAAGATGCAATGTTCGCATTGGATGCCATAAATGTTACTAGAGGATATGCAAGTTTGTAAAAGGACTTGGCATAGTTTATAGGGAATAGAGTTGGATTTGAGGTGAATATAAGATGATGAGAAGAATGAAGAAAGATGTGGTGCGTATGCTTATGTGTAGGAAACAATAACAGTAAGTGTGGTGTGTATCATTGGCAGCGATGGTATCTAGGGCTTTAAGACCCAAAATGGGTTATTCTCTAGGTAGAGGTCTTGCAATCCTTGTGTTTTGGCGAGAGGTTCCTTGCGATGGGGAGCACAACGACAACGGAGTGTACGGTGAGGGTGGCAGATCACGCGGCAATGGAGGTAGAGCAACTTGAACTCCTCTAAAGTTTGAGGTGGATGACGATGACGATGATTAGCATTATATGAGTGAAAGGGAGAGAAAGAGAAAGAATGGGTGGGTAAGGGTGAAAAATTCACCATTGATTTTAGCGTGTTTCGATTAATTCATCATTAACTCAAACAAGTTGACTCAAGAAGAGTATAGTTACGACAATGTTCGTGGTATTAACTAAAGCAAGTTTGTGGGGTTTAGGTGATAACAACAAAGAACACATGGTTAACAAGCTATTTTGCAAAGTTTTAAGGTCATGAGCTTGGGTTTGGTCGAACTATGCAATGCATGAACCTAAGCCCATTTAACATTATAAGCTTTGTATTATGCCAATGCCAGAAAGTTTATCAAACTCAACCTTCATAAATCATTAATGTAAAGTGTTATGCTCATGTACATGTATTTAAATCAAAGTAACGAATGTTGTGGCATACTATGACACTTTAGATTGGGTGAAGAACAAAATACGTATAAGATTTTTCAAAAAGAAAAATAAATATATCTGTGGACACATGTTACATAAATTTTAACATGGTATATGATATTGGACCAGCATGTGATAAATCTGCATTTCATCGCCTTTATTCTTTCATTTTAGCCTTAAATTCCTAGTTAAATGCATGCATATTTCATTAATTTGCCAAAATAAACACTATGTAATTTGTACTAAATACTATATAAAATAATGTATATTTATTGTATTTAACTCTAAAATAAAAGAATAAAGGAATAAAATAAAAAGAAAGGAAACACCTTAGGTGTTGGGTGACCCTAAACCCCGAAACTCAGTCATCATGATGACTTGGTTGACACAGAATAAAGTAGGAGGAGATAGGGCAAAAGACATGTACATAAAATACACAGAAAATCATATAAAATCTTAATTTAATTGCTCAAATATTAATTTTTGGGACTTATTTTATTTAATTATTTTTACACTTCAAACAACAAATCCCTCAACATGAGAATTATAGATAAAAATACAAAGAAAGATACATTGATCTCATTGGAAAATAATGCACAATTTTCCCCAGATAGACAAAATAAAAAGCCAGAATAAAAACTTCACGTGCCTCTATCTTATCCGTGTTTTGTAAAAATGGACCAAAATCACCTTTAGTTTATATAACTTTTAATAAGCTATTTAATGCGGGTAGTTTCATTTATTTTGGAGTTAAGATACAAAAGTTAGGTTTTGGACCCCTATTGCATGGATACCTGAATAAAAAATTCATCTTATTTATTCTATTATAATTTTCACGACTTTATATTTTTATAATTTTGTAAATATTATTTATAGTATATGTATATTAACTAAAATAAATAAAACCATAAAAAATACAATGAAATAAAATAGTATACTAATATACATAGATGAAATGCCTATACATATACTGACAAATCGCTAATCACCCTCGTTAATTTGTCATTTTTATGCTGTAGTCGTGCACTTATGAATCAATCAAGAAATAAACTAAAAGGGCATGTCTGGTTACAGGGTTGGGCAGGGTTGGGTTGGACTGGTTACTATTCACAAGGGTACTTCCTCCTCACATATTACTATTCACCCAACCCAACCCAGCCCAATCCAACCCTGCCCAACCCTGCAACCAAACAGGCCCCAAGTAATTAATTTAGTTAATATGAGGTGGTTTTTATGTTTATCTAGCGTAAGCAAGCCCCAAGGTCGAACTCAAGGAGGCAAAGGAACAACCTAGACTTATGTCTATCAAATTTAATGTGTGATTTTTAAGGCAGATTTTTTGTATTTTTAATGCATTTTTAAATGCAAATGCAAATGTGGCCAATTTTAAGGACTAAAATGTGATTTTCAATTAAATGAACTCTAAAAATTGCAAAACTTGGCCAAGATGTTAATTATGATGAAATATATGTTATGCATTTTTTTGGAATTTTTTGATGCAAATAAATATTTTATGAATTAATGAATGCAAATATAATTAATCTTAATAATTAATTATAATTAATATTAATCTCACATATTTATAAGGGATAAATTATCTGAGATCAATTACTTGGTAATCTATCTTGGAATAATATTAAATCTAAAAATGTAAAGTTTAATAACTATTAAAAATCAATTATTAAGATGCACGAAATAAACTTTACAGAATAAAATATGTATACAAATGCGATGATTTGGGGCATAGTGCAAAATACATCTAAATCTATGATCGATGAATTTTTTGGCAATTTTTCAAGCTATGATTAATTATCTATGAACTTCATAGCATAAAGTGGGAAAATATGCAAGATTCCATAAGAAGAATTATTATAAAATAACTACAAAGCATAAAACTATAAATCAAATGCCATAATGTCAAGAAATAGTTGTTCTACAATAAGCAAATTTTTAAATATTAAAATGATGAAAATTTATATTCACATTATAGATGAAACACAAGAGTGTAAACGCAAATTGGAATTCAAATGAAATAGAAAAATGTCGTAGGCGTACCTCGATGTAATTAACTAAACCCCATTGTTGGACATGTGAGCCCACGATGAGCCATTATGCAATAAATGTTATTGCAAATATCATTCCCTGATCTGAAATGAAGAATAAATAATTTGCATAATAGGTCCCTCTGTACAATTAGGGTTATGTACCAGGCCATCTTGATGATCATACAACTGTTGACTCAATTATTGAATCATAGAGGCTGGTGCTTGGATGAATATCTAAAGAGTTAGATTGAGGACTCATCAAGCACCGTCAAATGATTGTTAAGATGTGATCTCCATCCTGAGTAGGAGATGGCAATCCTTTCTCACATAGGCTGATATCTGACCGACCTCTTGATGCAGGTCCTCTGCATAGGAATAGAGATTCAGAGTTGTCAGATTAGTTAGGTCAATGGGTTGACTTAACGAGATCGAGATAACCTAAGTCCTATGTTGAATGCTGTCACATCATAGGCACGCATCCTCTGACCGGAGATAGATGTGTTACTATATGTCTAAGTGTGTACATTTGGCAGAAAAATAGGTTGATGACCTAACCAAGATCTATACACCGGCGCGCTGGTGTGCATGTAAGGGCATATGAGTAATACGATCTCTCAAAGGGATCATACAGGTTCACTACTGAACCGGAAGACATGAGCTCACTCATGAGATATTGGGAAGAATCAAATTCTATGCACGGTCGTCTCGCTTTGGAAGCTTGACTGGATTTGTAGGTTTGATGTATACTTTTGGAAAGTATATGATCAAGACCTAGGTATGATATATGCTTTTGGAAAGTATATGATCGATACTGAATCCCAATGATCAAATGAGAAACTTATTGATAAAACCATGAAGAAGACAATATAAAATTGATCTTGATCTTCGGGTTGATCATAGGTCTTCCAGTATGCAGGATGTACAGGTATTGGGAATACCTGAGGGTGATGTGATCATAAACGATTGTATATCCATGACGCTTCCATTCTGAGGGAGTGATGAAACAGGTCTGGATTTTAGTGACTCATTCCAGTAGAGAAGCAATATGATCTTAGTCCAAGTGTTGGACATTGGTCTGACTGAGATTCAGATTCAATGAGAAGATTACATTTGCGGTCTTGATTTAATCAATCATCTGTGGGAGGTTCGTAAGATCTGGATTTGAGATGAGATCTCAACATCCAAGTCACTATACGTGGAATAATACAATCGCCCTGTCCTTATCTCCAAGTATCTGCGGAGACAGCACATTATTCTTGAAAGGGTTCAAGAATAATTCATTTGATGAAATGCATATCCAAGCAAGAAGGACTTGATGATTAAATGAGATTTAATTGTCAAGCATAATATGAATGGGATTCATATTGTGAGAATAATTATCCAAGATAATTAAATAGGATTTAGTTATCAAGGATTAAAGAATGTGGATAATACTATCCATAATATTTGTGTATTATAAATATGATTATAATATACATACATTCAAGAGAGAGAAATTTCGTAAATAGCATTTGTTAATTATTAAATGTGGATTGGATTCATATTTATTAATTAATTGGAAATGTAATTTACAAATTAGTTTGGGTTGTGAATTTGATTCACATATTTTTCGATGGCATGATTGAAATATTCACGAATTAATTTGGAAATTTGGTGGATATTATTGCAATAATAGAAATAATAAGATAAAATAAAAGGAGACAAAAATTACCACCGAAATAAAAGGTGGCGTCACCTATGACTTATTCATAGGTGACACCCCCTATAATTTAGGGTGGTTTGTTGCCTCCCTTTTTTAGTTATCACATTATCTCTTGATTAATTTATTTATGTTAAATTAAATTGTGTTGATAATTTTGCAACATATATTTAATTTAAATATAAATAAATGTTGTTAGTTTTAACCAACAACAATCATAGCCATTGATTTCTCATAGACCAAGCATGGCCGTTGGATCTATGTGTCCCATGGATTGAGATCCATTGGATCCTAAACTAATATAAAATGAGGGCTAGCCTAGCCTTTCTTGGTACATCATCAAGAGTTGTAGAAGACTACTGCTCTCTCTCATTCTCATCTAGCCTCTCTCCCTCAATTTCAAGTGGTCGTCCACTTTGTGTATTGAGGAGGAGAGCATCGTGCCTTCGCCTTCGACGACTCGAGGATCTCCTTCTTCTTTGGAGTTGCTTACTCTAAAGGAAGACAACGGATTTCTCTTGACAAAATCAGGGGACTCATTGCTTGGATCTTCATCGAGGATTGCGGGAGGAACGCGACTCATCATCGTGCACGCAAGTGCGTTCTTCGTGGATCGGACTTGAGACAGGAGGATCTCTTGTTTGGGATCTCACGATCACAACCACGCTTCAAGAGGTATTCCTTATACTTTGTGGTTTGATGAAACGATCCGAGAAGTGTTCTCGTGATCATGTGGTTTCATCTTTAGTTTAAAATTTTTAATTTCCGCTGCATCTAGTGACTAGTGCGACTAGTTGCTCCGATTGCATATGATGCGATCGACACGTTTTCACGATGTGCTTAAGGATACTCAATATCCTTCAAGTAGTATCAGAGCCATAAGTCGAATAAGGTTTTGTATGTGATCCATAGACCTAGGACGACTTGGGCTTGAAAGAGTCGTGGAAGTTTTTTGTCGCATTTGAATTTTTGCACCTCTGTCTAATTGATTTTTTCGGTACTGTTTAAATTGTTTAAACACGAAATTTTCAATTGGATTTTGTTCCCATTAATTAAGGAAACCATAGGATTTGAGTTTGTGAAATTTGGACTTCATTTGCTCAAGATATGGTCTTTTGAATATGCATATATTCACTGTTACGGGAACTGCGGATTTAAATGTGATTAATGAGATAATTACTGTTTTGATCCACCTCGAAATGCGTGGATTATCACTTGGATTCTTTAATAAATCAAATAGGCAATCTTAGGAAACTGAGTTTGTATTTTTTTGGATTTAAATTGATCAAGATAAATTAATTTTAGTGATTGTGGGTCACTGCTGGAAATTGACATTTTTTTGATCATGAACCTTGTGATAAGTCATTCAAATATGTTGATGAAATTAATTGTTAATTTTCTGAAATAATTAGTGATAAATATTTGTGAAATATTTAAAGAAATAATTATTTAATTGAATGACATTTGCCTAACCATGATGATAAGATAATTGATCTTGATCATTGGTTGATATGAATTCATCAACAAACATTGATTTCATGAAAAACCATAGCTTATCCTACAATAGTTGTAGGACAACTTTTACATGAAAAACCCTCTAGCTTGAATCGGATTGGGGATTTATTTAGTAAATCTCCTTATAATATAATCAAAATTGTTTTGATGTATATTATATGGTATAATTTCGGTTGAAAAACTGATTAGCATCTCAAAGTACATGGAGATCTATCTGCTATTATCCTTTCCTGAGGTGGATATGGTGCCTAGTCGGAGAGCATTGAGGTCGCGGGTTGCAACGTATGTGGTACGTCCCACTCTCGTCGGTACTGGCCATGACAGTGGGTAGGGACTGGATAATGCCGGAGAAGTTAAAGTGTATTTTTCTAATTATTAAAATACGAATAATACGTACTTTGAGATTATACCTACCATTCAAGTAATAATCAAGTTTGTTGATTGATGATTGTGTTAATGATTAATTTAATGTAATTAAATTAATTATATCCAATTAACACTCTATTATGAATAGATGTGTATTTCCCTCAGAAGAATTAATTATGTGAATATGATTCACGATAATTAATTATTCAATTTGAATATGAGATGGAGGATCACATAAGTGACATCCATGGTCTCCCGTCAAGGCAAAGGATTCCGTCGCCAGTTGTTGTATATAGGAGACGCATGTCCGAAGTGACATATCCTATATATGATTTAATTGGATCGGGTTCTTTGCTTCTCGAAAGAGTAAGGCCGTATAAGTAGTGACCCCAATATCGGGTCCTCATATTATTGGGGCGATATTGGATTGCGTATAGCGAGTTTTAAGCTTGTTGACGGTTGGTTCAATTAATGACGGGTCAACATCATCTTAGGGATGGTGGGCCCGGGTGTTAAAGACCGAATTGAGAAATGCAAGTTGGACTTGCAAGGCGGAATGTGTTCCCGCTTCTTTTTATCAGAGTCGTAAGTTCTCATATTATTGGGATGTGACGAAGATAGGAAAGGAGATCCCAGATCTTGCTTGAGATATAATGGTAAGTATGTCTCTTACATTGAAAGTGATTAAGGGAATGAACTTTCATTGTTGACAATGCAAGACAACTTTGATATAGAAATTGCTAAATCAAAGTAAAATATGTATATATAATATATGTACCCTTATGCAAATTTCTTATTTCAGATAATCCTTCATTAAACCCACTCAATGTTATACTCAATGATAACCAGTAAAATATCATGGATTGGACTCATGATCCAGATATTGTACTTGCAATTGAACACATAATGTATGTGGTTGCAATGTGCAAGTTTCCTCAACATAATGAGGAGTGACAATTAAATAGGACAATAAGACATCACCTTAGGTTTCGTATGTCTGTATAGTCTTGATCTTTCATCGAGTGTACTTTGGAAGTGACATGTCGATGATGATCGCAATTGTCAAATAATCCTTATAAAATAAAAGAAGATATTTTGGCATACATATGTGCTCTAGACATTTAATCATGAATGACATGGTTCTCTGCATTATGCAGAATGGTGGCTCGAAAGAGATGATGTATTCAAAATGTTTGAATACCTACCTGAACCTAAGTCTCTAAGAGTTGAGATGTATGTAGATATGATGAGTGTCATCATTCTACTATCTATACTCAAGTCATTCATGAAGCTTCATGATATTCATATTGTATGAATTTAATGAAGCATGTATAAATGTTGAAATGCTCTTACATTGAATTCTTTTGAATTTAACATAAGAGATCCTTAGTCTTAAGCAATGGTTGTTTATAGATGAAGAGAGCACAGTGGAAGCATGGGTTGGACCCATGTGAGAAGGAAAGTCAAAGAGTTGATTGTACTTCTGTGACTTCCATATGACATCCAAAGAGTTGGATGAATGCCAATACCACAATAAGTTGATGTGTTGATAGTATGACTATCAAATATGTCTAAAATCCTTAGTGAAGGACCCAGATAGAGCATCAGAATAATCTACATATAATCATTAACTCTGACTTTCTTATTTCATAAGATAAAGTCTGACAATTGTATCCCAATCTTCTAATGACATTTGCAATTGGTTGCATATATATATTAGAAGATTAGAAATTTGATCTTAAGGTTTAGTAGTCATCTACATGGATATTGTTGTAATTGTTGCAGCAATCTCTATTGGATAGATAGACTTCATAGTCTCAGTGGGAGAGCCCTTAGTCTTGGAGAATGTCTCTATGACCTAGATAGTAGAGTACACTCATTGTTTGTTTCTAAATGTTGGAAATAAACATAAATTCTGAGATAGAACTATCATAAAGAGTTATGATGGAAATATTCCAGATAGTAATCTAACATCTAGTGGACTCCACAAAATTATAAAATTAATGAATGGTTCATTAAGATTTCTAATACTGAAAATCAAACCTTATAAGATCAATAGGAGGATGAAGATCATTTGACAACAATCTGGCATCAAGCCTTGGACATTTGTCTGTTAATTTGATCAATAGACTAGTAAGATATGAAACTTTAGAATGTCTAAAATTTGAAAATTTACATACTTGTGAATATTGTATTCAAAGAAAAATGTCCAATACACCCTTCTCTGGGAATGGTGTTAGATGTCGAGGAATTCAAGATCCCATACATATTGATGTATGTAGATCATCTATATCATAGTAAACATTATGGATATGTGTTGTCTATTGATGATTATATATGATATGAGATTTCTTCTCTTCACCTAAGAAACCTTTGAAATGTTCAAAGATTTCACAATTTTGGTTTAGAACCAAAGTTTGAAGAAAGATGAAATGAATTTGGTCTAACCTAGGTAGCTTGTACCTGTTAGATAAAATTCAAAGAATACCTTATGGAGATATGAATATCATTTCTATCTCACTCCTCCTGATAAAGCTGAACTCAATAGAGTTGTAGGGAGATACAATTGGATCATGTGTGACAAGATTTGATCAATGATGAATTTTAGCATAATTACATCTTAGTTTCCAGGTATATATGTAGTAGAGACTACACTATATATCCTTAATAAGATTCCATGCAAGTAAGCTGGAATTAAGCACTAAAGAGTGCTACTTCATTAGGAAAATAAAGGATGGTATTGGATACCTACTTTATGACCTTGAGATTCTTAAAAGATCTCATCTCTGAGAATGTGATTATTTGAGGATTGAGACTCTTGAGAATCAAGATGAAAATGAAGTGAAGGAACTCATTTAATCTTGAGAAGATAATGAGATTCCTGAAATCGGAAACTAAAAGGGACAATTAAAGATGAAGCACTAATACCTCTTCAAATGAGTTTGAGGAAGTATTCCATGTGTCAGTCAAATCTGACAATGATCGGACTTCATGTGATGAAGCTCCTGAGGATCATGACATGGAAGGGTGGATATTAGCAATAAAGTCTAAAGTAGACTTCATATACAAATGTTGTATATGGACCCTCGAGGATCCACCTATTAGGGTAAGACCCATTAAGGTGTAAATGGATCTTCAAGAGAAGAGGGAACCTGATGAGAAGGTAGAGACCTTCAAAGCTCGGTTCGTAGCCATAAGCTATACACCGGAAGAGAAGACATTGCTTGCAATGAGACTTGCTCTTCGGTAACCATGCTTAAAATCATCAGAATATTGCTAACCTTAGCTACACAACTTGACTATTGCATCTTCAAGATGTAAGTCAAGATTGCATTCCTCTAAGAATACCTCTCTGAGGATATTCACATGAAGTAGCCCCAAGGCTTCATGATTGAGGAAAACAAGGTGTGCAAGCTAAAGAAACTCCATATATGGATTCAAATAAGCTTCTTGTAGTTGGAACATCAGATTTGATGAAATCATAAGTGTTATGAATTCAGATAGAATCTTGATGTACCATGTGAAGCTTAGTGGGAGTGCCATTGTGTTCATCGTGCTAAATGTAAATAATATCCTAATCATTTGGAACGATATAAGGATGATAATAAGTGTTTTATAATATGACTATTCCATACCTTGAGATATGATCTCAAGAATACCTCTTAGATCTTAGTTCTGAAGTTGTTCAGAAGCAAAGAAAAGAGGGTATTGGGACTGTCACATTTGTAGTACACCTTGGACATATTCCATTCTTGGAAATTCCAAGAAAGGCTTCCTTCCCTTGAGATTTGGTACTGACCTATCTAAATGGATAACACCTCAAAGAGTTGAGGAAGTGAATGCTAGAACTGCTTGCACTGGTGCATCAGTTACGAGAAAATAAGTATATGCTAAATGAGTATAAAAGTCAGATATCTGCCATGTAGTGGGAGTAGCAAAGTGTTGCTAATCCTACTATGGAGAGAAAACACTTGATTGCAGTAATAACAAAATCTTCATAGATGACAAGATTTTTGAGATAGTGATCTCAAAGTCATATCTTCAAAAGCTTAAGACTTTATAGATAGAGATCTAAAAGGTCTTAACTGTGAATACCTTGAGAGATAGTGATCTCCAAGAATAAGGGTATTCTGATAAGGATTATGGAAATACTGGTTATAATAATTGAGCAATAGTGTCAAGGACACTATAATTGCTTTGACTAGATTGGGTATCGGTTGCATAAGATGCAACATTCGCATTGGATGCGAGCACTGTTATCTAGGGATGAGTAAGTTCCGTAAAAGGACTTGACATAGTCTTTTGGGAACAGAGTGACTGATCAGCTTACCTAGTTATTTCTAAATAGCCTATGATTGTCACATGAGTGTGGGTTTAAATGATTAGCCCATTAATGGCTCTTTGGGCTAGTGGGAGATTGTTGGACATGTGAGCCCACGACGATCCATTGTGCAATAAATGTTATTGCAAATATCATTCCCTGATCTGAAATGAAGAATAAATAATTTTCATAATAGATCCCTCTGTACAATTAGGGTTATGTACCATGGCCATCTTGATAATCATACAGCTGTTGATTCAATTATTGAATCATAGAGGCTGGTGCTTGGATGAATATCTAAAGAGTTAGATTGAGGACTCATCAAGCACCGTCAAATGATTGTTAAGATGTGATCTCCAGCCTGAGTAGGAGATGGCAATCCTTTCTCACATAGGTTGATATCTGACCTACCTCTTGATGCAGGTCCTCTGCATAGGAATAGAGATTCGGAGGTGTCAGATTAGTTAGGTCAATGAGTTGACTTAACGAGATCGAGATAACTTAAGTCCTATGTTGAATGCTGTCATAGCATAGGCACGCATCCTCTGACCGGAGACAGATGTGTTACTATATGTCTGAGTGTGTACATTTGGCAGACAAATCGGTTGATGACCTAACCAAGGTCTATACACCAAGGCGTTGGTGTGCATGTAAGGGCATATGAGTAATACGATCTCTCAAAGGGATCACACAGGTTCACTACTAAACCGGAAGACATGAGCTCACTCATGAGATATTGAGAAGAATCAAATTCCATGCACGGTCGTCTCACTTTGGAAACTTGACTGAATTTGTAGGTTTGATGTATACTTTTGGAAAGTATATGATCAAGACCTAGGTATGATATATGCTTTTGGAAAGTATATGATCGATACTGAATCCCAATGATCAAATGAGAAACATATTGATAAAACCGTGAAGAAGACAGTATAAAATTGATCTTGATCTTCGGGTTGATCATAGGTCTTCCAGTATGCAGGATGTACAGGTATTGGGAATACCTGAGGGTGATGTGATCATAAACGATTGTAATCCATGACGCTTCCATTCTGAGGGAGTGATGAAACAGGTCTGGATTTTAGTGACTCCTTCCAGTAGAGAAGCAATCTGATCTTAGTCCAAGTGTTGAACATTGATCTGAATGAGATTCAGATTCAATGAGAAGATTAGATTTGCGGTCTTGATTTAATCAAGCATCTGTGGGAGGTTCGTAAGATCTAGATTTGAGATGAGATCTCAACATCCAAGTCACTATACGTGGAACAATACAATCGCCTTGTCCTTATCTCCAAGTATCTGCGGAGAAAGCACATTATTCTTGAAAGGGTTCAAGAATAATTCATTTGATGAAATGCATATCCAAGCAACAAGGACTTGATGATTAAATGAGATTTAATTGTCAAGCATAATATGAATGGGATTCATATTGTGAGAATAATTATCCAAGATAATTAAATAGGATTTAATTGTCAAGGATTAGAGAATGTGGATAATACTATCCATAATATTTGTGTATTATAGATATGATTTATAATAGACATATATTCAAGAGAGAGAAATTTCGTAAATAGCATTTGTTAATTATTAAATATGGATTGGATTCACATTTATTAATTAATTGGAAATGTAATTTACAAATTAGTTTGGATTGTGAATTTGATTCACATATTTTTCGATGGCATGATTGAAATATTCACAAATTAATTTGGAAATTTGGTGGATATTATTGCAATAATAGAGATAATAAGATAAAATAAAAGGAGACAAAAACTACCACCTAAATAAAAGGTGGCGTCACCTATGACTTATTCATAGATGACGCCCCCTATAAATTAGGGTGGTTTGTTGCCTCCCTTTTTTAGTTATCACATTATCTCTTGATTAATTTATTTATGTTAAATTAAATTGTGTTGATAATGTTGCAACATATATTTAATTTAAATATAAATAAATGTTGTTGGTTTTAACCAACAACAATCATAGCCATTGATTTCTCATAGACCAAGCATGGTCGTTGGATCTATGTGTCCCATGGATTGAGATCCATTGGATCCTAAACTAATATAAAAGGAGGGCTAGCCAATCCTTTCTTGGTACATCATCAAGAGTTGTAGAAGACTACTACTCTCTCATTCTCGTCTAGCCTCTCTCCCTCAATTTCAAGTGGCCGTCCACTTTGTGTATTGAGGAGAGCATCGTGCCTTCACCTTCGACGACTCGAGGATCTCCTTCTTCTTTGGTGTTGCTTACTCTAAAGGAAGACGACGGATTTCGCTTTACAAAATCAGGGAATCCATTGCTTGGATCTTCATCGAGGATTGCGGGAGGAACGCGACTCATCATCATGCCCGCAAGTGCGTTCTTCGTGGATCGGACTTGAGACAGGAGGATCTCTTGTTTGGGATCTCACGATCACAACCACGCTTCAAGAGGTATTCCTTATACTTTGTGGTTTGATGAAACGATCCGAGAAGTGTTCTCGTGATCATGTGGTTTCATCTTTAGTTTAAAATTTTTTATTTCCGCCGCATCTAGCAACTAGTGCGACTAGTTGCTTCGATTGCATATGATGCGATCGACATGCTTCCGTGATGCGCTTAAGGATACTCAATATCCTTCACCCATGGGCTGTTTGCACAAAATTCCCAACAGGTCGTACGCCTCACGTGACCCCTGGGCTGCGGAGGGTGCCTTGAAATAAGATTGAATGTCGAGGGGAGGGAAGCTTCTGCAAGCATTCCCGCCCCGCACATGCACCTCATGTGGGGAGGGCCTCGGGCTGTCTGCCCAATACTAAGTTGCAGACGATTGGAGGAGAGTGAGTGGAGCAACATCACACATATGTTGAATGGTCGACGAGTGGAGGGTTTCTGGTTGGTGAAGTGCGATGAGATCGACCGAATATGGAGGTGATGGACTTGTTGAAGATGACTCCTGGCCTCGACCAGGAGGCAGCATTCAAGAAGGATGATACGTGAGGTGATTGGATGCGCTTGGAGGAAGAACTCAGGGCAGAAGCTTTGAACTCCGACTCGATGAAGGTGCACAGTTGGAGGTCGAGCGGACTTGACCGAGGAGAGGCGGGCAAAGTCGTAGATGGTGGAGCACGAAGGGAGTATGGTAGATGGTGAATGAAGGCGAGGCGTGAGTGGGTAGTATGCCTGGAGGCACAACTCGATGGAGAGGCTTTGGAAGGCGGCATGAGCGAGCAGCTGCAGAGCGATGGAGGCGGTGCACTACAATGGTCGGAGTCATGACTGGATCTCGTTGAGGATTTAATGGACTATGGGATGTCACCACCAGAGATTTTTGCTTAGGGATATCGATGGATGCTTTGAAAGTCCGACTATCTTGTGCTTTAATAGGGATGAGAGGAAGTGGCGTTAGGGATTTGATTGATCAACGAGGGATACGATGAGAAGATCGGGGGATCTGACGAGGGTGGCGAGATTCGAGGGTTGACGGTGCAACTGTATATGAAGGAGGCGACGAGATTGGATTTGCAGACATGTGGAGAAAGTTAGAAAGGGTGGCATACAATGGCTGACGAGATCGAGGATGGAGATCAGATTGGGGTTGGCGGCGAAGAGATCTGCGGAATGAAGACACTCCTAGTTCGTTCGATCGGCCGAGATCGGGTGGCTAAGGTGTTGACACGTGGTGATTTTTTATTTTTTTTATAGAAAATAAATAGCAAACAACCTTGGATCGAAAAATTTTCTTCACAAAGTTGTTATTTTTGATGAGTTCTACAACTTTCCTGAAGAGATTAAAACTAAAACAAGTCATTTGCACAAAGTAATATTTTTGGCGGTACTCTAAGTACATAGAATACCTTGATTTTTATGTTTTGCAAATTTTTATCATTTTTAAATAAGATAAAATTAAAATAAAATCAGATAAAATGAATAAAAATTATTTACACATTAATATATTTTTTGGATTTTTAGTAATTAAGAAAATAGAGAAATAAAACAAGGAGGACTTATTGTACATATTCTCAATGAAAAATTCAAACTCGGTTAGTTTCTTTGATTTCGATCTTATTTTAGATTTGGATTTTTGTGTATTTTAATAAACTTTTGTCAAAAAATGATTGGAAAAGAAATAAAAGAAAAAGATTCAAATATGTACATAAAAAATGGGTCCAAATGGGTAAAATACACAATGTACAAAAGAGGCCTAATTTTCACATATGGGTCTGATTCACTTGAACTTTGTATTTCAAAAGTGAGTACGATCAAATCAGATACCGTATGAAGGAGACGACACCGTTTTAGTCTGACAGATCTAAAAATAGGTTTTGGGTTTATTTGTCAATTATTTATATTGGTGATTTTTTTGTATTTTCCTTTATTCTTGTTATTAATATGCAATAGAGGTGGTCTCAGGTGATCTGTAGTTAGAATAGATTAATTAAAAAATTAGGGAAGTTGGCTTATTTTACAGGTCAATTGAGTTGTCATTTCTGACTTCTTATTTTATGAAATTATGCATGATAATATGAAATTATTATTTATACATGTATAAATGTTAATAATGCAATATAGATGATGTAATGCCAATGAATTTTGGGGATATGAACTTAATTAATGTCTTTTAGAGGGATGCATCACATATTCATCATATGCCTGTATAATAAATACATATATTTATTTAAGTGTATAAGTAACTTCAGAAAAAAGACCACAAAATATATTTAAGTATATTTAAATAAGTTATAATATATAAATTATTTGTATAAAATAATAAAATGAGAAATACAAAATAAAATAAAATATACAATATATAGGTAAATATACCTATGATTATACATGTAAACATTAATCAATAATAAATTCCTTGTAAAATAAATAAATATCACTATAAAATACTATAAAAAGTAATAAATAAATTTTATGTTTAAACAAAATAATAATAAATTCACCTATTGTTTTTAAACCAATTAATAAGGGATTAATTCTCTATTTTGTCTTGTAATATGTTGACGTGGCTCAATAGGGGCAGGGTCCTTGTAGACTTCGGTCAACTCCTCATCCCCTTGCGCATGTGGCTATCAGACTGCAGATTATGCTTCCTTCTCGATTTTCCCTGCGTGATTCATTCCTCAAGGCCATTCAACTTCTTAATGAAAAATCTTGACGACACAATGGCATATCACGTCTTATTTTTTGTTTTATCATTCGTGCCTCGATCCAAGAGTTCTATTGAGTCAAACTCACCCTGTATGTAGTCAGTCCTCCGCCAATTTTGAAGATAGGTTACCCTTCTATACTATTCTAGACCCCTCGAAGTGCCTTGTAATGGAGCTGCTCATGACAGGGTCTGCTTGCTGTGCTCTACAGCGAGGAGCAGCGTGGGAGGCATTCCCGACCCATCGTCGGAGCTCCACTCTCGATGGTTCATCTCCTTAGCTCTGGCCAAGTAGAGGTTCTTTCCCGTACTTTTTAGGTAGATTTTAGTTTTATTTCAGCTTCTAATCCGTAGCATTATCCTAATACTTAGGATTTAGCTTCATTAGAGCTCTCGAGCTCCGACCACTATGTATCACCATCTCCATCATGTTCTGACCTCCACTTCTAGTCCATTTAGTTGTCTTTCCACTTTTCCACCATTCGCTCCACTTTGTCCACTTAGATCCCTATAGATCTGGACCATCGAGGTCCTCTTCTACCCACTCGTTGGGCTTCCTCGATCCATCATCACTCCCCATCCGACCTTCACAAATAATAGCCAGGATCATGCCTAGGTGTGTAGCCATTTCTTTTAGCTTCTTTGTAGGTCTTGAATGGTTCATCTGAGGGCCGAACAAGTCAGATAAGGTCCTCCAGCCTCCAGGTCCCCTCTCTTCTCCAACCTCCATGATCCATTCCTTAGGTCTTAGCCACGATTCTGAGTAGCTAAAGCTCCAGCCCCATCCCAAGAATGCTTCTAGCCCATCAGCCACGAAGGAGGAGGTCGGAGGGCTCGAGCACTCCAATCCAAGGTCGTCGGGAGGTTGTTCTTCCTTAGTTCATCCACCACATATCCTAGTCGTCCGATGAAGAACGAGATTCCATATTGATCAAGGGTTGTCTGATTAAGCAATTATCCAATCGTTGGATCAGGCGCTTGATCTAATCCCAACCGCCCACGATGAACCGTCATCGCGTGAGGAGGATGTGCCATGCGTCCAAATGAAAGAGTCAGAGTTGTCCGATCACGTACTTTCGGAGGTAATTTCATATATACCCATGCCCTTTTGTATTATTTTTCTTTAGTCTTGTAATATTTTAATCACGCTTATATTTTGTGGACTATTTACAAGTAGACCCACATATTTGTTGGATATTACCATTAGGTCCTTGCCAGCTCTGCACATGTGCCCCCCACATAAGTTGTGCATTTTACATGCATATCCTTCCGAGTTTTTGTAATTGTAGTTTAATTTATAAAATTTAATTTTCAGTTATAAGTTTTTGGCAATTTTATATTATGCTTCCTGTTTTTTATTTTAATTACAAAAATACCCATGTAAGTTAAATTAATTTTTGTATATGTTTTCCATTTTCTAGAATTAACATCTGTGCTCCAAAAAGTAAGGAAAAAAATAGGAAAAGTTGTCTGCTTGCATGATTTTCATGCTATATAAATATTTTTTGCATTTTATGCATATTTCTTATCAATTCAACTAGTGCATGATTATTCCCTGTTAGCCTTAAAAATCCAAAAAAATATAAAATCATCTTTAAAAAAATCCAAAAAATATTAGTTGTCTATTAATGTATTTGGTATCTCCAGACCAAAAATTGCTAAAAATAGAAAACAAAAATCACTAAAATCTTAAAAGCTACATAATAATTAAAAAAATATAAAAAATTTCACAAAAACTCTGAAAATACTGGTTTTTGTTTGATATTTTTATTTATATATACTCTTAAGTATTAAAATTATTTTTGTGAAAATTTGACTCTATTTAGTATTTTTAAGTCTCAAAACAATTCAGCCTAATTTAAAAGTCCCTAATTCTGTATATTTTTTACTTTAAAAAAACTTAAAAAATAGCAAAACCCTTGAAAAATCATAAAAATATTCTAAAAATATTAAAAACACAAAAATATTTTATGTGATGAATTTTGATTATTTATATCTCTGTTTATAACTATAATACTCTATATTGTATTACATATGGTTTATATTAATTTCAATTATTATAAATACTTTATAAATATTTTTAAACCCTTAAAAAACAAAAAGATTTTTCTTTAGATATTTTTCTAATTTTTTTATATTTATTACATATTTTATCATATATATTACCTATATTATACATATGAATCATATATATACTGATATATATTTGAAAGAAAAATAAATTAAAAATCAGTATATATATGACTCATATGTATAATATATAAATAATCAGAGATATATATATGACTCACAACAAAAATAAATTAAAAATTAAAAATTAACAAATATATAAATAAAATTTAATTTAAAAAATAAAAACCCACAAAAGCATTAATTAATTGATTAATTGAATGAATATTGTACAAATGCACTGATATTAATTATTCATTATTTATTTATAATTAATAAACCTGCTACTCCAACTTGTCTCCTTGTGTTCGACACCCAAGACTATTTGTCTACTATACATATTTATTTATGGAAATAATGAATTTTGATGCACATCACACTTGCTTTTATTGCTTCATTTTTATATTGTGGGTTGATTGTTGAGACTACCAGGTGATCTTTGAGAGTGGTCACTTTGACGAATGTGTGCCCGCCTTGTGTGATACGCACGACCCTCTTCTCGAGATTTCAGCATGTCGAGCTGAGCTTGAGTCAATTTCGATCCGAAATTGTCATGAAAATTGAATGATTGGTAAACCTCGTGTATATATTATCACACTTTACTCTTTATCCCTCATTTGTACATATTTGGTTTAAGTAAATATCCCTTCACATGTCAGTTTGGAGTGCCTTTAGAAACTGATCAATCTTTAAATAAACATTTATATTAGCTTGTTAACATACGGATAATTTTTGAAGTCGGTGTTGACAAAGTGACATGTGAATTGTGCTTTGATTATGTTTTTTATAAGCTTTGTAATTGTGTTTATATGTTGTGGCTTTTGATTGATGTCTATCACTTGTATTAACCCCTCAAATGGAATTCAGTTACTTCACTTCTTTGAACTGAACGTTACGCACCTACTTGATCAGACCTTTGTAATCAATCGAGATGTTATTTGATACCCATACTTGAAATGAATTGTGTTGTCATAATTGTATGAACAATTTTATTGTGAACTACAGATTATCTCCAGTTGCATCTCTACTTGCACTTTGTATTTATATTTTACAAGAGTTATTTGTAGTTTTTTTGTTTCCTTTTTTAAAGTCGTTATATCTTGCAGGATGACCCTGGCAAGCCTGGGCAGCCACAGGGATGAGCATCGGGTGGGGTTCGACAAGATCTGGCTCAAGCCCATTTTAGTATATGGGCTATTGGGTCAGGCCTAGATCCATTTTATTTTTCAAAATCTTGACCCAAGCCCAAGCCCGACCCAAATAATATGAGTCGAGTTCGAGACGAGTTGACCCAATTGAAACTCCAGCTATATGTTGATGTCCTATTATCGCGGCTTTGTTAGAATGTTTTTGGGGGTCTGATGCGATTTAAATGTGGCACATGAGAAAGTACTTCAGTTTGCAAGAATTTTTTACTCTCCTTCATGTATAGCAACATGTCCAGTCTTTGGCAGGATAGGAAATCTTCAAGAGTATGGAGACCAAGGTCTGTGTTTCACAACATGTGTGCTATGGTGCTTGATTTGTATGCTTACCATTAAGAATGTCAAGAGAAGACATGCTTGTACCTTCCAAATCAAACACACATTCTTGTAACCCAAAGTAATGCATCATTCCACCTATAATCTGTCCATGATTTTTTATTTGTTGTGATATATCAGCTCTTCGCAGGCTTCTAAATCAGTATATAATTTGGTGTTTGTATGTTTAACATAGAGTTTGTAGAAGAAAAACAAACCATGTCACTCTAACCAAAACCAACACTGAACAACACATCTTCCAGTAGATCAACAATCCTTCTATGTTTCTTCCCAACAGACGGTGATCCGCTGCTAATGTCTTTCGCTATAAAGAGCTTCCATCGTTGGCATCTTGATGATACTTCAGTACCTCTTGAGCCCTCAGAACCATTTAGCAGCTTCAACAATCTCCAAAGCAATCCATGAAGAGGTTTCTAAATCCTTATATGCCATCTAGATCAATTGCGTTTCTCAGTAGAACAACAATATCGTCAATGTTCAACAACTATTAGGTTTTGAAATCATCAAATGTCAATAGGGCTTGCAAGAGAGACAACCGCAAGACCTCTCAACTAGAACTATGAGAGACGAGGTGAGCCTAGAGATAAATAACAACCAACAAGCCATATAAGCTAACAAGCAAGGCTATCGAGCTTTCGGGTTGAGCCTTAACTAGCTCGAACCTGGCCAAAAAACAATTTGGGCTTGAATTAAAGCCCAAAGCCCGTCCAGTTAATTGCGAGTTCGGATTCAAGCTGGTCTACATGAGTAACTTCTTGCACCTATTTTTTGTTTTTATTAAAGTTGAGTTGTTTGAAGTTCTTTTGAGAGACTAAGCAGTAAGCACCTTGAGGAGGTGTAGGATTTTATAGGTTATTCCCTTTTTTTCATGGTTCAGAGAGTTGTCTAAGCACCTTATATTTTGTTGTTACTTACAACGCCGATAGCCATATGTATCTACTCTGAAGAGGATGATTGTTATTGGTAAGTCATGGTATGTGTGTTCTCGATTTTAGAATAATTATTAAATTACAATCAACTATTATGATTTATGTAAAGATAGAAATTACTTGTAGGCTAAGTTTCAATTACTTCTCATCGGTGAAAAAATAACAAAACTTGAAGCAGACTGTAGATAGGTAGTTGTACGTGTAACGGATGCTTTCTTTCATCCGTCTCGATTTGGTATCCTTATTTGTCGTGTTTGCCCCGTACCCATCAGAGATGATCCCCTGCTACAGAGAAGATTACATCAGAGGTGTTGTAATCCTTTTCGATTTTGCTTCTAAGATCCAACCTTATAGATCGAATCTTACATTAATACTTTACATATCATCCAAATTTCACTCAAATCCATTTTTATTTTCTCATTTATCTTAATGGTCAAACATCTGGTCAAGATGTAAGCAACTTAAATTCCATTTAAAAAAGATCTGAATGTTTGAACATTAAGATAAAATAGCAAAAAGCTCGAATTTAAGTGAAATTTGAAGGATATATAAAATATTAATGTAAGATTCAATATGCAAGGTTGAATTTTATAATAAAATCGCAAAAAAATAAATAAAGAGGATTACAACATGTCTGTTGTAATCCTCTCTACAGTAGAGGATCCTCTTCGCATACCCATCTCCTTTGCAGACCCATTATTGGATGTGTCGTCAACACCCCACACTGGACATCATCACTAATTTGACACGAGTTCATCCCTCTTCTTGAATTTCCTAGTGGAAATCATGATTGCCATGTTGAATGAGACGGGCAATGGTATTACGGAAACTTGAGTGCATCTGTCTCACATTCCCATTTCACATATTTGGATTGTCGAAATTGTAACGTGTCGGGCTTAGATCACCGGTCCATTAACGAAGAAAACTGATCTCAACAACTTGTTGGGTTGGGACTTCTTTAGACTTGTTGATAACTACCCAAAATGCTTATGTTCAAGTCGTAAAGTAGTAATCCTTACCACTTATAACACACAGCCACACTTCGTGAATTTCTGATTTGAGCTATGTTTGGAGGTTGGGTGTTACAAAAATAAATTGGAAGCTGATTGTTTATCATCTCCAGAAAGCATGTGATATAATTTTTTTTCATATTGTCAATGTTGAATTTTATTTTTGAAGGAAGGCATATTAAGTTGGGGATGTAGCGTTTGATGGGTTTAGGCCAGATGAATGATTTGAAAGAAGTACAAATAGTTATGTCAAATGTAAAATACATGTTTATTGATGTGTGAGAAGTTTGAAAGTAGACATTCTCATGTAGCAATATATTGTGAAGATGAGTTGTAGGAATGTCTAGTTGAGTATGTTCTCCTCGAAGTATTAACAAATAGATGGTGGATGAAGCAACGATGTGAGTATATAATGGAGGCTTATCCTTTGTTTATGTTTCATTTCCATTAAAATGAGGGATAAGAAATAGCTAAATATTGTAAGTGGAGATATAATGGATAATGTATTCATTACATGTTTACTTTATTTTGAGATAAAAGATAAAGTTTTTCCCTATATTAAGATCATGAAGATGTTAACTTGCATTCAAAGAAGTGGAATAAAGAATTTTCAGAGACTTGGTCTTTAGACAAAGAATTGTGGAATCTCATCCCATCTCATAATCTTGGCTATGGCCTGATCTAATTGAAAATTTGTTTATGGCTATGGACAACCGATCCCTACTTAATGTGGAAAAAGGGTTGTTGTTGCCTATGGGCAATTGATAGTGATCTGTGGAGTAAAATATGATTATTGTAGATTTGGTAGTGTGAATTACTAACACGAGATACATGCATGCATACATATAAATGCATACACGCATGCACACACAGATACATATGGGGGGGCATATTGTTAATTAGTGGGGACATGTCCCCACTTAATCTTGTTTCATTTTGATATGTTATATCCTTATTAGTTGAACATTGAGATTTTAACATATATAATCATGTATAGTTTCAATATTACATCGATAGACCTGAATAACCGTGAAATACATGGAGAACCCTAAATAATTGTTTTATCTTATGCACATGCCCTCTATTAAGTTTTTCCACTGACTTAACCGAACTCTTTAGTTAATATAACCAAACTCAAATCCAGTAGTGATAGTTATCCTTTTTATTTTTTTAGGGATATTTACACTCATAACCTTGAGTAATTTTGTACTTACGTACATAACCCTGTGTAATCGTGAATTACGCGAGGAACCTTGAGTAATGGTTAACTCTTACACAACATGATCCTTTGTTAACCATGTCCATTCTCTATGTTATCTTCGATGGAATATGTCAAATTTTGACTATTTTACCCTTAAACTGAATTATATTTGCAAAACGTACCATTGATTGTTGTCCCAATTTCAAGATCTATGGTGGGGGCATCGGGCGGCGGAGTTGGAGGGTTAAGGGGCACTAAAATCGCCACTTCCCCTCAATCGATATGCCCTCCATCCTCCTCTCCAAGTCATCCCCTTTGAACACGGCACAGTTCTCCGTCTTCTTTGCATATCTTGATTCACGCACGCGCTCTCGCCACCTTCCTTCCTTATGAGTTGTTGCCAACCTTGACTGCGACCTGAAGCCAGCATCTTATAGCATTGCTGACCGCAAGGTTACATGTGCGGATCCCGATTTTGAGAGCTACAGTAGGGTAGTCGTGAGATTCTAAGAAGGGTAGGGTAGTTGGTGAGGTTCCAGTAAGGGTGGGAGAGGTAGGCGATAGAATAGACCTTTCAGGGGTCGTTGAACATGTCAATGAGGGGTAGGATCTCGAAGGAGTGACAAGGACTATGGGTGGAGGGGTTGTACCGTTGGATGGCGAGGTTTGCGCGGGTAGGGTTGGAGGGCAGGGGCTAGGAGCGAAGTAGAGGCGGGGGTTTCAAGCAGAGGGGTGATGGTTGTGGATGGAGGGGCTGGGGTTGTTGGACATGCGAGGCCATGACGAGCCATTGTGCAATAAATGTTATTGCAATTAATTCCTTGGTCTGGAATGAGGAATAATTAATTTCCAAAATAGGTCTCTTAGTACAATTAGGGTTATGTACCATAGATTTCTTAATAATCATACAATTATTAATTCAATTGTTGAATCATAGAGGCTGGTGCTTGAATGAACATATAAAGAGGTAGATTGATGATTCATCAAGCACCGCCAAATGATTATTAAAAGAAGATCTCCAGCCTGAGTAGGATATGACAATCCTTTCTCCATTGACTGATATCTGACCGACCTCTTGATGCAGATCCTCTGCACAGGAATAGAGATTCGGAGGTGTTAGTTTAGTTAGGTTAAAGAGTTGACTTAATAAGATCAAGACAAACAAGTATTATGGCATAAATTGTCACGATATAGGCATGCATCCTTTGATTGGAAACATGTGTATTGTTATATGTCTAGGTGTGTACATTTGGCAGACCGGTAGGTTGATGGCCTAATCAAGGTCTATACACTGACGAGATGGTGTGCATACATGGCATATGAGTAACACGATCTCTTAAAGGGATCATACATATTCACTTGTGAATCAGAAGATATAATCTCACTCCTGAGGTATTGGGATCGATCAAATTCCATGCATGATCGTCTTGTTTTGGAAGCATTACAAGAATTTGTAGGCATGGTATAAGCTTTTGGAAAGCATATGATCGATACCAACTCCCAATGATCGAATGAGAAACTTAATGATAAAACCCTAAAGATGACAATATAAATTGATCTATATCTTAGGATTTATTCTAGGTCTCTCAGTATGCATGATATACATGTATTAGGAATACATGAGGGAGATGTGATCATAAATGATTGTATAACCTTGGTGCTAACATTTCGAGGGAGTGATGAAACATATATGGATTTTAATGACTCGTGCTACTAGATAAGTGATCTGATCTTGGCCTGAATGTTGGGCATTGATCTGAATGTCATTCAGATGTAATGAGAAAATTAGATATATGGTCTTGATTTAATCGAGCATCAATGAGAGGTCCCCGATATCTAGATTTGAGATGTAATCTCAATATCCAAGTCACTACACGTGGAATGTACAATCACCATGTCCTTATCTCTAAGTATCTACGGATAAAGCGTCTTATTCTTGAAAGAGTTCAATAATAATTCCATTGTGCATCCAAGCATTGAGATATAGATAATTAAATGTGATTTCATTATTATGAATAATGTGAATTTTATTCATATGCATGAGAATGATGATCCAATATAATTAAATGTGATTAATTCTTCTGGATATGAATAATGTGGATAACATTATCCATATTATTCATATGTACTATGAATGTGACTTAAAGCATATAAGAGGAGAGAGCTATTTGTAAATAACATTTACAATTCAATGTTGATGTGAATTGGGTTCACATTGGACATTTAATTAAAAATATATTTTACATATTATTATGATTTGTGAATGTGATTCACAATTTCCAATGGCGTGATTGATATTTACCCAAAATAGTTTGGAATTATTTTGTGAAATAATTTACAACAAATATTGTTGCAAATTATGGAGAAATTCATGGGATGTGTAATCTCATGTAAAAGGAGAAGGAAGCCGCCTTCCTATTAGGAGAGGGTGGACAACCACCAAGTCCTAATAGGATTAGTGGTCGTCCACCCCCTCCCCCTCTTATGGAAGGAGGCTTCTTTCCTTCCTATTTATCTACATCCGATTGATTTAATTAAAATAAATTTATATTAAAAATCATTTGATATATATTTAATTTGCTTAATTTAATTATTGTTTTATTTTTACAACAAAATCATGGCCATTGAAAGAAACACATATCAATCTCAACCATTGATTTCGTATTGTCCATGGATTGAGATCCGTGAACTCCCAAAATATTATAAAAGAAGAGGAAATCCTAGATCTTCATTTTGCACACAACAATTGAAAGTGCTCTCTCCCTCTTCTCATACACATGCCCCCTTCTCTCCTACTTGAATGGTCGTCCATCTCTTGCCCTTGAGAAGACCGTCGTCGTCGCCCCACTGTTGTGCCACCACTTCGAATGCTCGTGGATATCCGTCTCCTTCGATGCACCTCGATCGTAAGGAAGATGTCAAATCTTGTGTGACGAAATCAGGAGATTCATTGCTTGGATTATCAGCTTGGATTGTGAGGAGCACACATTTCATAAATACGCTCGCAAGCATCTCCTCCATCACATCGGACTTGAGATAGGAGATCTCTCGCTTTAGAGAAACAATCGCAATTACACTTCAAAAGGTATTCCTACATCTCATTTGTGGTTTAGATGAAATGATTCGATAAGTGTTCTTAGATCAGTGATTTCATCATTTAAATTTTTTTGAATTTTGTTGCCGCGAGCGACTAGTGCGACTAGTCGCCCTGATCGTATATGATGTGATCTTCACGCTTTCATGATGTGATTAAGGATCTTTACATATCCTTTAAGTGGTATCAAAGCCTTTGTCGAGGTCTTGGATGTGATCTAAAACCCTAGGCGATTGGGGTTCATGTTTCGAATGTGCGAGAATCATTTTTTTCATTAGATGCAATATTTGAATAGATTTTTCATTTGATTAGAAACATATGATTGTGCACTATTTGGATGTGTTATTTGGCTATTAAAATATATTTAGAATGTATAAATATTTCCCAAAAATAGTAGCATAATGTTGGTACCAAAAGTGCATGAAAATGACTCGAATAGTTCCTGTCATAAAAGTTGTTTAGCATTTATTCACGGATATGTAAGAAAATTATTTTTACTTAGTATTTTTCCATCATGAAATATGAAATAAAAACTTGTACTGAGTAGATAATCAAGCCAGCAAACCACTTGAATTTATTTCATGTGATTCCAACTTTGTTTGCCTTAGATATTCCATATTTAATGGAGATGGGTCAGAAGATTATTTGATCATCAAATCTCTTTACTTAATGTGTTTATAATTCAATGAAAATCATGAATATCATGAATTTGCTTTGATTAAATATGATTCCTAATAATTATGAAGATAATTGATTAATCATCATATGCCATTGAATGTATCTTTCATGAAAAATCCTATTTTATCCTACAATGATTGTAGAATAATCTCTACATGCAAAACATTGTTACTAGAATAAGATTGGGGATTTGTTTAGCGAATCTCCTTATAATATTAATCAAAATTGTTTTCATAAATATTATACGATATAGCTTCAGTTGAAAGGTCGAATATCATATCAAATATAAAATAATCAAATCATATTATCATAACTTAAGGCGGATATGGTGTCTAATCAGGATAGTTGGGGTAGTAGGTTGCTCTGTGAATAGTCTACCCATATCCTCTGCGTACTGGCCATGACAATGTGTAAGGAATGCATGATGGTTGAAAAGATCATGGAGTATTTTTTTAGTTTATTAAAATTTGAATAATACATATTTTGAGATTATACCATCCTTCAAATAACAATCAAGATTGTTTATTGGTTGATTGATTGGAATTATAATTGATTTATTAATATTATATGAATTAGTTCCAATTAAAATAAACAACATATCGTGAATAGAGTTATAATTACTTTGGAATAATTAATTATGTGAATATGATTCATAATAATTATTTAAAATTTGAACATGATATGTAGGATCACATAAGTGGCATCTTGGTCTCCCGCTAAGGAGAAGGGTTCTGTCATCATGGATAGTATGTAGGAGATGCATGTCTGAAGTGACAACTCATGCATACAAGTGCATATGGATCGTGCTCTTTACTTCTCAAAAGAGTAAGGTTGTGTGCTTCATGACTCCAATACTAAGTACTCATATTATTGGGAGGATATTAGATTACACATAGCGAGTGTTATTCATGTTGACGGTTGGTTAAAGTAATGATAGATCTGTTGGAATTAACTGTATTGGGATAGTTTGATGCAATTTGATGGTCAATATCAAGTTGTATTGATGTATCTCAATTCCTGGAATTCAATGTTACAACCCTGTGGGGTGTTGTTTAGTCCCACATCGTGGAGAGATAAAACTGGGACTTGGTTTATATGTGGGAAGTCCTGAGACTAGTCTGGAAACAGACTAGAGAGGACTTTAGACCACAACACACGTGCGCGCCGCGCCGGGCCGGGTTCGGGCTCGGTCTCAGGCGTGGCAAAGATCGAGTCGGTTTTGGTAACCGCGGGTTTGAATTCCAAGGGGTACGCCCCATTATCCTCTCACAAAACGTAACCGCCCGGGCGCCTTTAAGTATCTCTTGAAGTGCGTGGGTGTAGGTTACGAACATTCAATCCTTCTACCCGGCGCCTCTTCTTTTCTCTACCCGGCGCCCTTTCCTCTCTCTATCTCGGGTTTCGTCTACAGAGTTGGCTTTCGAGGACGCTCAAGCGCGGTGCGCACCGTCGACGAGCGTGGACCGTCGGACCCTGGGAGCGGCACGTCAAGGCCCTGTGCGCCGGTAAAGTGGGGTGCGCTGTCTCTCTAAGGGGAGTCCTACAACGGGACGCTTCGGTTGTGTTTCCTAACTCTACTTTTTCTTTGTCGCATTGTTTGTCATGATGGTTTCCGGATTTTTCCCTTGCTTGTATACACATATATTTTTAATACGGATATTTCTCTTATAATTGTTAACCTGGATTCATACATACGAAAATCTGTTCTGGAAATCTGTGGTTAATCGGATTTTTGTATGTATGATAATGTCGGATTTGTCAACAATCTTAGAGAGACAGAGTTATAACGTGATAAAAAAATTGTCGGATTTGAGGTTTCGGTCTCGTGTGGATTTCACTGGTATGCCAGAGAAATTCGGGGGTCAGAATTTCAAGCGTTGGCAACAACGCATGAAAATCTGGCTGACCACGATTGGCCTGATTTCGATTCTGGAAACCGAGTGCCCTAAGTTATCTGAACAAAATCCGGATCCTGAGACGGTTAAGATGGTGGATGCGTGGAAAGAACATGACCGTCTGTGTCATGGGTGCATTCTCACTGCACTATCGAATGTTCTGTTCGATGTCTATGGCACATTCACCAAGACCGCCAAGGATCTGTGGGAGGAACTAGACAAGAAATACAACACGGATGATCTGGGTATTGAAAAATACTCAGTATCTAAGTTCCTAAAATTTCAGATGATTGAGGGCAAATCGGTTTCGGAACAGGCTCATGAGTTTTTGTTATTGCTCCATGGGTTAGCGGAGGCAGAAATGAAACTTCCAGAGAAGTTTCAGGTTATGTCGATCATTGAGAAATTTCCCAAGTCCTAGGAAGATTTTAGGATGTCCTTAAAGCACAGGAAGGGGAAAATTTCTCTCGATGATTTGATGGTCTCGATAGCTATTGAAGAGGAGCATAGGAAACAAAAACCTGTGATGCATGTAGACGTGAACCCTAAGGTCAATGTGATAACCTCAAAGGGAAACAACGCTAAAGGGAAAAATAAGAAACTGAAAGCCAAGGGAAAATCCAGAAAAAACCAAAGAACAAACCTTGTTGGCAGTGTGGACAGGTTGGACATTGGAAGAAGGATTGCCCTTCTCTGAAGACCCACCAGAAGTCTACGGATGTCGTTCCTCAGGCTCTTTTGCTGACTGAGGGAGGCGGGTCCGGTGAGGGGTATGTCTCAGTGAACCCTGAACTCTACTTTGTAAACGAGCCTAATGAGTGTCTTGTTGATACAAGTGCAAATGTCCACATTTGTACTGACAGAACATTCTTTGTGTCTTATCAGGCTTCAGCCGGTGGTACAGTAATGATGGGGAACAGATCTGTAGCCAAGGTGCTTGGGTCCGGACAAGTCGAGCTGAGATTCTCAACTGGACGAGTTTGGACTTTGCGTAGGGTGCTGCACGTTCCTGATATTAAAAAGAATGTCCTGTCTGGTTCTTTATTAGTTAGAGAGGGTTTTCAGTTAGACTTTAAATGTAATAAAGTATTTTTTCTGAGACATGGTGTTTTCTTTGGCAAAGGATATTTGGTTGATCATGATCTTTTATTTAGAATAAGATGTGACATTGATAGTTCAGTTAATAATATTTCTGGTTTTGATTCTTCTACTTATGTTGTTTCAAATATTGAATCTACTGATTTATGGCATGCTAGGCTAGGACATGTGAATTTCAATTCTATGAAAAGAATGATGAAACTTGACATGATTCCTAATCATACTACAGACAAACTCACCAAATGTGAAATGTGTGCTCAAGCTAAGTTACCTAGAAAGCCTTTTCATTCTCTGAATAGGGAAACTGAAATTCTAGACTTAGTTCATTCTGATATTTGTGAGTTTGGTGGTGTGATGACTAGAGATAACAAAAGATACTTTATCACCTTCATATATGATAGCAGTAGGTACTGTTATGTTTATCTGCTTAAAACCAAGGATGAAGCCTTAGAAAAATTTCTTATTTTTAAGAATGAAGCAGAAACACAAGTCGGGAAAGTAATTAAACGTCTAAGGTCAGATAGGGGTGGTGAATACACATCTAAAATATTTGATGAACAATGCAAACTATTTGGCATAGTTCATGAGGTCACTGCACCATATTCACCACAGTCCAATGGAATAGCAGAACGAAAGAATAGGACCCTAACTGATATGGTCAATGTATTTTTACAAAGTTCTGGTCTACCATCTTACATGTGGGGGGAAGCTTTGAATACGACCTGCCATATTCTGAAAAATAGAGTTCCCTTAAGGCATAAAGATAAGAGTCCATTTGAACTTTGGAGAAATAGGAAGCCAAGCCTAAAATATCTTAAGGTGTGGGGATGCCTGGCTAAGGTCTTAGTCCCAGAACACAAGAGAAAGAAGCTTGGACCCAAAACAGTTGACGCGGTCTTCTTGGGGTATCTGGAAAGTAGTTATGCCTATCGATTCTTAGTAGTTCGGTCTGAGATCACAGGCATAGATACTAATACTATTGTTGAACTTCATGATGCTACATTTTTCGAGGATAGTTTTCCAATGAAAAAAGGGATTCCTGAAAATCTGACTAGTGACGTAGCTCAACATCTGGTTCTATTCCACAACAAATAGAAAAGATGTCAAATGTGGGGGTTACCTCTTCTGAACCCAATGAATTTTTGGAGGATGTTGAACCTAGACGAAGCAAGAGACCTAGGATTTCCAAGGATTTAGGTAGCGTTTTTGTCTCCTACCAAATCGAGGGTGATCCTCCCACATACAAGGATGCCATGGCTTCTACTGAAGCAAGACATTGGAAGGACGCTATTAAATCTGAAATGGATTCGATCATTTCAAATGGTACGTGGGAATTGGTCGATCTACCTCCTGGGTGTTCCACCATAGGAAGCAAATGGGTATTCAGAAGAAAACTTAGATCGGACAGATCCATAGAAAAATATAAGGCAAGACTTGTAGCTAAAGGTTTCAAACAGAAAGAGGGTATTGATTATTTTGATACCTATTCTCCTGTTACTAGAATGACTACGATTCAGATGCTCATTGCGTTGGCATCCATACATGATCTCACAATTCATCAAATGGATGTGAAGACTGCCTTTTTATATGGTGATCTTGAGGAGGAGATCTATATGGACCAACCTGAGGGATTCGTGGCATCTGGTAATGAAAGAAAGGTCTGTAAGCTTGTAAAATCTCTTTATGGATCAAAACAAGCTCCGAAACAGTGGCATGACAAGTTTGATAAGACTATCCAGTCTTATGGCTTTATTGTTCATGAATCCGATAAATGTGTGTACTCTATGATTAAAGGTGATATGTTTGTTATCTTATGCCTATATGTAGATGATATTTTGATATTTGGATCAACATAAAGATAGTGGAAGAAACCAAGAGGTTCTTGAGCAGTAAGTTTGAGATGAAGGACTTAGGAGTTGCAAATGTGATTTTGGGGCTCAAACTGATTAGATCTACTAATGGGATAGATGTGTCTCAGTCACATTATACTGAGAAGGTTCTTGAAAAATTTGGCTATCAGAGTTGTAAATCTGTATGCACTCCTTATGATTCATCTAAACCCCTCTGCAAGAACAAAAGTGGAGTATATGTAGCACAGCTACGATATTCCCAGATTATAGGAAGCTTGATGTATCTTGCGAACTGTACTCGACCTGGTATTTCATTCACGGTCGCAAAGTTGAGTAGGTATACGAGCTGTCCTGACCGTACTCATTGGGAGGCCTTGGATCGAGTGTTGAAGTACCTTAAGGGTACTGCACTTCTTGGATTGCATTATGGTAAATATCCTCCTGTCTTAGAAGGATATAGTGATGCAAGTTGGATAGGTCAAATGGAGGACTCCGGGAGTAACGGTGTGACTGGGTATGTATTTACCCTTGGAGGCGGTGCAGTCTCCTGGAGGTCTGTGAAACAGACCATCTTGGCTCGGTCTACTTTTGAGGCAGAGCTGTGTGCTTTGGACACAACAGGTATAGAGGTTGAATGGCTTAGGGAGCTTCTCTCTAAGATGCCCATGGTGGGTAAGCCGATACCGGCAATTTTTTTACATTGTGATAGTATGACTACTATTGCAAAGGTAAAGAGTTCAAAGTACAATCAGAAAACAAGAAGACATATCCAAGTTAGACTTAAGTCTATTAGGGATTTGGTGTCTTCTGGAGTGATTGCTGTGGAATTTGTTGGTACCAAAGATAACACGGCAGATCCACTTACAAAGAGACTTGGTAGATCTTTAGTCCAAAAATCCAGACTTGGGATGGGGCTGAAACCCACTGAGAGTTTACCTGCAGTAGCAACCCAACCTAAATGAGTGGAGATCCCACAAAATAGGTTCAATGGGAAAAACAAGTTGTAAGGGGAACTGGTTGGCACTCAATATGCAATACTTTGCATGTGAGTCCTATCCCTGGAAAGTCGAGTGCCTGAAAGCTGCAGGAAAAGGTTGAGCATTATGCTCTTAATGGATTCAAGCTTTTATAAGCAGGATGTGAGCAGTGCATCCTTAGAGAATGCCACCTATATGAGTATTTCTGTGGACCGCAGATAAAGGATGAGGGTTTATCCTTAATATACTCGTGAAACAGGGAAGGGTGCAAGGCCATTAATAGCACCAAAACCAGAATATTGTCACCATAGACTTCACTCTGTTGTTACCCCTCGATACCATTACATCAAAGGATTAAAGTTCAAGACTTAGTTCACTTTATTCCTGTGATGGTGAAAGGGGATAACTCAGGTAAAGGTTCAAATCGAAAGGTACCTTTACTGAAAGTAGAGTGTGGAAACCCGAGATTCTTGGCTCTTTGTGTTTCAACAGTGAATTTGTGGGGGATTGTTGGAATTAACTGTATCGGGATAGTTTGATGCAATTTGATGGTCAATATCAAGTTGTATTGATGTATCTCAATTCCTGGAATTCAATGTTTCAACCCTGTGGGGTGCTGTTTAGTCCCACATCGTGGAGAGATAAAACTGGGGCTTAGTTTATATGTGGGAAGTCCTGAGACTAGTCTGGAAACAGACTAGAGAGGACTTTAGACCACAACACACGCACGCACGCGTGGGGCCGAGCCGGGCCGGGCTGGGCCGGGCTCGGGCGTGGGTGCGCCGCGGCTGCGGCTGCGGCGGCGGTGGCGGCGGCGGCGTGGTGTAGCAAAGACCGAGTCGGTTTTGGTAACCGCACGTTTGAATTCCAAGGGGTACGCCCCATTATCCTCTCACGAAACGTAACGGCCCGGGCACCTTTAAGTATCTCTTGAAGTGCGTGGGTGTAGGTTACGAACATTCAATCCTTCTACCTGGCGCCTCTTCTTTTCTCTACCCGGTGCCCTTTCCTCTCTCGATCTCGGGTTTCGTCTACGGAGGTGGCTTTCGAGGACGCTCAAGCGCGGTGCGCACCGTCGACGAGCGTGGACCGTCGGACACTAGGAGCGGCACGTCAAGGCCCTGTGCGCCGGTAAAGTAGGGGCGCTGTCTCTCTAAGGGGAGTCCTACAACGGGACGCTTCGATTGTGTTTTCTAACTCTACTTTTTCTTTGTCGCATTGTTTGTCATGATGGTTTCTGGATTTTTCCCTTGCTTGTATGCGCGTATATTTTTAATACGGATATTTCTCTTATCATTGTTAACATGGATTCATACATATGAAAATCTGTTCTGGAAATCTGTGGTTAATCGGATTTTTGTATGTATGATAATGTGTTTATAATTCAATGAAAATCATGAATATCATGAATTTGCTTTGATTAACTATGATTCCTAATAATTATGAAGATAATTGATTAATCATCATATGCCATTGAATGTATCTTTCATGAAAAATCCTATTTTATCCTACAATGATTGTACAATAATCTCTACATGCAAAACACTGTTACTAGAATAAGATTGGGGATTTGTTTAGCGAATCTCCTTATAATATCAATCAAAATTGTTTTCATAAATATTATATGGTATAGCTTCAGTTGAAAGGTCGAATATCATATCAAATATAAAATAATCAAATCATATTATCATAACTTAAGGCGGATATGGTGTCTAATCAGGATAGTTGGGGTAGTAGGTTGCTCTGTGAATAGTCTACCCATATCCTCTGCGTACTGGCCATGACAATGTGTAAGGAATGCATGATGGTTGAAAAGATCATGGAGTATTTTTTAGTTTATTAAAATTTGAATAATACATATTTTGAGATTATACCATCCTTCAAATAACAATCAAGATTGTTTATTGGTTGATTGATTGGAATTATAATTGATTTATTATGATTATATGAATTAGTTCCAATTAAAATAAACAACATATTGTGAATAGAGTTATAATTACCTTGGAAGAATTAATTATGTGAATATGATTCATAATAATTATTTAAAATTTGAATATGATATGGAGGATCACATAAGTGGCATCTGTGGTCTCCCGCCAAGGAGAAGGGTTCTGTCATCATGGACAGTATGTAGGAGATGCATGTCTGAAGTGACAACTCATGCATACAAGTGCATATGGATCGTGCTCTTTACTTATTAAAAGAGTAAGGTTGTGTGCTTCATGACTCCAATACTAAGTCCTCATATTATTGGGAGGACATTAGATTACACATAGCGAGTGTTATTCATGTTGACGGTTGGTTAAAGTAACGATAGATCAACATCACCTAGGGGTGTTAGGCATGGGTGTTAAATACTAAATTAGGAAATACAAGTTGGACTTGCAAGGCAGAATGAGTTTCCGCTTCTTTTTATCCAAGTTACAAGTTCTCATGTTATTGAGATGGAATAAAGGTAAGAAAGGAGATCTCAGATCTTACTTGAGATATAATGGTAAGTGTGTCTCTTACTTTGAAAGTGAATAAGGGAATGAACTTTTAGAGTTGGCATGGCTAGATAACTTTGATATAGAAATCCTAAATCAAATTAAAATATGTATTTATGCAATTATTTTATTTCAAATGACCTACATTAAATCAACTTAAAATTATACTCAATAATAATCAGTAAATTATCATGATCAAGATGATGTAATTGAAGTTGGACACATAATGTATGTGGCTGCAATGTGCAAGTTTTCTCATAATAATGAGAAATGGTAATTAAAAAGGCAATAGGATAACAACATTGGGTTTATGTATCTCTATAGTCTTAATCTCTCGTCAAATGTGCTTTGGAAGTGTCATGTCAGTGATGATCATAATTATCGAAATTCCTTATATAGACTAAAAAAATGTTTTGTCAAATATATGTGCTCTCAACATTTAATCATGAATGACATGGTTCATTGCATTATGCAGAATGGTGGCTCAATTAGAGATGATGTACTCAAAATGTTTGAGTACCTACCTAAACCAAAGTCTTTAAGAGTTAAGATGGATGTAGATATGATGAGTGTCATCATTCTAATGTCTATACTCAAATCATTCACGAAGCTTCATAATATTCATATTGTATGAATAATATGATGCATGTATAAATGTTGAAATACTCTTATATTGAAGTCCCTTAAGGACATGATTAATTAAGAGATCCTTTATCTTAAACAAATGTTGTTTATGGATTGAGGGAGCACTGTGGAAGCATGGGCCAGACCCAAGTAAGAAGGAAAGTTAAAGAGTTGATTGTACTTCTGTAACTTCTATATGGCATCCAAAGAGTTGGATGAATGCCAATACTGCAACAAGCCGATGTATTGATAGTATGACTATCTAGACTATCTAACATCCTTAGAGAAAGACTTTGATAGTGTATCATAATATTATATATCTACATGTAATCATTGAAATTGACTTTCTTATTATATAGGATCAAAGTCTAAAAACTGTATCTCATTCTTATAATAACACTTGCAATTGATTGCATATATTTTAGAAGACGGGAATTTTGGATCTTAAGGTTTAATAGTCATCCACATGGTTGTTGATGCAATTGTTGAAACAATCTCCATTGGATGGATAGGCTGCATATTTTTAGTGGGATAGCCCTTAGTCTTAAAGAGTCTCTATGACCTACATATTAGAATACGTTAATTATTTATTTTTAAATGTTGGAAATAAACATGCATTCTGGAATAAACCTATCATAAAGAGTTATGATGGATATATTTCAAATAGTAATTTAACATCTGGAGGAATCTACTAAAGTAGAAAATTAATGAATGGTTTATTAACATTTCTAAATACTGAAAATTTAAACATTGATAGGTCAATAGGAGGATTAAGATCATTTGACAATGATGCGGCATTAAATCCTGGACATAAATCTATTAATGAGATCAATAGACTAGTAAGAGATGAAACTTTAAGTGGTCTAAAATTTCAAACCTTACATACTTGTGAATATTGTATTCAAAAGTAAAAATGTCTGATACACTTTCTATGGGAATGGTGTAAGATGCCAAGGTATTTAAGATCACATACTTATTGATGTATGCGGATCATTTGTATCATAATAATTATTATTTATATGTGATATAAATTGATTATTTTTGTGATATGAGATTACTTTCCTTTACCTTAGAAACCTTTGAAATGTTTAAGGATTTCACAATCTTGGTTTAGAACCAAAGCTTGAAGGAATATGAAATGAATTTGATCTAACCAAGACAACAAGTACATATTAGACGAATTCAAGGAATAACTTTTGGACAGGGACGTCGATCCGGGTATATCCATTAGGTACTCGACCCAAACCTTCCCCATTTAAGGACCCAAAACCCACCCCATTTATTTTTGGATGGGTCTGGGTCTTGAATTTACCACCTATGAGGGTATGGATATGGGGTTGGGATTGCCTTGTGGGTACTCGAACCCGAACCTGTCCCGAACCCGAATAGGTAATAAATATAAATATATATATGTGTGTGTGTTGCATTTTATTCTAATATGTCAAATCCACTTTTTATCTAATTGGTATCAAATTGTATATATATAAATCCAACTCAATTTTCTCTTCTACATCCATTTATTTATATTCAACTACCTTTTTATATCTTCAATCAGTAAAAATTATCAATCCTAAAGAGTTAAACACCTAATATATAAACCTTTAACATTCCTTACACATTACACATCTTTGCGTACCACCACATTATATGATCTTCCTCTGTTTGATCTATGTATGAAAATCTTATGTATATTTATTAATAGCTTAAAAATTTTATTATGTCAAATATATGGGTACCCATTGGGTACATGTGTAACCGTCGGATATATGGGTATCCGCTAGAAAGTACCCATTTAATAAATGGATGGGTATGGGTAGTAATTTTATAAATGGGCATGGGTTTGAGACTATTGATACCCACCCCAAAACCAACCCGTTGGCATTCCTACTTACGGAGAAAGAAATATCATCCATGCCTCACTCCTCCAAATACATCTTAAGTCAATAGATTTTGTAGGGAGATACGATTGGATCATGTATAAAATGATTTGATCAATGATGAATCTTAACATAATCATCTTTTACTTTTCAGGTATATTTGTAGTAGAGGCTACAATATATATCTTTAATAAGACTCCATACAAGTTTAAACCCTCATAAGCATGGTTTGGAACGTAGCCTAGTGTTGGACACTTGAGTATTTAGGGTCATCTTTGTCGGGCTAGTATACGCCCTATCTCTTTCCTGTGCTGACTTGAGCCTTTACACTTCCACAGTTTATCCTAAAGACCTCTCTATCTCTTCCCTAAATCCTTCCCCCGAAGGAACTTCGAGAATTTAGCATCAAGCTGGTGCTGATGTAGCAAGGTCAGACGAGAATTCCGGCTTACTGAAAGTTCCATTTCTCAATGATTGTGGAGGGCCTTATGTTGTCGACACCAAAGGGAGACCAATTAATGTGAAGGATAGAGACGTGGTCCATAACTTTATCATTGATGCACGTAAGATGGAATCTAGCACCATGGAGTGCTACTTCATTAGGAAAATAAAGGATGGTATTAGATACCTACTTTATGATCTTGAGAGTATTAGATTTCATCTCTAAGGATATGATTCTTAAAGGATGGCTTTCTTGAGAATCAAGATGAAAATGAAGTAAAGGAACTTATTGAATCTTGAGAAGACAATGAGGCTCTTGAAATCAGATATAAAAGGACAATTAAAGAAGAAACACTCATGCCTCTTCAAATTAGTTTAAGGGTAGTAAGACCACCTAAAGGGTATGGATTCCATGTGTCAGTTAAGTCTGATAATGATCTGACTTCATATGATGAAGCTTCAAAGGATCATGGCAAGGCGAGATGGATGTTAGCAATAATGTCTAAAGTAGACTCCGTATACAATACTCGAGGATCCACCTATAAGGGTAAAACCTGTTAGGTGTAAATGAATCTTCAACAAAAAGAGGGAACCTGATGAGAAGGTAGAGACCTTCAGAGCACAACTCCTATCCACTAGATACACATGAAGATAAAGACATCGCTTGCGATGAGACTTGTTCTTCAGCGACCGTGCTTAAACACATCATAATATTGCTAACTATAGCTACACAACTTGACTATGACATCCACAAGATGGAAGTCAAGATTGCATTCCTCTATAAATTCCTCATCGAGGACATTCATATGAAGCAGCCCCATGGCTTCATGGATGAAAAACGCAAGGTGTGCAAGCCTAAGCATTCAATCTATGGACTCAAATAAGCTTCTTGTAGTTGAATATTGGATTTAATGAAAAATAAATGTTATGATTTCTGATAGAATCTTGATGAACCGTGTGAAGCTTAATGGAGTGTCATCGTATTCGTCATGCTAAATGTATATAATATCCTAATCATTTGGAATGATATAATGATGATAATAAGTGCTTTAGTATGGTTGTTCTATACCTTGAGATATGATCTCAAGGATACCTCTTATATCTTAGTTCTGAAGATGTTCAAAAGCAAAGAGAAGAGAGTATTGGGATCGTCACATTAGTAGTACAACTTAGACATGTTCCATTCTTGGAAAACCCAAGAACGAATTCCTTCTCTTAAGATATGATATTGACCTATATAAAGGGATAACACCTCGAAGAGTTGAGGAAGTAAATGTTAAAACTACCTGTCCTTGTGCATCAGTTATGAGAAGTCTAGTGTATGCTAGATGGGTATAAAAGTCAGATGTCTGCCATGCAGCGGGAGTAGTAAACTGTTACTAATCCAACTATGGAGATAAAATACTTGATTGCGAAAATAATAGTATTTTCAAATAGGATAAGATTTTTTGAGTTAGTGATCTCAGAGTCTTGTCTTCGAGAACTTAAGACTTTAAAGATGATGATCTAAAAAGGTCTTAACTGCATATGCCTTAAAAGACTTAAGATCGTGTCTTAATCTTAGGAGATATAGATCTCTGAGAATAAGGGAATTCTGATAAGGATAGTAGAAATTGCATTCTGATTATAATAATTATTGAGCTCTATTGTCAAGTACACTATAAGTGCTTTAACAAAATTGAGTAATTGTTGCGTAAGATGCAACATTTGCATTGGAAGCGAGAACTGTTTCTAGGGGATATGCAAGTACTGTAAAAGGACTTGGCATAGTCTCTCGGGAACAGAGTAACTAGTCAACTTACCTAGCTATTTTCTGAATGGCTTACGATTAGCACATGAGTGTAGGTTTAAAGATTAGCTCGTTAAGGGCTCTCTGGGATAGTGGGAGATTGTTGGACATGCGAGCCCACAACGAGCCATTACACAATAAATGTTATTGCAATTCATTCCCTGATATGAAATGAAGAATAATTAATTTACATAATAGGTCCCTTAGTATAATTAAGGTTATGTACTGTGGATTTCTTAATGATCATATAACTGTTGATTTAATTGTTGAATCATAGATGTTGGTGCTTGAATGAATATCTAAAGAGTTAGATTGGGGACTCATCAAGCACGTCAAATGATTATTAAGTGATGATTTCCAGCCTGAGTAGGAGATGGTAATCCTTTCTCTATTGGTTGATATCTTACCGGCCTCTTGATGCAGGTACTCTACATAGGAATAAAGATTTAGAGGTGTCATATCAGTTAGGTCAAAGAGCTGACTTAACGAGATCAAGATAATCAAGTCATATGGCATATACTGTCACGATATAGGCATGCATCCTTTGACCAGAGACAGATGCATTTTTATATGTCTAAGTGCATATATTTGGCAGACCGATAGGTTAATGGCCTAATCAAGATCTATACACCGACGAATTGGTGTGCATACAAGGGCATATGAGTAATACGATCTCTCAAAGGGATCATATAGATTTACTTGTGAATCAGAAGATATGAGCTCACTCATGTGGTATTGGGATCGATCAAATTTCTGTATGGTCAACTTGATTTGGAAGCATGATAAGAATTTGTAGGTGTGATATATGATTTTGGAAAGCATATGATCGATACCAACTTCCAATTATCGAAAGTTGATAGTATAAATTGATTTATATCTTAGGTTTATTCTAAGTCTTCCAATATGCATGGTGTACATGTATCAGGAATACATGAGAGTGATGTGATCATAAATGATTGTATAATTACGATGCTTCCATTCTGAGGGAGTGATGAAACAAGTCTGCATTTTAATGACTCCTCTTATTAGAGAAGTGTTCTGATCTTAGTCCGAATGTTGGATATTGATTTGAATATGATTCAGATGTAATGAGAAGATTTGATCTACATTCTTGATTTAATAAAAGCATCTATGAAAGGTCCTTGAGATCTGGATTTGAGATGTGATCTCAACATCGAAGTCACTATATGTGGAATGTACAATCTCTATTTCCTTATCTCCAAGTATCCATAGAGAAAGCACATTATTCTTGAAAGAGTTCAAGACT
This sequence comes from Ottelia alismoides, assembly GCA_037367405.1. Classification (NCBI taxonomy): domain Eukaryota; kingdom Viridiplantae; phylum Streptophyta; class Magnoliopsida; order Alismatales; family Hydrocharitaceae; genus Ottelia; species Ottelia alismoides. The sequence continues at coordinate 319,425 of JAZKJV010008006.1, read as the reverse complement.
AATTTTATTGATAATTGTGTATCCAAGCGTTGAGATATAGATAATTAAATGTGATTTAGTTATAATGAACAAATGTGAATTTGATTCATATGCGTGAGAATGATGATATAATATAATTAAATGTGATTTGATTATTATGGATATGAATAATGTGGATAGCATTATCCATATTATTCATATATATATATATATTATAAATGTGATTTATAATATATGAGAGAGAGAGCTATTTGTAAATAACATCTACAATTTAAATGTTGATGTGAATTAGATTCACATTGGACATATAATTAAAAATGCAATTTACGTATTATTTTTGGTTGTAATGTAATTCACAAATTTACAATAACATGATTGATATTTCACAAAAATAATTTGGAATTATTTTTGTGAAATAATTTACAACTCATGTTGTCGGAAAATTATGGATAAATTCATGGGATGTGTAATCTCATGTAAAAGGAGAAGGAAGCCACCTTATTATTAGGAGAGGGTGGATGGGCACCAAGTCCTAATAGGATTAGTTGTCGTCCACCTCCCATATGGAAGGAAGCTTGCCTCCTTCCTATTTCTCCATGTTTGATTGATTTAATTAAAACTGATTTATATTAATTAATATTCATTATATATTTAATTTAATTAAATTATTTTTTTTATTTTTACAACAAAATTATGGCTATTGAAAGAAACACAAATCAATCTCAACCATTGATTTTGTGTTGTCCATGGATTGAGATCCATGGACTCCCAAAATATTAAAAAAGAACAGGAAACCTTAGCTCTTCATTTTACACACAACAATTGCAAGTGCTCTCTCTATCATTCTCATACATGTGGCCCCTTCTACCCTACAAGATTAGCCATCAACCTCTTACCTTTCTATCTCCTTCGGTGCACCTCGCTCTTGAGAAAGACATCGGATCTCATGTGACGAGATCAAGAGATTCGTTGCTTGGATTACCAACTTGGATTGCGAGGAGCACACGTTTCATCAATGCGCTCGCAAGCGTCTAGGTCTCTTGCTTTAGAGACACGATCGCAACCACGCTTCAAGAGGTATTCTTGCATCTCATATGTGCTTTAGATGATTCGATCAGAGAAGTGTTATCGGAATACATGGTTTCATCATTTACAATTCTTTAAAATTTCGTTGCACCGAGCAACTAGTGAGATTAGTCGCTCGATTGCATATGATGTAATATTCATTCTTCTATGATGTCCTTAAGGATATTTCCATATCTTTTAGGAGGAGAGGTGGTTGCGCACCGAGGAGGGACAAGGGATGCAGGTGGATGGGTTGGAGGGGCGGAAGTTGCAGGCAATGGAGGAGGGGGTGCAGACGATAAAGGAGCAATGATCATGGGCTGAGGAGCTAAAGGCACGACATATGCCGACGAAGGAGGGGTGATTATTGTGGGCGGAGGGGATGGAGAGGGCGTCGGACGAGGAAGGTGCAGGGTTGGAGGGGGAGGTTTTGAGAGGAGGAACGTGGAGGTTGGATGAGGGGTCGTTGTAGTAGGTGGTTGGATTTTCTTCTTCTTTATTTATTTCATCAATAACCATTGAATAGAACAAAGGTTAGATTAAATCAAATGGTCTAGTTGAGTTTATGTACTAAACTAACGAAAGGTTATGTGTGTAAAATGGAGGACTATTCAGGGCTCTGGGTGTAATTATGGATTATAGAAGGTTATGTACATAATTACAAAACTACTTAGGGTTATGGTGTAAATATACCTATTTTTTAATACGTGAATCAGACCATGTCCTCCATCCAATCTCGCTCCTTCGAGTCTCCGACCCCTAGGACCGATTGTTGATACCACCGCTGCCGAAACCTATCTACATATTCCAGGTCCTCCTCTGTTGTAGCCGCTACCCATAACTAGAGTCAAGAGATGAGGCTGATCGTGATGAAAGGGCACGAAAAGCCCCTCATGTTCCTCTGCTAGAAGCACAACGCTGATCTCCTCTTTCTCCTGTGCAAAGGACACTATGCCCCCGCCATTTAGTTTACTGACTACGGAGACCACCTCGGCACCAAACAATGTTGTAGGGTAGGGTTGCTAATGAATATGTTTTTTTGGAAATCAAGTGATTCGGTGTAGCTGATCACTTGATGGACATATCAGACAAGGAAAAAATGGAATGTCAAAAAGGGTACAAAGCTATACAATTTAATCTCAAATCTCCTGCAAGATGTGTTCAGTTTTCAGTTGGGGATAAGCTCCTCGCTTTTACTATGGATCTGTTCATGGAACCCTCATCGACTATAACATCAATAGGATATAGAAAGATATCACCATTGTAAGTTTTTTGGAAATCCACAATGGAGATAAAGATTGAGGCAATTGCCATCAAGTTGTTGTTTATTTTACGCTTATGGAGGGTTCAAGGCATGCACATCAAATGAAGAGTTCGAGGTGGCTTGAATTGGAAGCACGCCAACTTTTGCAAATGTGATTGGGTTCAAGGGGCAAAATGGCCAAAATTTAATGGATTCTATCAAAGATCGGAGAAAATGGGTGAAGTTAACACAGGGTTATGTCATGTAATAATTAATTAACAATCGTGGATTGAAAAATTTTGAGATGTTCTTGGTACATCAGTGATATATCCATATCGACATGCTAGGGATACCGATCTTACCTTGGATATATTATTGATTAATATAAAACAATATCAAGTGTTTCGACTCTATCATCAATATCAACCATGTTAGTTGACTTCATTGATTGGTTTTTTAAGCTTTAAATATTTGAGGAATTTCATTCCGCTTCATGTATTAACACATTCAAAAGAAATACGACACGAATAGTTGACGAGTCGCTAAATACGTGTTTTAATTGAGGCACGTTGTAGTACGTGTACTAAGCGATTCAGTCAGAACCGAGAGAATAATCTCCGTGAAGAGTGTCTCGGCTTTAATTTATATCCCGGGCAAGTCCGGGGTCGAACTCAGGGAGGTAAAGGAACAACTTGGGTTTAATTTGAAAATAAAGATTTTAGATTTCCAAGCGGTTTTTTTATATTTTTTATGCAACAAGAATGCAAATGCAAGTGAATCAAGACACTAAGAAATCATACAATAGGCCAAATTAATTTTAATGTCAAAATAGTCCAATTTAGCCAAAATATATTTTTTCTAGAGTCGTAATCGAGAGATGAAAACAAAACACATTTTTTTGTAATTTTAGGGGTTAAAATGCAACAAGGAAAAATGCGCACTTTTTATGGGTTTTTTCATAATTTCTCATACAAACAGTAAGCAAAAATATTGAAAAAATTACTGGAATTAAAACATGATGCAAGGAAGCTACAGTAAAATTTTTGGATTTTTTTGACAAAGTATGATTTTTTTATGGATTTTTTTAATGAAATCAGAGTGATAGTAAGTAAATAATTTCTAATAAATCCACAATATCAAATTAATCATAGTGCAAATTATCTCAAGTAGGTATTTTCATGTGGCATAAAGGAGACTTGAAATTTTGCAAAAATGATATACGTGGATTTAATTAAAAATCAAATACTAAAATCACTCCACAATTTATTTCAGGCACAAGACATCTTCATTTTAGATGAAATTTGGATAGCAAGTTTATCACATATCAAGGCATCATATATAATTTTTGTGGAATTTTTAGAGCAACCGTGTGTGAGATATAAAGTTAAGAGTCCAGATTGGGTAAAATATGCAATATTTCAGTTGAACAATTTTAATTAATTAACAATATCTCACAAAAATATATTAAATAAATACTCAGATGACAGAGAATAAGTTGCTCCACACAAGGCTATTTTTCTTTAAATAAAAGGATGCCAAAACAAGGTCCAAATTCGAGTACAAACACAGGGGTATCCTTGCAAATTCAGAAAACAATAGTCACAACCAAACATGTACAAGGACTAACTTGTAATTATAAAAATTTCAAAAAGAAACTAATGCAATTTTCACGAAATAAAAAATAACCAAAACCTTGTTCTTCTTCCTTGCTGGGCACGGGGAAGAACCCAACGGGGGAGGCGGCCCCGCGCACGGCCGCGAGGAGGCGAGGCGCGCGGCTGGTCGGCGGAGGCTGTCGGCGAGGGTTGGCGGTGAGGCATGGACGGCGAGGGGCCACGCGGCGGAGGCGGGGCTCTGGAGGGTTGGCAGCTCTCGCGCCACCGCGCAGCCGCGGACGCGGGCGTCGCGCAGTGGAGGAGAACGGAGGGGGGGGGGCGACGGCGGTGTTGGAGGCCGGCTGCACCGCCGGCGGTGGAGGAGGGAAGGGGATGCCGGCGGTGCTGCGCCTGATGGTGATGCAGGGGGCGGCGGCCGTGGGCTGCTGCTTCCCTGCAAATTTTTTAAATTTTCTTTCTTTTTTTTTATTTTTTTATGTTTTCTGCTGTTATAAAAAGTTTTTTTAAATTTTTTTATATTTTTAAATTTTGCTAAAACAGGGAATGAACATGATGAGAAAAAAATGTGATGATGGTAATATGATGGAGTAGAACAAATGGAAGATGATGAGTGGTGCTATGATGAACAAAAAAAATGCAAAAATGACAAGATGATAAAATGAAGGAAAAATTTACTTACGATGATACGGTCGCCTATGGAGTGCTCACGAGAGCACGGTCTTCGCTCCAATCGCCGGCGTGTGATGAGCTCAAGCAACACACGGATGTGGTTGCGATGTTGGCCGAAAAGCCAACGGATCTCATCGGAGAGAGGGCCGTCATCGCTCGACCGCGGTTGCGTCGCTGTCACCGATTCAACTCTGGGAACTAGGCTCTCCTCACATAAAGATGGATCAAAGGCAAATTGAGGAGGATGGAATGTATATAAAAAGATGGAAAAAATGGAAGTTAGAATTAAGATGGAGTGGGATGGAGGTTAATAAAATGGTAGAGTTGAATTAGAAGTTAGAAAAATGGTGGGGTTGAATGGAGGTTGGTGGTAGAATGAGTTGAATGGTGGTTATTGTAGAGAATGTATAATAAATAAATAAATGAAATAAAGTTGGCTACTTTAATTACAATAGAATAAAAAAAGAAGAAAATAAATAGTGGAGAATTTACAAGGGAAGACAAACAACATGTACACATTTTTTTACTTTTCTAATATGTATTTTTTTGTCTTTTTAATAAGAGATATTTATAATGGAAAAATACAATAAAATACTACAATTAAAATACAATACAATCATGATATTTTTGTATTTTTAGTAATTATAAAAGATAAAATAAAAAATGAAGAAGGAATGAATATATACATAATATACAATGTACATCTAGGTCCCAAAACCCAACTTTTGCAAATGAGCTCCGATTTTAATGAAACCACTTCCGTTGGATAGATAAATTTCTAACTTGAACTTTAAAAGTGAGTTTGGTGAATTTGGATTTCATACGGAGCGGGAATTTGGCTTGGAAGTTGGACTTTACGGCTTTTTCTCTTTGGGATATAGGAGCATTTATTTGAGGTAAAATTTGTTTTATATTTTTATATTTTTATATACATGGTTATGAAGAAGTTGGAGAAAGAATTAGCCAAAAAGGAGTTGAAATGAAATTATTAAAAATACATGAAGTTTTGGGCTATTTACATGTATAAAACTCCTTTATTTTTGCGGCTTTTTATGTGTAATTTATTTTGTACAATCTAATATACAATAATTAGTGTGTTTTATTTACAAGAGATATTATGTTAATTTATTGATTTCATGGATATTTATTTGGGATTTTACTCGGGGATTTTGCTAAGATCAAGATATTAAGATGATGAATCGTGGATTCATCACCCCCCTATACTTAAACTTTGCTAGTCCTCGAGAAAATAAAGAATGAATAAGTTGGATTAACCTCCTGACTGTGTACGTGAATGCAAGACTTGATCCGTTCAAGAACTCTTGGTTTTTAGAAATCCTAAAATTCTAAGCTGAACCAAGTTCTAGTCAAAAGGTATCCAATTTCCCTAATCATCAGACTCTCTTTGTATACATATATTAGGGATATGACTTTAAGTGTTGACTGCAGTTACAAGAGTAGAGTCACAACGTCACCCAAGGTTCCAGTCCAAGAGACTCTCCCAAGGACCCGATCCTCAACACTAGGGAATAAACCATTTCTTGCATCCAATCCACCGTCTCTTTAGTTGTCAGACTTGAAAGTGTAGATGGAAGGCCAATTGATGGAGGGCATAGGATTGTGTCATTTCTTCTCTCCCTCTCATTGGAACAAGGATCCTCTCGAGTGCCTTATTACTCAACGCATATTTTTGGTGTTGATCAGTGCGTCCGTCAAGAGAAGTTGGAGCCGTCTGCACTTGTTTTCCTGGGAGTACACCGGGGTGTGTCTTTTTTGAGTATCTATTATACCTTCTACACCCAGACTTGTAGCATTTACGATGCAGAGCCCTTTTTTGGTGCAAGCCCGACTCCTGGTCCTAATAGCGGTGGTCCAAGTGGACCCTTAAAATGGTTGGGAGTGCTCGCCTTTGGTGGAAGCTCTTTGATAGTTGACTTTGTATGGAATGAGAGCTTTTCTTTGACATTTCATTGCTTTGTAGTATTTTTGGCTAGCTCCACTGCTTTTACCAAGAGTTGGCGCACACTGATCAACAATTTTTTTTATTTTATCACACCCTGGCACATAGGTAGATGTCAAGAGATAGTACAAGAATCATGTTCTCATACTGGCTAAAGATGCTGACACTCAGGTTTCATGAAGCCTTCATTGATTTTATCCCATCCTCGAGCATCATCAAATCAAGTCAAAACTCAAATCCCTCATCCCAGATCCTCAAGTGAAATTCCAACTCATCTCATCATAACTGCAGTCGTGTATGCGAGGTGCTGATCATATTCTTAAGGTAGAGACTAAGCATGCAATATAGCATACAAATCTTTCAAACTAAGGAAATGTGAATAATTAAGTCCAAGATCCTAATGACTAAGGCTGATTAACTCAAAATCTCAAGAGCTCATAAACCAAGTGTTCTTGAACATTACCAGTCTTGTGTGAAAGTGAATATGTCATGGGTTAAACCAACTTATTACCTAGTTTTTTTAGTGTTTTTTTATGATTTTTTTTAGTTTTTACAAAAAGTTTTTTTCAAAAAATTTTTTTGACAAACAAAGGCAAAGAAGTTTTTTTGTTAGAAAAGTTTTGCTCTCTTTTTTTTCAATATTTTTTTTGAAAGATAGGTAGATAAGAAAGGATTTTTTTAAAAAAAAAGGATTTTTTTGAAAAGGTTTTTTTTCTTTATCTCTTTTTTTTTGAAAAATATAGATAAATAAGAAAGGACACTTTTTTTTGAAAAAAAATTAGAGCAAATAAGAAAAGAGAACAAAAAACATTTTTTTGAAAAGTTTTTGTTTTTTAAGAGATATTTTTTTTGAAAAAGTTTTTTTACCCACCCCATAATTATTGTATAATATATACAAAAATACGTAAAAGTACGAGCTATGGGTAAAGTATATATGTAATATATACACGCCCCCCTATACTTAGCATGTGCTATGTCCTCATGGCACAAGAAGAGAGAAAAAGACATAGCTCGTGCTAAGCGTAGGATAGCTAAAATAATAAACAGTATAGAAGTCGATCCGCCCCCCCCCCTATACTTAGGCTCTGGACAGCCTAAGTGTAGAAGAAGAGCAAAAATGGGGCGGACGAGGTCAAGAAGAGAAATGGATGAGTATGTACACACGGTGGTTATCGGCTCCCCCTATACTTAGGCTCTTGGTAAGCCTAAGTATAGGACAAGAGTAAGTGTGAGAACTGATGTGGTCTGGAGAATATATAAAGAGGGGAGAATGTACAAGAGTGATTGAATCTTCTAAGATGTTGAATCTTGATGTTGCATCTTCATGACGAGTAATAAGATGTATCTGCTCTGTGCTCACTCTGTATGAAGTTGATGACCTCGACTTGGACTAACTGCTCTTTCGAATCAACAAAATGCTTCAACAGTTGTCCATTCACCACATGAGATTGTGCACCATCTGTGAGATCAGCTATCTCTACACTTTCATTCTCGTGCACTTTCTTAACAACAAAGGGACCCGTCCATTTAGATTTGAGCTTCCCATGGAACATCTTCAACTTGGCATTGAACAACCATACCTTTTGTCTAGGGACAAAGTCTTTGCACCTAATGTGCTGATCATGCCATCTCTTTACTTTGTCCTTATAAATCAAACTGTTGTCATACGCCCTGTTTCGGATTTCCACGAGCTCGTTCAAGTTCAAGTCTCGACAAAGCTTCCCTAGGTGACAACTCCAGTTAATCTTCTTAATTGCCCATTCAGATTTATGAATCAATTCTGCGGGAAAATGGCATGGCTTGCCATAGATCATTCTAAATGGTGAAGTACCCAATGGTGTCTTGTAGGCTGTCCTATAGGCCCACAGAACTTGGTCCAAGAGCTGAGACCAGTTCTTCCTATCGGGACGAACCAATTTCTGCAAAATACTCTTCACATCTCTGTTTGAAACCTCTACCATGCCATTGGACTGTGGGTGGTAAGGACTAGTAACTCTATGCTCAAATCCATAGTCCTTAGCTAAAGATCTCATATCTCGGTTCACAAAATGGCTACCCCCATCAGATATCAAAACTTTTGGCACCCCGAACCTAGCAATAATATGATCTTTCACAAACTTACAGACAGTCTTGCTGTCTGCGGTTCAGGTTGGGATAGCCTCCACCCACCTAGATAAATAGTCAACCGCCAACAATATGTACTCATGTCCTTGGCTGTTGGGAAAGGGACCCATAAAATATATGCCCCATGCATCAAAAACATCACAAATAATCATCGGTTGCATGGGCATCTCATCTCTCTGTCCAACTGTCCCTCCCATCCTTTGACAGATCGGGCACGACCGTACAAAATCAATAGCATCTCTAAACAAGGTCGGCCAGTACAATCCACATTGCAGTACTTTGTGAGCGGTTCTCTTTCCCGAATGGTGTCCTCCAGCCTCAAGTGAATGACAAAATGTGAGGACACTCTGGTATTCCTCCTGAGGAATACACCTTCTCCAAACGCAACCCGGTCCTTCGAAGAAAAGGAAAGGATCGTCCCAGTGGTATCTCCTCGAATCCGACTTCAGTCGGTCAATACTGCTCCTAGTCCAACCATGGGGAACCTGCTTGGAGACAAGATAGTTCACCATGTTGGCATACCACGGGAGTGAGTCAATAACACAAATTGACTCATCTGGGAAGGTCTCTCTAATCCGCTCATAATCAGGAGAATCTTTAAGTTCAATCCGAGAAAGGTGATCAGTCACAACATTCTTCACTCCAGGTTTATCTTTTATCTCCAAATCAAATTCCTGGAGAAGTAAAATCCACCTAAGAAGACGCGCCTTCGCGTCCTTTTCCATTAAATATCGAATGGCTGTGTGATCTGTATAAATTGTCACCTTAGAGCCCAAAATATATGATCTGAACTTCTCGAGGGCCCATACTACTGCGAGCATTTTCTTTTCAGTCACTGTATAATTTTTCTGTATAGGATCTAAAACTTTGCTCGCATAATGAATCGCAAACGGAATCCCCTCTCGTCGTTGTCCTAACACAGCTCCTATAGCAAAATCTGAAGCATCAGTCATGATCTCAAAGGGGAGAGACCAGTCAGGAGCTTGTAGGATAGGCGAGGCACAAATCTTCCTCTTCAAGAGCTCAAAGGCCTCCAGACACCTGTGATCTACAATGAACTCTGTGTCTTTCCCTAAGAGCTCAGTCAGTGGGCGGGCGATCTTTAAAAAATCCTGAATGAATCTTCTATAGAATCCAACATGCCCTAAGAATGACCGCACTGACTTCACGTTGGTAGGTGGATCGAGTTTCTCGATCACCTCTACCTTGGCAGGGTCAACCTCCATTCCCCTTTTGGAGATGACATACCCCAACACGATACCCTCCGTCACCATAAAGTGACTCTTCTCCCAGGAGAGTACCAGATTCACCTCTCTACACCTCGTGAGGACTCGATCTAAGTGCGCTAAACATGTATCAAAAGAATCACCATGGACCGAGAAGTCATCCATGAAAACTTCTAGGAAATCTCCCACCATCTCGGCAAATATGGCTATCATGCACCGCTGAAATGTGCCCGGAGCATTGCAGAGCCCGAATGGCATGCGCCTGAAAGCATAAGTGCTGAATGGACATGTGAATGTGGTCTTTTCCTGGTCCTCAGGGGCTATGGCCACCTAGTTGTAGCCTAAGTACCCATCAAGAAAACAGAAAAACTCTTTCCCTGCGAGTCTCTCCAAGATCTGATCAATAAAAGGCAAGGGAAAGCGATCTTTCTTGGTCGTGGCATTCAAGCGCCTGTAGTCAACACAGACACGCCACGACGTAGGTACTCGTGTCGCGATCTCTACCCCCTCCTCGTTGGTGACCATCTGAATTCCCGACTTCTTCGGGACAACATGAAGCGGGGCCACCCACTTGGAGTCAGAAATAAGGTATATAAACCCTGCTTTGCATCATTTCTCAATTTCCTTCTTCACTACTTCCCGTAGATTGGGGTTAAGTCTCCTTTCGAACTCACAGGAAGGTCTTACATTATCCTCAGTAAAAATGTGGTGCGAGCAGAGAGCGGGGTTGATCCCCACGAGATCCGACACTGTCCAGCCTATCGCTTTGCAGTTCCTCTCTAAGACTTCTAACAACCTAGACTCCTGTTCTAAAGTCAAGTCTGAGCTAATGATGACAGGATATCTCTCTTTGGGGCCCGCAAGAAAGGCATACTTGAGTGTAGGAGGCAGTGATTTCAGTTCTGGCAATGTGGTATCATCAAGCAAATCTGGTTGAACTGAATCTGAATCTGGTTCCGTGCTGCATGAAGGCGGGCTAAGCTGAGTAGTACTCGCCACCAACTCAGAAGTAAAGGGAGTCGGATCGCCAAAGAAACGCGGTAGTTCGGCCAAAGCCGTGTCCGACTCATCATCTATATCCCATGATCGTTCCGAAGGGGATGGAACTAACAGATCCAGATGGATCTCTGTGTCATCATGGGAATAGGTAGATGCATCTCTCACAAGATCAGACAACACCTGGCAAATTGCATCATCCACTATACCCTTTCCAGATGAAAGGGACTCGCTCTGTCCTGAAGGAATATGTCCCCAAATCCCAACTGTGCTAATCAAACTGCAATCTGCCTCTGAAGATGAGTACTCTGTGCTACTCTCTGAATCGGGTCGCTGACACTTGGTTTGCTTCATCTCAAGGTTCACTTCTCCGCCTGGAGAACGGAACTTCATCATTCCCGTACCATAATCAAAAGTTGCGCCTGCGGTCCTGAGGAAGGGCCGTCTGAGAATGATCTGAGATTCTCTCCAATGATTGGGGGTCTCCATGTCCAAGACTGTGAAGTCCACCTGATAGTTCTGCCCCTCAATCGAGATAACTACGTTCTTCACTTCTCCCTTAGGTCTCTTCACTGATCGATCAGCGAATTGGAGTAAGGCTCTAGATTTGCGAAGTGGTCCCAACTCCAATTTCTGATATAATGCTAAGGGAAGTAAGTTGATCGAAGAACCGTTATCTAAGAGTGTGCGTGCAAACGCAATGTCGTCAATACGACTCTCCACATAGTGAGCACCCATGTCTCTCTTTTTCCTTGGCAAAGTCTGATTTTTGAGACAATATGTTGTGGCAATCGATAAGACATGTGTCTTTATATTTCGGTTATCTTTCTTCCTGCTAACCCTTGTAGGTGTGCATCTTACCTTAAGGTATTTTTGAAAGGCAGGATGGTTAGCCACATATTCATCAAATGACACCTTAACTGTGATATTTTCTTTACAAAACCGTGCCATATCGGGGTCATCTTTCTGAATCTTTTTGATGCGCTTTCCTGCCGTAAGAGCAGGGGGAAAGGGATGGAAGCTAGAGAAACTGAAGATGAAGAGTCTGAATCATGAATTGAAAAGATCATTCTTCGCATTAACTGAAACAGAGTTCTTCATACATGAATCTTTTTGATGCAACATGGGATCGAAATCAAAACTATCTACTACAGGTTGTGGAATAGAAGCTGGAGTGGTATCAGCCACAACCGGAGATGCAAGGTCCTCCGTAGACTCAGAAGAATATCCATGCTGACGATGCTGCATACGCGCTCTCCTCCTCCTCTCGACTCCCTGAGTGGAAATCCTCGAATGATGCTGATGGGGCTCCGAAATATGATGCCTCTCCTCCTCGTCCTCTGAATACTCCTCAGGTAGAGCTTCAGAGATGCCCCTCCTCATATCCCTTGCCCGGTCAGGTACGGTCACGGTCCTTCCGCTCCTGAGTGACATGTGATTAGCCTCGTCACACGAAAGAATCTCATGTTCAGTTCTAGGAGATGTTGAATAGTATACCTGACCAAAGTGCTGCTGAGAACTAGATCTGTTCAGGCTATTGGGGTTAGCCTGAACTTGGGCTGGGATAGAGGTAGAGGGTGCAGTCTGCTCGTCTCGCCATCTGGACAGGCGGTTGACATCCACCCGTAAGTCATGAATCTCGTTCCTGTAGGAACGTAGCTCGTCGAGTATCTACTGCTGTATATCCACAGGACTAGACAAAGAAGGAAGTGGATAATACTGGGAAGAAGAACGGGAAGACTGCCCTGCTGGCCAGAGTATTGCCTCTGCTGCTGCTGCTGGGGTTGCGGACCCTGTTGGCCCGCCTGGTAATGGCCATGTCGGCCATGTTGCTGGTACTACTGCCTCTGCTGCTGGGGTGGCTGGAATCCAGGACTCTGCTGTGAAGGAGGTGGTGCGGAGGTGAATGTGGTGTTGTGAAAGGTCGGGGGACGCTGGTAGGTCTGTCGGTCTCCCGTACTTCCCTGCCTGGCAGGGTCCTGAGTATACCATACTCCATTCACCTCCCAAACTGGTGGAGGTTCCTCCTGAACTGTCTCTGCTAATGGAGGTGGCTGCTGGAAAGAGTGGGTGTAGGATTAGTCATGCTCCCACAGTTGGGGTTGCCCTGACACCAACTGCTCCTGAACATGGTGAACTCGGTATACGGGAGCAGAGGGTGCAGTCACGGCAGGTATCTTTATCTTAGATACCTTCTCAGTCAACTCCTCCATCTGTTTTGGAAGTTTGGAGATGCTCCGGTCTAACTCATCAATCCTCCTGTCGATCCTCTCGACTACAGTGAGCTTGTCAGCAAGGAGTCCCATGCTAGGGATTACATCTTGAGAGAGATTGACTACAGCTGGTTTTCCCCCTCCAGATGAGAGTGAACTGGGGGATGGTGTATAGGCCCTGCTGGCCATCTGTGAGCGGCTAGTTTCAGCCATCTGTTCGAATACCCTCCAGACGGTATCCGCTCCTCGAGATGTATAGCTACCTCCACAGGCAGCGCTCACTAAACCCTGCATCTCAGGGTTGAGACCAGTAAAAAATGACTGGACCAAGATGTTATCATCTAGTCCATGACAGGGACACTTCTGCAGGATGTCCTTGAATCTTTCCCAAGCATCACAAAAAGCTTCAAGGGGTAATTGGGAAAACTCGTAATGCGCGTCCTCATCATGTTAGTTCTACTCAAAGGGTAGAACTTCTTCAAAAACAGGTCCTTGAACTGGGCATATGTGGTAACGGCGATCCCAAGATTCTTTACCCAGTAATCAGCTTTGCCACCCAAGGCAAATGGAAGGGCTTTGAGCCTAATATAATCCTGGCTAACATTTTGATGTTTGAGGTTAGCGCAGATGAGCTCAAAGTCCCTTAGGAATGCATATGGTTCCTCAGAAGCATTCCCGTCAAAGTGTGGCAACAGGTTCAGAAAATGCGGCTTCAATTCAAAATCAATCTCGGGTTCGGCCGGATTCAAGTAGTTCCAAATTTGATATTGTTCTGGGTTATACGCCGCATCCATTGGTGGTTGGACCCCAACATTCAACTGTCCTAACTGAGCTCTGAGAAGTGCATGTTGCTGCTCAGATGCAGCTAATCTGACAAGTATCATTCTCATTGGGTCTTCATTGTTCTCTTCTTCCTCTTCTTTCTTCTTTGGAGGCATTTTACTTGTGTCTTCTTTATGACCTGAATCAACAATGTGTTCTTGATTAGAAGAGGATTTATGAATCAAGATATTCTCATCGAGGCGAAGGTCTTCCTCGGTGAGGTGGGAAGAGAGAAAGGGAATGGTTTTAGAGTAACCATCCCAAGAGTGGGTGATCCTGGGCTCAAGAGGGTCATGAGTCCAGGTTGTCCATGTTGCGCATGGACTTGTGAAGACATACTTCTTGGAGGGTTCAACGGGAGATTCGCAAAGTCCGAATAATTATCCCCCCAATCAGTCATCTTCGATGTCAAAAGAACCGATTAGAACACGATATTCCAATGAAGTGCTAGTTCTACGGTGCATGTAAATGTGCGGAGTAAACTCACACAATACAAACACAATTCAAACCCTTAATTTCACCAACTCAACACGTGATGGCCGTAAGAGTTCGGCCGAATTATCTTGTCAATTTTAGTTGGTGAGAAATACAATCTTGGAAAGATTAACGAGCTGTTAGGTGCCCGTATTTCCTACAGACTGACCCGATTCAAAGAACCAGTAGTAAGTAAGAAATCCAGACTTGGCTCTATCCTAGGGTCGTCTCTCTTTCACTTGCAAGTAAAACAAACAATGAGGGCTTTATGCACCCGAGAACAAGGGTTCTTTTTATTCCAATTAATTAAATCAACCTGCTCAATTCAGTCCCAATTTCAGAGTTTAGGTTATCACTTGAAATTTATGTGAACACACAAGCACGTCTACCGTTCAGTCCCAATTTCCTTTTGACCTTAAGTTGTAAAACAAGAGGGGAATCGGAAATCAGAATGCAAACGAGAAACTATGATGCATGCTCAGAAGAAGGTATACTTACAGTGAATCCCAGCACTCTCCATGCGTTATGCAGAACAGAATTTATAAATATTACACTAAATGCATGCAGATCGAGAAAACCGCACCTAAACAGTATACTATTAGCGGGGAAGAATTGATTTTATTTGAGTTAAGTAGTACGTGTCTATGTGTGTCTCATTATGAATCTTATAAGATATGTGAATCTTCTAAGATATGTGTGGCCTAAATTACGATGGGCACAAACAAATTTGATTCTAAACTACCGTGTGCCTAATCCTTAAGTTCGCCACTCAAGTCGAGCCCCACCCTCACCGGAGAGTGAAACAGGTCTCGACACACCACAAATAATGTCCAAGTCTTTTTACACACGCGAGCTCTCAAACAAGTGCCGCTATAAAGAAGCAAGTTAAATAATTACAAGAATTTTTTTACAAAAATTCTCTCGAAGATAAATTGATTCTCCAAGCTCTTCAGCAGTCACGTCCGTCAACCTCCGATGTACTCCAAGTCCACCGGGCCCTCGCAAGAAAAATGAGATTTATATTAGAGAGATAAACAACAAAATATATACAAAAATATTGAAGATAAATAATGGAGAAGAAAATGGATTAATTACAAAGTGGCTCGGGGGTCAGACTACCCAAGTAAGTGAAAATCTAAATCCAAAATTTTTTAAATTAGTCCCTAAGCCGTTTGCCTCCCCGGCAACGGCGCCATCTGACGAGTCGCTAAATACGTGTTTTAATTGAGGCACGTTGTAGTACGTGTACTTAGCGATTCAGTCAGAACCGAGAGAATAATCTCCGTGAAGAGTGTCTCGCCTTTAATTTATATCCCGGGCAAGTCCGGGGTCGAACTCAGGGAGGTAAAAGAACAACTTGGCTTTAATTTGAAAATAAAGATTTTAGATTTCCAAGCGGTTTTTTTATATTTTTTTATGCAACAAGAATGCAAATGCAAGTGAATCAAGACACTAAGAAATCATACAATAGGCCAAGTTAGTTTTAATGTCAAAATAGTCCAATTTAGCTAAAATATATTTTTCCTAGAGTCGTAATCCAGAGATGAAAACAAAACACATTTTTTGTAATTTTAGGGGTTAAAATGCAACAAGGAAAAATGTGCATTTTTTATGGGGTTTTTCATAATTTCTCACACAAACAGTAAGCAAAAATATCGAAAAAATTACTGGAATTAAAACATGATGCAAGGAAGCTACAGTAAAATTTTTGGATTTTTTTGACAAAGTATAATTTTTTATGGATTTTTTAATGAAATCAGAGTGACAGTAAGTAAATAATTTCTAATAAATCCACAATATCGAATTAATCATAGTGCAAATTATCTCAAGTAGGTATTTTCATGTGGCATATAGGAGACTTGAAATTTTACGAAAATGATATACGTGGATTTAATTAAAAATCAAATACTAAAATCACTCCACAATTTATTTCAGGCACAAGACATCTTCATTTTAAATGAAATTTGGATAGTAAGTTTATCACATATCAAGGCATCATATATAATTTTTGTGGAATTTTTAGAGAAACCGTGTGTGAGATATAAATTTAAGAGTCCAGATTGGGTAAAATATGCAATATTTCAGTTGAACAATTTTAATTAATTAACAATATATTAAATAAATACTCAGATGACAGAGAATAAGTTGCTCCACACAAGGCTGTTTTTCTTTAAATAAAAGGATGCCAAAACAAGGTCCAAATTCGAGTACAAATACAGGGGTATCCTTGCAAATTCAGAAAACACCTTGTTCTTCTTCCTTGCTGGGCACGGGGAAGAACCCAACGGGGGAGGCGGCGGAGGCAGCCCCGCGCACGGCCGCGAGGACGGCGAGGCACGCGGTTGGTCGGCGGAGGCTGTCGGCGAGGGTTGACGGTGAGGCGTGGACGGCGAGGGGCCACGCGGCGGAGGCGGGGCTCTGGAGGGTTGACAGCTCTCGCGCCGCCGCGGATGCGGGCGTCGCGCGACGGAGGAGAACGGGGGGGGGGGGGGGGGGCGACGGCGGTGTTGGAGGCCGGCTGTGCCGCCGGCGGTGGAGGAGGGAAGGGGATGCCGGCGGTGTTGCGCCTGATGGTGATGCAGGGGGCGGCGGCCGTGGGCTGCTGCTTCCCTGCAAATTTTTTAAATTTTCTTTCTTTTTTTTATTTTTTATGTTTTCTGCTATTATAAAAGGGGTTTTTTTATTTTTTTTATATTTTTTAATTTTGCTAAAACAGGGAATGAACATGATGAGAAGAAAATGTGATGATGGTAATATGATGGAGTGGAACAAATGGAAGATGATGAGTGGTGCTATGATGAACTAAAAAAATGCAAAAATGACAAGATGATAAAATGAAGGAAAAATTTACTTACGATGATACGGTCGCCTATGGAGTGCTCACGAGAGCATGGTCTTCGCTCCAATCGCCGGCGTGCGATGAGCTCGAGCAACGCACGGATGTGGTTACGATGTTGGTCGAAAAGCCAACGGATCTCACCGGAGAGAGGGCCGTCGTCGCTCGACCGCGGTTGCGTCGCTGTCACCGATTCAACTCTGGGAACTAGACTCTCCTCACATAAAGATGGATCAAAGGCAAATTGAGGAGGATGGAATGTATATAAAGAGATGGAAAAAATGGAAGTTAGAATTAAGATGGAGTGGGATGGAGGTTAATAAAATGGTGAAGTTGAATTAGAAGTTAGAAAAATGGTGGGGTTGAATGGAGGTTGGTGGTAGAATGAGTTGAATGGTGGTTATTGTAGAGAATGTATAATAAATAAATAAATGAAATAAAGTTGGCTACTTTAATTACAATAGAATAAAAAAAGAAGAAAATAAATAGTGGAGAATTTACAAGGGAAGACAAACAACATGTACACATTTTTTTACTTTTCTAATATGTATTTTTTGTCTTTTTAATAAGAGATATTTACAACGGAAAATACAATAAAATACTACAATTAAAATACAACACAATCATGATATTTTTGTATTTTTAGTAATTATAAAAGATAAAATAAAAAATGAAGAAGGAATGAATATATACATAATATACAATGTACATCTAGGTCCCAAAACCCAACTTTTGCAAATGAACTCCGATTTTAGTGAAACCACTTCCGTTTGATAGATAATTTTCTAACTGAGTTTGGTGAATTTGAAGTTCATACGGAGCGGGAATTTGGCTTGGAAGTTGGACTTTACGGCTTTTTCTCTTTGGGATCTAAGAGCATTTATTTGAGGTAAAATTTGTTTTATATTTTTATATTTTTATATACATGGTTATGAAGAAGTTGGAGAAAGAATTAGCCAAAAAGAAGTTGAAATGAAATTATTAAAAATACATGAAGTTTTGGGCTATTTACATGTATAAAACTCCTTTATTTTTGCGGCTTTTTATGTGTAATTTATTTTGTACAATCTAATATACAATAATTAGTGTGTTTTATTTACAAGAGATATTTTGTTAATTTATTGATTTTATGGACATTTATTTGGGATTTTACTCGGGGATTTTGCTAAGATCAAGATATTAAGATGAAGAATCGTGGATTCATCAATAGTTAACCAAGTTTATGATTGTAATGTCTCAAGCTTAGGTCCATGGTCCGTTATCGAGAACAATTGGACCTGACAACTTACCGAATACGGGTTTAGTTGAATCCATTGACAACAATTCATTATGCTTAAGCTCAAGTTGTTGTCATGATTCCCACCACGTATAACAAACACCTACGCTTTATGCATTTTAGATGGGTGACTATGTTCGGAGGCCGGGGTGTTACAACATCTCTCACTTATATTCGCAACGTCCTCAATGTGGCATGACCTATCGCTTATTCACATTGACTGTGACGGCTGCACACACTGAATAGCCTTTTCCTCCTATCTCCTTGTAGGGGTGACTCCACCTCTCGGGTTATTCTTTCCACTATCATAGGGAATTTGACTTCGATACAATTTAAAACGTCCTGAACTTAGGTCCTAGATCTGTTATTGAAGAAAATTGGGCCTGACAACTTGTTGGGTACATGTCAAGTTGGATTCGTTGACAACTTTCCAAAATACATAAGTCGAAGTTGTTAACTAGTAATCCCCAACACTTATAACACATACCCACACTTCGTGAGTTTTAGATGTGGAACTATTTCGAGATCGAGGTATTACAATGATTTGTGTGTATTATTAATCTATCGATATGTATCCAAGTCATGTTCCAATTGGTGTTGATTACCTTCAGTTTGATTAGATAAGTAACTCAATAGAGATCTTGTTATTTAAATTATCACATGGAGAGAAGATCACATAGATGAGTCCATACAATGACTTAAATTACGATTTTCAGAAAAAAAATCAAGCACACAAATGCAAGACACCTAAATTATGTAAACGTTTGGAATGATCTTGCATTGTTTTATAGTTGTGATCCCACGGGGAAACAAAATATGCTTGAATGTTTGAGAAAGAAGATCGTGTGTGTCTGAGTGAGAGAAAGAAGTCCTTTTTTTGGTATTTTTTATGCCTAAAAATAATAGAAGAAGTTGAGTTACAAAATAAATAAATAAATAAAAGAAAAATGCCAAAAAAATAAGATCGCATAAGTGGCCGAGTTCTTGGTAATGGTGTCAAAATCAAGCTACGATTCTCGTTCTAGTTAAAAAATGAATTTTACATGTCATTGTAAGACCCTGCGAATATCGAACAATTTCAGATAAAAATACAATAAAAATCTGAACGATGGATCAATAATGTATAGTGGTAAGTTTGACTGTCGAATATTGGGATCGAACATTTTACAAGAAATTTTATTGTATTTATATTGGTATTTTTCACTTTATTGACTCAAATAAATCCTTAAAGCTTTCCAATTCTTTAAATGGGATGAAACCTAGATCATCGTGTTCTAGACATCATGAGGATCATATAAGAATTTTCGAGAAATTTCTTGTTAATTTTGGGGATATTTGGAAGTTGCAAGGGCACGTGTCCAATTTATATGAAAAATTAAGGGTTTGAATGTAAGTAAAACTAAAACATATGAGATTGTTTGTAATTACCCAAAAGTATCTCGAGATTCTCGACGAAGACAACTTTTCGATTCCAACAACTTCAAGTTGGGTAGATTGTAGCTTAAAAAAAGTTTATATAGCTGTGGAAACATCCTTGAAGGTCTTAACTATAATTACATTAACTTGAAAGCAAAGTTTACGTAACTGTATGTAGGGTGGAGCATGGGCTAGGGCCGGTCCGACCAAGCCCACTACCTGACCCGCTCAAGCCTAACCCAGGCCCTTGGCCCCGTAAAAATGGACGGGCTTGGGTTGCCATTTTGTCCCATTTACCAAATCAAGCTGAGCTCAGGTTTTCACGTGCTCGTACCCGAAGCCCATAGGCAAACCTGATTTATGGGCCGAATCCAAACCCGACCCATCAGCTCGGCCCGACCTGCACCCTGATGAATCTCAGTTTCATCACTCGAAGAGTCATTAATTAAGCTCTAATCCCCAAAATTCATTGACATTTCTTCATTTATTCTACATAATTAGCATTCATGCTTGTATTGATAAGAATTGCATTTTATCACTTATTATTGAACAAAATAAGAAGCCAAAAATCTCAGCAAAAATGACCTGTAAAATAGCCTAATCTCCCTGATTTTTACCTAATTCATGCTAACTCCAAATGACCCAAAACCACCTCCACTATGTGCATATCACTAACAAGAATAAATGAAAAATACAAAAAAATCACTACTGAAATAAGAGGACCAAAAACCCAAAACCTAGCTTTAGGATTCCCAGACTAAAACCTTGATATCTTCCTCATCCGGCGTCCGATTTAATGCTACTCACTTTTGAACTATAATACATTCAAATACCTTCCAAACAAGACCATGTTCAAGTGAATCGGAGCTCATATGTGAAAGTTGGGTTTTGGGCCTCTTTTGTACATTTTATATTTTAGCAGTTTTTGACCTATTATTTTATGTATATAATTAAATAATTTTATTTTATTTATTTTTCATTTGTCTTTTTTGATAAAAGTTTTATTAAAATACATAAAAATCCAAATCCAAAGTGAGCTTGAAATCAAAGAAACTAAGTGAGTCCGAGTCTTCACTAATTGTCTGTACAAAATTATCTTTTTTGTATTTTATTTTATTTCTTCTTTTTCTAACTTAATAAAAGTACAAAAAATAGAATAATGTGTAAATATTTATCTTTGATTTTATCATATTTTTTCTGGATTTTTATCTGGTTTAAAAATGATAAAAAATAGAAAATCTAAAAATCAAGGTATCCTATGCACTTGGGATACCCCAAAAACATCACTTTGCACAAATGATCAATTTTGGTTTTGATTATTCATGAAAGTTGTAGAGATTATCTAGACAAACAACTTTCGTGAAGAAAAATTTTCTATCCGAGGTCATTTACTATTTTTTATGTATTTATTAATGCATTTATTTTTCGATTTTTGTGGGGATGAACGCGGTAGCTCCTGAAGCTGTCCCATGTCACCCAATTTAACCTTTATTTTCATTTATTGTTTTATTAAAAAATAAATTAAAAATTAAATTAAAATATTAATAACATGTGGTGTATTTTGGACTGCCGATCTCGGCCGATCGGACGGCCCAAAACTCATCTCCTTCCTCCATTCTGCATTCCCCCTTTCTTCCCAGATCTGGGCAGCGCAGCTACCAACCCGATCGTCAACACCGCCTGCCTGCGAAACCTTCCTTCCATGGTCGCCTCCCCGATCTCGTCTCCTCGTTGAATCCCCATTACACGACTTCACCCAATCCCAGATCCCCCTCGACCTAGCTGCCTCCGCCGACTTTCCCCTTTCCTGATCCACCATCATCCGCATCCCGGGAATCTCTCTGTCACCCTTCTCTTCAACCACAAATCAAATCCCATCCCCGATTCCATCACCGATCAACCTCGTTATCTCCTCTCCTACTTACCATCTCCGACCAACTACTCTTCCACTATTTAACCTCACCGCCCTCCATTGAATCTATCCGCCGACAGAACCCATAGCAGAGGAGGACCGGTGGTGATAGGCCGACCATCTTCCTCCCTCGGCGAGATCTGAGCTCAAGGAGCTCGTCGCATTGGGGCCTCTATGCCTGCTGCTTTGCTCCGACCATCGTAGCCGTCGAGCCAACACCATTGACTCCACCATCCACCTGCGCATCCACTTTATCAACTCTACCTCCACTTTATCAACTCTACCTTCTCAAGCTTCATCATCCAGCAAACGACCTTACTCCCCTCTGCTCGCATCCACCTCTTCCCCACGTCCTGCATGCATCCTCAACCTTGGTCGATCCTCCATCATCAAAGCTCTAGGAGCTAATACTTCTCATACACAAGGCGTCAAATGACATCGAAGCACCTGGGGGTTCCTCCTCTTCCAGGAAGTCGGCCATACTTTCATCAGCATTCCGCTGGGGACTTCATCAATAGGCAGGCGCCTTCCCCGTGCACCAGATCTTCATCGACTTTCCCGAGCGCCTCTTTCTTCTTTGAGGACCACGCTTGCGCTCATAGACGGATCATACCTGCTCCCGGAGGTCCTTCCCCAGTCGCTGCTCTACCGCCTCCGCCTTCGCCACTCCACGCGCTTCATCAACACCTGGGAGCCCTGCCTCCTTTCACGCACCACCATCGGCGCATTCCTCGGAGCCAAACCGTGGCCGTGTGCCGGCCATCTCACGGGCGACGACCCAGTTCCTTGTCCAGCCACCTTGGGGCATGTGCTTCGCACATGCTCTTAGGAAACTTTGCAGTCGACCCCCCAACAGTCTCGGTAATTACATTTACACCCTGCTCTGCATATTTTTATGTTTCTTATTTATTGTAATTGCATTAGTACCCCTGTGTTTCCCCCTTTTTTGAATCGTTATATTGCATTATTTTTATTATTCAAAAATAGCATGATGTTCTACATTTAATTCCCTACCATGTGACATGCTTGCGGCATTTTTATTGCTTGTGGTTAATTAATTATTAATTATTTTGTGGAAAATTGTATATTTTACCCATTCTATACTTTGAAATTCATAGTTAATTAACCATTGCTCGAAAAAATGCCAAATAATCGTAGATTGTAGAATTATTGTATTTCACATTGTGCCCAAAAAGAATTGCATTTACATGCATGGTTTGATCTGTAAAATCATTTCACATATTTCAATCTTTGATTTTTAATAGGTATTAAAACTCATATTTTTAAGGTTTATGATTTTTCTGAGATCGATCATAGATCTTGGATAACTTTATCCCTTAAAAATAATTAGGTTTAATATTTATTATAGTTAAATATTGAAATTCGCATCGTTTACATCCATAAATCCATAAAATATTTATCTTGCATCCAAAAAATCCCGAAAAAATTATAATGCATTCATTTCACCATATTTAACGTCTTGACCAAGTTTCATATTTTTCGGACATCATTTGGTTGATATTTACATTTTAGTCCTTAAAATTGGTCATATTTGCATTTTACATCCCAAAATTGCATTAAAAATACAAAAAATATTGTCTCAAAAATCATGCGCGAACTTTGATAGACAAATTTCTAGGTTGTTCCTTTACCTACTTGACTTTGACCTTGGGACTTGCCCAAGTAAGATAAACATAAAACCACTTCGAATAAAATTGATTAAATTATTGTGGTTAATTTCGTGTTCGATTCCGAATTCCCGCCTACAACGAAATAACACATTAAAGATTAATTCACGCAAATTAACTTAGAGCAATTCATGACTTGTCACACTCCTCCCTTCATTTCAAAATCCTTGATAGTCGACCTTAACTCCCACCCGAGAGAACCAAAGCCTCCGACCCCGAGTCCCTCGTACCAAGTGTTGCCGCCCCTCCATGAGCTCCCTCCCCTCCCAACGATTCAGGTCGTCGACATGCGTCCACGTGGACCTCTACCTCCCCCAAGATCCCTTGCACCACCATGATGCGGGTCACCTCTCCTCCCTCCCTCCCACTCTCACCACCTACCGCCACCTCATCCTCCCTCTCCCTCCCTCCTTCTCTGACTACCCAGCGGTCAGTGCCATGGGTGGGCTTGGTTTCCTTGTTCTCCCTCTCCCTACCTCCATCACCTCCAACTTTTATGGGATTAAATCATTCAAGGGTTGACCTAACCCAAGCCAGTACCATCATGAGTCGGGCTGGGCTCTAGCTTTGGTCTAGTTGCTGAAAAATGAGCGGGCTTGGGCCTGGCCCATGGGTCGGATTTCCTAAATGGGCATGGTTGGGCTGGGTTGGGCCCAACCCGAGCCCGACCCATGCTCCACCCTAATAGTATGAAATGGCAAATTGTTTCAAAGTTAATAAAAAACTTATAAAAAATAGAAGTGGAAAGGACATCCTCATCCCTCCATGATGGAGCACGGTGAGCGGAGGAAGGTGTTGTATGGCAATGACGCAGTGATGGCTTGTTATGGTGGCACCCATAGTTGGGATTCAAGGAGGGGTGCCTGGGGCAAATTTGGGCTTGAAACCTCGATTATATGGATGAGCATTTGGTTAGACATCTAAGAGCTTCGGGTTGGAATGAAGGCGCTACTCATGGAAATGTTGGACTAGGGCGAGCATTTCTTCCAAATGGGAGCTGATAATTGTTCTTGAGAATTGTTGCATTTGATAAATTGAAAACCGATATCTTTGTCATGCACATGCCCCACATATCTCCTATGTGTTACATTCGATGCTTTATTAGGACAACTAAGAAACAATGAATTGTATATGTAGGCTAGTTTAGCCCAAACCTTGGCCAATAAATTTGGGCCAAGCTTGGGCTCAAGCTGACAAAAAAAAGATGGGCCCTTGGTCGGCTTAAAGCCTGATTTGTTAAATGAGCTTGGGCTTGAGTCGTATAAGGATTGACTCATGCTCATCCCTACCTAAATTGGTTCGGGGGGGGGGGGAGATGATCAGTCCTCGATTGCATCCCGCATTGTTCGGTTCCTCCTTGTGCGATTTGTAGTCACATGTGACCATCGTTGACGAGGTGAAGGGCAGTGGAGTCAAAGAAATGGTAAGTGAGTCATTGACGGAGGCGAGGAGTTGAAGGGGTAAAGGTGGCCATGTGATACTTGTGTGGGGGAAGATAGCCCCACTGGATGCTGACATCAGCACCCTTAAATATTTTTCTTTTCTTTTTTATGAAATAATTCATGTCTAAAGTAATCTCGATTTGACCTAAAAAGAGAACAAATCAAAATAAATAGGAATAAATAAGTAAACGAGTTAAAACAAATAGGGAAAAGTGAAGGTCCGGTTAATTTTAATAATATAAATGCAAATTAGCCAATATAAATATGTAATCTATTTATAAAGGGCCTAGTTTCGGGACTTTTGTATTTCAAATGTTTTAAGGGGATTTTTTATGTAATGAATGCATGACTTAGTGCTAAGAGAACTATGAAAAAATTTAGGTCAAATGCATGGAGAAGACTATGGATTTTAGGATACAAAACTACGTATACTGTGAGGCCTACACCCTTAATTTTAGTACTATGATGAACCATGAATTCATCAAAGCCCAACTTACTTATGATTGAGCTTGAGTTTATATCAAGCTTGTGGACGAATGGCTCAGATATTTGTACCTCATAACTCTTATAATAAGGCATATAATTAATAATATCAAAAAAGTATGTCAAATGAATATTAGAAGGTTCCACCAAAAACTCAAATGGATCCTCGGGGCTCAAACTGTCCATCAGCAACTATCTAAATTGTACCACCAAGGGAACTCATGTCGGCTGTGCTTTCCAAGGAGTCATTTTGGGAAAGGAATTCCTAGGTATATATGAAATCAGTGAAAAAATCTATCTCTTAGAATTCAACAAGAAAATCACAATCCTCTTGCTCTGATATAACTTTCTCTGTCTCATCTGATGCTGGTGGAGGTGATGGTCGACGATCAGAGATCGTCTCAATTTTCGCCTTGTCACTGCAAGAGTGAAAGATGATCTCTCCAGTACCATAATCAGCTGTTGCTTCAGTCAATCGGAGGAACGATCGATCTAGTATAATCGAGGTATGGAGTAACGGTGAAGGTGTGTCCATATCCATAACAACAAAATCAACAGGGAATTTCATTCCCTGCACCGATACAATAACGTCCTCTAAAATACCTCTTGACCTTAATCGATCAATCAGTAAACTGAAGGATCATCATGGTTTTTTTAAGAGGCACTAACCCAAATCAGTTAGTAAAGAGGATGGCATGAGATTAATGAAGGAAATGCTATTGAGAAGAGTACGATCAAATTCTTGATCAAAGTTATGGAAACGAATGAGAGATGCTCCCTTGTCTTTCTTTTTAGGCGGGAGGTTGCTGATGGCATGAACAGTGGACATGGTCATGATGTATTTTTTTGTTTCCTTTCGTCTGTTCTGTCTTGGTTGAGCTTTTGTGTACATACCTCTTTCATTCCATTTTTTACTCCAGGCATGTATTCCAAGGCCTTAAGGAGTGGAATCTTTAAAAAGACGTTCTGTAAGATCTCAATCACTCCATGATCAGATAGGGTTGTTTTTAATTTTTTAAATTTTTAATATTTAAAAACAGAAGGAAATGTCACAAAATCATGAGAGATATTCAAACTTTCATTTCTATTACTCAAATAGGAATATTCATATACAACATGACAACCAGAATAAGCATGTACAGTATTATCCAAATTATGTGAAGGAAAAATAAAATCTAAAACAAAACGAGATGTTGTTGCCGGTGAAGACGAAGAATCCGTGAGTGATAAATTCTCCCTTGTTAGTGATTCGCATCTTCCTGCTGAATGTGAAGATGGTGGTGAAGGTGGTGGAACTTCAGACTCCGGTGTTGCTACACTGAGCTTCTCGACTATTGGTAAAGAAGATGATGTGGAAGATGATGCTTTCTCAGTGGTTTGATCTCCCAACCCCAACTGATGCATAGGAGTCTACAATCTCCTACCGCTCCTGAGATGAATGGTGTTAGATAAACATGTAAAATCAAGGGTCATACCTGTCTCAGGTGTGTGCGGGCTATTGGCTACCAGCTCCTTGCATCTGAAGTTGTTGGGGTTGGCTTCGAACTGAGCTAGGATCAATGTCTTGTTAGTGGTCTGGTCGTCGATCCATTGAGTCAGTTCGTTCATGTTCTTCATGAGTAGTGCAAGTTGGTCTAGTGTTGGGTTCACTTCCCAATGCTCATCATTAGTTGGGAGGGTTGAATGCCATATGCGACTTTTATTTCCACATCCCCCTCATGTTGCCAAGGTGCTTGAGATGTATCTCTATATTTTTCTAGCATGGCTTTTGTGAGAGTACTTAATATAAATCCCAAATCAGTCCTATTGAACTCTATATTCATCCATTATAAGAGCTATATGGTATGGATTATCTCTTATAGGTTTTATCCATCATGCTTTGGTTGGGACTCGGGAGGGCACGTGATAAGGTTTTATATTTACCCAGTCGCATGCATTGTGTGGCAAACGTAAAACTTTTCCAAACTAGCTTGATTACTTGTTCAACTCACTATTAGTGCGGTTCCATATAAATGTATTTTGGTTGTACAAGCCTTCTAATCTTATGTAATTTGGTATAGGTAGGTTTGTTGTTTAGTGGGACCACTAGGAGTTTTTAAACGGACAAACACTATTTTTGACATTGTACGATGAGAAATGGCATGTTGCTTCAAAGAGACCGTTAGTAATAAGGATTTCAATATCCTTTGGAACGAGTAAGATAATAGGGATATTTACAAGTAGTTTCATCACCAAGACATTGTTATTGTCTTGGGTCATGTACGATATCGCATATGTCAGGAATTTTCAAAATATTTAACGATATTATAGAGTATGTAAGGATACTTGTGGTGGAACGATGGAGCACACGATGACAACCCTATATGCTGTAGTGTTCTCAATTTGTTTGACTTCAGATGAGAGATTCCATATATAGAACAATATACACATGTCTTGCACCTTCTTGACAACACTTCTGGAATGAGACTTCCACTAGTAGATGCCTCTAAGAATTGTAAGCAAGCAACTTTTTTCTTTCTTCCACTGTGGAGTGTCCTAAGAAAGTTCTACCACAAGGTAATAAGGTATCGTATGAGCTGCTTCTTGTACGTAATGGATTCCTCAAAGACATTCAAAGGCCTTAAGTTAAGAGAAAATTGAAGATTTATCTTGTGGTGTAAGGATCCAATATCCATTAGGGTGCGTTTGGTACGCAGGTTAGGGCGGGTTAAAGTGGTAGAGAGTAACCTGTTTTTGTATTTTGGTGTTCGGATAGAGGGTTAAACCGGGGTGTGTTAGAAGTGAGTTTGTTGTGATATAATTGTATTGAAGTTTGAAAAAGTGAGTAGTTATTGTGATGTGATTGTATTGAAGTTTGGAAAAGTGAGTAGTGTGTGATTGCATTGAAGTTTGAAAAAGCGAGTAGTTATTGTGATGTTATTGTATTAAAGTTTGGAAAAATGAGTATAAGTGGAGTAGTTTATAATTTTTATATGATATAATGGTATAATATATTATTTTTTGATGGAATTTATGATAGATAATTAATTTATTTAATTAAAAAAAATAAAAAGTGGGACCAACACAAGAGAGAGCATGAGTTAAGAGGGGAAAACTCCCTAGAGGGGAGTTTCCGAACGCCTCCTTCGGATATCATGGGCTCCAATCTCAGTTCTCGCGTTCCATGGGCACCAAAACTATAAAACTTCCATGAGGAATTTTTTACCCAAATTCTTTAAACGGATTTTCAGAGGGGCAATATATGTTCCCCGCGAAACCCTAATTCGCCCGCACAATTCCTGCGATCCCCGCCGCCGTCGATTTCATCGCCATGGTCTGATCTGTTCCTCTCCCCCCGCCTCTTTCTTCCTTTGATCTATATTCTTAGATTTGATGGCGTCGTCGTTGGATCCGTGCAGACTTTCAAACGCAGGAATGGTGGTCGCAACAAGCACGGCCGTGGCCACGTCAAGTTCATTCGCTGCTCCAACTGCGGCAAGTGCTGCCCCAAGGTATAAAAGCCCTAAAATTTCGCTTTTGCTCGGATTTGAGTGCTTCTTTTTGCCGAAAGTTAAATAATTTGGTGCGAATTGAAGGATAAGGCCATCAAGAGGTTCCTGGTGAGGAACATTGTGGAGCAAGCAGCCGTTCGCGACGTCCAAGAAGCATGTGTTTATGACGGTGAGGATTTTTGACGGCTCTTTTGTTTTGGAATGTGTTTTTCGGTTATGTGCGTCGTGGAGTTCCGACTTGATTTTTGTGGTTGAAGGGTACACGCTTCCGAAGCTGTACGCGAAGATGCAGTACTGTGTCTCCTGTGCGATCCACTCGCACGTTGTTAGGGTTCGTTCCCGCACCGCAAGAAGGAATAGGGAGCCCCCACAGCGTTTCAGACGTCGGGTAATTCTTGCGGGGTTCAATGTTGCCAATTTGATTTCTATGCTTCTTGTTATTAAAACTTATGTGCTTGCGTCGTGATCTATATATTGGTTGATGCTTTTGATATCCGTATATTCATTGATGACTTTGCTCTTCTCAAGGCCTGCATTTCGCTGGTCTAAGAATTTGGTGTTATGATTTGGTTATGTTTGCGTTGAGATCTCCTTTTAGTTGATCTCTTTGATGGAGACATGGAGTCTTTGGGACCTCCTTGTTGCTTGTGGAAGCCGATGTTGGCAGTTGCTCAACTGTTACATGAGGGATTTGTGGGGGAACTCTCGAGGTGTTCTAGGTTTCCTACCTCAGGAAAATACTGCCCAACACGATGAATCCAACTTGGATAGACTAGAATTTGTACTTGAGCATAATTCTTTTTAGCGTGGCTACTTTCTCTTCTTTATCCTTTACTCCCCTTCCCTACCTTATTTCTACATCGTTGATACATTTTTGTGTTTCTTGTCTCATCATCCCGTTTTCTACCCTCCACCTGTGCAATGTATAGCATTAAGTTGTATGGTCCGACATAAGGCTCTAGTCCAATTGATTTTAGACTAGCTGCAAGAGATTGTAGGCGAACACTTGAAACGATACCCTGTTCTTTGCTGCAAAACAAAAGACCTTGAGCCAGCTTTACTGCACATGAATCCTTAACAATATTCTTGTGTGGTCTGGTGATCCACGAGCCACATGTTAATTCCATTGAAATGCTGTGTCAGTGCTGCCAAAGTCATTGTGCAATCACCCCATGGAAACTTTGGTTCATTTCTTGCAGCTCTCTAGTATTGTCCTCTGGCACTAGTAGCACTATTGGCTATGTTTCCCTTGCTGACCTTCAAATGTGATAAAACCTGATTTGTTTAATTCTTTTGATTAGTTGTCTGTTAATTTCAATTATCACATTTTGTTAGGACACCTTGATTCATTGAGATGCGTCTTTTTCTCATATCAGGACCACATATCTCATTCAAAAAGTGTCTTAATCTTGAATGTTTTAAACAGAGAATGGATCTTAGCTTATTGATTAGCTCCATTATTCTTCTTTCTTCATCTAGCCCCTTCAATTTTATTCGTAGCCCAATTTCTCCTTTCTCAGCCGGCTTGGTGTCCGCAGCGTAGCACATTTTTACCTCGGATACTGCACTACTGGCTACATTTCTCTGCTGACCTTCAAAAATGATAAGACCTCTGAAAATGAAAATCCCCAAATCTGCAATTTTCTTCATTTCGATTCGCCCTTCGATTCGCCCTGTCAATTTGAGAATAATTGCATCAATATTTAAGATGATCTAGGTCACCTTGATAGGTTTTGCTCTTTCTACCATGAGTAGGCAGTTGCCCTTGCTTGCAGTGGCAAATGTGCAATTACTCGTAGCACCTGTACCTTACCATATATTGATATGGCAAGGAAACCGCATACGTTGCTCCGGTGCAATTTCATTTTATTTTGCAAGTATCTCTGCTTTGTGGACTTGTGGGAGAATAGATTTGGATGTCAATTTTCGTGTTCCTCACCGCTATCTTGCAAAAAATGATGCTCTGGGAGCAAATTTGATTGTCTATTTTGGCTCTTGAGCCTCTATCTGTTGAAGTTTTTCTGTGATAACAATGGGCCCTTTGTTCTTTTGTGTACGTGTTTGCAAAATAATTTAAGCGAAGGCAGTGATTAAATGGTCAATGTGTCACGGCCTTCATGGGAGCAGGTTCTTGGATATCTTTTGTTTATTTTGGCTTTTGAGCCTCTATCTGTTGAAGTTTTTCTGTAATATCAACGGGCCCTTTGTTCTTTTGTGTTCATTTTGGCAAAATAATTCAAGTGAATGACATTGTTAAATGGTCAATATGATCGTGGGAGCAAGTTCTTGGGGATCTTTTTTTTGGGTGTCTGGCTCTATCAAAGATACAAGGGTCAAGGTAACGGCCAAATCGCTTTTATTGACCTCTTCCTCACAGTGAGTCGGTCAAAAAAACATGAAAATTTTCAAGGGAAATTGAGTTCCCCATTTACCACTTGGAAAGGTAACAATATGATGCCGCCCAATTTATGGTAGGCATGCTTGGGATAATCCGATAAGGTGTATTTGCTTCATTACCTTCTACCTTTTTCGAAGATCTTTTGCAGTTGCCTAGTTTTATTTGTTTAATTGCTGACTATCGGTTTTGGTATTCCATAGGATGACACTGCAAGGCCAGGACAAGCACCTGGACAAGGACCTCCGCGGCCCACTGGAGCTACCAATCCTCCTCGTCCTTGAGAGATAATATTAAAAGGAAAAATATCAGTAGTTGCCAGTTAATTCTAGATGCCTCTTTCAATTCGCTTCATTTGAGATAAATGCTGCGATGTTAGAGAAACATCCATAGTTCTTCCCTTGTCTTTCTAGGTTTCATCCCCTTTTTGACTATATCTGGAAGTTTTATTTTGCTGTCTTTGGATGCTTGTAAACACTTGTTATCTTATTCTGAGTTGCATTGATCTTTGTTTGATCTCTCCCTCATCATCTCCTCACTGGATTTGTTTTTTTTTCCAAAACAAATACAGACAATTACCAATGCATGCATGCACAAAACGCAGACAGCCCGCGAGCATGTTTGAGTGCACCCACGTATAAACTATTTTTTCTGTATATGATTTAAATTTTATATTTAGTATAACAGATTAAGTGTAAAAAATAAGAACTTAGTAGACCAGTGAAGTTGACAACTCGCTTTTTATTCCATTTTGCAGATTCTGTCAGAAACCTCCTTATTCAAGTGTTATCTTAAAAGTTATCTTAATATCTTAATAGTTAAGTGTAAAAAATAAGAATTTAGTAGACCAGTGAAGTTGACAACTCGCTTTTTTATTCCATCGTTATTTTCTTTACTTGCGGAGTTTTTGAATAACACAAGTGGCCATTGTGTAACCGACCTACATAATTGTGGGAAAATGTTTTGTTGTTGTTCCATTGGCATCTATTGTTTATAGCTTTCTCTCAGAAACGTGCAGTCATTGCTGAGATGTTAGACGCAGTTGGCATTACATAGTGATCAGAGTTTGAACTGTTGCTACAGTTGGACGTGTTTGAGCAGCATAGTGATTGTAATAATCGTGGCCAGTGGTCTTTTATTGCTTTCGTGGATCCTGTGCACATTATTGAAGGGCAATTTGAGTGTCTTGTTTTGATTTCAAGACCCAATGAGGATCGGAAAAACAGTACCAGATTAGTGGCACTTTTAATTGAATGGTTGCCGTTATTAGAAGGGCTGCATGAGCTTGCACAGGTACATTTGTTAATTATCATCCGAATCTAAATCTGATGTCTTTTTGCATTACATCTCATGAGATGGATGGATGGAAGAAAGAGAAAATAAATGAAAATCAATCACGTATGTGAGCACGGTGTATTAAAAATCCATGCACCCGTCAATAATGATAAACAAGATTCTTAGTCCAATTTCCACGATATCATTCGCACAATTCTATTCCTCATAGGCTCATAATGAGCCCATAAAGACGTTGTACAACAAAAAATACAAACAAACCATTTTCAGTGGCCAAATAGAAACAAAAATAAGAAGAAATTGATGTTTCGTTTACCAATTTTCACCTGTTGCTAGTCTAAGGGGAAATTAATGGGAATAACGTGAAGGTTCGTTGTATATCTTTCGATGTTAAATATATTAAGAAACATTATGACTAGCAATATTATCTTTAGTTCTTGCAAAATCACAACTTATGTCATATTTGTTGCCAAAGTTTAATATAATCATGATTATTTTTCGACTTTTTTTCATTATAAATATGCACCAATCACTAGAGATAAAAAAATCAACAAATAATCATTGAATATTATTTGTTGCTAACAATATAACAAAGAACTTGTTACGAATTTTAAGAATAAAGAAATGAGTAATATTTGTTGTCGTAAATTTAGCTACAAGAGATGCAACAATGATTGTAACTTACCGACCCTACATTTGAATTTTCATTAAGGAAAATTAACCAAGGCAATTTATCAAGGTCGGATCTAATTAGACCCGCGAACAACCATCCAAATGCTTTGGTCAAATTATCAAGTAATAATCCCATACTACTATATAGACGTAAGATTTTGAGTTTTTATCTGTTGTGTCCCTCTGAGATATTGCAATATCAATTATGCCCCTCCTTTTCTGGAAGTGTCGATTGCGTCCTTGACTTCTTCCACAATGATCACTTGTGTCCATTGGGTTAGTTGCACTCTATTGTCATCCCAAACAGACGTTAACTTTGAAGATATAAAGGGTAATTACAAAAAAATAAAGGTTAAAAATATCTTTTTCTTCTCATTTTATTCTTCCTTCCACTCTTCCTCCGTCCTCCCCTCTGGCCCTTCCTCCTCCTCCGATCACCTCCCTTCCAGGGCCTCCCCGCCCCTCCTCCTCTAGGCCCTCCTCCTCCACTGCCCCTCCCCGTCTAGGCTCTCCTCCTCCGTCGCCCCTCCCCCTCCAAGCTCTCCTCCTCTGTCCTGCCGTCAAGTCTGCCCTGAGCCCTCACCTCCACTGCCCATGATGACCAAGAACCATCAAAACCACATACCATCTTCCACCCACCTTGGTGAGAACTCACAAAAGAACCCTCCACCTTCGACCTATCTCGCCAACCTCAAATCCAAATCCATGGCGGACCCCTCAAGGAGAATGAGGAGAAGAAGTTCCTCAACGTGCTCTATCGTAGCAAGAAGCAGAATCCAATCCTCGTTAGCGACTCAGACCCTGGAGATCTACTCCGGAAAGTGCTCCGATGGGTCTAGGATCATCCATGGATCGAGATAATATCACCATTAAGAGAATTCGAGGAGAATAGGTCAGACGTCGGAAGGAGAACCAAGGAATTGGGTGACTTGATAGAATCTTGTACCATCGAAGGAGACACGACATTGAGAGTTGAAGTCGATGCTTCCCACTTCTTCAATAGTTCTACTTCTCAAACGAGAAGTGGAGGCTTTATGAGCTCTAACGATGGCTGAGATGTTGTGTTTTGTAGTTCTATCTTGGTTCGATCTCCCTTGCCGACGAGCTTGCAGGCTCGCGAAGGGGATGCAAGGTCGATGGAGCTTTTGAGGGATTTAATATACGCGTTCTCTTTTAAAAGATGGATGGTTCGTCTATCATGGCTTAAGGAGAGCATGTTACTGAAGATGATGTGTTGCTTGCATATTTGGAGGTTCTTGTTTTATGGACCTGGTACTTTGGGGATGTTGTACCACAACATGGCTCTAGTAGGTGCTAGCTAAAGAAGGATCCACACTCAGGGCGAGGACACATGATGCTTGTCGCCTAAAAAATCAAGTTTTGTGGATCTATTCTCTCAGAATCGACACGTTGTTAGAGCATAAATCAAGGACATCTCACAAGATTCATTATGTAAATATGAACTCTGATCATTTTCTTCTGGTTCAACAAAAACCCACACTTCTATTCCGATGAATCCCACCGCAAATGTTCTGCTTACAAAGTCAAAGTTTCTAACCCAACAGATTGGATCTTTTTTCCAAAAGCTTGAGATGAATCTAGGGACGGGCATTGAGCATGGCCTAGCCCGGAGCCCGGTCCAAAAATTCCATCCCAACCCAAGCGCAATATAGCATTGGGTCAGGCCTGGACCTAAAATGCCGGCCCAAAAATACTTTGGGACGGGCTTAGGCTTGGCACGACCCAACCCGACTCGGCTTGAGGCCCAGTCTATTCGGGGGCCCAAGGAATGGCTTGCAGTTGGCGTGAGGGGTAAAGCCCAAGACCCGACCCGAACTTGGGCACAAGCCTTAGCCATGATGTTTTGCCCCCTCCCCACACACGAGTTTCAATCACTCCAACTTCCAAACTCCTCTCCTGTCTCCCTTTCGGCTTTCTTCCTAAGCCTAAGCGTTGTGGGAGACCTCCCTCACGCTCCTCCAAGGCTCCACCACTCGCCGACCTAGTGGCCTACCCGCAACAACCACTTCTCCCCAATGTTTCCCCCATTTTCCATCCTAATTTCCCTCTCAATCTCGCACGCCCCCTCCACATTGCGAGTTGTGAACACCTTCTAGAATCAACTCAAGGAAGGGACCTGATCCTCCGCGGCTTCGCCTCCTTCCTCGCTCTTCCGTAGAGGTTTGATTGAGCCCATTCCCATGGCGGCACCCTCTCCACTACAGCTTCCCCAATAGCTGCTAAGGTATACCATATATGATTGTTGAAGTACTGATATTCTATTGTTTAGCCTATGTTTTGTCAATGGAATATTGCTATTGTTTAGCTATTTTTTTTGTCATCGAGCCCATTCCCACTGCAGAATCCCCAATAGCCGCAGACGATTGTTATGTAATGGATGTAGTTTAGCCATTGTTTTGTCACTACAATATTGCTACTGTTTAGGATTGCAAACAATTTTTGAACAATCACTAGAATTTTATTGATTTTGGTTATCATTTGCACAAATAGTTTAATTAATAAATTTAGATATCGAAAGCACTGACACGTGGGCAATCCACAAACCCATATCCTATTGTCCATAATGTTGAAATTCAGAATAAAGAGAATGTAAAAATCGATATGCTTATGACAAGAGTTGGAATTGTTGATGGGAAAGAGATGTGCAGATGCAATTATTGCAAGACACATCTCACTTGTGATGTAAAAGGTGGAACTAGTCACCTTGATCGGTACTTAAATATTGTTTGTCCCTGTTACAAGAAACAACCGAAGTCTCAAAACCTTCTGAAATTTAGCAAGCTTGAATAAGATATCTCGATTGCGGCATGGGAATTTGATCGAGAACGAACAAAGATGACTTTTATAATATGGATTGTATCCAATGAATTGTCCTTTTTTATTGCAGATAATCCTAAATTTCATAAATTTATTTCGAATTTGTAACTTAGGTATAATATTCTGTCAAGGTCTACCATAAAAGGGATCGTCTGAAATTATATGAAGTGGAGAAGGAGAGATTGGGGGAGTTGTCAAAATCAACAGGTAGAATTTCCATCACAACATCCATGTGGATGTCAAATCAAAATTCGGGATACATATCTATCATTGTGTATTTTATTGATAATATATGGAAGATGAACAAGAAGATTATTTTCTTTTGTGTCATTCCTTCACGTCACACATGCGAGAACATTGTTGATTTGAGCAAATGGAACATTCACAACTTGTTCACATAACAGTTGATAATGCATCCATGAACGGTGTCATTGTACGTAACCTCGTTGATCATTTTTCTACAAAGGGTGCTTTGTTATTAGATGGTAAATTTTTTCATATGCATTGTTGGGCACATATTTTGAATCTTGTTATCCAAGATGGATTGTCTAAGGACATAACTTGCAAAATCTATAATCTTATGAATTATGTTAAGTACTCTACCAGAAGATTTCAAGATTTTGTTGAAACTGCTCATCACGAGCATATTTAGGTGACAAAAGATTGAGATTGGATGTAAGGACACGGTGGAATTCCATGTTTATGATGCTTAAATATGTTATTTTATATCAAAACAACTTTAGTCGTTTGAAGGCATGTGATTTCCAATTGTTTGATGCACCATCTGCAAAGGAGTGGAAAAAAGTTGAGATGATTTGTGAAATTCTAGATAATTTGTATGTTGCCATAAATTCTTTTCAGGACGAAAGTACTCAATTCAAACTTTTTTTATTTGCTTTCGATATAGAGAAGGATTTGCAATCTCTCATGAGGCGTGAGGACTCCTCTACTAGGGGAATGGGTGTGAAGATGTTTGCCAAGTTCTTTAAGTATTGGAGATAAAAAGATGTCATGCTTCCGTTGGCGATTGCAACAACTTTAC
This sequence comes from Ottelia alismoides, assembly GCA_037367405.1. NCBI lineage: Eukaryota > Viridiplantae > Streptophyta > Magnoliopsida > Alismatales > Hydrocharitaceae > Ottelia > Ottelia alismoides. The sequence goes on along the minus strand of JAZKJV010008006.1, from coordinate 282,254 downwards.
ATCCTTGTTATTAGCTTGAGTTTCTCAAATTTCTTATTCGGAACTTTATCCAAGGATGAAGTTGAAGATTATGTTGAACGTGTCTAAAGTACCTTTTGCGAATTCTTTGATGAATACTATCACAGGTACAAGCTAGAATATCCTAAAGAGATTTTGCATCTCATCGCGTTGATTCGGAAGACATGTGTCACTCAAAGAGGAAGGAAGATACTCCAAGCAAATTATTGAAGAACAAAATGAAGTTGGCTCCTCGGGAAAATATAAGATTGAATTGTATTTACAAGATAATTCTGCAAATACTGAAGATGATCAGAAGTTTGAAATTTTGAAATGGTGGGATGCAAACTCCAACAAGAATTGAGTCTTATCCATCATGGCACGAGATACTATGACGATTCATGTTTCCACCGTTGCTTCTAAAAGTGCATTCAATATTGGGCATTGAGTTGCAGATTCGTATTGAAGTAGGCTTCATCCAACAATGATGGAGGCTTTGGTTTGTACTGGGAATTGGATTCGTGAGGACAAACAATCCATGAAGGGGTTTCTAAATCCCGATATGCCATTCATATAAATTGTATACACATCTTAGATGTGTACACTTCATATATCAGAACCACAATATGGAAATTATAAAGTCGGTCCACCTGCAAATAATGTTTCTCAGTAGAACAACAATAGCATCAATGTTCAGCAACTATAGGTTTTGAAACCATCAAATGTCATTAGGTCTTGCAAGAGAGACAACCCAAATACCTCTCAAACAAAACTATGAGAGATGAGGTGAGCCTGGTGGGACTGGCTATTGAGTAATAGCTTGATGAGCCAAGCTCAGGCTTGGCCCAATAAGGGCTCGTGAGCTTGGCTCATTAGGCTATTGAGTCGAGCCCGAGTCAGATTTTTGGGCTCAATAACTCAATAAGAGGATCGATAAGGAATATGTATATTCTATTTGTGAAACTATAATGATGTTTACTTTTATTTGTATTAGTTTTGCAACATTGTAAATGATGGACTATGTGTCTATGTGGTTTAAATTGCGGTAATGTTGGGTGGACTATGTTGTAGACTTGGACTTTCCACACTTTGTCGATGCTAATCTAGGTTATAATTAGATAATTAGTATTTTTTTCTTTTTTACTAGCAAATAGAATACTACAAGTTACCAAAAAAATAGAATGTTACAATATATATTTATAATTTAACTTTTGTATACAACTTGAATAGTGACCTAATGGTAAGGAAGGCAGTCTTCAAAGAAGATGTTGTCTGTTCGAGCTCAGGCAACAACACTTTTCCGCCAAAACTGCCTATTTTCCTTAACGAGCCTAACTAGGCTCGAGCCCAGACCATGCTCGATAAGGGACTCGGCTCGAGCCTTATCGAGCTCGAGCTGGCTCGATAAGAGGTCCGAGCTCATCGAGCCCGAGCTCGAGCCATAGCTTGGCTCGATAGATAGCCGTAGAGCCTAGAGATAAATAATAACTAACAAGACATACAAGCTAAATAGCAAGGATATCGGGCATTCGAGTTAAGCCTTATATGGCTTGAACCCAGTCCAAAAACAGATTTGGGCTCGAATTAAGCTGAAAGCCTGTCTAGTTAATTGCGATTTCAGGCTTGGGCTGGTACACATGGATCGGGTTTCTGATGAATCTCCATTTCATCATCTTTATTCTATCATTTTGGCCTTAAAATCCTAGTAAATACGTGTAAATAGGCTTAATTCATGCATTTTATCATTCATGCATGGTTGTGTAAATAGTGTACAAAATACGGTTTTTAAAGCTAAAATTATAGAATAAAGAAAAAAAGAAAAAGAATAAAATATTGAAAATAATTTATGACCCGAAACCTCGAGATTTAGACATCTCGATGACTAGGTCGACCAGGAATAAAGTAGGGGGAGATAAGGGCTAAAAACCAAGAAAAATCCATTTTATTTAATTCATTTTTTATTCATTTTCGGGACCTATTTTTAGTTCCACTTTTTATACTTCATAAAGAAACTTTTAACATAAAAGTTGTAGATAATTAAAAACAGAAAAATACAAAATTGATTTCGTACAAAAATAATATATAGTCTACAAAATATATTGTAAATAAGATTCCAAAATCCCAATTTCCCAAACCCATATCTCTCAAATAAAAACTCAAAATATATCAAAATCACTGTAATTGTATATAACTTTTAATAAGCTACTTAATGAAGGTAGTTTCATATTTTTTGGAGCTTCGGTTAAAGTTAGGTTTTGGACCCCTATTGTATAATACCGATTAAGATATTCATTTTATTCATTATTCATTATTTTTTTAATTTCATATTTTTATAATTTTGTGAATATTATTTATAATATATGTACATAATAAAGTCGAAATAAAACACTAAAGAAAATATTAAAATAAAATACTTGTACAAAATACATAGATGACTTATCAATAAGTCTACTATATGGATTATACATCTATTTATTTAATTATAATACATCATAAAATTAAAATAAAATATATATTTAAGTGTATAAATTTAAGTTATAAATTACAAAATAATAAATTTATTTAATAAAATTAAATATATAAAATAAAAAAAATAAAACATTAAAATATATAGATAATTATACCTATAAATAGCCCTCAAAAGGTAACTTATAATTTTAAACTTTGAAAAAATAAATAAATAATCATCATAAAATACTTCAGAAAATAATAAATATTTTTCATTTTATAACCTAAAATTAATAAAATCCTTTATTGTTTTCAAATGAATTTCAAAATATTTTTCTGTAGGCTTTTTCTGGTTGGTCCACGTGGACCAACCAGGGGGCGCGAAGAGTTCACTGCAGGTCAACTCTCTGACCCGCCCTGCACCTGTGTCAGAACCTCGTTTTTGTCGATCTTCCTGATTTTTTCAAGGCTTAATCTTTCAATCTTTCATGATGCTCCCTTCTTGACTTTTGCTCCCCATTTATCAAGGATACACGCCCTAGTGGTTCATTGGGATTTGGATCATCGATTCGGCCGATCCACATCGTCCTTTGGAGCTGCTCAGCCACCCGGTACATATTCCTACCCGGCCTTCCATCCCAAGTTTGAACCCTCTTTGACCCCCTTTGGTGTCCCTTCTTCGATCCCTGACCGAGTAAGGTGACAGGGAGCTCTCCGGCTCCTTGGAGGCGTCGTTAGGCAGGCCGAGGAGCGGCTCCACCCATCTCCGACGAGTCCTTAGCCATCGAGGTTCCTTTTCCTGGTTTAGGCCAGTGAGGTCCTTTTTTACTTGCTTTATTTTCTTCGTTTAGTCGTTAGATTCGTTTCCTGTGTTGTTTTAAGCTTCTGATCACATCCGTTAGTCGCATATCCCCCTCTCCTGCTGCTCGCTTGATCTCGCTCTGGCGAGCTTCGATCTCGTTTCCTCATACTACATTCCACTCCTAGTATCTCTCTGGAGCTCCGCATATTTTCTCTTACCGCTCCCCTGCAGGAAACAGCCAGGAAATACACATTTGCAGGGGCTTTCAAAGGTCGAGAGGGAGCCCCATGTGCCGTACGTCGTCGGACCTCCTTTGGTAGTGCCTGGCCATTTTGCATGGCTTCCTAGTTGCGGAATCACGTCTGGAGCGAAGAGCAACCTTCGGCAAGCTTCCAGGTGGTCGAAGGAATGAACTGCATCTCATTCAAACTTGCATCGGGTGAGTTCTTTCGTGTTCTTCCATCCTCGTCCCCAGCCGTTGGATCAGCCTTGCTCTTCCATATTACACCAGCACCATTGGATTCGCTGCGCCCTGCACAGTTCGATCTTCAGTAGCAATCTAATCGTGGTCGTCTTCAGCGAACCATCACCAACCGTCGGGTTCGTGACACGTGGCATAAGTGGACCGTTATCAGTCATCCGATATGCCTTAGGCATGGGTATTTTGCGACCTTGCACTCGCCGCTTTTGAATTTAATATTAATACTCAATATTTCATCTGTCGTTTATATATTTTTGTAATATTGCATCTAGCCCCTTGAAGTTTTCTTATTTGCACTTCAGTCCAGGCCACGTCACCTCACATGACGCTTCACGTGAGGAGGCATATTTGTTGCCTGGTCCTTGGGTTTTTTATTATCATCGTTTAGTTCAGAAAGTATCTTTGCATGTTATAATATTTTTATAAAAATTGCAGTTTAGCCCCTGGGTTTCTGGAAATTACGTTTTGACTCCGCTAGAGGTGCACGTGTTTATACACGTGATTTTGGAATTTTTACAAGGATGCCCTTGGAGCATTGTGCATTTACAATTAGTCATGTAACTTTTTGACCATGTTTAATATTTTTGGTGAAATTTACACTTTGGTCTCTAGACTTTTATCTATTTACAAAAATACCCTTGCTAGTAGTGTGGTTTCTCTTTGTTGTCTTTATTTATTTCATGCATATATAAACATCTAAAAATTCCAAAAAAAATGTGCATAGTTTCCTGGAGCATTGTATTTTAATGCCATATTTCTATTTTACATTTTTGAAATTTTTTATTAGTTATAAAAAATCAAAAACATGCATTTTTACCCCTGTTTGCATTAGAAAATCCATAAAAATTTATAAAAACTTTCTAAAAAATTCCCAAAAAAATATATTTTGCTTATTTATGTATGTTTAACTTTCATTCTAAAAATCATTAAAATTAGAAAAGAAAACTCGTAAAAATTGAAAAAAACTCTAAAACCCTTATAAAAATATAAAAAAATCCATAAAAATCATAAAAAATATTTTTTGTCTTTCAATTTTCTTTATATTATTATCTTTATTTTAAAATTAAATTAGAGAATTTTTGATACTGTTTACTATTTTTCATCTTCATTTTGATTTTGGGTATATACTTTATTCCCTATTTTGAGTATTTTTGGACTTTGAAAATACCAAAAAATAGCAAAATTACAGAAAAATCCCAAAAATTTTAGAAACGTATAAAAATCATAAAACTATTTTATTCCCTATATTTTGCTTATTTTTATCTAGTTATATATATATACTATTTCTCTCTTATCTCTCTTGTATATATATTCTATATATTTCTTTATATATTTTAAAAGGAAAATTATAAAAATATAAAATATTAAAAGAGAATATAAAATAAAGAAATTAAAAATCAAAATATAAAAATATAAAAAATAAAAAAATTGAATAAAAAAATAAAAGTTCAAATAAAAAATCAAATAAAAATATAAAATTAAAAACCCACAAAAATAGCACATATAAACAAATACATCATTGACATTTTGTAGCATTAATTTGCCCCGATCTACAAGCTTGTTCTTTGTGATCAACACTCTACACATACTTGCACCTATACACATCCTCGTTGTAGAGTTATAATAAATTTTAACTCCGCACACTTACTTTCAGTGCTTGATTTATCTATTTAATTGTTGTTTGAAGTCTGTTTTCTTGCGGGTCGCCATAGCGACTGCGTCTCTACCTTGTGTGAGACGTATTTTAGACCCGTGAAAATTACGCTTCAATAAATGACATTGTTGCCAGGGAGCAACAACGTTTAGATTGAGATTCATTTTTTATTGTGATTGTTTGTCCATAATTTTGCTTTATTATTTTCTCCTTTATTTGATATATATATATAGTTGAGCTATCTAACCCATCTCGTTGTTGACTTTATACGAGGAACCACAGATCGAGGGAGGTGCTACCCAAGGCGCCTACGTACCCACGTGAAGTCGGCTTCAGCTTGCCGACCTAGCACCGAGGAGACTTATAGATTTTTGAAGACAAGGCTCAATCATTTATTGTATTTATTTTATGTAATTTGAAGTGAGAGAGAAGATACTATTTGAACTTGTAATAATTCATGATACTCTCATACTCTACCACACTTCACGAGGTCCAGTGCCCGAGGGATCATTCCCTTGGAGGCCTCGTCGGTTTTGTCGCAGTTTTCATCACTTTTTTCCTTTTGGTTCCCGATTTTGAGTTTCTTTATTTTGTGTGATTGAACCCTTAGCTTTAAGATTGTTTGACGATAGAGTAGGTCTAAACATCTAATAACCATTGCATGCACCTATAGTCTACGTTTGGATCTAGTAAAATCAAACTGCTTTTCACTTAGTTTCGGAACCACCGCGTCGCGAGAGTTCTCCATACAGCGCTTGCAGGACCCATTGTGGTAGGCACCGAGACTCCAAGATCGGACACTTCAATTCTATTCTAAGTCATTAGCATCAGTTCTTTACGATAATAGCAATTTCTGAACTTAGGGTGATTTCATTGGTTTGCATTTGCATATAGATAGGTTTCAATTCTTCTAAGCATCTTTGCATGCAGAGTGTTGGAGGCAAGGTAAGCATTTACGCTTTAGCATACATCTTTATTTTACCGCTTGCATTGTTTTTCCGCCTCTCCCTCTGATTTTGCCAACCTAGGTTCTTAAAGAATTGAATCCTCAATAGGCTCGTGCATTCTTATTAAAAATCCAAAAAAAAGTGATAACCAATAAAATCGAGACTCCTAATATTACTTGACCCTAAAATCGATCAAAAAGAAAAATCTTATTTTGGGGTGAGTAATCCCCTCATTGTCTTCGTTTTACTTGCTCGCGCACACCCTAAGGACTAGTGCCCAAATCGTATCAAGTCTCCTAAGTATTTGCACAACTTTTGGACTTCTCACCTAACTCTAAAACAGATAAGATAAAAAGACCACTCTTTTACGGTCTCTATCGAGTTTAGTAGGTGAAGTGAGGGTTTGTTTGTGTGAGTTTGCTTGTGATTTTTTGTGTGCATTCCTACATCGCTTATGTGCATTTGCGCTTTTTTCTCACTTCTCTTGACTTGATCGTCGTTTTCTCCCGATCAATTTCTTCTTGTTTGGAGATGGTCGACTGGGGCATACTTTATCCAGATATTATGGATCCCTCGTTCACTCCAGCCGGTCTACCCCTTTTTTTTCCAGGAGGAATTTACTCCTGATTTTTGTACATATCTGACCAACCCTCTATTCAGGATTCGGATATTAACCTTCACCAATCATTTCCACCATTATCACATTCACAGTTCAGCAACCCAATCTTCATAGAATATCCAGATTCAGACTGTGATTTTTATCCACACCCACCACCCACATTTGACACACCGGATCCTGAGATTTTGGAGTCACCTCTGATGATGTCCACACTTTAGACCTTGAATCAGATGATGGAGCGCATGAACTTGAAGATGAATGATATATTTAGCGTAATAAAATCCAGAATGTTGCTCCATTATTTGAGGACGAGGATTTACTTGGGGAGTATCATGAGAGCTTGCAATCGCCCAAAATACAAAAATGAGAAAATTTTAAAAATCCAAAAAGATTTCGGGAGACATATGATCGAGTCAGACTTTGAGGAGAGGGACCATCTGCCAGATCATTTGACCACACAACCATTCACACCTTGTCCCACCTTTGACCCAAGGATGTTGTTGTACAGACTGTTCTTAGCATGCCTCGTGTATATGATGATTCTGACTTCCTCCCTTGTTTGTAAGAGGTCTAAAAATTAAAAAATTATTGACTGGATCCGAAGTGATGGCCATCATTCATGAGATCATTCGTGCCCCACTTCAACAGGCCATGATTGATTTATCTATTCCTCTTCCCAGGAAGAGAAAGCGGAGGAGCAGATTTGAGCATCATATCTTGACCATTGTCGCCGCCCACGCCATCACACACCATCCCATTTCCAGGAAAAAGAACACAACCACACCTTTCATTAGCTGCACCATCTCTGACTTCACATGTGATCACACTCTCCTCGGCGGCAGTTCTTCGATTAGCATATTACCCTTCTCACTAGTACAGTCTCTTCACTTAGGGCCTCTAAAGAAGACCAGGATGATAGTATGATGATGTATCTATCAAGAGGCCGAAGGGTATCCTCGAAAATGTCATCATTACGACTCAGGGCATGAGCTACAATGTTGATTTTATCGTATTGCCCATGGAAATCTCCACAAGGGATCACTCTCCAATCATCCTGGGACGACCATTCCTTACCTCCACGAGGGTCGTTATTGATTACATATCAGGAGAGCTTCATTTCCGTCCTGTTGAAGAGAGCAGGTGATCATTATTGCACTTACTGCCGACCAGAGACCTACGACTGATGCGACTGCACCTATTCTGGCTGACCTCGAGGATCATGACCTTGATGAGACGATCAGAGATGTTTGATGCATGTTGGATTCCACTGAGACCAAAGAATTCCTCTCCAAGGAGGGGGACTTATAAAGCATGGACCTTGGAGTTCCTTCTTCTGGGACTTGGTGATGTGCTAATGACATCCGCGAGATTTACACGATTGATACCATTGAGCGGATGGCAGATTTTGAGACTAAACAGGACGGACATGATTTGACTACTTTCACTAATGAGTCCATTCTTGTACACTTAGATGTTGATGAGACCTAGACCGAATTTGATCTTGTTGCTTTTATCCAGGAATTCAGGCCTTTCGATGAAAAAGACGACTCGACTAAGATTCTAGAGGATGAACATAGTTTAACTACTTCCATTTATGAGTTCGTGCCTTTTGGTTTTGACCTTGATGAGAATTCGCAAGACATCGACTTCACTTCTTCCGATGATGATGAGTTCGTCCCGTTTCACTTTGACATCTGCAAGACTCCAAAGGTCGTACCTAGTTATACTTCTTCCACTCACCCATATGTATCTCGTCACTCTAGGACCACTGAGGAGCTTCACCCTGTCGACCTTGATCAGTTTGTGTCATACGAGGACCCCGATGTCGACTTGCACCATATCAGATCTATCCCTCAGCGGTCCCGCAAGAAGGTTTGCTTTCAACCCTCTTGATCCTATGTACATCCATCTATGTTGTATATTCGCTTTTGTCCACCTCAGTCCATCTTCTGTATTACTCATCCACCCATTCTCATGTGTGCCTTGCTTAGGATGTACTTTGTTCTAAGTATAGGGGACCGAGTGTTCTTTCATCGTTCTGTTTCATCGCTCATGTTGTTTCCTATACTTAGGGTTTTTTTGCCCCTAGGTATAGGGGGATTGATGTGTACATCCTCTTCTCTATCCTCTTCCATCTTCTGATCTCTTTTCTTCTTTTCTTCTTTTCCTTTTCTATCTTCTTTTTCTACCATATAGGTGTCGCCCCTTTTTGTCAGTCTTCTATACTTAGGACGTACTTTGTCCTAAGTATAAGGGGGTGTGCACCCCGAGTTGCTTTTATTCTTTGATCCTCTCCATTGTCTCCTCTTCTTGTCTATACTTAGGGATATCTTACCCTAAGTATATGAGGAGACAGTCTGAGTACGATCTGTTCATTCCCACCCTTGACTCTCCCTGCTGTGTGTACGATCTTCTATACTTAGGATTATTTGATCCTAAGTATAGGGGGACAATCAACTTCTCATTCGTTTATTCATTTCTTTATTCGTTCTTCATTCTTTAGACTTTTCTGTACTCAGTACGAGTTACGTCTTCTCTTTTCCTATCTGATATATGAGGACATAGCTCAAGCTAAATATAGGGTGGTCATATATACTACGTATATACTTTAGCCATAACTCGTACTTTCATATTTTTATTAATAATTATGGTTTACTATATAATTAAAATTCATTAAAGACCTTAATAAAAAGATGTTTAATATTCCTCAAATTCTTTTTCTATTTATTGATTAATAAATCAGGTCAAAATATTTTTTGCAAAATGTTTGAAAAAAAGTTGGAAAATCTTTTTGAAAAATCTTTTGAAAACTATTTTGAAAATATTTTGTTACATATTTTCAACCTTTGTAAAATTATTTATTTGAAAAAATATTTTCTATGTATGAATAAAAATACTTGAAAAATGATTTGCAAATGGTTTGAAAAATGGTTGCAAAAATATTTGATAAATCTATACATATTGTTTGGAAAACCTTTGCAAAATTATTTTTCAAATGCATGTACATGTTTGTAAAAACTAGTTGTAAAAATTTTTTTGGGAATGTAGTTTTTCAAAAATTATTTGTAAAATGATTTCAAATAAGTTTGAGGAATATAGGCATCACACTAAAATTATTTATACGTAAAATTGACCGCTTACCCTATGTAAATTCTTAAAACTCTAATTCTTGTAAATATAAGATGCATCCCTGTGTAAATATTTGTACCTAGTTTTTGGCCAAAATCTTTTATTTTCAAAAATCCCAAAAATATTTGCAAAACTAAAATACCAAAAACATTTAAAAAATATTTTTGGAAAATACAAAAATGCATATGCAACATCTTTTCCACAATTCCATAAAAGGTTCAAAATCTTTGAAAATTGCATCACAATTCTGCATTGAGCATTGCATTCACATTTTTCGGATTGTGTTTAATAGTTGAACAATTCTAAGTAAATTTTGGAGCTTGGAGCTTGGTTGGACCTTAAAATCTACCTAAATGATAGGAATCTTATAGGAGCTGGAATTGAGGTACTTCAGGTCTAGTTGACTTAATTCTTTGAGGGTCACGAGACTTTATGCAATGGATTCTTGACTGCCTAAGTAGAGTATTTCGGAGCATAGGCATGACTCTTGTTGATAATGACCTAACTTGGACACCTGCACCTTTTACTTGGCTCAACTCAGTTGGAGTGATGAGGGGGTTGGATTTGCCAGTATGAATGTACACAAGTAGAAACATTTGCCCTCCTTTAGGGAGGGAAATGTACCACAACCTGTCCGGTGATGATGAGTTTTAAAGACTGGAGAGTGTGGGTTGCAACAGAGCTTCAAAAGAGGGATAGTCTACTAGCTCAAGAGGGAAAAAAACTCTTGATGAAAATGTTGTTGTGAATAGTATTTCAAAAAAAGGAAAGCAAAAAGCAAAAACTCCAAAAAATGGGCAGGCTTATACAAAAATAAAATGCTTGTCGGAATGTATATATTTGTATAGTTAATAAGCAAGCGTGAGCTTCAAAGTCAAATCATGTGAGCCTCCAGCTGGATGACTTGACTACACTGGTCTTGCATCCTAGGATAAGTAGCTACACTGACTACCATCCATTCTTCTCTTCACCTCCTCCTCTTGAGCTGGTTGTCACTTGAACTTAGACGGGAATACCCCACTCCTCGAGAAATGAGTTATTGGATTGGGGAATCACTTAGTTGTCATACTGGAAAAGTCGGTCTCTTTGTCATTTCAGTTGGGGAGAGTGATGAACGTGAAATCCGCCTCTTTAATAATATAAAATTGTAGTATAGGAGGCAAATTTAGGTCGATCAAAAACCACAAGCTTTGAATGTTGTGGAATATTTTACTTGGCAAGTGTACCAAGGTCGAACACAGGGAACGGAGATTTTCAGTTGCACGATCTTAAATCAAATTAAATAATTAAATAACGTTGATTAATTCTTGTGTTGATGAAAATATACAATGCAACGATGAAAATGTTATGCAAAAATAAACAGAATTTATGCTCAGGATATGTGATCTAGAATTCCAATCCAAACAATGATGATCAATTTCCTCTATAATAAATCACAGATCAGAAGATATCAAATCCAGAAATATGTGTCAAATTAATTCATAATGCGAATAGGAGTGAATAGATCTCGGAGAATTCCTGCAATCAATTTTATCTCCAAAATTCTTCAAATTATATTCTTAAGAGATGTTTGCAGTCCACAAGTCAATATGTCTACTCAATCTCCTTCATTTAACCCCTACATAAAATAAGTCCTCAAATAATATCTTAACTCCAACGAATCCCTGAAAAATAAGTCATCAAATATTTCAAGGGAAATGGGGCACAAATATGTCCAAATACGCCTGCAAAAGCCAATAGATGATCCTCAAATAATAATTGATAATAAACACCCTCAGATTTGATCACAAACTATGCTAAGTTGTAGAGCACGGAATTAGCTTCGAAACGACATATTATATGCTAAAATCGGAGTCCATATGACAAAGATATGATAAAATGAAGTTTCAGGGACTAAAATGTAAATAAAATAAAATTTTCTTTGCAAAGAGGTCCCTAGAGGGACTTATCTGTAATTTCAAAAAGATAGAGGGGTCCCTGCGTAATTTACCCCAAGCGGGGGCATTTCTGCAATTTCTGAAAGTTGCAGGGGGGTTTTGCAATTTACCCACAGCGCACGTGCCCTGCACGTGCGCCCAGGAGCTTCGGGTGAACGAGGCCGAGGCTCGGGCGTTTAGCCTCAGGCTAGGATGACGAAGCGGAGGCTAGGATCAGAGCAGGAGGCTCGGGCGTCCGAGCCTATGGTTCGGGGCTCCCGAAGCTCGAGCCTTGGAGGACGGCTTGGGGTGCCACGTGGCGCGTTGTGCGCCGTTGGATCAAGGGCAGTAGTGCCCGATCCAGCGGCGCCTGTGTGTCGTGGAGCAAGCCTAGGCGGAGAGGGCGATCAGGCCCGGGCGGACACCGCACAAGGCGGAGGTGCCGCACGGGGCGAGCTGGGGGCAGAGGCGTCGCGTGAAGGCGGGCTGGGGCGGAGGCATCGTATGAAGGCGGAGGTGGCACATGGGCGCGGTGACCGGAGGGCGAGGATACCGCCCCTCGGCCGACACACGGCTCAAGGGCGGAGGTGGAAGCGCCGCGCGGGCTGCTGTGAGGCGGTCGGAGGTGGAGATGCCGATGCGGCCGAGGCGATGGCAGAGGCGGCAGGGTCGCGGCTGAGTACCTGCAAGGTTAGAAAAAGAAAGATGGAGGCGGCGAGTGGAGGACGAGCCGCTGGCGGCTCGCAGCGGAGGTGGGGACGCGGTGCCACCACGCAGGTGGCGATTGGAGCAGCAGAGGTGTCGGCGGAGGCTCGACCGACACACGGCCGAGCAACTGGACGTGGGCAGTGCCTCCGCGCGGAGGCGGAGGGTGTAAGCGGCCGGAACTGGACCAGTGGAGTAGTCGACGGGGGATGGGTGAACTCTCCTGGGGAGAAGAGCTGCGAGGCGCCGCTCTTGGTGTTTGCTTCAGCTGCGGGCGGAGGCGCAACGAAACTTGGCAGCGTCGGAGGAGATGCTGCTTTACGGAGAGAATCTCGCCGGATCACGCCAAGGTCGAAGCTCGTGCCACTGCTGTCACCAGTGGGTCAGAGCTCTTTTTCCTTGTAAATGGCGGATGGGTTGTGGAGGCTGACGAGGAGGGGGTTTTATAGGAGGTGGGTCGGAGGGCGTTACGCGGAGGGGGCAGAGTAACGGCCGGCGAGGTGGGGGTGATTAAGGACGCGCATGGCGGCGCCGGTTACAAGGGGGAGAGGGAAAGGTCGCAGGAAGGGGAGCGTTTGTTGGAGGAGGAAGAAGGTGGGTCACGTGCTGGGCACGTGACCTGGGAGGGGGGAGGTGGAGTGAAGAAAGTGGGGTGCCACGTGGCACGCCCAGGGGCTGCCACGTGGCACGCCCAGGGGCTGCCACGTGGCACCCCAAAAAAATTTCAAAATTTAAAAGTAAAGAAAAATAGAAAATAAGTAGCAGGAGACCTCAGATCGAAAAAATTTCTTCACGAAAGTTGTTCTTCTTGTCGAGATCTACAACTTTCATGAAGGACTCAGGAGCAAAAGAGGTCACCTGTGAGAAGTGGTGTTTTTGGTGGCTCTCCATGTGTATAGAAAACCGATTTTTTGGGGTTTTATATTTTTTGGTGGTTTTAGAGGGGATAAAAAATATAGAAAAAATACGATAAAATACAAGAAAATTAATTACACATTAATCTATTTTTTTGGATTTTTAATGGATAAGAAATTAGGAAAATAAAATAGAAGTAAGAAACACACAAATTTTATACAGACAGACAACGGACACTTGGACTCGGGCAGTTTCTTTGAATTCAGTTTTGTTCTGGATTCAGATTTTTGCGTTTCTTATTAAAACTTTCATCAAATGACACAAATGAAGAAGAAATAAAATTAAAATAGTTAATTATGCACATAAAAACTCAGGTCAAAATTAGCAAAAAGTTAAAATGCACAAAAGAGGCCCAAAACCCAACTTTCACATATGAGCTCTGAATTTTACGAAATTGGTCTTGTTTTGAAGGTATTTGAAAATGGAGTACTTTAAAAGTGAGTAGACTAAAATTGGACACTGTATGTGGGAGATATGCTCATTTTAGTCCGTCAGATGTGAAATTTGACTTTGGGATTATTTGACACTTATTGGGGTTAGTAATTTTTTTTGTATTTTTTATTTTATAAGATTAGTAATATCTACACAATGGAGGTGGTTTTGGGTCAATCATGAGTTAGGATGAATTAATTAAAAATGTGAGAAGTTAGCGGCTTTTTGGGCTAATTTACACTGGGATTTTTAATGCAATTTATGCAGATGAAATGCAGATATTATTTACACATGCATGATGGCTAATAATGATCTATTAATGAATAATTACAGGTGGATGATGGGGAACAGAGCCTAAATGACCAATTTTAGCATGATGAATACGAGATTCATGAGAGAGCCACCTTCACTTACATTGTACGAGTCAGATTCATAGTCATGAGGGTTTGCGAATGAGTTGAAGTATTCTGACCTGGCTATTGAGGGGACTTGAGCAGAGTTTTGGAATTCTTGAAGGCTGTTGGATTTCAAATCTGGCTCTCATTAAGGTTCCGTCTGCAATAAAATTCCAAAGGTCCGACTTGAGATCCAAACTTTGATTTTGTCAAGACAAGCTTGATAATTAAACTTAATCCAATTTTCTTCTTTTTTTTTCTTTGTTTTTTCTTTGGTAAATTACAGAAAAGGGTCTGATCTTTACAGGGAATCCCAAAACAGGGACTGATTTTTTAATTTGTAACAAACATGGGACCAAAGTTTAACTTATCATTCTAGTCCCCAATGTCGTTAATGACGGTTCAATCCTTAGTTTCACTTGACGAAATTACCCCTGACAAGTATGGTTTACTTTTTCAATTTCCCCCATTCGAGCCTAAACCAAATTGAGCCAAAGATCCTCCGCCTCCCCTCTATCTCCTTCCTCTTTTCTCCCCTCATTCTTCCTCTTTCGCCACCCGCACCAGCCGCCCTTTCTTGTCCCTTTCTTGCGCGGCGGTGCTCCCAAGCTCGTGATCCTCCGCCCGTTGCCTCTGTTGTCGTCGACATTTGTTGGAATCCTTCAGGAGAGGTTGAGGAGGGCGGTGACGACAATCCTCTTGCGACACCGGGTCGGGGCTGTAGAGGAGTGGCACGAGCATCGAGATGGCACCACACGAATCAATGAGGGACCGGAAGTCGAATCGGTGCTTCGCGAGGAGGTGTAGGAACGTGGTAGCCGAGCGCTTGGAGTCGACGTCGGTGGAGGTAGTGAGGATGGAGACGTCAGAAAGTACGGGGGCTCAAATATATCAAGGGAGCTGTAGAGGTCAGGGGGTGCGGAAGGGAGGGAGAGATGGGATGGGAATGGAGTGAGGTCGAGGAGGAGAAGGTCGTTGGAGGGAGCAGGAGGGTGGAGGAGATCCACCGAGGCGAGGTTGTGGGAGGTGGAGGTCCCACGATGAAGTCCAATAGCTCTCCCGAGGGGAACAGATCTGGTCATGGAGCTTCGGGGGGAAGGTCCACATGAGTGCCCGAGTCACCAGTTGGAGCTGATCAACGACGAGTTCGAGGTTTACTTTGCCGGCAACACCATCCCTTCTCTCTCTCTCTCTATGTGTCGGGTTCGATTTCTTGTTTGTGAGGCATGTAGCGTGCCCGTCACTCGGGGAGGGAGGGAGAGCGGGATCGGAGCTTCGGGCGGCATACGAGGAGAAGGGCGGAGGAGATCCCCCGTGCATGCGCCTGCACCTGCACCCCTTCTAGCAAGACCCGAGGGTCGAGCATGTTGCCGTGACAGAAGCCTACATGGCCATCTCAACCATCTATAGTGAGGGGAAGGAGAAGAGGTCGCATGGTGCTCATCACCGGGGGTAATTTCGCCAAGTAAAATCATGTATTGAGTTGCATGTTGACGGCGTCGGGGACTGGAACGTTAAGTTAGTTTGATCCCATGTTTGTTACGAAATAAAATTAGTCCCTAAATTGGGAATCCATGTAAAGGTCAGTCCCATTTTTGTAATTTACCCTTTTTCTTTTCTGCACTTATTGCATAAAGTGTTTTCTAGGGACTATCAAAGGCAAGTATATGGGGATGATGAATCTCTATTTCATCATCTTTATTCTATCACTTTGGCCTTAAAAACCTTAGTAAATGCGTCTAAATAGGCTTGATTCATGCATTTTATCATTCATGTGTGGTTGTGTAAATAGTGTACAAAATACAGTTTTTAAAGTCAAAATTATAGAATAAAGAAAAGAAAAGAAAAAGAAAAAATATTGAAAATATTTTATGACCCCAAACCCCGAGACTTAGGCATATCGATGACTAGGTCGACTAGGAATAAAGTAGGGGGAGAAAAGGGCCAAAAACCAATAAAAATCCATTTTTATTAAATTCATTCTTTATTCATTTTTGGGACCTATTTTTAGTTCCACTTTTTGTACTTCAAATAAAGAAACTTTGAACATAAAAGTTGTAGATAATTAAATACAGAAAAACACAAAATTGATTTCATACAAAAATAATATATAGTGTACAGAATATACTCTAAATAAGATTCCAAAATCCCAACTTCCTAGGCTCGTATTTCTCAAATAAAAACTCAAAATATATCAAAATCACCTTTAATTGTATATAAATTTTAATAAGATATTTAATGAAGTAGTTTTTATATTTTTTTTGGTGTTACGGTTTGAAAGTTGGTTTTGGACCCTTATTGTATACTTTAACGATTAAAATATTCATTTTATTCATTATTTCTATAATATAATTTTGTAAATATTATTTATAATATATGTACATAATAAAGTTGCAATAAAATACTAAAGAAAATATTAAAATAAAATACTTGTACAAAGTACATAGATGAATTATCAATAAGTCTACCTATATAGATTATACATCTATTTATTTAATTGTAATACACCATAAAAATAAAATAAAAATATATTTAAGTGTATAAAATTAAGTTATAAATTTATAAAATAATAAATTTATTTAATAAAAATAAAAATACAAAATAAAAATAAAAACATTAAAAAATATAGACAGTATACCTCTAAATAGTCCTCAAAAGGTAACTTATAATTTTAAACTCTGAAAAAATAAACAAATAATCATCATAAAATACTTCATAAAATAATAAATATTTTTTCATTTTATAACCTAAAATTAATAAAATCTTTTATTATTTTTAAATGAATTTCAAAATCTTTTTTGTAGGTTTTTCCTGGTTGGTCCACGTGGACCAACCAGGGGGCGCGGAGAATTGACCGCATATCAACTCTCTGACCCATCATGCACCTATGTCAAACCTCATTTTTGTCGATCTTCTTGATTTTTTTGAGGCTTAATCTTTCACCCTTTCGTGATGCTCCATTCTTGACTTTTGCTCTCCCATTTATCAAGGATATACGTCCTAATGATTCCTTGGGCTTTGGATCATCGATTCGGCCGATCCACCTCATCCTTTGGAGCTGCTCAGCCACCCTGTATATATTCCTACCCGACCTTCCATCCCAAATTTGAACCCTCTTTGACCCGCTTTGGTGTTCCTTCTTCGAGCCCTGGATCGAGCAAGGTGACAGGGAGCTCTCCGTCTCCTGGGAGGCGTCGTTAGGCATGCCGAGGGGAGGCTCCACCCATCTCCGGCTAGTCCTCCGCCTTCGAGGTTCCATTTCCCGGTATAGGCCAGTGAAGATCATTTTTACTTGCTTTATTCACTCCATTTAGTCGTTACATTCGTTTTTTGTGTTGTTTTAAGCTTCTGATCACATCCGTTAGCCGTAGATCCCCCTCAACTGCTGCTCGCCAGAGCTCGCTCGGACGAGCTTCGATGCGTTTCCTCTTACCACATTCGACTCCCAGGAGCTCTCTGTAGCTTCGCATTTTTGCTCTAACCGCTAACCTGCAGGGCCTTCTTAATTGCATCTAGCCCTTTGAACTCTTCTTAATTGCACTTCAGTCCAGGCTACATCACCTCACGTGACGCTTCACGTGAGGTGGCATTTTTGCGGCATGTCCCTTGGGTTTTTTATTATTATCATTTGGGCCAGAAAAGTATCTTTGCACGTTATAATATTTTTGTAAAAAATTCAATTTAGCACATGGGTTCTGTGGAAATTACGTTTTGACCGCTGCTAGGCCGCACGTGTTTGTACACGTGATTTTGGAATTTTTACAGGGATGTTCTTGGAGCTTTGTGTATTTATAATTTGTCCTGTAACTTTTTAAGCACGTTTAATATTTTGGTGAAATTTATATTTTGGCGCCTAGACTTTCACCTGTTTACCAAAATACCCTTGCTAGTAGTGTAGTTTCTCTTTGTTGTCAGTATTTATTTCATGCATCTATAAACCTCAAAAAATTCCACAAAAAAGGCATAGTTTTCTGAGGCATTATACTTTAATGCCATATTTTTATTTTGCATTTTTTGAACTTTTTATTATTTATAAAAAATAAAACAAGCATTTTTATCCCTATTTGCATTAGTAGATCAATAAAATTATAAAAACTTTCTGAAAAATTCCCCCAAAAATATATTTTGCTTATTTATGTATTAACTTTCATTCCAAAAATTACTAAAAATTACAAAAGAAAACTCATAGAAATTGAAAAATCCCTAGAACTCTTATAAAAATATAAAAAATCCATAAAAATCACAAAAATATAGTTTTTATATATGAATTTTATTTATATTGTTGTGTTTATTTTAAAATTAATTTGGAGATTTTTTTATACTGTTTACTATTTTTCATCTCCATTTTAATTTCAAGTATATACTTTATTCCCTGTTTTGAGATTTTTTGGACTTTAAAAATACCAAAAAAATAGCTAAATGATAGAAAAATCTCAAAAATATTAGAAAAATATAAATAGCACAAAAATATTTTATTCCATATATTTTGCTTATTTTACCTAGTTATACATGTATTATTTCTCTCTTATCTCTCTTGTATATACATTCTATGTATTGCTTTATATATATTTTAAAAGAAAAGGAAATTTAAAAATATAAAATATAAGAAGAAAATATAAAATTAGAAAATTAAAAATCAAAATAGAAATATATAAAAATCAAATATAGATATAAAATTAAAATCCTACAAAAATATCATATATAGACAAATACATCACAATCATTTTTTAGCATTAATTTGCTCCAATCTACCTGCTTGTTCCTTATGTTCAACACTCTACACATACTTGCACCTATACACATCCTTGTTGTAGAATTATAATAAATTAACTCCGCACACTTACTTTCATTACTTGATTTATCTGTTGTGGGTTAATTGTTGTTTGAAGTTGGGTTTCTTGCGGGTCGCCACATCGAATGCATCTCCGCCTTGTGTGAGACGTATTTTAGACCCATGAAAAATACGCTTCAACAATTTCGGGTTGGGCCGACTTGGTCTAATGCTCATCCCTCTACCACTCCAACCTGCTCGAGCTTCTATCACTTTCCTCTTACCTAATTGTTTTTATTTTTTTAAAGTTAAGTTGTTGAAGTTCTTTTGAGAGACCAAGCAGTAAGCAGTAAGCACCTTGAGGAGGTGTAGGATTTTATCTATCACTCCCTTTTTTCATGGTTTAAAGAGTTGTTCAAGCACCTTATATTTTTTTTTGTTACCTCACAATGCCAATAACCTTCTCTATCTACTCTGAAGAGGATGATTGTTATGGATAAGTCATGGAAAATGTGTTCTTAGTTTTAGAATAACTTTTAAATTACAGATGGAGCCATATCCTTCCTTTGTGTTCCATTGAAATGAGGGATAACAAATAGTTAAATATTATAAGTGGAGATATAATGGATAATGTCTTCATTACGTGTTTACTTTATTTTGAGATAGCTTATGGTGAGATAAAGTTTTACCTTATTGTGAGATAATGAAGATGCTATCTTGCATTCAAAGAAATGGAATAAAGATTTTTCAGACGAGACTTGGTCTTTAGACAAAGGATTGTGGAATCTCATCCCATCTCATAGTCTTGGGCGTGACCTGATCTGATTGAAAATTTGTTTATGGACAACTGTTCCCCACTTAATGTGGGAAAAGGGTTTTCGTTGCCTATGGATATTTGTTAGTGATTGTGGAGTAAAAGATGATTATTGTAGTGTGAACTACTAACACGAGATGCATGCATGTATCAGTGCCGTCCCTGACATTTCGTGGGCCCTAGGTAAAAGAAAAGAATGGGTCCTTAACAAAATTTTAGGAACATGTGCTCGGAATCCCATTAAATTTGGGCTTTTACATTGAGTTCTTCACCTTTGATTCCATACGGGCCCATTTTTTGGTGAGTTGTTTCATCGAAATTTGATTTTATAAGGGTCCATTTTCGGTGAGTTATTTCACCAAAAATTCAATTCTATAAGAGTACAATAGGACTTATACTATTTTTTTCCTAAATTAAAGATTGAAGAACATGTCAAAATGGGCCCCTAAATTGATGGGCCCTGGGTAATTGCACTCACAAACTACCCTCGGGGACGACCCTGGCATGTATGCATCCATCCAAATACATGCATACTACATATACAGTGGGCATGTGTCCCACTTAATCTTGTTACATTTTGATAAGTTACATTTTATTAGTTAAATATTGAGATTTTTACGTACATAACCCTATACAGTTTCAATATTGCGTCTTTAAAACCAAAAATCCGTGAATCACATGGAGAATCCCAAATAGTTACTTTGTCTTATACACATGCCCTTTATTAAATCCGTCCACTGGCTTAACCGAGCTCTTGAATTCATATAACCAAATTCGATCCAATAGTGGGTAGTTATCTTTTTATTTTATTTCACCGGTGTTGGAGTGCTGGTGCCATCTAGTTTACTGACCATATAGACCACCTCCACACCAAACAACATTGTAGGGTTGTTAGGGAATGTCAAGAAAGATAAAAAGCTATACAATTTAATTTCAAAGCTCTTGCAAGGTGTATTTAGTGTTCAAATGGGGATAAACTTCTTGTTATCACCATGGATCCGTTCATGGAACCCCCGTCGACTATAACGTCAAGAGGATATAGAAAGATATCACCATCGTACGTTTTCAGGAAATCCACAGTGGCGATCAAGATTGAGGCAATTGCCATCGAGGTGTTGTCTGTTTTGCACTTATGGAGGGTCAAGGCATGCACATCACCTTTTGCAGAGGTGATTGAGTTCAAGGGGTAAAATGGTCAAAACTTAATGGATTCTGTCAAAGACAATAAAGAAAATGGGTGAAGTTAATGTAATATTATGCCATGTAAATAATAATTAACAACCATGGATTGGAAAATTTTGAGATATCCTCGGTATATCAACGATATATCCATATCAAGATGCTACAGATACCGATATTACCTTGGGTATATTATTAATCGATATCGATCAATATATCATCAACATCAACCATGTTAGTTGACTTGCTGCTTGGCTTTTAAAGCTTTAAATGTTTATTTATTGAGGATTTTCTTTCCACTTCGTGTACTAACACATTCAAAAGGAATACGACACGAAGAGTTAACCAAGTTTATGATTGTAATGTCTTAGGATTAGGTCCTTGATCCGTCCTCGAGGACAACTTGATCTGACAACTTATTCAGTGTGAGTTCAGTTGGATCCATTGGCAACAACTGCTATGCTTAATTTCAGGTTGTTAAATCGTGATCCCCGCCACTTATAACCCTCACCTATGCTTTGTGAGTTTTAGATGTGTGATTATGTCGGGGGGCTGGGGTGTTAAAACATCTCCCACTTATATTCACAACGTCCTCGTTGCGACATGACCTATCGTTTACTCCCATTGACATTGATGGTTGCACGCACCGGATAGCATTTTTCTCCTATCTCATTGTAGGGGTGACTCCACCACTCGTGTAGTTCTTTCCACTATCATAGAGAAATTGACTATGATACAAATTATAATGTCTCGAACTTAGATCCTCGATATGTTATCAAGGAAAACTGGACCTGACAACTTGTTGGGTACAAGTCAAGTTGGATCGTTGACAAATGCCTAAAATGTATAATCTCACGTTCTTAAGTAGTAATCTCCACCACTTATAATCCACACCACACTTCGTAGTTTTAGATGTGGGACTTTTGTAGGATTGGAGTATTACAATTATCTGTAGGTATTACTAGCCTACCGGTATGTATGACAACCTAGTGCTCATCATTAGTTGGGTGGGTTAAACGACATGAGATTAATGATATTACAGAGTATGTAAGGATACTTGTGGTGGGACGGTGGAGCCCATGATAACAATCCTACATGCTTTAATGTTCTCAATTTGTTTCGACTTTGAATAAGAGATTCAAAACAATATACTGCCTCTAAGAATTGTAATAGCGATTCTCTCGAGCAAGCAACTTTTTTTCTTTCTTCCACTGTGGAGTGTAGGGACGCAAACGGATGCGGTTATATTACTATTCATTCGTTTTCATATTCGTTTTTAAGAGGATATGGATCTTGTTTTTCTAAAACAGGCGAATGCGAATATTCGAAATGAATTTTTTGCGGATATGAATACGAATACGAATCCTTAGTTAGCGAATGTGAATACGAATACGAATACAAAAAAAAGTACGGATACAGTTACGAATACGTATTCATTATTTATAGTATATTTTAAAATATATGTTTGGGTTAATGGGTTAGGGACCTAGGATTTATTCCTCTCCCCCCAAAAAAATTTCCCCTGCGCCCACCCCACCCCACAGCCCCGACACTTGACGCCAACCCCCTTCGACCTCGGGACCTATCTCCCCGCCCCCTTGTGGCCACCCTCCGCCCCCCTTGCAGTTGGCCTCCGCCCCCCTTGCAGCCTACCACGACCCGCCTCCTTACGCCCTGCCGCCCCCTTCCGCCCCTTGCACCACTGCCGTCCCCTTACGCCCCCTTGCGCCCTGCCCCTGCTGCCCCATTCCGTCCCTTGCGCCACTGCCGCCCCCTTGCGCCCCCTTGCGCCACTGCCGTCCCCGTACGCTCCCCTTGCAGTCATCCACCACCCTCGAGAAGTCAAATATGACGTCCCCCCTGCTACCCTCCGCCTCCATTTGCAACCGATCTGGTAACAAACCTTAAATTCATATTCCTATAAATGCTTTTTTTGTGTATAAAAATATTGTGTTAGAAAGAATTTAGAATATGGTTGAACTTATTAGAAGATTTTTTAGACAGAAAATTGTAATGCGATTAAATAAATCCTTTTATTGCATCATTCGTTATTATATTATTGTATCATATTAAGTTAAATTTTAGATTTAAGTCATAAGATGGAAGTAATGCGGAAGTGATCGCTAAATAATCAGGTACACTTTTATGTATAATTTTTTATGTAATATTCATTTGGATATTCGCATTCGTTCGTAAAAGATTCGTATCCGTATTCGTATTCATATTCGTATTTTGAGGATATTGATCTTGATTTTTTTACATTCGTGTAACAATCGTATTCGTAATATAAAATAATTATAGTTATAGTATTTCCTGAATTCACATTCACATTCATTCGTTTGCATCCCTAGTGGTAGTGGAGTGTCCTCAGAAAGTTCTACCTTAAGGTATGGCATGAGCAGCTTCTTGTACGTAATGGATCCCTCAAAGCCGTTCAAAGGCCTTAAGACAAAATTGATGATTTATTTTGGAGTAAAAGATCCAATATCCATTATCATGGGCTCCAATCTCAGTTCTCGCTTTCCATGGGTACCACAACTATAAAACTTCCATCAGGAATTTTACCAAATTCTTTACGGATTTTCAGAGGGGCGATATATGTTCCCCGCGAAACCCTAATTCGCCCGCCCAATTCCTGCGATTCCCGCCGCCGTCGATCCCATCGCCATGGTCTGATCTCCTCGTCTCCCCCGCCTCTATCTTCCTTCGATCTATATTCTTAGATTTGATGGCGTTGTCGTTGGATCTGTGCAGACGTTCAAACGCAGGAATGGCGGTCGCAACAAGCACGGCCGTGGCCACGTCAAGTTCATTCGCTGTTCCAACTGCGGCAAGTGCTGCCCCAAGGTATACAAACCCTAAAATTTCGCCTTTGCTCGGATTTGAGCGTTTCTTTTTGCCGAAAGTTAAATAATTTGGTGCGAAATTGAAGGATAAGGCCATCAAGAGGTTCCTGGTGAGGAACATTGTGGAGCAAGCAGCCGTCCGCGACGTTCAGGAAGCATGTGTTTATGACGGTGAGGATTTTTGACGTCTCTTTTGTTTTGGAATGTGTTTTTCGGTTATGTGCGTCGTGGAGTTCCGACTTGATTTTTGTGGTTGAAGGATACACGCTTCCGAAGCTGTACGCGAAGATGCAGTACTGTGTCTCCTGTGCGATCCACTCGCACGTTGTTAGGGTCCGTTCCCGCACCGCAAGAAGGAACAGGGAGCCCCCACAGCGTTTCAGACGTCGGGTAATTCATGCGGAGTTCACTGTTGGCAATTTGCTTTCTATGCTTCTTGTTGTGAAAACTTCTGTGGTTGTGATCCATATATTGGATGATGCTTTGATATCCATATATTCATTGATGATTTTGCTCTTCTCAAGGCCGACATTTCGTTGTTCTAAGAATTTGTTGTTATGATTTGGTTATGTTTGCGGTGAGATCTCCTTCTAATTGATCTCCTTGAGGGAGAGATGGAGTCTTTGGGACCTCCATGTTGTTCGGGGAAGCTGCTGTTGGTAGCTGCTCAACTGTTACGAGAGGGGTTCGTGGGGGAACTCCCAAGGTATTCTTGGTTTCCTACCTCAAGAAAATAATGCTCAATTCAGTGAAGCCAACTTGGGTAGACTAGAATTTGTACTTGAGCGTATCGTGGTCACTTTCTCTTCTTTACCCTTTACTCCCCTTCCCTACCTTCTTTCTACATCCTTGATGCATTTTTGTATTTCTTGTCTCATCATCCTGTTTTCTACCCTTCACCCGTCCAATGTATAACCATTATGTTGTATGGTCGACATAAGGCTCTAGTCCAATTGCTTTTGGACTAGCTGCAATAGATTGTAGGCGATCACCTGAAACGATACACTATTCTTTGCTGCAAAACAAAAGACCTTGAGCCAGCTTTACTGCACATGAATCCTTAACAAGATTCTCATGTGACCTGGTGATCCACGAGCCACATGTTCATTCCATTGAAATGCAGTGTCAGTGCTGCCAAAGTCATCATGCAATCACCGCATGGAAACTTTGGTTCATTGCTTGCAGCTCTCTAGTATTGCCCTATGGCACTAGTAGCACTATTGACTACGTTTCCCTTGCTGACCTTCAAAAGTGATAAAACCTGATTTGTTTAATTATTTTGATCAGTTGTCAGTTAAATTTCGATAATCACATTTTTATGTGATTTCACAATAGGACGCCTTGATTCATAGAGATTCATCTTTCTATAATATAAGTACCATTTAAAAAAGTGTCTTAATCTTGAATGTTTGAAACATAGAATGGATATGAGCTTATTGTTTGGCTCCATTATTCTTCTTTCTTCATCTCGCCCCTTCGTTGTTATTCTTAACCCAATTTTTCCTTTCTTCACTATCTTTCCTCTGTTGACTTTAAAAAACGATAAAACCTGATTTGTTTATTTCTTTCGGTTCTGTTAATTTCAATCACATTTTGATGTGATTTCACAATAGGATACCTTGGTTCATAGAGATTCATCTTTCTATTATGTAGGTACCACATAAACTCATATAATACATGTTTGAAATAGAGAATGGATATGAGCTTATTGGTTAGCTCCATTATTCTTCTTTCTTTATCTAGCCCCTTTATTTTTATTCCTAACCCAATTTCTCCCTTCTTAGTCGGCTTGGCATCCACAACGTAGCACCTTTCCATCTTGGATACTGCACCATTTATATGTTTTCCCATTTTCCTCTCACCATCACTTTCCAATCATAATTAACCCTTTTGATAAATTTGAACACTATCTTTCCCTATGATGATCATCCCCTACCTTGTGTATTCACACGATGAATGAAAATCATTCTTTTATATTGATATATTGCTGTGCCTTTGCGTCCCTCATGTCCCATTATCGTTTGACATCTTTCAACATATTTCCCCCAAACATCCTCCCCATCTACCTGCCCTATGACCTGTTCATAGGGATGCAAACGGTCGGATACGGATATAGGTATTACCGTATCCTTGTCCGTTTTTTAATACGAATACGGATGCGGATACGGATATTGACGGATATTAAAACTATCTTACCATATCCTAAAAAACGGATACGGATGTAAAACAGATACTGATCGCACACGAGTAATGTTGGAAATACCTTGTAGAATCGACTTAAATATATAAGAATTGGATGGAAAACATAGGATATTAATTACTAAATGTGTTTGTATCATAAAAATTATTTAAATATGGTAAAAGGAGGTAGAGAATTATGTTATATAGGGTTAAAAATAAATCTATGACTATATTTATATACGAAAACGAATATACGGATATGGATACAAATGTTTGCGGATATCAAAACGATATCCATATCCGCATCCACTTTAAAACGGATACGGATACGGATGTCAAAATCTATATAAAACGGATACGGTGACGGATCGTATACGGATATATCCGTATCTGTTTGCATCCCTACCTGTTCCTATGTCATATTGCATCCTATTCTTTCATTGTCACCATTAGTCTTCTGCTCTCTTACCAAAATCTTGTCACTAATGCTTCTTAATGCAATCTGACTTCCCCTAGGCTCCCATCTTAATACATGAATACCCAAAAAATGATGTACCTATCAAAAGTATCCCAATTTGGAAAAGTTTACCATTTTGGTGTTCTGCCGAATGGTGGGGTTAATGATCCTTGGAATAACCAAACATAACTATCAATTGGAAAATCTGAGGGAATGATGGCTGCCAGTAAAAAGGAGTGAAGCGGATCCAAGGCTCTAAATGTCAGTCTCGGTCACATTTCAGTGATTGACCGATACGGAATTTCGGTCTTTTTTTGTACCAGGGCCCTCATATTCGACAGAAATTTGACCAAATTTCACTGAAATTTGAGGCCATGAATGGATCATTAGATTCTTCTTAAATATAAGAACATCAACAAATGCCAAAGTAATTAAGTAAATCCTCTCAGAAGTCTGGTTTACAACGGAATGACGAACAAACAAATTCTACAAGAATCACCACCACACCTTGGAATGCTTCCAGAAAAGAATAAATGAGCAGAAAATAAATGAACAGTACAATAAAGTCCCATGTTATCGACTCCAGATTCCCTAACAAACATAAAAAGGCGCCTTGGACCAATGATTCGGACCATTTTTTTTAAATACACACCTCGAGGTGCTGAGGCGTACGCCTCAAGGCATACCTAGAGATGTTGCCTTATATTTCGTCTGTTTTTTTCCTTTTTTTTCTACTATATATTCTTTCCCTCTATTTGATTGTAAGCCTTTCATGTTTCATAGACAAGCAGTTTCAAGTCATTGAGCTCACGATTCACTAAACATTTAATTAACACTCCAACATCGACAAGTTGGGGTATTTAATGCATTTATTTTGCAGTGTATCAACATATTAAGCTCATTCTAGATTATTTTTAAATCAACATGAATAAATAATTTGTTGCATTTTTTGCAGTTTATTAACACATTAAGCTTATTTTAACTTTGTTCTGCATGCTCTTTATGAATCAATATTTACAAAATATTGAGTCTTGATTCCTTGTGTCTAATGCATTTACTTTTTAGTATGAATCAAACATAAATACTTTCTTTATGAAAATGTTTGGATACAAAAACCCTATTTGGAGCTAAATTTAGAATTTTCTTGGTAACTTATCATGTTTGAATTTACTTTATTAACCTTTCTTGTATTTTAATGGTCAAATTATTTATGTTTTGAACTTTTATCATTGTTGTTAGGGATTCGAGATAATTTAGCTCCCATGTAGTGCAAATTTAAATGTTTGAAATATGGAATTAGCTATGGAATGTCATGGAGTTTTTTAATCAAAGTTTTAATTTCTATAACCTGCAAAATCTAATTACTATTAACTTAGATACTAGAAAAGTGCCTCGATACACCTCATGTTTTTTAAAATCTTGATTCAGACTACGTCTCTGGTTCAAAAACAATATCGTCAACAAATGCTACATTGACTCTTTGCCTCCATTTAGACCTATCTTAGGTCATTTTTGAGCTTAGATCTAAATAATTAAGATTCCTTCAGATAGTCTCATTCCAACACTTCTTTGACCTTCCTCATCCTCTCTTAGTCGACCCAACATCCCAAATGTTGCATATGTTGGGATTATTATATGGTTATTAGTTAGAATTTGTTTTTACTACATCCTTAACTTTTTCCCTACTATGTTAATGGTAATGATTATGATAATTTTTATTGCCTTAAACACAATATATTTAAAGCATGGTATGATAACGCTAGCTTTGCGGCGGTCGGCATGGTCGATGTGGCCACCTCGATTGGTTTTGACGAGACATGCTCATTGGAAGTTTGAAGTGGTCTGTAGCGGCGAGGTGGGGCAAGGTGTAAGCCTCATGTGTAAATGTTTGACACTTTTTAGTCCTCTTCCACTATCTTGTAATAACCTTTTTTCCTTTCAACATCTTTTGTTTATAAAAGATTATATGATTTACCACCGGGTATATTGTTGAATTAAAGGAAGGTATTGCTTCACGTGCTCATACAGAATATTAGAGAGGTTTTCATTTCCTATGTTTAATGAACATGTAATAATAAATACATAAGTTGCATTATTTTAGCACAATTTAGCTGGGCTCTGATGTGAAAAATATATCATTTAGGGTATTTTGATGAGAACTAATGAGGATAAAGAAAATTGTATTGAAATAAACTATAAATTTATTCACGCTACACAGATGTGGCTTCTTGTTCAAAATTTTAACAAAAAATTCCAATTGAACCAACAAATGAAAGTCATTTGTAATATATATATATATATATATTTGAATTTCAAGTTATTTGTTTCATGCAATTATCATTTATAATTGCAAAAATGATAATGGAAGAGCTAATTATTTAAAATAAGCTCTAAATATTCCATTCATCCACATTGTTAACCATAGAAATATATTTTAAGGATGTTGAGAGAAGCTGTGGATATTTTCACATGATGGAATTAAAGGTTGTTGAAGAATTGCGGTAAAATTCATTCAATTACTTCATATGTATGGAAATTTTTATATGCCATAATTTTCTAATTATAGTAAAATTTTATATCTAAACACATTTTTTGAAAGAAAACGAGAGCTTACGTTTTAACTGCATGCATAGCCTCGATTTTAGGGAAAATGCCTCTTTTCACCTTTTGTTTTTTTAAAATCTTAATTTAAAGAACCTTTTTGTTAGTAATTTCATATGTCTATGAACTTTTTGCAGAATCTACTTGGAACATCTTTAAATTATTACTACATTATTTAATCCTCCAATTTAACTGTGAACTTTTAGTTATACAAGCACCCTTAGTCATTAGACTCATTATTTTAATATTGAAAATATATGATTTTGGGTGAATTTCTCAATTTTGCTCCTAAGCTTATTATTAGGGTTCAAGTAACCCATTTTATTTCATCAAATATTCAAGACCTACAAAGTGGCCCTTTTTGAGGGATACATGTAAACAAAAGGGATAATGAAACATTGCAACTGAATAGATTCACACGTGAAAAAATCCAATTAAATTTGTTATGTACAATTGAATACAATACGACTTTGAGAGAGGTTCAATTTTTCATAGTTGATATGGATATTTGATATCCCAGCTCGGATTAACCGTTGTATGAAGCCGTAATGGAACTTCAACCAAAATTTGTTATAACTGCTTCGATAATCTCCAATGCCCAACCAAATAAATATATCACTGTGATCGTAAAATAATACTTAAAAGGAAATACTATCTTCTTAAATACGAGACATGCATCCTCCAAACCGTGGTTATCGAGCAAAATTGACTATCAAATGCACACTTATTGGAAAATTGCTATTCAGCAGCAACACATCTTCCTTTTGTAGTCATAAACATCCATAGTTCCACAGTATAAAAGATCCTAGCATCGTCACAATAACACTATACTTTTGAATTCCAAACTTTTTTTATGAACAAGCTCGATAACTTTGGGGGTTCAGATATACCCTCTCATTAATAGAGAATAAAGACATTACAAAGAGGCACCCATGAAGCATATAGCTTCTACATAGGTATAACCCAAAGCAATGGTCAGCATGTCCTTTAGACGTCACTATCACTACCTTCAAAACTTGTGGTGTATTAATAATCAAATTTTGCCCATACACCCTTATAATACTTTTATAATTAAATTGAGATCCCTCCATAATTTATAAATACATTTAATTATCTAAATAGCAACTAAACATTGCATGACATGCCTTAGTAACTAACCATTACATGGCATGCCTTTGTGTTCCTTCTGTCATCTGTAATAATATATTTGAGACCTGAAAATTATTGGCACTTTTACACTTCTTATACGTTATATTCTTTAATGTTTCTCTCATTTATACTTCCACTTCTCCCTTGTCCCCAAGGTTCAAAAAAGCACGAGGCGATCCATGATGTTTTCTTGAAATGTGAGGCAAGACGTAGGCCTCAAGGCAGTTGAGTCATAAGCTTTAAGTTTTGCCAAAAGCACATTAAAAATAATTTTCACACTTGTAAAAGACACAACACATATGCGATGAAAGCATTGAAGTTCAAAAAAAATAATATTAAGACATTAATTTGCAGAATATCAAGTTTAAAAAAGCATGAGACAATCCGTGCTCCCCAAGTTTTAAAATAATTTCTTGAAATGTGAGGCAAGACGTAAGCCTCGAGGCAGTTGTTTCGTAAGCTTTAAGTTTTGCCAAAAGCACATTAGAAAATAATTTCACACTAGTAAAAGATACAACACATATGCGATGAAAGCATTGGAGTCCAGAAAAATTAATATTAAGACACTAATTTGTGGAATATCAAGTTTCAACCCCAACTACCATGATTCTATATGAGTATTGAACCAATTTGCAGAATAGTAAGTGTCCCACCTTTTGGGGGGTGACATCCATGGTTTCGGAGTTCGTGAAATTTTGTCGAAATTTTGATTTTGACAAGGAACTAAAATTCGAGCGAAATGGCGATATGAGGGTAGTTTCTGATCATTTCTTCACAAATGGTGGTTGATATGAGCGAAATGTCGTTGAAATTTTGATGAAATATCGTATTGATATGATATCCAAAATCATTTAAACCCTTGGCGACATCCCCGTCAGCGAATTTTTTGAGCAATTATATTTCTGTTCAGTTGTATGGATCAATTTGTATTATGATGCAACGTGACCCCGGATTATAGGGCCGCATTTATTTAATTAGTTAATCGTCAATTTTATTTACGTTTTTAGGTTGTCAAAATTGTTTAATAAATTTGGGGATTAACTAATTAAATAAATGCGGCCCTATAATCTGGGGTTACGCTGCATCAACTCTCCACCGCTTAAAAAATTCGTCTCCCGACGAATTGCTCGATGTAGGCTTGGAGATCGAATCTGCAGGTTCCGCCGTCTTCTGGAAGAACTGGTGTGGGGCGAACATCGGAGTCCATACGCGGGCGTAGATGCCGCGGTTGTCATGGTTGAAGAACATGTGCGGCGCGAATGGCGGTGCCTTCTTGATTGTGGTCTCTTCCTTGTGGTGACCGAAGAATTGATGGGGCATGAAAAACATGGCCCTTGGGGCAACCATAGTGAAGTAATAGCACAAAGAGAGGAGAAGAGGAGATGTGTCTAAAAAATGGAGCCATGGGGTCCTTATATAGGGAAAACCCAAGGCCCTAGTCCTATTTGGATAAGGAGGGACCCTTGATTTCCCCATTACAACCCTCTTTTTTAAATATTTCTGCCGCCAGGGGTGTGGGCGCAACTTTCGCACCCCTTCATTATTCCTTACTTTCTTATCACATTGGACCTTTCTGCAAATAAATATTTTTGGAAATTTCATTTTGCAATTTTTCCACCTCAACTCCAAATCCCTGAAATTGGGGGATTCAATCCCTGTGACCGAAACAACCCCCGTAAGGGTTTCGTCCTTCTTCAGCAAAAGGAGGCGTCGGCGGTTTGCCGATCGGCGCGCGGCGCCCGTGGATGCGCGCGCGGATGCGGATGGTGCTCGGGGTGGCCGTGGATCGGTTGTGCGTGGGTGTGTTGCGCGGTCGGGTGGGAACGTGGGGTTGGGGCGGGCGTTGGGAAGGGGCGCGCAGTGGCGCGTTGGTGCGCAGGGCGATGGTGAGGGAAAGAGATGCGGAGTGCGGCGGTGAGGAAGAGGTGGCGCTGTGGGGAAAGGGCGATGGCGAGGGAGGGGTTGTGGGTTGCGGTGGTGGGGAGCGCGGGGGAGGTCTGCGGAGGAGGAGGGGGCTCCTGGGGAGGTCTGCGGGAGGGAGAGGGGGGCAGGGACTGGTGGGGGCTGGAGCAGGTGGGGTTGGGGCCGGTGGGGGCTGGAGCCGGTGCGCGTGGGAAGAAGGGAGGCGAAGGCGGGGGGGCGGGGTGGCGCGAGTTGCCGGGCGGCGGGGCCTGGAAGAGATGGCGGGTGGGGATGGGATCTGAACCGCGGGGTTTGCGGGGGTGAGGAATGGCGCCAGCGAGGCTGGGTGCGGGAACGGGGTCGCCGGGGTTGCGGGAGGGACCGTCGGTGGGGCGACGAGGGTCTGGGCGGCCTCGGGAGCCGCTGGATGGACTGGGGCTGCGATGGGGGCCGCCGTTGATGATGGATTCAGATCTGGAATCTCCTGGACAACAGCCGATTCCTCCTTTACGGCGAGTTTTTCTTCATCAAGACTGACGGCAGCGGCTTCGACGGGTGGAGCCCTCGATTGGGCGTCGCGGTAGGCCTCAAAGTTGGCCATGAAGTCCCGACACATTGATGACATGGATCGGAAGTTGTTCTGCAAATCACGTACCATGTGCTCCGCCTCTTTGAAGGAGGTGTCGATGGTGGAGATGGCTCGTCGTGTTTGTTCGGATGAACGATGATGCCGATGCGAGCGCCGGGATGGATCGTTAGATCGTGAGGACGATCTAAATGCCATGCTCTGATACCAATTGATGCAAACGGCTTTCGCGGCGTCGATAAATAATATTTTTTTATATAGTGGATATTTGGTAGAAGAACGAGATGAGTTGAGAAGAGAACTTGGAAGGGTTGAGAAGAGAACTTGGAAGGGTTGAGAAGAGAACTCGCCGGGAATATGAGAGGTTGAAGGAGGAGAACCGCGGAGATCGCGTGGAGGGAGAAGAGAAAGAGGGAGATACTGAGATAAACTCAATTTTAATTCATACTTGACTGAATAAAAACAATGGGCTACCCTCTCTTTATATAGGAGAGATGGGTTTACAAAAATAGCAAACTCATTTAAATTGACAACCGACTTGCCTAAACTGACTCTAACTAATTAATTGACCCAATTTCAAATTAAAATTTACGAAATAAACGTTGAGATCACATGTGATCTCAATTATTTAATTAAACAATTTCGACAACCTAAAAACGTAAATAAAATTGACGATTAACTAATTAAATAAATGCGGCCCTATAATCTGGGGTCACGCTGCATCATATTAGGTCCATACGCGTATAGTATATAGACTCCCGTTCGCTAACAGCTCTACGTATCCTAGTTACATATGCGAACTTTGTAAATATGTGTGTCTTGCATTGTTGATTAGTGTGTGATTCATGGAAGGCCATATTGGCAACGATATCAGTGTCGATACGATATATCATCGATATATTGACGCTGTCACCGATATCGTACCAAATTCATGAAGAAAATGGTTTTCCAAGACCAAATATTGGCCATATTGACGATATATTTGTCACCTGCCAGTATCAATATATCATTGATATATCGTGATATGTCCTTCCATGGTGTGATTGCTTCCGCTATTCACAACAAAATGCAATAATTATTTTATTAAACACGTTTTTTTTCAACCGTGCTTCTTTATATATGAGATAACTATTTTAAGAATAACCAAATAACAATATTAAGTTGCAAACATGCAACTTGTATAAATTTTTTATTACAATTCAAATACAATCACGCACACTATGTAGAATAAAACTAGTATGTGTGGATGCAATGTAATATGAACATGATGTATTCAAGATCGTCGAGCTTCGCTTGTTTCAAGCAATCTATTCTCTTTGTATTGAATTATTATAGAAATATGCGAAGTTTAACATGAGAACAAAAACACTAGTATAAAAATATATAATGCTTAGGTAAAACAAGGTCATGTGCAAAGTGCATAATCCAAAAGTTAAAAAAACCTCACGCTTGAGGCTTATGCCTCTGCCGCCTCGCCACTTCTCATGCCTCACAACACCTTTTTTTGAAATAAAAAGGGGGAATCACGCGAAGGTGCCTGCCCCATTAATATATTAACTGCTTAAAACAAAAAAAATTACAAACCCAAGATTAAAGCAATTGCTTGTAATTGTATGTGACTTTCACAGTAGAAACGCATTCCCGAAAATAGATTCTCATTGCGTCCAAGCTAGATGGTCCAAAGAACTGCAACTGGAAGCAGAATCTCCCTCTTCTGTCTTTTGCGTGCATCATAAAAAGAACTCCAACAAGCATCATAGTCATCGGGGCGTAACCAGTCTAATCCAACATCATCCCAGATATGCACAATGATGCGGCAACAAAAGAAAAGATGTCCAAGCAATTCAATTTCTGTTCCACAAAGCAAGCAACGATCGGAAACATTCTTGAACAGCTTAGAACATCTATCTCGAGTCTTAATACGCTTCCTTCTAAAGAGCCACATGAAGAAACCAATCCTCTCAGGCAATCCAATAGTCCAGATGAATTCGTAGTCACGAATGACCAACTCCGAGCAAGACAGAGGTAGACGACAAATGGCACCATAAGCCTTCCTAACCGAAAAGGGAGAACCCTTCCACCTCCAGTGATTTGCCCCATTGGAAGGCCTCCCAAACTGACTAAGAAAGTCCATGAGGCAAAGAAAGTCCTCCTAACGCTTATCCGAAAAAGCAACCCTAAAAGGCGGCATCCAGCTACCATCATCCCAACATCCACTTGAGGATGTGTTCTCTGTATCTTGTGGTGGCCTACTTGGCCACAATGTTCTTTAAGTTGTTGATCATTAGTAGGGGTTCTAATAGAATAGAATTCCTTCGATTCCACTAGGATTCCGATTCAATTCATTATATATGTTTTGAATATGAACTCAAACCGAATCTTAAATGAATTTGCTAACTTAAATTCAAATTAATTTTTTTTAGAGTTTTGAATATTCACGTTTGATTCATTATATTTCAATTTGAAATGTTAATTAATATTTTAAAGCTTATATAAATAATATTACGTGGAAAATATTTTTATTTAAAGTTTTTTTATTTTATAATCTAAATTTGAATATATATTACTATTATTACTTGAAAAAAATATATTATTGAGGAAATTATCAAACCAATAAATTCCAATGGATAAAAGTACCAAGTTTTTATAACTATTATGTCTTTTGTATACAAATTATAGTTACTATTGCATCTTAAAGTAAGACAAGTTCAAAACAACTTTGCATACCGTGATGTGATGGATGAGAGTGGCATTGGGTGGAGAGTGGTGAAGAGGAGAAGGAGATTTCATGGCGAGAGAGCTATAGTTCCCATATAGATTTTGACGCTCGTCCTCGTCAGATCTGGAAATTGGTAACTAGAGATGCTAAATTCAAAGGAAGATCAAACTTCTCAGACATGTGCTTCAAATACAATGACATGATATCAATCAATGTCTTGCTGTAGTGCGGTGAGATGCTTCGCTTGTGTAGGTTTTGGACACGGCCGTAGATGGTGTTACACATTTGTCCGGGATGCGAGAAGGGTGATCAAGATCGGGATGACATCTCCTGACCTTCACATCCATGGCAAGGATAACATGGAATCAAATCTGGAGGGACTGCTGGTTGATGTTTGTTTGGGATGCCATGATTGCATCCATTAGGTGGTGGAAAACACTGGTCGCAAGGTTCGGTCGTCCTTCGACGGTGATGTCATCAAGATAGGTGATTCACTTGTGTGCGCAAGGGGTCTGACAACAAATGAGGTTTAGAAGCTTTTGGAAGCAATAGGTATAAGTGCAAAAGACGAGTTGGTCTGGTGGCATACGCTAAAGTTGAGAGTTGGCGCCCCTAGAAACTTTCATATAGAACTTTTCACCTCAAAGGTGTTCCTTTTCAAGCAAGGGACTTCCAAACCCTCGCCAAGTTGATGGAGGAACATGGCAACATTATTTCTATTCTATCCGATGGCCTCTCTAAACGATCGGTGTTGCATGTCGTGATTGAAATGGCTTTTAGAGGTGTATTCGTGCCATCAGAGGGGAAGCTTCGAATTGGCAAGCGGGTGAAGACTTGGCTTCCGGTGGAAGCAGGAAAGACACATCAGTTAGGCTTTCTCTACTTCTTTCTCAGGAACCTACACAATGTCTTTTTGATGATTCTCGAAAGGCACATAGACGAGAATCGACTCTTCCAGCGTTTCGAACCTCCATTTGGGAGTTTCAGATTCGTGTGTCTTCTGGCCTATCAGACCCTTTGCTTCGACTCTTGGAGAGGAAGTCTTGGAACCTCGATGTTTTAGATCTGGGTGGCGGCTTTGAACATGAATCTGTCTCATTCTCAGGCAACCACTCAACCTTCGACCTTTGTTGCCCTTGAAACCCTTGTTACCCTAGAAGTTGGCTCTTTTACCCTCGACGCCTCTGTTTTCTGATGGGAGACATACTCCACCTCTGGCGACGTGTTCAAAAGCTTGTGGGCTTCGGCTTCAATACTCTTGGACTCGAAGAAGGGAATTGAGACCTAGTTGAGGCTTAAGGAGCATTGGTTACCTTGGTGTCCGAGGCTCTTGAGGACACCAAAGCACCCTCGAAGACTCGTTGGCATCTCGTTTTCTACGTCCTTTGGTCTCACAAAAGAAGCTACTCCAGAATCTCCAAGAAAGAATGTAGAAGTAGGCTTCGTTTAGCCTTGTATGAAACTCTAAACACTCTGAGAGTCAGACTGGGGCCTCTTTTTCAATCAAGGCAGATGAGTCTTCTTGAGCACAATCTCTCGTGATGAGTAGACTCGAGACCTAGTTGGCGGAACCCTCACAAGGGAAGCTAAACAGGGACATGTTTATCTCCGAAGACACCAAAGACAAAGAGATGGCAGTTTGTCTGAAGGTTGTCCTGCCATGCGAGTCTAAAATCGTTTCCTCATGACCATACTTAACCTGGAATGTTTGCGGCCTCGATAGGCCATGGAAGAGAGATGCGGCACGAAGGATCCTGGGGAAGCCAATTCATACATTGTTTTTTTGCAAGAAACAAAAAATTAGGTAGGTACAGATGTAGTTTGGATTTTAATCGGAGGTGCGCAGTTCGATCGCTACACCGCGTCAAATTCGATTGGAACCTCGGGTGGTATTGTACTCGACTAGAATATGGGCAAATTTGACCTAGTCGATGAAGGTGCGTCTGATCGGCGATCGATTTCAACACTCTTACAATGGAAATTTGATTGTATGAAACCCCTTGTTACTAATGTATATGGTCCAACGGATGGAGAAGATTTCTCGGAGTTGCTTGATGATCTTCATATGATTAGAGAAAGATATCCTTATCATGCAAAGATTCTTGGGGGGGGGGAGTTTAATACCACAATTCATCCTGATGATAGACCACATGGGAGTGGTGGGGCAAACACTGGTTCAAAAGCACTATCAACTTTTATCACTGAATTTGCTTGCATGTGGTTGACATTGGGGGTTGCATATTCACATGGAGAAACTCAAGATCGAGGTCTTGTAGAGATTGTTTCCCGATCTCTAGCAAGGGCTTGACCGCCTTTCCTTTATCCCACACTCGAGCTCTCCCACATGCTTGTTTAGACCACACTCCTCTCGTATGGACATCTGGTGAGGAAGTGAGACCGATATCTTTATTCAGATTTGAGCGATCGTGGCTGCTGGAAGATGGCTTCAAAGACTTGGTAAGAGATGTTTGGAAGGACTCCTAGGTAGGGATGCAAACGGTCGGATACATATACAGATATAGGTATTACCATAT
Organism: Ottelia alismoides; assembly: GCA_037367405.1. Lineage (NCBI taxonomy): Eukaryota > Viridiplantae > Streptophyta > Magnoliopsida > Alismatales > Hydrocharitaceae > Ottelia > Ottelia alismoides. Next base: position 244,075 of record JAZKJV010008006.1, on the reverse strand, counting down.
CGTTATCCATTTTTTAATACAAATGCGGATGCGGATACGGATATTGACGGATATTAAAACTATCTTACCATATCCTTAAAAAATGGATACGGATGTAAAACGAATACTGATCGCACACGAGCAATGTTAGAAATACTCTATACAGTCGACTTAAATATATAAGAATTGGATGGAAAACGTATGATATTAATTTACTAAATGTGTTTGTATCATAAAAAATATATAAATATGGTAAAAGGACGTAGAGAATTATGTTATATATGGTTAAAAATAAATCTACGATTATATTCATATACGAAAACGGATATACGTATACAGATGTTTGTTGATATCAAAATGATATCCATATTCGTATCCATTTTAAAACGGATACGGATACGGATGTCAAAATCTGTATAAAACGGATACGGTGACGGATCGGATACGGATATATCCGTATTCGTTTGCATCCCTACTCCTAGGTGGTTGGGTCAGCTACGACCTGATTTGCTAGCAGATTGTTAACATTGACAAGACACTTAATTGCATTTTGAAAGGATGTTAAAAGTCAATGAAGAAGCAGAAGGGACACGACTCATCGGGTGATTGATAGACTAGATAGGGTGAAAAATAAATGTGCACTGACAGATGAGTTTGAGGAGAGATAAGCTTACTTATGTGATGTCTGATTGGAAGACAATAAGGACGAGGTGGAATGGTGGTAGAGATCGAGACAAAGGTGGTTGAAGGAGGAAGATGTCGACGTACATTTTTTTCATTCCATGGCCAATGGGAGAAGATATAGAAACTTTATTCATAGCCTCATGGTGGATGGTGTGCAGGTGTGTGGTGACCATAAAGTGGGTAAGGCTTTACACACCTACTTTCACATTTTCACAAGGACTGTTCACACTTGTTGTATATGGTGCAAGAAGGGGGTCAGGAGGATTTCTCCTTCATGGCGAGATACTCTTTTGTCTATGTTTATAGAGACCACGGTTAAGAAGGCGATGATGCACCTAGTTTCATATTTTCACAAGAAGGACCGTTCGCACTGTCTGGAGATGGCGCAGGAAGGGGGTCCGGAGGATTTTTCCTTCATAGGGAGATACTCTTTTTGGCCCCGTTTATAGAGACCAAGGTTAAGAAGGCGATGATGCAAGTGAATACAGATGGAGCACCTGGTCCATTGGATTCTCGATTATCTTCTATCATGAGTTTTGGGAGGTGGTCAAGGATGATCTAATGGAGTTATTAAAGGAATTTGTGGACTGCAACCCATGGTTTGAACGACTCAACAAGGCTCTTCTCTTTTTGCTACCAAAGGAGTTGGCTACAAAGGTAGAGGACTTCAGGCCAATTGCTTTATCGAACATAATATATCTCATTATCGCCTAAGTTCTTGTAAATCGATTGCGGAATGTGATAGGGGACATTCTCTTACCAGAGCAGACAACTTTCATTCCTGGTAGATATTTATCGACGGATGGGTGCTTTCAACGGAAATAATACTTGATTGGAAGAGAACACAAAGGAAAGGAATACTGTGGAAAGTTGATTTCTCCGAAGCATATAATTTCATGGACTGATGAGGGGTCATATCTATCCCCATCCTTCAATATGCAGATGATACAATTGTCTTTTTGGAGAATGGGACGAAACATGCAAGACATGCATCTAATATCTTGGACATCTTTGGCTACATCTCGGGATTGCAGATTAACTTAGACAAATATGCTATTATCACGTTTGTCCCTTGAGATTCAAATATTCAAGAGGTAGGCTGTAGGCATGACATTGAGATGTGAGAATGGAACCCTCCTTGTGACTTATTTGGGGTTCCCATTCATGACGGGACGGTTGCGTACTTGTGACTAGACATATTTTGGACAAGATGGAGAATAAGTTGGTTAGTTGGAAGGCACGGATTCTGTCGAAGATGGGGTGGACTGGTTTGCAAAGCATGTCTTGTTGACTATCCATATGTTCTTCTTCCTCACATAAAAAAATCTTCTTCTGCTTGACCAGGCTTCTTCCGAAAGGGGTACGTACAACGATTGAATGCATCATGATACGCTTTTTTGGGCGGACGATGGGTAGGTTAAGGGAGGGTGCAACACGCAAGCTAGGACAAAGTAGCTATGGCCTTAAATTTCAACAAAATTCTGTCGAATATCGATATCCAGTCGAAATCAAAATTCGATCGAAATGTCCGAAATGATCGAAATGACTGAAATATGGAGGTTCTAGTACGAAAAATGATTGAAATGACCGAAATTCCGATCGAAATTCCACAGAAATTCCATCGAAATTATATTTTGGTCGATACCGAAATGGTGATCGGAAACGACATTTAGGGCCTTCTAGCTAGAGCTAAGAAGAATGGTGGTTTGGGGTTTTGAGACTTGAGCATATGAATATAGCATTGCTTACCAAATGGATTCTTAGACTTTGAGGTGACTCCGAAGATCTATAATGCTGCTTAGAAGCATTTACGACATCCTTGGCTCTTTCAATGGAAAGAATATACGATGTCCGTCATTTCTTTGGTAATGTACATGCCAAATCATCTCGGATATGGGCTACACTATGTTGTTGGAAATGATGAATCTTTTAGATTCTAGATGGACAACTGGATGAGTATCGGTACCTTGGGTGAGCGGTATCCTCACTTTTTACCACAAGAACCTTTTGGTTCATCAGGCATGGTTAAATGGCTAGCAGACACTTGACTTTTTGTCAGACTTTTCAAAGCAAAGAATTAATGACTATATGGCTCTTTTGAAAGATCTTTTGGATGTTAGGGGGGTTGCGCAAGGAAGATATTATTTTCATTAGATGAATGGTCGTTTCACCGTTAAAAAGGCATATCAAATTTTGCTAAAGATACTATTTGTCTCAAAAGAGTCTCAATCAAGATTGTCACATTTTTCGGAGCAACAAGATACCTAAGCATGTGAAAGTTTTTTTATGGCTTGCTTGCTATATTCGCTTGATGACCAAGGTTTGAAGGAACATGCTCTTCACTACGGGTGATGTTTCATGTTCGACATGCACGGGTGACGATGACGATATGGATCACATTTTTTCCAGTTGCGACTCCTGCCAAGCCAAGATGGAGGTGAGCATCCCATGGATTAGGACCAATGAATTTCCATGTTTCTGGAGCGCGATACAGACAATGGACAACACCTCGCATGACGATGTTACTCCCGTTACCCTGTATATGCTTTATTATGGGCTATTTGATATGTTATGAATGTTTGCATATTTCGTGAGCAACGATTCTGTATGGAGAATGTCTTGAGTTGGCATAGTGCCACTATCTCCTCTACGACTCACATCTAATCTTAATGTAGTATCTCTTCATTATTAATATACCGTCTTGAGGTGGAGTTCGTTGGAACTCCACCCTTTTCTCTTTAAAAAATTGACGTTGCAAGATAAAGCCTCTTCATGGGACGGGTTGCCCTCTGGGCTGTTTACCCATTACCTACTTGGGGTTGCCTTTGGTTGATGGCAGATCGAGGAAGTCCGACTGGGACTGTGTTCTTCGGAGATTGGAGGAGCGGTTGGAGGGGTGGAAGGCTATCACCTTGTCAAAGGGCGGGAAGCTTACCTTACTCAAGCACGTCCTTTCTACCATTCCGATTTTTTTCTTCTCGACCCGCTTGATGGCTGTTGGGGTCAGAAGGAAGGTGGAGGCCTTGATGAGATCTATTTTTTGGTCTAATGGGAGGCAGGAAAAGAAGGGGTTGCACTTGGTTGCTTGGAGGGATCTTGCTGCACCCGTTTCAGAGGGTGGTCTGGGAGTCAGGGATGTAGAATGTATGAACAGAGCCTTGCTTGCCAATTGGGTGGTGCGCATCTGGGGTTCTTCGGACTTGTTGGTGTTGCGGCTGCTGCGGAAGATCTATGGGGTCACGGGTGAACTGGTGGCGGCAAGAAGACGTCATGAGTCTTCGTTGTGGAGCGGGATCCGTGCGGTGATTCCGGGAATGAGGCCTTTCCTTCGGCCAAGGTTGGGAAATGGTCTCCTTTTCAGATTTTGGCATGATGACTGGACGGGGGAGGGGGCGCTGGCGAACCGCTTCCCTAGGTTGATGGCGCTGGCCATTGACAAGGGCGCGTGGGTGGCGGAGGTTGTGGACTCTGGGACATGGGCACTGAGGTTCCTTGCGATTCTCTCGGAGCAGAGGGTGCATGAGTATTTGCGGTTGCTTGCGGAGATTCCCCTGGTCGGGGAGATGTCGGGGGAGCCTGATCATTTTGAGTGGGCGGAGGGTAAGTTCTCGCTAAAGATGGCATACTGAAAATTGTGTGGTGGTGTGGTGGAGCGAGACGAGGATCTATGCGTGGATTTGAAGATGATTTGGGCGGCAAAGATCCCTACTCGAGTTAAAGTGTTCTTGTGGTGCCTAAGGAGAGACCGTCTGTGTGACAAAGTCAGAAGGGGTAGATTGCTGGGCGTGACGGACGTCAGTTGTGACAGATGCGAGGATGGCGTGGAAGATGCGAACCACATCTTCTTCGGATGCAGGACTTCGGTAAATGTGTGGGAATCTTTGGGGCTGTCATGGGTGCAATCATCCTGTGCGGATCTTTTTTGGAGATCTATTCGTGCGGTGGGAGTCGGATCTTCCGGTGATGTTTCCAGGACTTTTGCAGTGCTTTGGGCTATTTGGCTTGGTAGGAATGATGCCACTTTCAAGGGGCAGCGGTTTTACTATGAAAATGTAGTAGCGCACTGTAACGCTCTGTACAATTTCTGGGTCTCCAATTGATGTAACTTCTTGCAAATCAATGAAAATTATGGTGTGGTGACTCCCAGCTTGGGAGGGCTCCCCCTCGTTCTTACTCAACAAAAAAAGATAAAGCCTCTTCATTAACCATGATGTTCTTCAATATCAAAAAAACTAAAACTATGAAAATGAATTATACAGAATTTTCTATGTACAAAGGAACAACCTACATTATGGTGAGACGAACTTGTAAATTCCTCACGTGATGATAAATGTCATCTTGACAATGATAATACTCATGGATTATTATGCAAGGGAAATCAAAACAACGAAAAGGTAAAGGAGAGATATCTTTATGACGTTCGAATAATGACAAATGTAAGAAGAGACTCAAAATATCGACACCATCATTTTCACATGCTAAAGAGGCCATCGTAATATACCCTGGTTTTTTTTGAATCTTTTGTAGATAATGAGAATTGAATAGAAAATGCTGTGCTTTTGTAGATAATGAGAAGTGAATAAATAATGAGAAGTGAATAGAAAATTCATGTTCGAATAATGACCATCGTAATAAATGTAGGGTGAGGAATCAGAATACCAATCCTAAACATTTGATTTTGTGACTAATTTTTCTCTGTTTTAGTCTTTAACTAGTAGAATTATATATACGTATATATACATACATATTAAATTGAGTATGTCTTAGAGTGCTTTGTGGTCCTCTTAATGCTTAATTTTTTTATTAACATGCTAATGATTATTGTACTTATACAAAGTAACTCATACCTAAGATATTGTCGCTATGTTAAAATAAGAAGTAAAGATGAGAATTATACGTTTTGTATAACTGATGCATAGAAGACCCACAACTTTGACCACATATTTTGGAGCCAAACCACTTGAAATTAAGTTATAAGGGGGAAAAGAAAGAGATTGTGTCTCACTATAGGGCATAATGTTGCATATACGTGTCACACATTGACAAGTCATGCTGGTGTAGCATGGGTGTAAGTGAAGTATGGATATGATAAATCATATTAATGGAGCCTAGACATGATTATAAGTTTAAGAATAACCACTTAATCACTGTAGTATATTGTTTAAAGAGTATCTGCAATATGAATGGGGTGGTACTTTTTCCTCTCGTACTTGACGGTCATAGTATGATTAATAACTTTATGAATGATGAAATCAAAATAGAAATGAGAATCACTTATTTCTGTTGCTTTCTTTGACGTGTTATGCTTAGTAATATAATGCAAATGTTAATCCTTGCAATGTGAATTAATCATCGTAACCTTTTCTAGTACATATTCGTACTATTTTCTGCTTCTTTTTACTTACAAATGAATCCAAATAAATGCATGTCAACCTTTTGATGCACTTATGCTAGAGCTCCTTTCACAAGAATATTTGGAATGGATTCTAATTGACCAAAAGTGGGGTTTTATATGTATTATATGCATGCATGCATGTATGTATATGAATATAAATATATGGATACATACATACACACATTCTCATCTCACACATGTATGTGTATGTAAATATCGACTCGAATTCTATTATCGATCGAATTCATGTCAATTCAGATTTGATTCATTTGGGAATCAATTCCACAAGCTAAATTCAAATTCAGTCATAGTTTCGAATTAGACCTTTTTGGTTTTTTATTGAACGAATCTTACTTGCATTCGAATGAGAATGATTCAGTTCAATTAGCAGTCCTAACCATTGGACGACTGCTGCTGTTATTCACTGTGCTGTTGCACTCTCATCCCTCTCCCTGACACTCCATTGCCGTGGTTGCTGACTCATTTGAGGATTTTACTATGAAACTCTTCACTGTGAGGACAGCTATCATGAAAACCCGTTCATCAGAGCTTGTGCCTTTCAGCAGTTAGTTATGAGGTTTTCTGCCTTCATCTTTGATGCAATTTTGAAAATCCTCAAATCTGCAATTTCCTTCAATTCGATTCGCCCTGTCACTTTGAAAATAATCACATCAATCTTTAAGATGATCTAGGTCACCTTGATAGGTTTTGCTCTTTGTACGTAGATGTCACCCATGGTTACCATCCAACTAGAGTTGTCAGTTGCCCTTGCTTGCAGTGGCAAATGTACAGTTACTCGTGGCACCTGTACCTTACCATATATTTTTATATTGATATAGCAAGGAATCCACATACTTGCTCCGGTGCCGTTTCAAATTTAGTTTGCAAATATCTCTGCTTTGTGGCCTTGTGGGAGAATAGATTGGGATGCCCAATTTTCTTGTTCCTCACCGCTATCTTGCAAAAATGTTGCTCTGGGAGCAAATCTGATTGTTTTGGCTCTTGAGCCTCATCTGTTGAAGTTTTTCTGTGATAACAACGGGCCCTTTGTTCTTTTGTGTACATGTTTGCAAAATAATTCAAGCTAAGGCGGTGATTATAAATGGTCAATGTGATCACTGCCTTCACGAGTGCTGGTTCTTGGGCATTTTTGTTTATTTTGGCTCTTGAGCCTCTATCTGTTGAAGTTTTTCTGTAATATCGACGGGCCCTTTGTCCTTTTGTGTTCATTTTGGCAAAATAGTTCACGTTAAGGACATGATTAAATGGTCAATATGATCGTGGGAGCACGTTCCTGGGGATCTTTTTTTGGGGTTTGGCACTATCAAAGATATAGGGGTCAAGGTAGTGGCCAAATCGCTTTTATTGACCTCTTCCTCACAGTGATTCGGTCAAAAAAACTTGAAAAATTTCGAAGGGAAGTTGAGTTCCCCGTTTCCCGCATATAAAGATAACAATATGACGGCATCCAATTTATGGTAGGCATGCTTAGGACAAGTGTATTTGCTTCATTACCTTTTTCTTGGTTTACCTCTTGTTATAGCCCTCTTAGTCTACCTTTTTTGAAGATCTTTTGTAGTTGCCTAGCTTTATTTGTTTAATTACTGACTGTCGGTTTTGGTATTCCGTAGGATGACACTGCAAGGCCAGGACAAGCACCTGGACAAGGACCTCCACGCCCCGCTGGAGCTACCAATCCTCCTCGTCCTTGAGAGATAATTTCAAGAGAAAAAATTCAGTAGTTGCCAGTTAATTCTAGATGCCTCTTTCAATTCGCTTCTGTTGAGGTAAATGCTGTGATGTTAACGAAACATCCGTAGTTCCCTTGTCTGTCTAGGTTTCACCCCCTTTTTGGATATCTGGAAGTTTTAATTTGCTTTCTTTGGATGATTGTAAACACTTGTTATCTTATGCTGAGTTTCATTGATCTTTGTTTGATCTCTCCCTCCCTCGTCATCTCCTCACTGGATTTTTTTAAAACAAATATAGACAATTACCAATGCATGCACGCACAAAACGCAGACAGACAATTACCAATGCATGCACGCACAAAACGCAGACATAGTCCACGAGCATGTTTGAGTACACCCACGTGTCCACTATTTTTTGTCTGAACACGATTTAAATTTTATATTTAGTAATCCTTCAAAAAAAGTTTTATATTTAGTGTAACAGATTAAGTGTAAAAATACGAATTTAGACCAATGAAGTTAACTCGCTTTTTGATTCATTTTGCAGATTCTGCCAGTAGCCTCCTTAATCAATTGTTATCTTAATAATTATGTAAGCTTAAAAGTGGCTACCCATCGTAATTCAGGACGCTTTGCCCCCTCCACTCACACGAGTTTTAATCACTCCCGCTCCCATACTCCTCGTGCCCACCTTTTGGATTTCGCCCTAAACTTAGGTGTTGGTGGCGGCCTCCCCTGCGCTCTTGCGAGGCTCCATCGCTTATTGACCTACTGGCTTACTCATGAGAGCCACTCCTCCCCAGAAAACCTAGCCAAAATGCGGGTTGGACAGATGATCAAAAACCTCTGTCCAAAGTACACCATGGGTCGGCTCATGATCTATTTTATTCTTTTGTCATTGAATTTTTTAATAATATTTAATATGTAATATCATTTATAATTTATATAACTAATATAAGAGGTTACTTGTTACTTGACATGTCAACTTTTAAAGTTTATTGAAAACTAGTATTGCATATGAAAAACTTGGAGTGTATCATATTAGTACATGTATTATTCAGTTTATGTTTATATATATTTTTTATTTTTTATGCCAAATCTCCCAACCTAAGCTCGACCCATGAGCGGGCTGGGTGGGCAGGGCGAGCGGGCTCCTTGTCTGTTGGCCAAGTTTGCTCCCCAGTGGCTCCTCCATTCTCCATCCCAATTTCCCTCTCAATCCCACCCGCCCCTCCACCTTGCGAGTTGTGACCCCCCTCTTAGAATCAAGCTCAGGAAGGGCCCATGTCCTCCACGGCTTCGCCTCTTTCCTCACACATTCGTAGAGGCTTGATTGAGCCCATTCCCACGGCCGCGCCCTTTGTTGAAGTATTGATATTGCTACAATTCTGTCATTGGAATATTGCTATTGTTTAGCCATTGTTTTGTCATTGAGCCCATTCCCACTGCGACCTCCCTAATAATTGTATACGATTGTTATGTGATGGGTGGAGTTTAGCCATTGTTTTGTCACTAGAATATTGCCACCGTTTAGGGTTGCAAACGAATTTATAATAATCACAAGAATTCTACTGAAAGAGGATGTAAAAATCGATATGCCTGTTTCAAGGAAGTGCGAAAGACATTCTAAATCATGGATTTGGGAACATATGATAGGAGTTGGAGTTGTTGCATGAGAAAGAGACGTACATATGCAATTATTGCAAGACACATCTCACTTATGGTACAAAAGGTGGGACTAGTCACCTTGATTGGCACTTAAATATTGTGACTCTTTTACAGGAAATAATCGAAGTCTCAAAGCCTTGTGAAATTTAGAGAGCTTAAACGAGATAGCTCGATTGTAGCATGGAAATTTGATCAAGAGCGAAGCAGAGATGACTTTACACGATAGATTGTATCTGGTGAATTGTCCTTTTGTACGACATATAATCCTAAATTTCGAAAACTTGTCTTGAATTTACAACCTAGATACAAGTTTCTCGTAAGGTATACCATAAAATAGATCGTCTGAAATCACAGAGATTGATGGGGTTATTAAAATCAAAGGGTAGAATTTCCATCACAACAAACATGTGGACGTCAAAACAAATTTTGGGGTACATATCTATCACTGTGCATTTTATTGATAATATAAGGAAGATGAACAAGAAGATTATTTGTTTTTGTGTCCTTCCTTCACGTCACACAGGCGAGAAATTGTTGATACGATTGTGAACGTCTGAGCGAATGGAATATTCAGAACTTGTGCACTATAACAATTTATAATGCATCCTTGAACGATGTCATTGTATGAAGGATTTGCAATCTCTCATGAGGCATGAGGACTCCTCTATTAGGGGTATGGTTGTGAAGATGTTTGCCAAGTTTCGATAAGTATTGGAGAGAAAAAGATGTCACGCTTCTGTTGGCGATCACAAAGATCTTCATTACGAGCTTGAGTTTCTCAATTTTTCTTATACAAAATTTTATTTCGAGGTTGAAGTTAAAGAGTATATCGATTGCGTCTAAAGTACCTTTTGCAAAATCTTTGATGAATACTATCACATGTACAAGCTATAATTTCCTACAGAGACCTCTGCATCTCATGGCGTTGATTCGGAAGACATGTGTCACTCAAAGAGGGGAAGGGAGATCCTCAAAGCAAATTCTTCAAAAAAAGGAAGTTGGTTCCTTTGAAGCTGGAAAATCTGAGATTGAACTGTACTTACAAGATAATTCTGCAGACAATGAAGACAATCGGAAGTTTGATATTTTGAAATGGTGGGATGTAAAATCCAACAAATATCGAGTCTTATCCATCATGGCACGAGATTCTGACGATTCATGTTTCCACTGTTGCTTCTGAAAGTGCATTCAATATCGGGATATGAGTTGTAGATTTGTAGGTTTCATCCAACAACGGTGGAGGCATTGATTTGTACTACAGATTGGATTTATGAGGACAAGCAAAGGGATTTCATATTTGAGGATGAAGATGAAGAGGAAGAAATTGAGGAGAATGACAAGATACTTTGTAAGTTTAAACAATCATTGCAAATGCTTTTAATGTTAATCTTAAACATATCTAATTCTTATTCTACGTTTAACTTAAAACTTAATCTTCTTTATAGATCCGGGAGGCCAGACTATAATCATCAACTTTCATTGTGAAGAGTCTTGCATTAGCAATGAGGTAGGAGATTTAGACTATGTTTTACACAATATTATGTTTTTCCTATGTATATTTCCAGCCTTTGTGTAATTTTTTTATAAATTACAAAATTTGGTTACTTTGGTGCATGAATAGGACTTGAAAAAGATGCCATGGGATTTTTCTGCTGCACCTTCATATATTTCGACTGCTTGGGAAAGTTCCTCAACTTCATGGAAAATGTAGCTATTTTTGGTATTATCTTGTGTGTTCTTTAAACATACTTTTCACAAATCTTTGACAGTTGAACCATGTTATATTTTTTGTATCCTTTGATAAACATTTTGTGGATCCTTGGTGTCCTTTTAATTATATGTTTTGTTGTTTTAAGAAGTCAATTACCTTAATTATGGCAGAGACTGAACAAAATTAGCTATTGGAGCTTGTTTAGAAAAATCTGTTTGAGCAAGTATCATTCTTTAGTTATCAACTTATCACCTTGTTACTCTGAGTAAAATATTGAAGTGAACACTGGAGGCTTTTGTTGATGCTGGTAATTGCTCTTACTCTTTTTTTCGTATGTCTGCAACCTGAGTTGTATTTTCAATATAGCAAGGGTTTTTGTAATATATTTTTGGAAATGGTTGTACAAGCAACATTCCAGTTTCCCTCTCCATTCCAGGAGTTAATGTAAGATCTTACCAACTTTGCAATTTCTCTCGTGATTGGAACCCGATGTATTCTATAAAACCATGTAATCTTCAAGAAATTATGGCACCTGGCCTTGTTCTGTTAAGGGGAGAACAATATATTCTGTTTATCTGGATACCCAAGAAATAAGCACGTCCTACTTGAAGTTCTATAATTGATTTTTCTACTTCAATGGGAACAATATATCTAAAAATGACTTGTTATAAATCTCTAGAGCTTCTACATGGAAACTGAAGCTTGTGATCTTGAGGTGAGAAACATGTGGTGATTTGCAAAATGCAAATGATGCTCAGAAGTAGAGTTTTAGTGGGTTAGGTCTATTCTTCTAATTTTGATAAGATGCCTAACACGTTATAGATTCAAGATATGCTCAAACTTAGCTGTTTTGTAGACATCTTATATTCTTATGCATGGTTAAATCACTGCTTTAATGTAGACATTCTTATGATTGTAACTTCTATTTTTGCACTATATTTAGGGATGCGTAATCCTTTTCTTGAATGTGTAACATATTGCATCATTTCCACATTTCTTATATTGTGGTTTCCATCACCAGGAAATGAACCGAGGCTTGGGATGACACGGCACAAGCCCAACCATAAGGAAATGGGTTGGGCCTGGGCTTAGGCCGAACAACACCAGGATTTGCAAGCCTAAGACCGACCAAAGGCTCGAAATATTTAGATGGGCTTGGGTCTAAGCCCTTCATGGCCAACCCAACCTGACCCATGCCAATCCTAGATGAATCATTTGTGGTGTGGAAGCTCTAAATCTTCGGATGCTTGCCTCGATGGATTCAACACCTGCATATGGAGATTGTGTGGCAGACTCCTCCTAATGGCAGATCTTGACCTTGTCAGATCTTACCCTTCGACCTTAGCTCCTCCTTGCTCAATGGGTTGAGAAGAATCATGGTTTGAGGGGGTGTTTGGAGAGTGGTAATCTCCATTTCATCACCACTGTTCTTCCATTTTGGCCTTAAATCCCAAGCTAAATTCAGGTATATAACATTAATTTGTGAAAAATAACTCAATAATTGACATAAAATAATGTACACATATACTGTATTTAATCTCAAAATAAAAGATCAAAGTATCAAAGATACTGAGTGACCCTAGACCGTAAGATCCAATCATCATGATGACTTGATCGACAATGAATAAAATAGGAGGAAGTAGGGCAGATTAATCATACAGAAAACCACTCAAAAACCCTAATTCTCTATCCCGATGATTGTATTATGGGACCTATTTTATTTTCTTATTTTTGTACCTCAAACAATAAAATCCTTTTGTATGAATATCGTACATAGAAATACAAAGAAAAATACAAAGTTTATATCATTAAAAAATAACACATAATGTGCCCGGGATGCACAAAATAGAAAACCGTAAAGAAAACTTCCCAGACATGTATCTTCTCCATACAAATTTAAAATTGACAAAATCACTTTTATTGTTCATATAATTAAATTATCTATTTAATGAAGTTGATTTTATATAATTTGGAGTTAAGATGCAAAAGTTGGCTTTTGGGCTCGTATTATGCAATATACATGTATATAGTATTCATTTATATTTATTCTTTATATTTTTAAGTTTCTTATACTATTTTAATATAAATTTTATTTAAAAACATTTTTATAATAAAAATAAAATAAAAACATGAAAAATACATTAAAATAATTAATGTACTTTAATATATATGTAAACTATACATATACACACATATACAATATACATACTTAATTATTTAAGTATATAAATAAACTCAGAAAAATATCGTAAAAATATCTAAACATGTATCTAAATAATTTATAAATATAAAAAATATGTAAATAATAGAATAAAATATATGTAAATAATAGAATAAGCTAAATACAAGTATATATACCTATGTATATACATGTAAATATTAACATGTAATAATTTGGCTTGTTAAAATAAATTAAAATACCCTAAAATACTACATAAAATAAGGAATATTTTTTCATGTTTTGACTAGAAATTAAATAAATTTTTGTTATTTCTAATCGATTTTATTAGGAATTTTTGGATCCCATTTTTCTGGTTGGTTCACGTGGACCTACTAGAGCCACCCGACCGTTGCCGGTCAACAGTCATTTCTCCGCCCCCATTTGTGTTAGAGGTCACAAGACCTCTGACTTTGCCTATTTTCCCCTTGTTCCTCCTTCCTTCATGCTCTTCAAGCACCTCACCACTCTGCAACCCGCACACCCTTCCACTTTGTCGACCTCATTCCTTTCACCTACCTCTCCCGATCAGATGCCATCTCTCCATCCTTTTCCTCGAAACTCACCTGTATAAAGTTTGACACCCTACTCCCTTTCTCATTTTGATCCCGTTTCCACTACCGTAACCCTTGAATAACCCTCTTGGGTTGATTCATTAGTGACAACATCGAATCCCCATCCTTCAAGGCGAGGATAAGGCGGTGGATCGGTGTGGTCCGAGCTTCACTGGTTACCTTCGGTGAGCTCCATCTTCTCCCTGTCTTTGGCAGGTAAGGGCTGTTTAGCTTATGTTTTCTTGTTGCATTTCATTTTAGTAGAGTAGTTTTAATTGTAGTTCAGTCAATTAGATTGTCCAATAGCTTAATTTTAAGTTTCTAAATCGCTAGAGCACTAGGCTCCAACACCAAATTCACTGTGCTCCTCCACTGATCCGACCCCCATTCGCCTCCATCTCCTTGCCCTTGCACTTCTCCATCTTTCTCCCTTGTTAGCACCTCGATCCTGATTGGATTGAGTGGGACCGAAGCTCACTCCTCCGCCTTCGTCGAAGCTTCCCCACCTTGTTGTTTTCATTGCATTGGAACTTCAATAAAGGGACGAGGAGATAGCCTTCGACTCCCTATCCATTTTTTGCAGGAGTGTGATCAAGGAGAACACCTGGAGCAGCACTACAAGCCTCGAACAGAGTCTCTAGGTGGTCGAAGCTCCAGGGCTCCTCCGATGGTCCCCGGACCATTTTAAAGGATCCTGCAGACGCGTGTGCACTCCAGGAAGCAGAGGACGACATCAACTATGAAAGAGGAGCTCTAGATGAGGAGATAATCAAGAATAAAGCTCGTCGGAGCATTGTTCTTGAGGAGTTCTTTGATACCCCTCGAGGACTGTCAGATCAAGCCCTCGACCCCGATCTAATCTGGATCGTTCTATCTCTTAGCGAAGCAGTATAGCCCCTCGACCGTCCATCACGCCACGTGGAGCCTCCAGAGCTGCTCGATAGCGTGCTTTTAAAGGTGTAAATATATACTCTTTTTGTATTTATTTGTGAGGCCTATAAATATTAAATTTAGTTCAAACTTTTTGTGAAAATTACATATTTGCCTACACATATATTGTTTATTACACTTAGGTCTACTGCTAGCTCAGCTCACGTGATCCGCCACGTGATGGGAAAATTGCAACAATGGCCCACTAGTTTTGTGTATTCCTTTTTAATAGATAAGAATTGTATAACAATGTTAAATTTTAGTTGTATTTGCATGTAGCCCCTTAAATTTTATTTATATTGCAGATATATCCCTTCTAAAATTGTATATTTATTTTGTAGCATTTTTATTTTGTTTAAATAGCTCCTTCGCTTATAAACTTTTGGAAAATTATAGGGTATGCTCTGAATGATGCCCAATCACATCATGATTTTTATTTATCATTTCATTGCATTTCCTATTTATTAAAAATCATTTAGGAACTATTTATTCTTTATTTATAGATACAAATACAAAAAATTATAAAACCTCATCTAAAATTTCAATATATATATATATATATCGTATATTACTACATAATATAGCTACAGACCAAAAATCACAAAAATACAAAAAAAGACTAAATATTGAAAACACTCCTAACCCTATTAAAATTTGCAAAAATTTCGAAAAATTCCAAAATATTTATTTATGTTTCTTATATGTATCATATAATACACATTAAAATAGTTTTGGGAAATTTTGGCATATTAATCTATTTTTAAAATACCCAAAAAATGTAGTCTAATTAATCACTCCATGTTTTGGAGTATTTTAGACTTTAAAAATACCTAAAAATTAGAAAATAAAATATACACAAAAATATAGAAAAATATGGAAAGAAAAAACATTTTATTTTATAATTTTTGAGTATATATAGCTATATTTGTAAATATAAAACCTTATATAGACTATATATATACTTGTGTACATACTAATATTAATCATACTATTATAAATACCTTTTATATATTTTAAACCATTCAAAAAAACAAAAAGGCCTGTTCTTGCATATATTTACCTATATTTATTATATATTTATTATATACCATATATATTACCTTATATATCATATTATTATATATAGATAAATATATAATTATATACTTATACAATAAAAAAGAAATTAAAAATCTAATAATATAAAAATAAAATAAAAACGATAAAATTAAAAACAAAAATATAAAATATAAAAAAATCCATAAAAATTAAATATAATAAAACAAACACAAAAATCCAAAAATTAAAGCGCACAAAACCATTTATTATTTATTTGTAGACAATAAATAGCCTATCCCTGTAGTTCTCTATGGTTCAACACTCTACACTAATTCACTATACACATATTTTATAGAGCCAAAATAAAAAAAATTTGACTCAAATATTTTCATAGATTTATCTTAGATTGTGGGTTGATTGTTGTTTTACTTAATTGTCCATGTTTCGAATACCGAGAGAGCGTTCGACACAACGATTGCCGGACCTGACTTGTCGGGCACCGCATGCCCTCCAAGACAAGGCATTAGGAACCCTTGCTCGCCCTTGTTATCAAATGACATTGTTGCCGAGAAGTAACGCTTAGGATAGGTTTATTGTACATATAGCTTGCATTATTTTCTGTCTTTTATTTTCTTTTATAAATAATTGTTTATTTGTGTTTGACATATTTTTATTGAATTCTTAGCGAGGGACCACGTGGTAAGATGACTTCATAGGAAGTTGGTGCACCCGAGCTGCACGGAGATTGACCTTTTCTCTATAAACTAATTGGAGAGAGAGAGCAAAGAAGAGAGGGAGAGAAGCACAACTTAGAGTAGTTTTTTATTTTATTTGTGAGAGAGAATTTTATTTTTGTTTTGCAATATTAATTTGTAATAATACATGTACCCATGACTTTAGACACTTCAGGTGCCACAACTTGCTAGACTGATCGAGGTTCATTTCCATGTGCAGATCAAGAGACAACCCTAGATCCTATTCAGATAAATTACTCCTGAATTAGAAATGGCTCCTCAAGGGAAAGTGAAGAGATCAAACCAAACCGATCAGGCACAACAATAGCAAAACACAGTAAATACCCAATTGCTCGCTTTGATACAGTCAATCCAACAACAACTGACCGATTAGACACTTGCCCAGGTTGCCTTCCAAGACATGCTGAATGATATGAGGAGAGACCAATATAATAGGAGAAGAAGGGGGCATGACGATGAACAGGGAGATGGACCCCATAGAGGGATGAAGATGAACTACGAAGAGAGGCTTCAAAGCTTACTCTTAAAGAGACTTACAATCCTGGCACTAGCCAGATAACTAAGTGGATACAGATCCCTGTAGTCCACAGACATTTTGAACGGAAACCTCAGTTTTTGGCTCTTCTTCCCTCTTTCCATGGGAGCACAAACGAAAAGTCATATATCCATCTCCAACAACTTTCTCACTTTTATCGCAGGACTCACTACCCCAACATCCTGTTTGATGTATGACTGCATTCCCCTTTAGACTTCAGGATAAGGATCTATATTGGATCAACCATATGGGGAAGGTCATGATGACATGGGAGGAACTCAAGTCTGCGTTCCTTCATAAATACTATCCATTAGGTCATCTGAATTTGATGTGAGCAAGAATAAGCAACTTCTTCTAGGGACCACACAAGTCCATTCATGAAGCTTGGGAGAGGTTTCGAGATTTACAAGAGGAGTGTCCCTACCATGATATTCCTCAGGCCAGCCTGGTCCAACACTTCTTCGGGGGCATGACATTAGAAAGTTAGAGGCTAGTGGATGTCGCATGTGGTAGTTTTCATTTTAACAAGGATGAGGACGTGGTCTGATAGATATTTGAAGAGATGGCCGAATGAGAGGCTACCTTGCTGTCGTACCGAGCATATCAGCGTCAACCCCTTATCCACCACAAGCCCGTCAATATGGTGGCATCCATTGAGCAAGACAGTGACAAGAGCTCCAACCTCAACATCATCAAGATCCACCTATCCAATGCTGATGATATCGAGAAACGATCACATGATCTTGAGAAATTGTCTGTGATCGAATAAAGAACCCAACACCTGTACAAGTTGTATCAGATTGCAAAGTAGCTGGAGCTTCTTGTGAGTACCATCAATGCCATATAGTCTTCAAGCTCATTAACTGCAACTCTTGCTAAGCATAAAGAGCCGTAATCGCAACAACATCCTCAGCCGAGTTCGGGGCAGCCCTAGGTCCAGCACATATACTACGTGCAAGATCTCGATCAAATACCACCATCGTTGCAACATCAGATTGTCCTCTATCAGCTAGATCTCCACCTCATATTATTTGTCGATTCATTCTTCCCTCAACCACTCCAAATACAAGAGGTGAACACCATCTAGAACAATGATGCCCAGGTGGCCCACCCGGGTGGACAACAACAGTGCCAATCTTTAGCTATTCGACCGTATCGCCTGCAGTCAGGTGGGAGGTTTGTCCAGATGAACCAGCCTCTACAACAACAACCTCCACCATATTAGAACACTTGGAGGAAGAATCAATAATACCAACAGCCTGTGTACCGCAAGTACCAGCTGTATCACTAATACGTAGCTGCTCATCAATATCAGCTTCCTCCTCCTCCTCAATTTCATCAGCAACATCCTCCTCACCACAAATCTTAGTATTCCCACTAATAACCTAAACAGTATCACTCTTATCATGGTCAACACACAGAGTCATATGAGGGTGTTACAATGAACCCAACCCTCGATTGTTTGGCCCAACTCTTCAAAGGCTTAATAGAGATGTCCTAGAAGCTCAATGATCTTACTAGCAACCAACACTTTGATTCCTACGTAGATTGAGGCAAACCCTAATAACTTTAAAAGAGCAAGTAGTTTGTGATGTCTATGCCAATCCATTTAGATTATATGTTGTCTAACGTTGTGACTCTCAGGAGCGGTAGAGTATGACAACCATTAGCCACCGTAAAGGGAAAAAAGCTACCTCTGGTGAGTCTTCTACATCAGTCAGGTCAGCAGCAGAGTCGGGTGAGGAGGAAGATGATGGAGGAGCAACAGTAGCACTGTTGAAGTGGATTTTGCGAGGGTCTAGAGATCTCACAAGGCGAGAAATCCAGTCGATGTGTTGATCGCTCATGAAACTTGACTTCAGACAACAATTAACCCACAATTCAGATAAAGCAATGAAAGTAAATGTGCGGAGTTAAAATTTGTTATAAATCTACAACAAGGATGTGTATAGGTGCAAGTATGCGTAGAGTGTCGAAGACAAGGAACAAGCAGGATAGTTTATTTTTGAATGTGATGTATTTGTCTATATTAATGCTAAAAAATGAATGTGATGTATTTGTCTATATAAGTGCTATTTTTGTGGGTTTTAATTATATATATATTATTTTTTATTTTATATTTTTATATTTGATTTTTAAATAATTTTGTATTTTCTTTTTATATTCTATATTTTTTATAATTTCTGTTTTCTTTTAAAACATATAAAGCTATATATAATATATATATACAATGTAGGTAAGAGATAGATCATATATATACAAATAGGTAAAAAAAGTCAAAATACTTAGAATACAATATTTTTTGGGGTTTTTATAATAGTTTACCATTTTTGTGATTTTTTAAGAATTTTGCTAATTTTTATAGACTTTTAAAGTCAAACTTACCCAAAACAGGGTTTAAAATAAATACCCGAAATTAAATTGGAGATAAAAAATATCAAACAGTAACGAAAATTCTCCAAATTATTTTTAATATATAGATAATAATATAGAGAAAATTCAGAGATAGAAACTATATTTTTGGGAATTTTTATGGTTTTTTATATTTTTATAAAGGTTTTAGGGGTTTTTCAATTTTTATGAGTTTTCTTTTATATTTTTAGTGATTTTTGGTTTGAAGTCGTAAAATACTTAAATAAAAATATATTTTTTTGGAATTTTTCAAAAAGTTTCATAAGTTTATGTATTTTCTTTTGCAAACAAGGACAACAAGTGACATTTTTTATTTTTTTATAAATATTAAAAAACCTCAAAATGCAAAATAAAAATTTATGCATGAAAGTTCAATGCAACCGGAAGCTATGTCTATTTTTTTGGAATTTTTTCGAGTTAAATAGATGTATGAAATAAATAGAGACAACAAAAGGAAAATGCAATACTAACATGGGTATTTCTGTAAATAGTTAAACATACAAGGACCATGTTGCAATGTTCACAAAAAATTATAACTGAATAAAAATGTTTCTGGATTAACTAACAATACATAAAAGTACGAGGGCACTCCTATAAAATGTCGCCTCACACTCGCAGGAACGTGGGGTGACATGGCGTGGACTAAATTGCAATACACATACGTTTGAAGGGTCTACTTGCAATTATTACAAAACATTATAAAGTGCAGAGGAAAGTTTTTCCACTAATTAATAAATACATAAAAGAGATGGGTTAAACATGTAAAATACCCACTAATGGTGCTGATCGAATGGTCTGTTTGCGTCACTAGTGCTACGTGTCGCACCCAGATGTGACGATGACAGTTTGCAGTAGACGACCAGAATTAGGTCCTGGCTACGGATCGGACGATAGTGGATGGGCGAGATCAACAGATGCCGTACACTTGGAGGACAAGGTGCAATTGGACGGCTGAAGACCCCTCTAGATGAACTCATGAAGAATAACTCATGTAGTTCGTTCGATCGACCGATATTCACAGCTTTAACACTCTCTGAAGGAATCAAGAATGGGAAAACACTATCGAGGACTATTCGCACCTCAGGGAGCTCTCAAAATACTCTGGGGTCCATCGATGGGACCTTGGATGCCTCTGTCGCCTGGGGCTCGTTCTTAGGCTTCAAGTAGGGTTCAAACACCCCCTTCCACTCGCTAATCCTGCAAGATAAGATCAACAAAGCACGGATGGGGCGACTGGGCGGTTATTGGCGAAGGTTGGAGTTGTACTAGTGAATGGGTGGCGAGGTCCGGCGAGGGGAAGGAATTGGATCTCGAGTGACCAGATCTGAAGAGGTCTGGATGGCTGGTGACGTTCAGGTAATGGAGAAGAGGAGGGGCTATGAAGTGGAGTGATTAGCGAGGGTCGGAATGGTGAAGAGCAATGGGTCCCAGGTGGCCGGAGCTCAAGAGCTCCGGCGAGGGGTTGACTCCTAATCTAAGAAAAAAATAGATAAAACACATAATCAAAGCATAAAATTAACACTAAGAACTACGACTACTTAAAGGACTAAAGAAATCTAAGAAAAGCTAGCTCGAACGACCACGAGCCGTGAGCGTGTACCTTGACGACGAAGTCTCGCTTGAGATGTGGAGAACACTCGAGACTACCTCCCTCGACCTCCCTTAGGACAGAGCGTTGGTGCTGTCACCACCCCCGATCGTTTTGGGCACAAAAGGGAAGAGGAAAGGCGACCAAAAGGGACTCGAAAATGAAGTGAAAAGTTGGAGGGGTTTATGTACACGGTTAAGATGGGGGGCATTCGAGGGAGAGTCATGGGTAAGATGAAGGTGATCTTCTCAAGAAAAAGATAGGGTGTGGATCTCTGATGTACATAGATCAATTTTCATTAAGAGTCAACTCATCCTCGAGCAACGTATCAATGGGTATAAAATCGAGAAATGAGGGAAAAAGCGATCTGTCAAAAGCTAGGGCAGTAGGTCAGACAGTTGACCTATGGTGAATATGCCAGAGGCTCTGGTTGGTCCACGTGGACTGACTAGAAAAAACTTAGCCCAAAATTATTTTTAAATTCAATATTAAATATAAAACGATTTTATTAATTTTAAATTATTAAATAAAAATATTTATTATTTTCTGAATTATTTTATTATAATTTTATTTTTTAGAGCTTTAAAATTACAAGTTACTTTTTAAGGGCTATCTATAGGTATATTCATCTATATATTTTAGTATTTTATTTTTATTATGTATATTTTATTAATTTTTTCTTTTCTTTATTCTATAATTTTGGCTTTAAAAACCTCATTTTATACACTATTTATACAATGATGTATGAATGATAAAAATGCATGAATTAAGCCTATTTACACACATTTACTAGGGTATTTAAGACCCAAATGATAGAATAAAGATAATGAAACGGAGATTCATCAAGCACCAGCACCACACCACCACTCTCAAGAGTAAAATTACAAAAAAATCAGCAAAATAAAAATTTACAAAAAGAAAAGAAGAGACCAAGCCAAGGACCAACCTTGGAGGAGTCAACACCAGCAACATCTCCGGCACCATCTAACGAAGCCGAAGCTCATGCACATTCATTTTTGCCCATTTTAAATGGCGATCCTTCTTCTAGCCAGCCCTATATGAATAATTCTTTAATTAAGAATACAATATTTTCTCCTATGAATATTCCATTTCCAGAAGCAATAAAAAATACCAAAAAATAGAAATTTGGAAAATGCATTATCTGACCTTGGTGTGGTTGAGATTATTGAAAGTCTTATTTTAAAAATACCATTAATGAAGGACATGGAATACATGACAACTTTGAAGAAAGGTTTGAAACAAGCATGTACCTCAAAAGCGTCAGAGCCACAAGAACAAATGTAGTAAAGGAGAAAAACTCATCTTAACCATGGCCACAATGAATACAATCAATGTCCTCCCTCAGAAAAAGAAAGACAAGGGAGCACCCAACAACAGATGTCGGATATTTAACCAAGTTTTTGAAAGAACTCTGCTTGATAGCAGGTCTTCAATCGACCTTATGCCCTCATCACTTCTAGAAGAATTCGATCTTAGATTTCTCAAACCAACTAGAATGATCCTGTAGTTTGCTAATCAGTCAATCAAGTGGTCTAGAGGTCTATTGGAGGATGTTATCGTGACCGTGCAAGACATGCATTTATCGATGGATTTTGTTGTCCTAGATATGAACTCTCCTGCATCGTTACTCCAGACTCCCATCATTCTTGGAAGATCGTTCCTTCGAATAGCTGAAGCAGTTGTCGACTACGGGTTTGGAAAGATCACATTCCACCCCTGCACAGATAAAGTCACCATGGATATGACCAACAAGGTGAAAGCCACATCTGATGGAGGAAAGCCGAAATCAGTTGAAGACTGTGATCTTGTGGATATCAAAGATCCATCATTGTCTTTGAATGGCATCATCACACAGGGAATCCTATCTTTTGAGAAGGACCTGGAAAGAACAATCGATCCATGCTCATTTGTCAATTGGGAGATAGATGCAGAATCAGAATCGCTGATTAGTCTATTTGAAGAGAATTCATGCCAGTCTGAACATGAAGAGTTCATTGCAGATATGTTCAGCACATTTATTTTAAAGACAACAGTAACAGAGGTGGACAATACATCATTGAATTCAACATATCATTCACTTACCAACACAATATCTGAAGTGTCCGCGGAGTAAACTCCACAATTTTCTGAACTTCCCAACAGGTCTTAAGTACACGCTCCTTGCAGGTGAAGAGCACATGTGTTTAGTTATCATTAGCAACATGCTGATTAAGAATCTCGACTTCTCGATGTTCTATAAAAGAACTACAAGGCACTTGGTTGGAAAGTATCAGATCTTCGAGAGATAAATCCAATATTGTGTTCACAACTTATCTATCTAGAAGTTGATTGCAAGAAGTCCCCAGAATTCCAAAGAAGACTGAATCTGAAACTACAGGACATAGTGCTGAAAGAAATCACTAAGTGGTATTAAGTAAGCTTCATTTACTCCATCTCCGATTCCAAATGGGTAAGCCAAAGCCTCCTACATGTCATTCTAAAGAAATCAGGGCTCACTGTGGTTAAGAACGACTAAAGAGAGATCTCTACTTGAGTACCAACATCTTGGTGCGTGTGTGTGTGTTTACTATAGCTGTCTGAACTCAGCGGCAAAGAAGGACCATTTTCCTCTTTCATTCATTGATCAAGTTCTTGAGAGACTTGCAGGGAAAGAATTCTTTTGCTTTATAGACAAGCATTCGGGGTACAACCATGAGGCGAGACACTGAGGACTAAGAGAAGACAACTTTCACCAGCCCTTTCGATACATATGCATTTCAAAGAATGCACTTCGGATTTTGTAAATGTTGTAGCTACTTTCCAAAAGGTGTATGTTAGCCATATTTGCCGACATTGTCGTGAGTTTTCTCAAATTTTTCATGGATGACTTCTCAGTCTACGGTGATAGTTTTGATTCTTATCTTCAACACCTAGATCGAGTATTGCCAATGTGTCGTAAAATGAATTTAGTGCTATAGTAGGAACATAACCACTTTATGGCTACAGAAAGAATCGTGTCGGGCCATGTCATCTCCAAGCGAGTCATGGAGGTCGACCCGGTGAATGTGGATGTCATCGCCAATCTCAAGCCACCTCAGAATGTAAGGAATGTGAGGCTGTTATTTGGGCATGTTGGATTCTATTGCTGATTCATAAAGGACTTTAGTAGACTTGCCCGACCTCTTATCGAGCTTCTTTGCAAGGAGACTGAGTTTATAGTTGACTAAAAGGTTCTCCAATCATTCTATCAGTTGAAAGAGCTCGTCACTCAGGGTCTGGTCCTACATCCACTTGATTGGTCTCCACCTTTCGAGATCATGACTGACGCATCAGACTTCGCAGTTGGGGGTTGTCTTAGGACAAAGAATGGATAGAATTCTCTATGTCGTTCACTACTCCAACAAAACAGTTGATGCAACATAGAGAAACTATAAAGTAACAGAGAAAGAATTGTTGGCGGTAGTATTTCCTTTAGAGAATTTCAGATCCTATCTTCTAGGATCAAAAGTCATAATTTTCATTGATCATGCTGCTATCTATATTTACAGTAGAAGAAAGATGCCAAGTCAAGATTACTCAGATGGATCCTTCTAAAGGCTAAGTTTTAGATCTTAGCGCATCACGGAAGCGTGAAGATCGTATCATATGCGATCAAGAGCGACTAGTCAAACTAGTGCTCGAGGCAACATAAATTAAAATTTTTAATAAGATGAAACCACATGACATGGAATCCTTTTCTATATCACTTCATCAAGATCACACGAGTTTTAAGCTTACCTCTTGAAGCATGTCACAATTGACTCTAAAGAAAGTCTTCCTGACTCAAGTCCGATCCGACGAGATTGCACTTGCGGATGCTTAATGAGGCATGTGCTCCCTGCAATAAAAAGCAATAAACCAAGCAACAAACCTTCTAATTTTGTCACATGAAATCCATCATCTTCTTCACGAGCACGAGGTACTGAAAAAGATGTGGTTCCTCATGTGATTTGTCCGATAACACAACGATAGACAACAAGAATCACAATCTCCAACAATCTCGGGCAAGGGACGACCTAGGGTTCTAGAGAGATAGAGGTTAGACATGTATATGGATACAAATAGAGGGAGAGTTTCATCTATGCAACAATTGCATATGACATGCGTATATCCTAGAGGTATAGGGTAGTCCTCCTTTTATAGGTTTTTGGAAGTACATGGATCCCAATCCATGTGTTCTTAAGATCAACGATTTAGATTCATTTGTGTTTTCTTAAAAAAACACAAATAAATATAAAAGAATAATTTTGAACAACAATATCCAAATTATCTCTTTCAATAAATTCAAACATCAACTAATTAATAAATAATTTAAAAAAAATAAAAGAGCCATTCCATTTTCTATTTTAAGGTGAACGTCCACCATATTGACACATCACCATGGATGTCTACCTTATGAAGGGAATGAGACAACCTTTATTTTTTTAATTATTAATTTATATATTTAAATTAGTTGCATTTATCACTAAATAGCCATGTTTGCGATAGTTTCAATAAAATCATTGACAAGTAAGAATTAATTACTTCCATTCTATATTTAACATAAATCATATTTATAAAAATTCACATTAGCATATAAATTATGAATTTCATTCATAATTTTCTCTCCACGATATTGTGGATCATATCCACATTATCCATAATTAATGTGGATAGTGTTATCCACATTAATCATATCTATGATAATTAAATCTAATTTAATTATCTTTGATATCTTTATGCACACTTTAATTGTGATAATTAAATCCTATTTAAATTATACTTTTTCAACGCTTAGATAAAATTGCTGATGAAACAATTCTCGAACTCTTTCAAGAATTGTGTGCCTTCTCCTCAAATACTTGGAGATAAGGCCACCGTGATTGTATTGTCCACGTAAAGTACCTTAATATTGAGATCATATCTCAAATCCATATCTCGAGGATCTCTTAAATATGCTTGATTAAATCAAAGCCGTAAATCTATTCTTTTCATTGTATCTAAATCGTATTCAGATCAATGTCCAGCATTTGGACTAAGATTAAATCACTTCTCTATTGAGAGGAGTCGTTAAAATCCAAACATGTTTCATCACTCGCTCGGAATGGAAGCCTCATGGTTATACAATCATTTATGATCACATCACCCTCTAGTGTTCCTAATACCTGCATACTGGAAGGCCTAGAATAAACCCAAAGTTTAGATCACTTTTAGGTTTTCTTCTTCTGGGTTTTATCATTAAGTTTTTCATTTGATCATTGCGAGTTGGTGTTCATCGTATACTTTCCAAAAGCATATATCATACCTAGGTATTGATCATATACTTTCTAAAATCATATATCATACCTACAAATTCAGTCAAGCTTTCAAAGTGAGGCGATCGTGCACTACTTTGTCTCAATATATCATTAGTGAGCTCATGTCTTCCAGTTCAGTAATGAACATGTATGATCTATTTGAGAGATCGTATTATTCATATACCCTTGTCTGCACACTAGCTAGTCGGTGTATAGACCTTGAATAGGTCATCAACATATCAGTCTGCCAATGTATATATTCAAACATATAGTGACACATCTACCTCCGTCAGAGGATGCTTGACTATATCATGACAGTATACAATATAGGTCTTGGTTATCTCGACCATGACAATATACATCTGTGGTCGTTGTATAGATCTTGAATTTTTACACACTTTATTAAAACATAAATTGAAGAAAAAATAAAAAATAAATAAAACAAAAAGAGTTAATTACGTGCTTAAAATAATAAGGTCGAAGTCAGACAATACATATACATATACATATACAATATATATTGAGGTCCAAAAGTCCAAGTTTCACCCATTAAATCTGATTCTTTTAAATTTATTTTTGATTTGTAGATGATTGAATGTAGATTAATTCAAAATTGAGCAGGGGTCCATACAAGACTGTGTGTGAGAGATGTTTGGCTTTGTGGCTTTTTGTTTAAGAACTAGGGGTCTTATTTGTCAATTATATAAGTTACTATTTTTCTAATATTTTTTTTCTTTATTAAGGTTAGTAATATGTACTCAAAGGAGTTGATTTCAATGGTTTGAAGTTAGTGAAAAATAAAGAAAAACAGGAAAATTGTGTTAATATACATGTGCTTATTTACACACAAATTCTGACTTCTTATTCATGCAATTATGATTGCTAAAATATGGATATTATTTACACATGCATGAATGTTAATAATGCAATTTAAATACTTAAGTGTAATTAATTACTTGAGAACATAGCTCTATTTTTAGCTTTTAGAGTGATGAATCACAAATTCATCAACCCATAACACGTAGGGCTCTGACCAATTACGAATAGGTACCCATGAAGGTCGACCCATGGTCTAACAGTGTGATGCCCATTATTCTTACCCCTCCAACCCAATAGACCGTAATTGTTTAATAGGGAAGCAAACGGTTAAATATGAATGGTGACCTTAATTTATTTAGTTTTAAATACAAATAGGGATGCTGAATCATATATTAGTAGATATGAACATTATATTATCATTTATCTTAAGTAAACAAAATGGATATATATAATATTTGAAATACTCTATAAATCAGCTTAGATGTATATGTATTGGATAGAGTACTTACGGTATAATATATTAAATGTAGGGATATTTACACCCATAACCTTGAATAGTTTTGTACATACATAACTCTCGATAATCCATAATTACATCCAGAACCTCGAATACTCACTTTATCTCACGTCCATTATTCTACGTTAGTTTATTCCATTAGCTCGACGAAATCATCGAATTAATATAAGCTATCTTCTATCCCGCAACTACAAATAAAACCAAAAAAGAAGGAAAAACACCATCCCGTCCCCCATCCTCGTCCTCTCTGCCATCTACATCCAACCCCCTCCCCTTGCCATTCTCTTCCATATCCAGTTCCTCCACCTCTTCTTCCACCCACAACAACAAGCTGCCCCCTCCCTTGCTTCCTCCTCATTCGCCTCCTCTTCCTCCTGCGCAACAGCAACAAGCTGCTCCCTCTTCCACCAACTCCTCCCCCGATCCCTCGCAACAGCAATATCGAGCTGCCACCTCCTCCGCCTCCTCTTCCTCCTAAGGCAGTGATGTGTAGACCACTCGATCTCATGCCACATGAAATTAATAAATATGGCTTAATTTATTTATGTTTGTCGTTAATTAGAGTCTAATTTTATTATCGAGTTATTGCAATTTTTATTTAAATAAAAGAGATCGCATGTAATCGCAATTAGTGGTCAAATAAGGTAGTTAATCGGTTAGAGTCAAATAGGATAAGATAGAGTCAAATTTGAACATTAAAATTTAAATTTCTTTTTAATTCTGTAATCTCATCCCTCGTATATAAAGGGTGGTAGTCTATTATTTTGAGGACAGTTTAAATTCAGAATCAATCAAATTTTGAGTTTATCTCAATTATCTCTCCCCTTCTCTCTCCTCCTTGTACGCGATCTCCACGATTCGTTTCCAAAATCTCTTGTTTTTCAACAGGTTTTCTCCTCTCAACCCCTCTGTTTTCTTCTCCATCGAAATTTCCACTACACAATTAATTTTTCACCACTGCGGATTCTCATCTGCATCAACTAGTATCGGAGCATGGCCTATAGATCATCCTCACGATCTAACGATCCATACAAAAGTCCACGCAGACATTCAATGAAAGACTATCGTTTTTTCGGAACGTAAGCGACGAGCCGACCAAGCCTACAACAAGGAGATGATATCCATATTGCTCGACTTCCAATTAAAACTACGGGTTTTGGTTGCTAATTTTGAGACCCTAAGCACCACTAAATCAAAGTCTTCCACTGTTGAAGCCACTGTTCTGATTTTCGATGAAGAAAAATGAGAAGAAAAGAGCGTCAACGATGAAATGCTTGTTATTCAACACATGCTAGGTCATATTTTGCTACCAGAATCGACTCCTCCATCCCCTCTGACTGTCCTCGCACCTCTGGAACCATCAAAAGTGCCACCACTTCAACCCCACCACCTCCCCCACAGGCCCTATTCACCACCTACATGCCTCTAACGCAACCCTCAATCCCGATGTCGCTCTCCCCTCTTCCCCCACCACCGATCCTCCTCCTCCCTTCTGTTGTCAACTTCCCCTTCCACCCCTTTCCTCCTGCCGACTCCAGCCCGCCCTCCTGCAGTCCTAAGACTTCCGCTCCTCCCCCTCTCCTCGCCCTTGACCCAACCTCTCTCCTCCCCCTCCCATACCAGCATCGTCCCCCCTCTCGTTTCCCTTCAACTACCCCAAACCACCTTCACCCACGTCGCCACTCCCCTTCCCTCTCTTCTTCACGTTATCCACCCCCTCTCCTGTCAACTCCTTCTCCTGTGACAACATCCTCCTTGTCATCGTTCTCTGACACCAAGTCCCCGCTCCTCTCGCAGTCGGCCCCGCGTTCCCCAGCAGCGCGCTACCACCATGATCCTCCACCTGCGTGCCGCCACACCAGCCACCGTATCCATCGTCTGAACCCCGAGTACATGAGTCTATACCACTTTCCATTGCCCGCTTGAGGCGGCTGCCAACGCTACCGTCGTTGGAGTCGAGATGCGCGTTATGGGCCTGTACGTCGTCGCCACCCTTCGAGAGGAACCCTAGCCTAGGAATTCTCATCGAAGGGATTCAAATCCCCTGAGATTTGGGATTGGGGTTTGATTTGGTGAAAATTACAAGAAGTCACCCGCGTACACAAGTTTTTAATGAGGAGTTTCTATTACAAAACCTGTTTGGATGAAAGCATACGAAAATTACAATACCACCCTCTAGAGTGGAAATACTTGAAAAAAGTTGTTGAAGTAAAGAAATTGGGCTGCCTCCTTATCCAATTAGGATTAGGACTACGGGCTTCACCTATTTAAAGGCTTTATGGCTTAATTCATTACCTACATCTCCTCCCTTTCTAACCTTATGCCACTCATTTACGATGGGTTCTCAGAATACCACGGTACTCAAAATGAAGATGCCGCATCAATTTTTCCACACCACATCAAGAGAGTAACCCACGCATGGACGCCGCTATCTATGCCACATCTATTTTTCTAACATGAAGCTGATGGCTCCAACCACCACTCCAAAGAATGCCTAGATCCCGCCGTTTCCTCCACATATATTCTTCCAAAAGGTGTCTGAGAATGTTGAAATCAAATCATCCAGGTTCGAAGATCAAGCAATTCGTCGGGAGACGATTTTTTCAAGCGGAGGAGAACTGATGCATCATGAAATTAATAAATAAGGCTTAATTAGATAAGTTAGAGTTGTTGCAATTTTTATTTAAATGAAAGAGATCATGTGTGATCTCAATTAGTAGTCAAATGAGGTACTTATTCGGTTAGACTCAATTAGGATAAGTTAGAGTCAAATTTGAATTTTAATATTTAAAATTTAAATTTCTTTCTAATTCTGTAATCCCATCCCTCGTATATAAAGTGGTGGTAGTTTATTATTTTGAGGGCAATCCAAGTTCAGAATCAACCAATTTTTGAGTTTATCTCAATTATCTCTCCCCTTCTCTCTCTTCCTTGTATGTGATCTCCTTGAGTCTTTTTCAAAATCCCTCATTTTCCGATGAGTTTTCTCCTCTCAATACCTTCGTTTACTTATCCATCAAAATTTCCATCACACAATTAATTTTTTGCTGCTGTGAATTCTCATCTGTATCACAATCAGTATGCGACTAAGGTCTAGTAGCCCCACGAGGAAGGAACAACGCTCTTGTTGATGCAGGAGGTAGAGTCCAACATCTGATAGAGATGGAAGAGAATCTTGAGGTTTGTTGCAACCTTGGAGTGCCTCTTCACCGGTGGTGCCCTCCAGTAAGAGGTCTTGGTTCGAGAAGGACTCTAATGTTGATGGCCCGTTGCTCGATCTGCTGAGTGGGCCTTGAGATTGACTTGCAAGAGGTGGACATGCGCTTGAGCTTGAAACTTGGTGATGGATGTGAAGGGAATGAATGAAGTTCCAGGCTATGTAAAAAATGGGGTAGGACTGACAAGCTTCGATGCGTTACAAGGATCGAAGGGGAGTCGATTGGAGGGGTTACGAGGAGAAAGATGAAGAGATCGAAAGTGGATTTGAGTTGTCAAGAAAGAAAAATAATAAAATGCAAAAATAATGAGAGTAGCAAAAGAGAAAAGAAGAAGAATTGAAGAAGAAGAAGAAGAAAAAGGAGGGAGGGAAGATGATGTTACCTGTGGACGAGTGGAGTGCCTCTGGACTCACCTCCTAAGGCTCCAATGCACCAATGACTCTATCTTATTGTCGCCCTCCTCAATGGTTTTGGTAGTGATGCGAATCAGAGTCCCAAAGAGTCTCTCTTACATCCTAGATGTCATTAAACGGTATGGCGATGAAGGATGTTATTTAGGGCGCATATCAAAATGTGGAGATCAAGTTCGTGGCTTCAAGACAAAGATCATTGCCCGGAGCCACTGCCAGAGGCCGACGCTCTCCCTCCCCATCATCTCCTCATGTAGTAACAACAAGGGCTTCGAGCTCCACTTGAGGACGAACGTCGTCGGTAAATGATTTTCCACCACTTTAATCATGAGTGTTTGAAGAAGAAACTTTTGCAAATTTCATTTAGTAAAGGGTAAAAATTAAAATAGTTCGAATTCGGCGGATCCCATCAAAGAGAACAGACAAAGTGGACGGAGGTTAACATATGGTTACACCATACCTTGGTTAACAATTATTCATTATTATGGATGTAAATATCCCTAAATGTACTAACTTCATAATAATTAATCAAATATGGTGAAAGAATATACAAAATTACGTTACCTATATATATATGTGAACGGATACACGAATACTAATACATATATTGTAGATACCAAAGTGATGAAATGTATGTTCATTTTAAAACATATACAGATATTGATGTAATAATTTGTATAAAATGGATACCATGATGGATTGGATATAGATAGATTAATATTTGTTTGCATCTCTATTACTTAGGTGTCACACCTTTTTGCTCAGATCGAGCAACATCTCTTTCAAATATAAACGAGTTTAAGCATATTTAAATAATCAAGCTACGTATGATCCGTTCAAATAATTTGAATCAAAATTAAGAATGCAAACGGTTGGAAATATATACAGATATAGGTATTACTAAATTCTTATCTCTTTTTAAATACGAATAGGGATGTGAATACATATATTGAGGCGGATATAATAATTATGTTATCATATCCTTAAAAAACAAATACACATATAAAATGAATATTGCTCGAATACAAATAATATTAGAAAATGCTCTATAGATTAGCTTAAATATACATGAATTGGATGAAATATACATGATATAAATATACTAAATGTACTTATATCATAATAATTATTCTAAATATGGTGAAATAAGACACGATATACTTACTCTTACTGAGTACCCAACCTGTGAACACACTTATTTTTTTGTGCAACATTGAAAATGTGCATATACTTACTCTTAATGACCCTATTTAGCTGAGAGGTAAGAGCTTAATTACTCCAATGAACAATATCATGGGAGCCATTAAAACTGTAATATCCCATTTTTAAATATAATCCCACATTTAAAACTCACAAAATATGAGTGTGGGTTATAAGTGATGGGGTTTACTACTTGATTACTTGAGCTTAAACATTTTGGGTAGCTGTCAACGAATCTAATTGGACCCGAACCCAACAAGTTGTCTAGACCGAATTTCCTCGTTAAAGAACCGAGGACATAAGCTCAAAACGTTACAACATTATCAGAGCCATTTTCTCTCTGATAGTAGAAATGATTGCTAGAGAGATGAAGCCACCTCTACAAAGAAATATGAGGAAAAGTCCACCCGAAGCAAATAGCCGCCATTATCATTGAGAATAAGAAATATAAGGACGTTGCGAATATAAGTGAGTGATGTTGTAACACTCCAACCCCAAACATAATCCACATCTAAAACTCACGAAATGCGAGTCTGGGTTATAAGTGGCGGGGAATACTACTTGACAACTGGAGTTTAAGTATTTTGGGTAGTTGTCAATGGATACAATTGTTCTCGAACCCAATAAGTTGTCAATGCCAATTTTTCTTCGTTAACGGACTAAGGATCTAAGTCCGAAATTTTACAAAAATCATATATGATGAAGAGCTGAACTCATAAGAATGGTCGATACAAAAAATCTTCAAATATGACACCAAATCCAATATTTATTTCTTAAAAAAAGATGATAGGCGGAACATCAAAGCTTAGGTTTGAGTAAGAAGGTGCAGACAATTTCAGAAAAATCAACCAAAACATAATTATATGTAAATCATTGGAAATAAATAAGCTCTAACTTTAAATGCACCCAATTTTGCCGTGATGCTTGTTAAAGAAGTTCACATGATTGTTTGTTAAAGGTAATGTTCAAACATCACGAGAAACTATAATCGTAAACACATATATACACTTTAAAAAAGGCATTCTATAAAAAAATTGACGATATATAAAAGATATGCCAATGAATGTTGAATTATTCATTGCAATATACCAATTTCGTTGTTCGTGATTCTTGTTAAAATGGTTCAATAACATGTTTCAAACTGTTTGCGTGTTCGAGCCTTAACATGCGAGAAACTACAATTGTAGACACCTACACAAGAAAAAAGAGGGGCATGCCCAAGAACGATAGAGCATTCTCTTCTATTTCCTAATTTCTTTTCCATTCCCTAATTAGTGCTAGTTGCTAACAGTCATCGTTAATGCCTACAAAACCTTCTTTTTATTATGTTTCCATCATCCATCATGCACCACAATTAATTTTAAGTATTCCTTTCACAACTATCGTGGAAACACCTTCAAAGAAGTATATGTTGAAAAGAATACAAAATTTAAAGTAATTACACAATAAAGTGCATGAATTATACACTGAATTCCGATGTCGTACCCAAACTTTAACAAACAGCATTGTCGTATTCAATTTTGAGATTTGTTCCAATATGCTTTACGACTACGGAAATTTAGTTGTTCACGCATTAGTTTTTCAAAATAAAATTAAGAAAAATCTTGGAAGGTCGAATTTCACGTTTTTCTTTTTAAAGTTTTAGTACAATATTGAAATCAAGTGTACATCTCAAGTACTTTTGTGTAAGTTTACTTAATGAAAGTACTATGTTAAACTATGCAAATAACTTTGTAAATATAAAGTTACAGATATTTTTGCAACTTCATGTAACTAGTATTAAAAAAATCACAGTCCTTGAAATCAACGTAAACAAATTTGGTTAATCTTAAATTATAATATTTTTATTATTTTAGATCTAAAAATCAAATTAAATTTAAAGTCCCAATAAATAAAATAATAATATATTTTATAATCACTTCAAATGCACCATCCAAATAACTTAAAATAAATTACTAATTATAACTATATACAAACAAACTTATATATAGTAAGAAGATCACAAGAAACTAAAGGAAATAATTTATAGCATAAATTTTACTATTCAGATGGTTTGTAAAAGAATTTGATATCTAGAGATAAATGTAATATGATGTTTTAAAAAACTGCTCCAAGGGATGGTTACATTTAGGGTGTGTGGGACGAGTATATTATATGTTAGATCCTGACTCGTCTATCGTCATCGAATCAAAGGTTGAATAAGCATGTTCCAACGAGCATACAAATCTAATGGGTATGTGGATTATATGAATGATATCCAACTCACGTATGAAGTGCACACCCAAATCGGTAACTGCGCCCACTTCTAATTATAATTTACAACTAGGTGCACACCCGTGCTTTGCACGGGTAAGTGATCATTGGAAAAACATTATGGAAATAAACATAAATATAACATAGAATATTTATATGCTATAATCTTGAAAACGTGGCTTGGACGGGTATTTAGGTAAAAATAAAAACTTAAAAACATCTATGTAATTTTTTGCAATATGTATCGCAAAAGGTATATACGTAAGATACACATTTACAATGGATATATAATAGAGATTTATGAGAAATCTGAAAAAAAAATCATAATTAAATCCATTTATAAAGGATCATTTGTATAAGGAAATCTATAAATGCACATTATCAAATATGTGATTATAATATATTCATTGCCCATGTTATATAGGATACATACCACATGTGATTAAGTGATGTGTTCACAAAAAATGGACAATAAACTTTAATTTCTTGATGTGGAAGTAGTTTACGTAGCTTTACATTTGTTCTAAGGAATTAGATGTCTAATACAAATGTAGGGCAAGCTCCTACAAATTCACTACATCATGTGCACATATTATAAATCTTTACCGAGTGTGACATCATATCTATGAATTTTAACTTTGGAAATAAAATATTATGATTAGGTATGTACCATATAGACCGCATCGTATCCAACTTTGATTTCTCATAGAATCTGATTACATAAATAACTATTTTTATATTCTCATAACAAAAGAAATCATATGTGCCTATGATATAAACAGAACAGAGATGGGAATGCATAGATATTTTTACCATATTGTATAAGAAGTTGAGTCACTACAATGAAATGTGTTTATAGTGACATATTTTTTAATATACGACAAAAAATTGTCCTTAGTTAAATACATAAAAATGATATTATTATACTTGAAATTAGCAAAGAATATCATATCTTTTATTTTAGAATTTTTTACACTCATAACTCTAAGTAATTTCGTAATAACATTCATAACCCTGCATAATCGTGAATTACGCCCAAGACCTTGAGTAAGTATGTCGTCTTACACCCATAACCTTTCGTTACTTTACTTCATTAACTCAACCATATGATTGAGTTAATCTCACCAATCAATGATCTCACGGTTGGAATTAACCTAAATAAAGAAAGCTTTCCACTTTCTCCCGAGCTAGCATGAGGGAGAAGCCTTGCTGGGGCTCGAGGACGTGAGGCCAACGACGGACCTACAGGCACTAGGCCAGCTTGGGGGAGCTTTCAAGGGGGGCTTGAGAGGCACAATCTGGGGAGAACCTTCCAGAGGGGGGCTTTGACGGGGGCGGTCAGGTGGGGTGTTGACAGGGGTGGTCTGGTGGGGGTTGGGTTCCGAAGTGATGGACGAGGTCCGGAGGTCTGCGGAGGGGCGGGGGTGTTGATTGTAGAGGTGCGGTCCGACGGGAAGGGGTTCAGAAACTTGCAGAGGCCGATGACGACCGGGGGGATGTTCCAGAAGTACGGTGGGGGGACGACGTAGGGGTTTGCAGAGGTGCGGCAGAGGTGTCGGGGGGCTTGCAAGGTCGACAACGACCGCAGGAGGGGGCTGAGGTGGGGAACTTGCAGAGATCGGCGGTCAGCTCCTCCAAAGTGATGAGAGAGAACAGATGGCATGATTTGCAAATAAGAATGAGGATTAGGGGTAATTTTATCTTTTTCTAACGGAAACCGTCAAATATAACAAACATCTCAAACGAAACATAACACAGGGTTATGTCATGTAAGAGTTGAGCATTACTCGAAATTTCTTATGTAATTCGTGATTATGCGGGGTTGTGAATGTTATTATGAAATTACTCAGGGTTATGGATGTAAAAATCTCTTTATTTTAATGATAGTATATATAGAAATGCTTGTCTATTGCTATTTTTTCAAAATTATAATTACTTATCGCTAATGATATAACAACAAATATGGCATTTGTTGCTAATTTAAAGTATGAAAAATAGTTTCGCAGTAAATATTATTATGATTATATAGCTAACAGATGACATAGTGATGACTTTTCAAAAAAAACATCATTGTATACCCATTTTGTTGTATTTAATTCTTTGATCCAATATTGTAACTGGAAAAAACTTAATAGATTGGAATGAGTCACCTTTAGCTTTCATATTGA
The DNA here is from genome assembly GCA_037367405.1 of Ottelia alismoides. Lineage (NCBI taxonomy): Eukaryota > Viridiplantae > Streptophyta > Magnoliopsida > Alismatales > Hydrocharitaceae > Ottelia > Ottelia alismoides. Next base: position 207,017 of record JAZKJV010008006.1, on the reverse strand, counting down.
TAGATCAAGTTAGGACAAAGTAATTTGTCACCTTTAGCTTTCATATTGATAGATCAAGTTAGGATAAAGTAATTTGAAACTAATCTCCTTGCAGGAGTGCAGATTAAGTAATTACTAACATCAAAAAATGCTTAAGTAATTAGTAACAACAAAAAAATACTATGAATTGAAAACTCAAGTATAAAAAAATACTTTCACTTTTAGAAATTCTTGTATCTTCTCTCCATTTCCATCAGCAAAAAGAGTTTGGTTCTTTATAGATCAATATATAGTCACTGAAATATTAGGTAACTACATATCCAAATCGCCTTTAATTCACCTTAATTAACATCTCTTGCTTTCTCGTTTTCAATGGAGGCACTTCAAGACGGACCATCAAGACATACTTGAAGATCGACACCTTACCTAACATTAACATACTACAACATATCAGCCTATGAAACTTATTAGTTTATATTAGAGCTTGGTGCTTGCTTTCAAGAAAAAGACCAGCTTATTAAGTGGGTCTTTGCATAGAGAAAAGTGTCGAAAAGCCGCACCTTTGAAAGTCAAGCAGTTGACTTACTTACCTATAAAAGAAAGCGAAGAGCAATCTCCTAGAACTCGACATCCATAGTCATACTACTCACTTCCACTTCATTCACTCCTATCTCACACCTCCTATAATTAGTCTGCTCCTTCTCGTTCCCTTCCTAGCTTGAAGGTAATAGATTAGTCATTCTTTTCTCATCCCGACGCTTTCTTCTCTTTAGAAGGGAGTTCAGGGGGGTCATGCCCTCCCAGTCGGCCCGGGCTAGCTTTTGAGAAGCCTGCTTGCCAAATCCTCTGAAGCTAAGTGCAATAATACTCTTTGTAAATTCATATTTGTTCTTGTAATCCCCTAGTGGAGGTCATATTCATTAGTAAGGGTTCCTTTCAAAATATTATCGCCATTTTAAAATTCTTTGTTAATAATAGAGCAATGAAAATGATATCCTTTGCAAATTTAAAGAATTAAGAACACGCAATATTCATTTTTATGCAATACCAAGGTTTTAAAAATCGGATCGGACATTGAACCGGTTAGTCTTCGATTTGGTCCAATCAGGTCAGACCGTCGATCCAAATCGGTCGGACCGGTGATGATGTCGGCATGACATCATCATTCCTATCGACTCGGAAAAAATCGGACCGGGCTTAATTTATTGGTCCGACCGGTCGAACTGGTTTTTTGAACCGATAAAACCGGATACATATATGTAAATATGTATTTATCTATCAATGAAATAATCATTTAAAATGTCAAATCTTTCAACAGAAAAATATGCTTGTCTATTTCGAATAAAACTCTACAAAAGGTAGTCACATTTTCTAACATTATATATGAATATAATATTGTAATAATTTATTTATAGTTGCTTCTAGAAAATTACTTCAAGAAAGTAGTGATACAAGTTATATTTCAAAAAAGAGAAGGATATAACTGAAATCACAGAAGTTAAGAAAGGTACAAGTAATAAAAACCCTATTATTTCATTATTTTAAATTTTATTTTTGAAAATATACTAAACCATCAAAATTCAGGTAAATCCGGTCCAACCACCGAGGTCTACCCGGTCCGACCACCGGTCTGACCCGGTTTTTTATTTTCTATTTTTAAAAATAATTACCTAGAACCTGCCGAACCGACCGGGTCGGAGCCGGTTCCCGGTCCAATCGGTCTGACTGGCCGGTCCGATCCTATTTTTTAAACCCTGTGCAATACTGTTAAATTTTCTTCCAAGTAGATTAATAATCACCTAATTTCCTATAGAATGGAATTCAAGATAAGTCTAATTTCATGACTCTTAAATTTCCTTCCAAATAGATCCCTAATCATTTAGTTTTCCTATAGAACAGAGTTCAAGCTTAGTCTATTAAAGCTACCACATATATGTTTAAGCTATTTGGTTTTTCCAGTGTTAATTTGCTCGAGAAGAGTTATAAGCCGTTATTCTATTACCTACTTCAGTCGTGGAAAAAGTATGATCCTTCATGTAAAGTATAATTAATGTCGAACATGAATTTCTATAATTAACGCCGAACATGTAATTTTATAGAAATTATATGGCCTCACTTTCTTAGTTATCTCACACACTTGAACAGCTCGAAGAACAACACTTGAACATGCAAGGTAATAATAATATTAGTTTGTTAAAGCAAGTATATAGGGGTTAATCCTAGGGGAAAAACATCTTATATATGGAAAACTAATATAATTGCATTTCATTTAGGTTATACATCAACAATGTGCCAATTCGTCAAGATCACTTCTCTGCTTTTGCGTCGTAATCTAATCTTGACTTGAACTAATCAGATCGTAAGGTGCAATCATTATCGGCTGCATGCTTTAGTGTCGAAATCCAAATCTTATGAAACTTGATGTTGCCTTGCAATTTTCATACGATTTCTGAAAGATGAAAAAAACATGATTAAAGTGAAATAAACAATGGATGAGCTCCCTTGAAGTGGTTGGTCGATTGCTGATTCAGAATGATTACATCCATTTGATATTCAAGGTCGATGGATATTGGTCAAGCAAGTAGGAAAAGTACTATCGTCTCGATCTGCGTGTGTATCATGAACTTAGATCAATAGAATTTGACCAAGTGAACTTTATTCCTAACTACATTTTCTATATTTTTTAAAAATATATATGCAACAACAGATTATAGATCATTCCATGAAAAGAATTTGTAGTAAAACATTGGAGAAAATCATATGAGTAGGACGATAATCCTGGTTGTATACCACACATACATATGTTCTTGTTGTTGTGTTATTTTCCGGATTATCAGCTTCAACAACTGTCTTTTTCTCCTTCAATTTTAGTACTATTTTTTCGTTAAGATGTAATTCGACCTTTTCTAGGATTTGATGCATCCCTGACCCAAATCAATAATTTTCTTATTTGATGCAACTTTATAGCTTGTTGGGAGAACTCCTCTGGTTTATATGAACAATGTATGTGAAGGCTGCCAAACTTGTGTGGCTGTAAAGTTAGAGATAAGGTATCCTACATGCAGCATGAAGGATGACATCAATTCGAAGTAATTGTCAATTATTGGACTCTCCTTAGACGGATCATTATAACGATGTTGCATTGATCTTCATGGCTCTGTTCTGTTCAAGTCAACACTTGCGATGATCGAGGACGTGGAAAAGAAGGTGCTAATCACTCTGGGAAAGGTCCTATCTAAACTTCCCATGCATTCGTTTTCCAAAAAATATATAGGGAGTGATCTGCATGTACAACTTGTCACTAATTTATTTACAGATTTGTTTAAAGTTTCATTAATAATTGCAATATTTCTTGAATTTTCTTTCAATCTGAACTTTTGATCTCGATTTCTGTTTCCCTATAAAGACATCGGTTCTTTCTCGGCTGCATCAGAACTAACAATTTATGTTCCAATGGAGTTTGAAAGATTCTAAATTTTACGTTTAACATCTCTTTTAGGAATGGAACTTTTACTCGTAAATAATCGGAATATATGTAGTTTTTCTGATGTCATCGTCGTTCCTGATGCGCTGACCATTTTGATCGAACCAACATTCGAGAACATGGAACACGAATACATGGCTTGCTTTCATAGCTGCCATGAAGTGTTACAAAATCAAGCAATTACAGTGCAATGCACGTAATGAACATCATTTATTAGTTTTTCTTGCACTGAATGCTACATTGCATACTTGAATGCCGATTTTACTCGAGGTTTTTAAGTTATCTCAATTTTCTTTGGTTGAATAAACAATTAGAATGAAAAAATTCTAATGAAACAATTCAAATGAATTTCTCGATGTAGTTTTATGAATTCAATAATAATAAATCTAACATCCGTAGAATAACATTCAGCTGCATCGTAGGCCGCATATGTCAATGATGACGTCTTAGCGGGTGAGAAGTCGGCGATAGGGATCGTTGTCCTCGGAGTGATAGGGAGGGGGTGCTGGAGGAGAAGCGGGTCATGGGGGCGGTGGCATCAGAGTTCCGCGGTCCATGAGGTACCTGATTCGTACTTGACACTGGAAATGGACTTGTGGAGGATGTCTTGGGCAAAGTCAAGGACTCACTTATCACTGTGGGCCATGAGTTGAGGCTGATGAGGCGATCGACGGCATCCAGGAAGCAAGTAGGGTTTCAATAGCAGAAAGGTGGCATCGACGAAGGCAAAGGGGGCAAGGGCAGGGGGTGGCATGTGTAATTCCTTCGACATGTTGAGGGTAAAAAAGGAATGGTGACGGGTGACTGCGATGCAGTAGATGGAATTGTAAAGGGTAAAATGGAAATTAGAGGGGTCAACAATTAATGGACGGGGGGCCAAGACCCCTGCTTAATATATAGATAGTAATGGATGGATGGGTATAAATCCTACAATCATTGTATTAATTTATATTGAATATCATTATATATAATGATAGTGTGTAAAAAACAATCACCATTGTGGATCATTTTGTTGTATATTTACCATATGACACTATTTGACCCCTCCCAAATGTCAAATGCTAGCATATGCGATCATGTGTAATCCATCCGGAGTAGTATATTTAAGTTAATCTGTAGAATATTTTTGATATTTATCCATATGTGATATACATCCAGGGATGGAGTCATAACAATTTTGAGGAGGGGGCACAAGTTAAAAAATCACTTATCATTTTAAATACTATCATGATAACTTTATATGATGACACTAAAAAGGGTAGATCAAGTCATATATATTTTTCCATATAAATATCAGTAATCATTTCAAACTTTTTTTTAGAAATCTGATCAAGGGTGCCTAGTTTTTTTAATGATATTTTGTAGCTTTTTGTCATAAAATTATGTGTATTCTAGTATTTTTTATTTTTAAAATCTAATCTTATTAACCGACTTCTCATAACATAAACTATGCTTATTCCAACCTGTATTAAATTTAAAATATATTATACATAATTTAATACATTTTATTATGAATAATTTGAAATATTAATTTAATGTATATGCATAGATATATATATTTAGCCAATCTAGTTTTAATAATAAAAGTAATGATAAACTCTATAAGAGAACAATAAATTGTTAATTTTAAAATTTGTTAATAAAATTAGAGATCTAGTTAATATCTCCTTACATGGTAATCGGATTTGACAATACAACATAATGGGTCTGGAATGAAATTTTTCTTAAAATTCGTCACCATATCATCCATTGTTTGATATGTAATAGTGATATTATCTTTGCCGAATTATATTTTATACTTGAAATCAATGACGAGTGTCGTATCTATTGTTTTATCATTAGTACCGATGCTATAACAACACTTATTTGTTACTATTATTCTAAATTTTACCTAATCATCACTATTTTTTAGTTGAAAAATTAGTGACATTAAGTAGATTTTTGAAAAGTAACAATACATAAGCATCATTATATGGATCATTGGTAATGATGTAGCAATCAATATGACATTTGTCGCCGCTTTCAATAAAAAAATATTTTTTTTGAAAAAAAATTATATTGTCATTGTATATATAACAACATATAATATAGTTGCAATTTTTAGAAAAAAACATTACATAAACGCATTCTATTGTAGTGTGACAAATAGTTGATTAATTTTGTATGGTTCTTTACATTTATGTGAATAGCAATAAGATAGTCATCATATAATATTTATTACATGTTTATTTATACAAGAAATTAGTAATAAAAGTTGATCCAAGATAAAATATACTGGAATTTAGTGATAATTAATGTTAAAAGATAAGTTCATTGAGGAGGGTTTTTTAAAACCCCAAGATCTCCTAAAATTTAAGGGGGGCATGTGCCCCTCCATGCCCCTCCTTGGATCTGTCCTTGTATACATCTGTTTCATATTCATAGTCGCTTTTTTAAGATATGACAACATGATTTTCAAAATCGTCAATATCTGTATCCATACATTAAAACAGATAAAAATATGATTGTACACAATCCGTATCCGACCGCTTGCATATCTGGTACTCGTGCATGCTCAAAAGACCATAATACTCAACGTATAGATCGATGATTTAATATTTGAATGCTAGCGTCGATGTAAAACCAAATGTGCCTTTTTTTATACTCATCTTTTGACCTTTGAATGCTTTTAACCTTTTTTTTCTTCTTCTTCTGAGCAACGGATATTGTTTATTGGACTCAACTATATGAATATGACGTCAGTCTTCATTTTAAAAATATAGCAGAGATGAAAACATGGATTTTTTATACTATTACCCTCTCTTCATAATATTATTTTTACTAAACTTGCGCGACTTGTAAACAAGCTTAAATATACATCCGACGTTAGTACGATGGGAGTGGATCCTCTGTTGTGGCATGGACTGCAACAGACTCTGTTGCACATCCGGGAGCCGCTTGATCTTGATCGAGTGGTTCTTACAAATTCAAACTTTTTATGAGCCCCAATCATGTGAATTCATAGTAACTGCACAATCAAGATCAAACTGACTCCCGAACGTGCCACAGAAGATCCACTTCCAAGTACGTTACCGTATAATTTAAAGAGAACCGACATAAACAGGCTCTGTGAGGTGGCCTTAACTTGCAAGCAAAGGACGGGCCCACGGTGTCCATTTCTATGTTCTTATTTTAATTTACATATAATTCGCGTTGGGCGACAACTCACTTCTCTTTTTTGAAAAAGCTACGGAGCCCTCGGTTGGTGAAGGCGTCGTCCCGCTCAAAGGGGAAATTCCCGCACCCACCCTGGGAATGTCACATTTTCAGCTTTCATACTTAAACTTATTTATCTACTACATGCATGCCCTCCTCGTTTCCGTGGTCCGAGATAGTGCCATTATTATGTTTGGCTCTAGTTTTTATGTAGATTTGTATACGAGTTCCCCTAAGCTTTCATATAAAAAATGGAAAGGGAAGATGGATGGGCCACACGCATGCTTTTATTCTAAAAGATCCATGTGACTTGGCCTCAGCAAAGCTTTTTCGATCTCGATAATTTTATTATTGTTTGCATTGCAACATTGGGTATGTTAGCTAAATTAATTTCTCCCATTTATTTGAAAGTCCTGACAACGAGATTTTCATCATATTGTTGCAATTCTTGTTACACTCTATTCTTTTGGCTGTTGTTTTGTTAGATGGTTGAGAACGATCAATACCAAAGTGCATTGACGTCAATGCGTGTAGTTGAGCGGATCACCAAACCCAACACACACATGTAAAGAGAGGGCAATATCTTCTAGACAGAAAGTTTAATAAAGGTGCTTTGGTGATCTTTAATCTCAATTCTTTTTTATTTGTTTGTTGTTTATGGTTTAATTCTTCACTCATTCCTGATTTTGCATGCTATAATATATATTTTAAATCCACGGTTCTTGAATTCGTCAATGAACGTTTGCGATTGAATTTCTGGAGAAACATGGCTTACTATTTGTTGTAATCATCTGTAATACATACAAATAAATCTCATTGGTCTGGAAAATTACCGTATAAATTCATTGGTATTAACACTTAAATCAACATTGGTGCGTGGTGATATTACTAAATAAAATTATGAATCATATTAATGCATTTTAATACATTTAATTAGCTATTATGATTTGCCAATTTTGAGGATATTCAATCTCTAACTTAATTTGATCTTGGAAAAAATGTAATGAAAAAAAATGAACTCCCTATCACTCCTTTTAGGGGACTACTTGCTTTTCATATCTCCACCCTTGGCTCGGTCGATTGAATCATTTTTAACATAATAATTAAAATGGTTGCCGTGATCACTCTTTTATTGATACCGATAGTTAAATGAATGTGATTATACCTTAGATAATGATTATATTTTTGAGAGGAATAATTACTCGCTTAATACATTTTTATTGCTAGATACAAAATAAGATGCAAAATAAGATATCACATAACCCAAACACCGTTACCACTTACTATCACCATTATCATGCATCTTTCTCACACAAATAGATTTAATCATGTGTATGATTTAAATCCATACCCATGGCCTTGTCTGGATAAGTGGTCACAACATCATTCATTAAGTTTCTATCTAATTTTTTTACAAAATTTTTTACTCCTTTGTTAACTCTTAACCTAATCGAATAAGAACGAAATTGCAAATTTTACTTCTCGGAGGGCTTTTTAAAAAACTGAAAAAATAGCATCTTGAGACACACTATTCACCCACCCACTCGCCCGCCATGACAATTTTCCCACCCTTTTTCTCTCTCCTGGTGGGGGGAGATGTCTCAACGTCCTCCGCATCGGCAACCTCCGGCAATGGCCGCCGCTGTCGCCAGCCCGGAGCACCGTCCCTCCCGCGCGCAGACCCCGACCCCGATTGCAACCGGGAAGGGCCTCCGATCTGCCGCCGTCGATGACCACGCCCTCTCGGAGTACCTTGAGACTTCCCTGAAGGTCCCCGACCTCACTCTCCCCGGCTCCTACCACCTCCTCCGCCGCCGATCCCCTATCGACGTAATCGACCTCGAAACCATCCGATCCGGCGACGGCGCCTCGATCCGGAGGCTCGTGGCATCCGCATGCGAGGCCGGGGCGTTTGGTGTTGAGGGGAGCGGCGTATCTGCGGAGGAAGTGGGATCGGTGATCGAGATGGTGAGCAGGCGGGTATTCGGGACTTCCGACGAGGCGAATAGGGAGGGGGGAAGGTGCTTCGGGAGGAGGAGGGGCGTCTGGAACGAGCTCTGTTGGTACAGACCGATGAGACAGGAGGACGAGTCCGCTCTCGAGATGTTGCTGTCCGATGCTTATCCCTCGCTCAGGTATTGCCGGCTTTCACCCGCTCATTTTTTTGTTGGTTTAGTTTTGTTTGATCACGTTAGTGGTATAAAACTTGAGCTTTGAGTCTCGTTAACATTGTATCTGTATTGATGATTAGATCACGCTGTTTTGTTCGGTCAATCTCCTCGTCACACCTTCGATCGAATTGTATTGAATCCAGACATTATTAGGTTCGGTCTTGAACGTATGTGAACTTTAGTTTGTAATTGTTTACTGTAGTTGCCGATCATGCGATCCTTATGTTAGATGGGGTCTTTGTAGTCTTATAGATGAAGCATGGTAGTTTTTATCTGTAAAGAATGAATTCTTGCGTTGTATCATTTGTATAAAAAAGAACTGTAACAGCAAATCAACTACACCAAATGACATCTGATGATGTAATTGTAAATCTAGAAAAGTTGCTTCTTCTCTTGTTACATTGGCTGAAGCGCTAGATACTAGTAGCTTGGAACTGAAAACTTTATTGTCAGGATTGATATTGGACCAACACGATCTATTACTTACAACATGCTTGACGTAAACTCCTGCCACGAGGCCGCATATATACAGATCAAGCAAGAAAAACTCGTGTTCAACCTGCCGGGACCATAAATTGGCAGGGATGTGTCTCCTACATGTAGGTAGGAAAAACAGACTTCTGATATGAATATATTTGGACAATTTCTAGATAGGTAAAAGTGATCACGCAAAGTTGGATTTATTTTATAAAAAAGCGTGATATGAATAGAGTTAGCTAAGTCGTCTACTTGATTGATCCTAACTCTATAGCATAGAGCCATGGACAAGCATTGAGCATCCATTATCATGTGCAAACTTCCTAATCCACCTCATTTGAAAGTGTTTGTCCATGGTAGCTCTGCGATAATGCTCTGTAGGTTAGTGGTGTTGTATGATGAATTACTGCCATCAGTAATAGATAAGCAAAGATTCTTTTACAAACACGATGACCTAGTTCGGGCCTTTGGGGATACTGTAGGGGATAAGAGATCACAAGACCCTTTTTGGGATTCTTCTTGTTAAGCCTTGGCCTAGACTGCTATCTGAGTGGCCTCTATAACTTGGCATTGGCAACGTCCTTTTCAAAATTACTCAGATCCTGCATCTATCTATATCCACCATCCGAATGTAACAAAACTTTGGATGTCATTTCGAGCGATTTCATGAAGTTTTTCTCAATATTAATATTCCATCATCCTTCAGGGGTCACTAAATTACCATCACTCCACATGGTCAGATGGTCAATCCAACTCTTCTAATTAGGTTCAGATCCAAATCTCTTTAGAAGTTTGACTGGAAGGACTTTTGATTCAAAGCCCAATTATTGGATTAGATGTGTCTCCAATTTAATGGAGGAATTATATTATAGTAAGAAAGTTGGGGGATTCAATGATGCAATTCTGACATTTTCGTCTGTGGGGATCAATCCTACATTGCAGAGCAGTGAGAATATGGGGGTCATATGATTTGTTGCACTCTGGCTAACTTTGAGAAATGAGGACAAATAGCTAGAAACATACATGGACATGCATGCCAAATTGAGATGATCTGAGCATTGCGAGACACGTGACACCAACATAGGTTGAGGGTTCTCGGACACAGGTTGCGACATGTGCATATGTACTCACAATCAAAGATATTTTGCAACTCCAGCTGAGTTTCGACTGGCTGAATACTCAGATGACCAGAATTGGTGGTTGAGCATAATGGTCACTTTTCAACAGTGAGGTCTCCACCCGCTTTGATTCCTCTATCCTATGTAATCTACATAAATGAGGGCAGATTGAGGATGCTAAAACACACAGAGCATCTACTCTTCTCCCTTTCTCCTCTCTCAAGTTTTTTCTATTTTTTTATAAGGTCTCAGTTTCATTAGGTGGCAGTCTCCTCTAAACATTGTAAAGTGCATCATCGGTGCATATTTACTTTCAAATAAGGATGAAACCTTGAAAAAACTTATATTTTAGAACGAATAAAAAAAAACAAATGAGGAAAACTTTTAAATGGTTTATGTTAGATAGAGGTGGAGAATAAATGCACGTATAGCCTATTCGACGAACCATACAAGTTCTTAAGAACTATTTATGAGATTACTACATCATATTCGCCTTAGTCCAATTCACTTTATTGAGCGGAGAAACAAAACTTTAACTAACATGGTCAGCATCTTTTATAGAGTTTGGACTACCAATCTATAGGGGGAAAAGCTCTAAATATAGCTTGCCATAGTCTGGATAAAATCTCTTAAACATAAATAAACTATTCTTTTGAACTATGGAGGATAGTAAGACTATTTCTGGCTACATATGAATATGGATTTACCTTACCGTAGAAGTTTATTTTATATTATTGTATCTTTTTATCTATTTCCCTTTCTCTTTGTCTACTGTATGTTCATAGGTCTCTCCCTATATAAGAGAGCCTAGGGCTCAAAGAATAAATAGATCTCTTATTTTTCCCAACATGGTATCAGAGCGGCAGTCCTGGGTCGGAGCTCTCGTATCGAACTCTAACCCTAATCTCTCCACCTTCCTAGCCTTCCAGGGCATCACTGCCTAGTGCTCCTCCGCCCCCCCCGTGCGCCGCTCGCCCCCCCGCTGCCATCTTGGGTCCTGCCGCTACCTAGGGCTTCGCTGCTCCTGGGGTACCACCGTCCCTAGGGCCCCGCTGCCCCTAGGGTCCCACCGCTACCTAGGGTTTCGCCGCCCCTACGGTACCACCGTCCCTAGGGCCTCACCACCCCTAGGGTCCCACCGTTCCCTCTCTAAGGGGCCCTTCACTCGCACCTCCAGGTTGATGGGTTTGGTTGTGTAAGTCTACACATGCAACCAAACCTCGTCATGTCAGTGTAGATCAAAGTTTATCTTGTCTACAACCCTTGTTGTATCCAGTCATCATGATAGAAAGTAAGGTAGAGATCCCCACCGCAGGCGCCTTCAGTGGTCCTGCACCTATTGTGAAGATGGATGGGTCAAACTACGAGTTACGGGCCATGTAGTTCATGAACGAGCCAATGGAGAAGACATGGTTGTATGCCTCATGGGAAACTGATGACGCATATGCTCAGGTCTGGTTGTCTGGTACTTTGATTCCAGACATTGCTAATGATGTCTTGCATCAACCTACTGCCAAAGCCATGTGGGGCATTCTTGCTGCCACGTATTCATAAGCCAAGAATGAGACAAAAATCCCACAGCTCCAACATGACATCTTCACGATAAAGCAGAATGGTTGATCCCTGCATGCTCACTACAGTGCATTGCAGGGAATGTTTGAGAAGCTTCATAACTTCATACCTCTCACAACTACTCCAGAGCAGTTGAAGACATATCGGAATGCCACGATGGTGGGAGTCTTTGTAGCCTCTCTTGACTCACAATACGAGGCTTTTTCTTCTCAGATTCTGGCAGATGCTGCCATTCCTCCCATGGAGGAGGTTTTTCGGAGATTGAGCCGGATCAACATCTCAAGCCCTGCTACTATGCCAAATTCTTCTGCTATGGTGACCTTTCGCGGAAGAGGTAACCCATCTCAGTTTCGTGGACGAGGACCACGTGGTAGGAGAGGTCGTGGTCGTGTCGTGGACCACAGTGTACTTACTGTCATCGGATCGGTCATACAGAAGATACATGGTACTCGAAGCATGGTTTCCCAACATCTGCCCACGCAGCAGAACAGATCCAGCATCATAGCGCTACACCCGCATTAGATTCACGATATGATGAACTCGTGTCTCGATTACGAGATATCATGCCTCTAGCTAGTACTCCTCCACCTGTTTCAGAGAGCAGCTTGGACGTCGCTACGACTGCAGAAGCTAGTTCCTCAGGTAGCGCTCATACTTCTACTTTTTATCAGGGTTCAGGTACCTCAGAATGGATTGTAGATTCAGGTGCCATACATCATTTGTGTGAAGACAGACATCAACTTACATCCTACAAGCAAGTTTCCCCGGGAAGGACAGTGGTCGTAGCCGATGGGATTCATTCTCCCATCACAGGACAGGGACAGATTGCCTTAGCACCGTATATGCAGTTGCAGAATGTGCTTCATGCTCCAAATTTCTCAATGAATTTACTGTCAATTAGTCAGATTACTAAGGATTTACATTATCGAGCAATATTTGACCCATCATTTCTTAGATTTCACGACATTCTAACGGGCAACGTGATTGGACATGGTCGTGAGCAAGACAGGCTGTATCGACTGATCCATACACCTATGGAGGTGGAGGAACACAATATCCTCTTCATAGGTAGTGGACAACCTATCACCTGTAGGAGAGAAGTACATAATAGATTCAAAGAAAGTAACATCAACGCTTACATAATATCTCCTACTAACCGGATCAAAACACCTATACCCTTTTTGAGTACGAGAGTATCCAACAAACACACATTTGATAGCTCGCGGTGAGAGCTTATCACGACCAGGGGTAAAATTATGCATGAAGGCTACAGATCCAAAGACTCGAGATGTAAGCGAGAATAGGTCATTCTCGGGAAAAACAATCAAGAAGGGAACCTTTTCGCCTAGAACAGTAGACGACATACGATTCACTAGGTAGCAAGCGGTGAGAACAACGTCTTCCCAAAAAGAATGAGGAGCACGACTTTGAATCAACAATGTACGTGTGACATCAAGAAGGTGGTGATGTTTGCGTTCCGCCAAACCATTTTGTTGCAAAGTGTAGCTACACGAAGTTTGGTGAATAATGCCATGGGAACTGAGAAACTCAGACAAATGTAAAGTTGAGAATTCCAAAGCATTATCTGTGCGAATGAGTTTGACATTGGCAGAGAAGACATTATTAACTTCAAGAATAAATTTTCTTATAATAGCACCAGCTTCAGACTTTTGTTTCAACAAGAACACTCAAGACAATCTGGAATAATCATCCACAACAACCATATAATAACGATGTCCCTGATGATCAGGGACATGACTTGGACCCCAAATGTCAAAATGAAATAGTTCAAAAGAACGACTACTATGACGACTCGGACGACTCGAAAACGAAGATCGATGGTGTTTCCCAAGCTGACAGGCTTCACAATCCAACACGGTAAGAGTAGAGATCTGTGGTAGGACATGGCACATCTTCTGAAGAGGAAGATGACTAAATCGTAGATGCCAAAGAAATGGAGAAACTGATCCAAACGGAATAGTAGCAATCCCAACACATGATGGAATAGCAAGCTTATACAATCCTCTCTGCTCACGACCATGTCCAATCACCCTGTCAGTCAGTATATCCTGAAACACAAAAGAAGATGGGTCAAAGATGGCATGACAATGTAAATCTTTTGTAAGCTGACTAATGTATAACAAGTTCATCTGAAAGTCAGGGGCATATAGGACATTCTGAAGACTCAAGGAAGGCGTTAGAGTAATATCCCCCTGACCAACAATGGGTAATCGAACCCCATTTGCGATAACGACAGATCTGCCAGGTGTAAGAGCTCTGTAGGTAGTCAACTGCATCCTGTCACCACACATATGATGGGAAGCCCCGGAGTCCATAATCCATCTTACAAGTCTGAGCAAATAGTACTGGTAAGTGCAAAATGAGTACCTGATGTGCTAGAGGACGCTCTGGCAGAAGCGGCAACCTCTGTGGAACCCGGAGACGGAGGCACAGGAGTAGTCATCATCTCCCGAAGTCTGGAGACAATATCGTCTAATCGAGTCTCTGGGATTAGGCGCAGAAGGAGTCTCATTCTGTTCAGCAACACATGCAGAGGCTGGAAAACCATGCTTGTGAAAGCATGTTTCCTCAGAATGGCCTGGACGATGACAGTGAGCACAAGGACCACGATGTCGACCTCCCCCTCGACCACGAGGTCCACGACCTCGAAAGTGGGACGAACCTCCTCTGCCACTAGTAGCAGCCATAGCAGGAGTAGGCTGTGCTGTAGACGCCGTCGCATTCGTAATTCTACTCAATCGCTTATAGACCTCCTCCATAGGTGGAATGGTCTCGCCAGTCAGAAGTTGAGTACGTGCTGCATCGTACTCAGAGTCAAGGAGGACAGAAAAACTCCCGTCGTCGTGGCATTTCTATATCCATGATGTTATTCTGTACTGGTTGTGATTGGCATGAGGCTATGCAATCTCTCAAGCATGCCCCACAAATGAGAGAAATGGACATGGAGTGGTCTCCCATTCTGTTTGGTGGAAAAAATATCGAATTGCAACTGAAGTATCTTGCTTTGATTCTTCGACTGCCCATATGTAGCCGCCGGTATGTCCCACATAGCCTTTACAGTTGGTTGATTCACAATATCATTCGCGATCTCTGTAGTGAGGTTCCCAGAGAGCCATATACGAGCATAGGCATCATCTTGCTTGTACGTCGCATTCGCCCCAGTCTTGTCTTCCGGCTCAGAGTCTGTCAGGATGTGCTCCTTATTATGGCACTGCATCAGGGTACGAAACTGCATGGACCATAGTTCATAGTTGGTCTCGTCCATCTTTACTATAGGGGCCAGGCCTTTGAAGGCACCCGAAGATGTGAAAACTTCACCCTTGTTCTCTGACATGTTTGGAAAAGAGCCACATATCGACTGAGGAAGAAGAAATAGGCAGTCTACAGAATCATATGAGGGATAGACTGTATGTGTAGACTCATACAACCATCCCTTATCCTCATTCAAGCGCCAGCACGCACCAACGAAACGTACAGGTGCGCTTGAGAAGCCTAGGGGCCGTTGGGGTCGAGGGCTGGAGTCGCTGTGGGGGGGGGGGGTGCCACGCGGGGGGGGGGGGGGGGGGGGGCTTGGGCGGCTGGGGGCGGCGCAGGCACTGCTTGGGCGGCTAGGAGGTTGCCGCTGGAGCGCCTGGGGGGGGGGGGGAGAGGGCGCTGGAGCACCTGGGGAGGGCGGCGGTGCTGCGAGCCGCTGTGGCTGCAGCCAGCGGCGCGGGAGGGTGTGGGTGGGTGTAGGGTTAGGGTTTTGGGTGGGATACCAGGACCTCGATATAGGACCGTTGCTCCGATACTATGATAGGAGAGAAAATAAATGAGGTGCATTAGACGTACCCGAGGTCTCTCTTATATAGGAGAATAGCCCTTGGATTAATTACATGAGAAGTACATAGAGAAAATAAAATTACATAAAAGTGACATAAAGATATATTTATCTTAATAGTTGTTGTGGATGATTTTAGTCGCTTGTCTTGGATTTTCCTGTTAAAGAATAAATCAGAAGCGGAGAATACTATTATGAATTTTATTAAAGAAGTGCAAAATGTTTTTTCCAACTCTATCAAAATTGTGCGAACTGATAATGCCCTTGAATTCTGTACCCATATACTATCTCGATTTCTTTCATCCCATGACATTATTCATCAAACGTCTTGTGCTTACACGTCCCAACAGAATGGTGTCGCGGAAAGAAAGCACCGCCACCTTCTTGATGTCACTCGTATGCTCCTTGTCCAGAGTTGTGCTTCGCACTCATTCTGAGGCGATGCGGTTCTCACAACATATTACCTCATTAACCGTATGCCCTTGTCGATGTTAGGGGAGAAGATGCCTTTCTCCCTTGTCTTTCCTGACAAGGAGTTGTTCTCTCCTACCCCTCGTGTCTTTGGGTCCATTGCGTTTGTTCACCAATTGTCTCTAGGGATTGACAAGCTCTCTCTTAGGGCTGTCAAATGTGTTTTTGTCGTGTATTCCATGACTCAAAAGGGGTATCGTTGCTATGATCCGTTACGTCGGTGGTATTATGTCAGTGTAGATGTCATGTTTTTGAGTTAGTCATGTTTTTCTCTCCTATAGGCGACAGGTTGGCACCATCAAACACAGATGATGAGATCTATATTCCTCCTCCACCCATGTATGCACCAACATAGGCTCCAATACTTCCACCACCATCTCCACCACTATCACCTTCACCAGCTTTACCTCCTCCACCCCCACCTCGATCTCCCATTTCTTTAGTTCCTCCTCTACCACATCACTATAGTCGACGGCTAGCTCCTGCTCATGATCATGGTCAATCATCAAGCTTGTCCCAGGTTTGTTTTGACAACATTAATTCTAATGATGGGACTACTGGTATCTCTTACTAGGGGCTATTTCAGGAAGGGGATGACACGGATGGTGGTACAACAGATGCAGAACTTGATTTGCCTATTTCTCTAAGAAAGCAGAAGCAGTCATGTGCTTCATATCCAGTTGCTTCTCGTGTCACCTTTGAGCGTCTGACGGGGGACTTCAGGAGGTTTGCAGTTGCTTTATCCGCTGTGAACATTCCACGGACTCACCAGGAGGCATTAGCTGATAGTAGATGGCGTATGGCTATGGAGGAAGAGATGGCTGCCCTTCAGTCAAGAGGTACTTGGAGCCTTGTTCCAGCTCCTACGGGGGCATCTATTGTAAGTTGCAAGTGGGTATTTACAGTGAAGTACAATGCAGATGGCAGTATTTATAGGTACAAGGCTTGATTGGTTGCTCGGGGCTTTACTCAGATATACGGGGTAGATTATCTTGACACTTTTTCTCCTGTTGCTCGTCATTCTACCTTGCGGATCCTTTTATCTGTTGTCGTGATTCGAGATTGGCTGCTGTTTCAATTGAATGTCAAGAATGCCTTTTTATATGGTGATCTTCAGGAAGAAGTATACATGCAGTAGCCACCTGGGTTTACTATTGAGGGGGAGTATTTACAGGTATGCCGACTTCTAAGGAAATCTACGACCTAAAGCACAGCCCGAGAGTTAAGTTTCAGAGCTCTCAGATTTGTTTGAGAAGTAAGGGTTCAAAAGGTCGAATGCAGATCTCACTCTTTTTGTACAGAGAACTTCCAGAGGTACAACTGCCATTGTAGTGTATGTTGATGATATTCTTTTTACAGAAGATGATATGAAGGGAACAGAAAGAGCAAAAGAATTCTTGAGTCGCGAATTTGTTACCAAGGATCTAGGAGTGCTTAGATATTTTCTGGGGTTGGAGTTTACTAGAAATCAACAAGGACTTGTGATGACTCAAAGAAAATATGTCACTGACTTGCTAAGTGACACAGGTATGCTTGGATGTCGACCTGCTTCTACACCTATGGATCCAAGCATGAAGATGTATGATGATGATACTGAAGAGGTTGACAGGAGGAGATACAAGGAACTAGTAGGAAGGCTACTTTATGTTACTATTACCAGACCAGATATTACATTTGCAGTCAATAAAATGAGCCAGTTCATGGAACAACCTCGTCAGGTACACATGGATGCTATACATATGATACTAAGGTATCTTAAGTTATCTCCAGGCAGAGGATTGCTGTTTAGAAAGGAGGGTACTACTACTATCTCAGTATGCGCAGATGCAGACTATGCACGGTGCCCACAGGACAGGAAGTCTACATCAGGCTTTGCTATATTTGTTGGGGAGTCACTTGTCTCATGGAAGAGTAAGAAGCAAACCGTGGTTGCGAGATCCAGTGCTAAATCAGAGTATAGAGCTATGGCCCAAGCATGTACGGAAGTGATGTGGGTTCCCACAGTCCTGGCATATCTGCATATAGATGTTCCTCTTCCCATGTCGCTAAAATGCGACAATCAAGATGCGTTATTCGTTGCCAATAATCTTGCATTTCACGAGAAGACAAAGCACATCGAAGTTGATTGCCATTATATACGTGATATGCTCCAGAAAGGCTTCATTTCTACAACCCATGCCAGCTCAGGAGACCAAACGACAGACATTCTTACCAAAGCTTTACTTCGGGGCCCTTTCAAGAAGTGCTTATCCAAGATGAGCATGATAGATATCTATGCTCCATCTTGAGGGGGAGTGTAGAAGTTTATTTTATGTTCTTATATCTTTTTATCTATTTCCCTTTCTCTTTGTCTATCGTATGTAATTTGCCCATAGGTCTCTCCCTATATAGAGAGCCTAGGGCTCAAGGAATAAACAGATCTCTTATTTTTCCCAACACTTACTAATGTATTAATCCTTGAATACAAGGAAAGACGATCCTAAAATTGTTGATGCATTCTTCTTAGGTTATGTTGAGAATAGCCATGATTATAGATTTGATAATCAGTTGAGATCAGAGACAATGATTGATGCCAATACTATTATTAAGCTCTAGAATGCTATCTTTTTTGAGGATATCTTCCTTATAAAGACTAAAATTCCTCAAAATCTGACAACTGATATAGCCACCACATTTAGATCTATTCCTAAAAAGGTAGAAAAGTTCTGAAATATCACATTTAGATCTAATTCCTAAAAAGATAGAAAAGTTCTCAAATATGGGGGCTGACTCTTAGGTCGACCACAATAATCTAGTAGAGAACCTGAAACATAGACAGAATGATGAACCTAAGATAGATAAGGATCTAGGAAGTGACCTTGTTGCATATTAGATTAATGGTGATCCATCTACATATCTGGATGTTACACTGAAAAGAAAGCATTGAAAGGATGCCATTAAATTAAAATTGCATCAATCCTTTCAAATGGCACATAGGGAATGGTCGATCTACCACATGTTATTCATATTATATGTAAGTACACTTTTGAGAGAAAACTCAGACCAACGTTGAAAAGTTTATGGTTAGACTTACTGACAAATGTTTCACGCAAAAGGAAGGTAAATATTTATTTGATGCTTTCTCACATGTTACGAAGATGACTACAATCAAGATGCTTATAGAGTTAGCTTCCATTTACGACCTCACTGGCATTCATCAGATGGATGCAAAGACTATCTTCTTTAATGTAGCATGGAACAACGATTTACGAAAAAATTAGGACAATCGTCCGTTCAATTTTGTCCAATTAGGTTTTCCGTCCGCTTTATTAGAGTCGAATTAAATTAGGGTCAAGTTAATTCATTTATAGTTAATTGAGTCAATTTTATTTTATATCTAAAATATGGAGATTGTTTGTGATCTCTAAGCAATTAGTTAAATGGTTACACCAATTAGTTAGTTGGTTAGAGATACTTAAAGTCCAATAAAGGTGTGCTAGGGTTTGATTTTAGTCCTCCTTTTTTAATCACACCCTTCTTATTTGAAGGGAAATACAATCCATTATTTTAATCAATTGAAGTTGAAATTAGATTGAGATTTATCTCTCTCCCTCTTTCCACCCGCTCCATGATCTCCACATTTCTCTTCTTAATCTCACGCAGCCTGTGCGCCTTCTCCCTCTTTCCATCATAATTTTCGATCTGCATCAATTGATACCAGAGCATGGCCTACATGTCATCCTTAGGATCTGATGATCCCTTCCGATGTTCACACAAACACAAAATCAAGGAATCTCGTTCACCAAGACGTAAACAACATGTTGAGATTGAAGAAACCTATGACAAAGAGTTGCTGTCCATATTACTCTAATTTCAATCGAGTCTACGCGAGTTATTTGTAGATCTACGAAAATTGAGTGCCACCGAATCGACTCTTCGACCACTTCCTCTACCTTATGGCCACGTGCGAACAACTTTCCATGGCCCTACCACCCCACTTGTCCTCCCCTACTCCTTCACCGACCTGCTCTAAAACCAATACCCGCACCACAACCACTCCTAACAACACTAATACTACATCCTCTATTAGCCCCAGTACCACATCGAACATCACAACTCAACATCCTCACTATCACCGCAACCTTCCTCCCTACCACCCCTGTTGAGATATTTCTATGCTCATTTGTACCTTTCTAGCTATTTTATTTCTTTATGTCTGTTTTATGTAATTTACCCATAGGTCTCTCCACTATATAAGAGAGCCTAGTATTACAGGAATATATATCTCTTTTCATTTTTCCAACATGGTATCAGAGCG
Source organism: Ottelia alismoides (assembly GCA_037367405.1). Classification (NCBI taxonomy): domain Eukaryota; kingdom Viridiplantae; phylum Streptophyta; class Magnoliopsida; order Alismatales; family Hydrocharitaceae; genus Ottelia; species Ottelia alismoides. Next base: position 186,412 of record JAZKJV010008006.1, on the reverse strand, counting down.
GCGGTCCTAGGCCGGAGCTCTCGAACCCAAAACCCTAATCCTGGTGCGGCGTTGCCCCTGCCCCACGTCGTCACCCACGAGCAGCCCGCATACGCAACCCCCTTCTATGTGTAGCACCGCTAGTCCACATGCGCACCGCCGTCGCTGCTAGCCAGTACGACGTCGCTTGTGTGTGCACAACCGTCTGCGCGTGCACGCGCTGCCTCCCGCACGTGCGTGAGCTGCCTCCTACGTGTGTGTGCGCCACTTCTCGTGCGCGCACACGTAGTTGTCTTGCGCGCCACCTGCGCTAGTTGCAAGTCGGTCTCTTCGTTGGATAATGGATTTGGGTGTGTAAGTCTACATATGCACTCAAATCCACATATGTCTGTGGAGACATTCAATCTTTGGTCTACAAAACCCTAGTTTCTCCTCATCCGACAATATATCTGAGAAAAAGTCGATGTACCCACCACTGGCGCATTCAGAGGTCCAACGCCAATTTTCAAAATGGGCGGGACAAACTACGAGCTTTGGGCTATGCAGTTCATGAGTCTGATGAAGTCAAATGGTAAGAAACATATTCTTACCGAGGAGGAACCCGTGGAGAAGACTAGGGTAAATGCCTCGTGGGAGGCAGATGATGCTTATGCCAAAGTTTGGCTCTATGGAACATTGACGACCGAGATCGCCAGTGATGTACTACATCAACCTACTGCTAAGGTGATGTGGGATATCCTAGCAGTAACATATTCTCAAGTTAGGAATGAGACGAAGATCCTTCAACTCCAGCATGACATATTTACTGTTACGCAGAATGGACGTCCTCTGCATTCACTATATACATTCTTGCGTGGGATGTTTGAGAAACTTCACAGTTTCATGCCTGCAACTCCAGAGCAACAGAAGACATATAAGAGTGCTACCATGGTAGGAGTATTACTAACAGCTCTTAATCCTGAATATGATGCTGCTCGTTCTCAGATTTTAGCGGATGCTACTATCCCTCCCATGGAGGAAGCGTTCCGCAGGCTTAGCCGGATTACTATTCCTTCCACGGCCTCTAGTCAGACTTCCTCAATCACGACAACCTCTCGATGAAAAGGAGGTCATTCTACCTCACGTGGACGCGGACCTCGTGGTATAGGAGGTCACACTCGACAGTCTTGTACTTTCTATCATCGCCTAGGTCACATTGAGGAGACATGCTATTCCAGGCATAGATTCCCAGCATCAGCCCGTGTTGCAGAGCAGATTGAGTATTCTGCTGCCTCTACTCTAGAGGTTTGACCAATGTTCAGGAAGGCGGTATGCGGTATTCAGTCGGAGGGGTCACTGCATAGAGAGTATGCGGTATGCAGGAGAGTATGCGGGGAGTATGCGGTTTTATGCGGTTTGGTATTTTTTATTATTAAAAATATAAATAAATTTTTAATATCATGTTAATATCCTCTAAATATTATATTCTTGATTATAATAATAAAGAATTGAAGGTACAAGGAACAAAACTATTGGGATAATAGAGTCAAGTGAGCAAAAACATCAATTGAAAAAGCGTTAAGTCAGATGTCCGAATTTAGGTTAAGGTTTTAAAAAAAGTCTATTCGAAAATCGGCCGCATAAACGGCCGCATAAACGGCCGCATATACGGTATACTCGGCCGAGTATGCGCCCTGACCCGCCTAGATGCCGATTTGACCATACTCGGTGCGCCAAGGCTACTGAATACGAGTATACGGCCGAGTATGCGGTATACTCGGCCGATTTCCTGAACACTGGGTTTGACCATCTTGTAGCCAGACCGAGGGATATTATACCTCCTGCTTCACTAGCGCCAGGAGATCATTCAGAAGTAGCAGCCTCAGCCTCTGCCAGTACCTCTGCTACTACCAACACTTCAGGTTCTTATGCTTTTACATCCTATCATGGATCTGACATTACAGAGTGGATTGTCTCCGGTGCAACACATCATCTATGCGGAGACAGACATCAGCTTACATCATATAAACAGGTTCAGCCAGGGAGAACAATCGTGATAGTTGATGGGACTCATTCCCCGATAACAGGGCAGGAGGAAATCACTTTGACGCCTTCGATGCGCTACAGAATGTGCTACATGCTCCTGATTTCTCTATGAATTTGCTTTCTATTAGTCAGATTACTAAGGACTTGCACTGCCGAGCTATTTTTGACCCCTCTTGTTTTTCAGGACATTCTTACCGACAAAGTGATTGGGTGTGGCCGTGAGCAGGGTGGTCTTTATTGCCTGGTTCGGACTCCCTATGCATGCATATCTTCTCATTCATCTGGATCAGTCTCTTCATTCACTTGGCACCTCCGGTTCGGTCATCTCTCTCTTCAGAAGATGTGTCATATGCTGCCGCAAATTTCGCCTAGTTCTTCCTTTCAGTGTGAGGCTTATCAGTTTTGAAAGCATCATCGGTCTGCCTTTCCCAGTCGTCAGAATCGGAGGAATAGCTCGCTTTTGAGTTATTTCATATTGATATTTGGGGTCCGAGTCATGTACCTGATCTCCAGGGACACAGATTTTATCTTGTAGCTGTGGATGATTTTTCAAGATTGTCTTGGGTCTTTCTTTTGAAAAATAAATCTGAAGCAGGGGATGTAATAAAACCTTTCTTACTGAAGTGCATAATATTTTCTCTACCTGTGTGAAGTTTGTGCGAACTGATAATGCTTTGGAATTCTGTACTCGTGATCTATCTCATTTTCTTTCAACCAGAGGGATTATTCATCAAACATCGTGTCCTTACACCTCTCAGCAAAATGGTATTGCCGAGAGGAAGCATCATCATCTTCTTGATGTTACTCGGACTCTGCTCATTCAAAGTCGTGCGCCACTTTTGTTTTGGGGTGATGCAGTTCTAACTGCATGTTATTTGGTGAATCGTATGCCGTCATCTGTCTTGGATGAGAAAATTCCTTTCTCTGTGTCATTTCCTGAGAAGGAGTTATTCTCATTCACTCCTCGTGTATTCGGTTCCGTTGCCTTTGTTCATCAGTTGACTCCTGGTCTTGACAAGCTCGCTCCTAGAGCTGTCAAATGTGTGTTTGTTGGATACTCCAGGACTCGGAAGGAATACCGATGCTATGATCCTTTGCGCAGGGTGCGGATGTTATATTTTTTGAGTCTGTGATGTACTTCTCTCCTACAGGTGATAGGTTGGCTTCATCGAACTCAAATGATTAAGTCTACATGCCACCTCCTCCCATGACTGCTGTTCCACCTCCACCACCTCCATCACCTCCACCAACATCACCTCCTCCACCACCTCCTCCACCTCCTCCTCCTCCTACTACCCAGTCCCATGCGCCACTTGTTCCATCTTTACATAAATTCTACACTCGTCGGACTGCTTCTACTCATGGCCATCTCCCATATTTTACGGAGCCCCAGGTTTGTTTTGATAACATAGCTTCTAACGATGGGTTTGGAGATATATCTGTGCAGGAGTCATTGAAGGAAAATAGTACACAGATGGAAGACGTTACCTCTGACCTGGATATTCCTATTGCTGTTCGAAAGCAGAAGCGATCTTGTGCTTCCTATCCCCTGGCGTCTCAAGTCTCCTTTCATCGTCTAACAGGGGATTTCAAGAAATTTACAGCAGCTCCATCTGTCATGGAAATTTCACGGAATTATGAGGACACATTGAAGGATAGTCGCTGGTGCTTGGCTATGGAGGAGGAGATAGCCGCGCTTCAGTCACGTTGTACGTGGAGTCTTGTTATTGCTCCAGTTGACGCATCCGCTGCGGGGTGCAAATGGGTGTTCACTGTGAAATACCATGCAGATGGCAGTGTGGATTGCTATAAGACAAGACTTGTGGAACGTGGGTTCACCCAGACATATGGGGTGGACTATGAGGATACCTTTTCTCCAATGGCCAGGCATTCTACTCTACGTATTCTTCTTTCAGTTGCTGTGACACGAGATTGACCACTATATCAGCTTCATGTAGAGGTGATCTACAGGAGGAGGTCTACATGCAGGAACCATCTGGGTTTACTGCTGAGGGGAGTGTCAGAAGGTTTGCAAGCTACACAAGGCCATTTATGGCCTTAAGCAGAGTCCAAAAGCATGGTTTCAGAAGCTCTCAGACTTGATAGAGCAACAAGGATTTGTGCGATCGACCGCTGATCATTCCTTATTTGTGTAGAAGACCCAGAGAGGTACTACTGTCATTCTTGTATACTTTGATGACATTATTGTTATAGGGGATGACAAGCAAGGCATTCAGGGTGCCAAGGATGTCCTAGGTCAACAGTTTGTGATCTAGGATCTTGGACATCTACACTACTTTCTTGGGTTGGAGTTTGCCAGGAACCAGTAGGGTCTTGTGATGACCCAAAGGAAGTATGTTGCAGATCTTCTTTCAGAGACATGTATGGCAGATTGCAGACCTGCCACTACTCCTATTGATCTGGACATGAAGGTATATGATGATGACACTGAGGAGGTCAACAAGAGGAGGTACATGAAACTTGTTGGCAAGCTACTATATGTGAACGTCACAAGACCTGACATATCCTTTGCAGTGAGCAAAGTAAGTCAATTTATGGAGCAGTCCATACAGGCACATATGGATGTTGTTTATAGATCTTGAGATATCTGAAGACTTCACCTGGTACAAGACTTCTTTTCAGCAAGGGCACATCTCTCTCTGTTATAGCATGTGCAGATGCAGACTATGCTGGATGTTCAAAGGATAGAAAGTCTACCTCGGGCTTTGCTGTATTTATAGGGAATTCCCTAGTTTCATGGAAGAGCAAGAAGCAGACTGTGGGCCAGATCAAGCGCTGAGTCATAATACAGGGCCATGGCACAAGCAACCACAGAAATGATGTGGGTCAGATCTGTTCTTACTGACATGATGATAGAGGTGCCTCTCCCCATGCACCTCCAATGTGACAATCAAGCTATTCTTTTTATTGCCAACAACCCGCGTTTTATGAGAGAACGCAACATATTGAGGTAAACTGCCATTATACTAGAGATATGATCCGAAAGGGTCTGATTTCTACTTCTCATGTTAGTTCAGGAGAGCGGACAACATATATCTTTACCAAAGCCTTACTCAAGGGGTCGTTTCAGAAGTGTTTGTTCAAGTTGAGAATGATTGACATCTATGCTCCATCTTAAGGGGGAGTGTTGAGATATTTCTATACTCATTTGTACCTCTCTAGCTATTTTATTTCTTTATGTCTGTCTTATGTAATTTACCCATAGGTCTCTCCCTTGTATAAGAGATCCTAGGGTTACATGAGCGTATATCTCTTTTCATTTTCCAACAACCCCTCCTGCTAAATCCATACCACCACCAACTTCTCCAGCCCCAACATTACCTTTGCCACCTCCAACGTAAACCCGAACCCCGACCCCATTCCCTGAGCCCGCATCTATATGACCCATCCCCACATCGACAACCACCGGAGACCCCCGCCATCGACCCTCTATTGAGGCATCCCTCTGCCACCAAAATGCCCCCGTCACCCACTACTCCAGCCCTGCCATCCCTGCTGCCAAAACATACCCAACCATCGTTACCGTCCCCTCCTTCATGCCGCCTATCCCCATCTGTCCCTCTTCATGTCAGCTAACCCCATCGCCATTGTTGAGTACCCTCTTCTCGAGGATTGACATCGTCACGTTAACAGAGGCTACCACCAACATCTTACCTCCTTGCGGTGAACAACCCACCCCCAGCACCCCCATTCGCTGCTCCGCGCTCAAAACCCATCAACAGTATCCCCTCCGCTGTCGTTGAAGCTGACACGGTTGCCGTTTGAACCTCCGTCACTGTCGTCAATGGTGGGGGAGAAGGAAAACACTAGCCTTTGTTGATGAGTCTTCTCCACTGTGAATCCGATCCCTAAAAAAGGGGCATGGGATTGATTTGAGAATATTACAAGAAAATTCCCCAAAAAATATCTTTCACATCTTTATGGATGGGATTTTATTAGGGGCATGATTTTTGCACTTACACCCCTAAGGAATACTACAATAAAAGTGCCGAGGGAAAAAAGAGTGGACAACAACCTATTCCTATTAGAATTAGGACTATCGGGCATCCCTGTATAAGAACATGTTGACATCTTATTCACATCTTCCCTCACCGTAATCATATGGTTTCCATCATCCATGGCCTCTCCAAACTCCATAATCCCATTCCCATCGATGCAGATGCCACACCATTTTTTCCACCACAAGTTCTTTTTGGAAGATAACAACTCCGTGAGATTCTCTACAACATGGGTGCTCCGTATATGCTACATTAGTTCTTAGATCATCGTCCTCTCTGACATGATGCTGGTTCTACGAGGGTCTCAACAACGACTTGGTATCTACTACATTCACCTCATTTGTTCTTTTGACACACACTCCAAAACATTTTAATCAAAGACCAAGCAACTCATCAGGAGATGAGTTTTTCGAAGCGGCATGGAGTTAATGCAATGTGGAACAACGAATTGGGGAAAAATTAGGACGTTCATCTGTTCAATTTTATCCAATTAGGTTTTCCTTTCGATTAATTAGAATCTAATTAAATTGCGGTCAGGTTAATTTTATTTACAGTTAAACGAGTCCTTTGAACTTTTGTTTCTATTTAAAATAAGATCTCTAATCAGTTAGTTAAGTCGGTTAGAGATAATTAAAATCTGGTTAAGATATGTTGGATTTTATTTTAATCCCCTTTTTATTTTTTAATCACACTCCTATATAAAAGGATGGTAGTCCATTATTTTAATTAATTGGAATTGAAATTAAATTGAGATTTATCTCATTTATCTCTCCCCCACCTTCCTCTCCCTTCACGCGATCTCTGCTTTTCTCTTCCCAATTCTCGTGCAACTAGCATGCCTTCTCTTCCTCCTCCCTCCCATTTCTTCTTCACCATATTTTTCTACCGTCAAAATTTTCTATATGCATTTTCTGAAAGATAAAGAAAGACTTTCTATCTAGTTCCTACTTTCCAGCTAGACACACGGTATCTCGACTACCAACAAACTTCTATTCGATAGACTTCCAAATATATATGATGGAGGGCAACTGGTATCACCACAACTAATGCACCTTCCTCCTCCCTCTAATTTCTTCTCAACCATATTTTTCCACTGTTAACATTTTCGAGAAGTTTTCGAAAAGATGGCTATTGGGTTTATAAATCTGCGTATACTCATATGATTATTTCAAACCTCTTTATGGTTATAATAACAATAATAGAATACTTGTATCTTAAGCATGATGGATGTCTAAGTCAAGTAGATGCACTAGCTGTCCCAACTATACCATGTAGGAGGCCTTAAATCTGATTTTAAAGTACCTGAAAGAAACCATAACATTTAATACATTATGGTTGATACCATAAAGTCTTAGTAGTATATAGTGATGCATGATGGATATGTCAAACGAAGGACTATGAGGGCACCGATTAGGGCTGGTATTCGAATCGAATCGTAACGAACAAGTCTATGTTCGAGTTCGATTCGATAAGAAAGTTCGGAAGTTTGAGTTCGAGTTCGGTTCAACAAATGTTTGATAGGATATGTTCGAGTTTGAGTTCGTTGAAAAAATGAATGTTCGAGTTCGGTTCGATAATAATTCGTTAACAATTTAACTTAACTCAAACTTGTTTATATGAACAAGTTCGAAACCAAAGTTCGATAATAGATTCGATAAGCAGTAAAAATAAAAAAAATATTCAAATTAAATTGGTACAAAGCCGAATAAATACCGTAAATTTTTTAACCCGAAATTTATCTTGTGTATAAATACGAAGTTAAACATAAGAATACGAAGTTAAACATAAGAAGATATGCATATGCAGATCGAACTCAAACTTTTATCGTACGGACATATATTATGTTCATATTCGACTTGTTAAGATATCGAATTAAAATTTGAAGTTAATGTTCAGTTCATTTAGGAACGAACAAACATTTGTCAAACTATTATCGAACGATCTCCAATGGAATATAGACATGTTCAGTTCGATTAACATCCCTAGTAATGATGTTATATGGTATAGATTTACATTGGAGTATGTGCAATCTTTTGGAGGTGTGCGAAGAAGATGATATTGGTTTGGCCTACTTTTAAATTTGATATTATGCGCTTTAGACACTACTGAAATTAATGTTAAATGGATAAAAGTTCTCTATGGTGAGCAAGCTTGTTCTTGCAGTGACAACAATTACAAATATTGGAAGTTCAAAGTACAACCAAAAGATCTGGGGATACATCTAAATCGGACATAAGTTTATAAGGGGACTTATGTCTCAAGGGTGATTGGCATGGAATTTGTTGGATCCAACAATAACACAGCTGATCCATTTACTAAAGAATTTCGCAGATCTTTAGTTTTTTAAGTTCAAGTTTGGGATGATACTTAAACCTATTAGGAGTTTTACTGCAACAGTTACTCCAACTTATATGAGTGGACATGCCCTCAAATATGCTCAAAAGTGATGACAAGCTATGTGGAAAATTGGTCGACATTTAATGTATAGATATGTCGCATCTGAGTCCAGTCCCTCGAAATTTGTTGTCAACAAACCTGCAAATTAATGAAGAGCTTAGGGCTCTAAATGGGTTTACACTTCATCAGGCAAGAGGCGAGCAATGCATTCTTGAAGAGCATTATCTATATGAGTGACTCTATGAGGGCATATATATAAAAAAATAAGGATTTTTCCTGATGACATCTATAAGTCTGGATGAGTGCATGACCGTTAATAACACCACAACCAAAAGATTGGCACTGAGACATCATCATGTTGTTAATATTGTATATTCCACGATAAATATTTAAAGTACATGACTTAGTTCACTTTATTCCTATGGCGGTGAAAGTAACTTCTAAACAATGGTTCAAACCTAAAGGTATCTTTGCTGAAAGTAGATTGTGGAGGCCGCGATCTGTTTCCCCATGTTTCAATATTCTAACAATATATTCGTAAGAGAATATATTATAAAATAAGAATGCGAAAACGAATATCAGAGATAGAAAATAAACAAGAACATTGGATTTTTACATGGAACCCTACTCCCTGTGAAGCGACAAGAGAATGCCTCAAAGGGCTGATTTGTTTATTGACTTTCTCATATGATATAGGAGGTATGTGGCTTCTTATATAACCTCTACAAACCCTCTAAGTCTCACCACTGGTAGATGTAGGACTAAAAACTGGATGTGGTAAATGGATCCTGGAGTGATCCATCTACCCATCTACAACATAAGTGACACATAACACATATACTCCAACGCTCCCCCTCAAGTTAGAGCATGCAATGCTCATTTTGGACAAACAAAAAGAAATATCAAAATCACACTACAAAGCACTACGGACGATATCAACTCAAAGCAAACACAATTGTAGGTTGCTGTCGAGGATATTGCTTCTCATGTCGTGTAGGTAAGGAGGAACAAACAGGCTAGAGTGTGAGTTAAACTGAATCTCCTTGTCGGAGAGCATATGCTCTGTATCATGCCCGTTAGAGTCACTGCAACTGGAAATGAGTCTCCTCGTCGGAGTACTCTGGTCCCCCACATGATGTGGACAACTGCTCCATCTATGAAAGGACCGAATTGAAAAAAACTATAGAGGCATCCTCGATAGAGTCCATGGTCGTTGGAGAATGGAGTCTGAAATGTTTCCTCGTAGGAGAACTGGGTCTCTCCCATATTGGCTCAGAGAATGAGATCTCTACTATGGAGTCCCTATGAAACCACATGAAAACCCTATCCCACATGGCATAGGGAATGTAATCTCTACTCTGGAGTCTCTATGTATCACATGAAACCCTGAGACCAAAAAAAAAGATGAGAACCACAAACTGACAATCGCATATATGTGTGTGTCAAACTGAAGACTCAAAATCTGATTGTCGAGTCTGAAATATGAAGAGAGTCTAAACAACTGATTGGCCTGGAGAATCTGAATCCAACCTGTAACTCTACACAATACTCTCCCTATCTCCCTTACTTGTCAGAACACAATGACATCGACAAAGTTAGGAGAAGACATGAAGATGAGGAGGACAAAAAACCGATAAGCCGTCATAATTTTCTCAGCTTTTTATTCTCAATTTTTTAAATCATTTTTTCTTTCACATGAGCCGTTCATTTTTTATCGTTTCTCCTTTTTTGGATTTTTTCTTGGCTATTTCCCTTTTTTAATAGCCAACTCATCATTTTTTTCCCGCGTACGATTTTTTTTATACGCGTTTTTTTCATTTTTTGTTGAAACATGGTCTAACTAGGCTAAAATACAACAACCCCTCCTTTTTCTTCAAAATACACAGCCCAATTAGGCCCAACTGTAGCATCTCTTTTTTTTTGCAAATGAGGCCAATCCCATTTTTTCTTACCTCTCTCCCCTTTTTTTAAACAAGGCCCAACTTGGGCATGCTCTTCTTCTTCTTCTTCTTCTTCTTTTCTTTAGAACATACATGCCAATTGGACCTAAAAAGTCTGCAACCCTATTTAGGGTTCCCTATCGGGGAACCCTTCTCATAAAGAAGCCGCCCCCGATTGGGGCTGGTGATATGCGCTGCATGGAGGGTGAGCGGCATCGCCGCCTCTTCCTCGAGTTGTGGCTGCGCATGGTACGACTTGGAGATCGACGCCTCCTCGGAAGAGATGCGGTCTGGAGGGGTCTCTGCCAGAAGCTCTTGTGCTGCCCCGATGGACTTGCATCAATTGCGTTGCCTGGAGAGATGGAGAAGGGCGATTCTACTTGGAGGTTCTGATGTCGTCGTCTCAAGTTGCTGCGAGGCCTGGGGCTGGGCCCTCGCTGCTCTTGTGACCTTTGCAACGAGGCCTCGGGAGGAGATGCTCTGCCTAAAGCATCGTGGAGGAAGCATGGCTAGGAGCTCTGCCTCGCGAGGGAGCTTCACCGGGATAGGGCTTCCTTGATTGATCGCTGCCGTCGAAGCTTGAGAGGAGGTGCCTCATGGAGTAGGAGGTGTCCCGCTAGAGATGTTGGAAACATGGCTTCGAAGCCCTTTGGTTGCACACTAAGGTTCTTGCGTTGCACGGAGCAGGCTCTACCTGAATGTCTGGAGCCATTGGATGCCTGAGAAGGCATGGAATCACGGCCATCGTCGTTGTTTGGAAGGATCTTGTGTCGTCGACCATGCTTGGGTCGACGGATGGAGGCTGGAGAGATGTCGCATGGAGTTGGATTTAGGTTTGCAGAGATGGAACCCTAATTATTTTTCTGGAATCAACGATAATTCAAGATGCTTCCTGCTGTGCAAAATTTAGGGTTTCAATAAAAACTCTAAAATTTAGACAGAACTTGAACAAACAATAATCATCTTCAAGAATAAAGAACCAAAAATCGAATCTGGAATAAAAAAATAAAATACATCATCGAGAATCGAACCCGCTCTGATACCGTGTTATAAAATAAGAATGTGAAAGCAAATATCAGCGATAGAAATTAAACAAGAACATCAGGATTCTTACATGGAACCCTACTCCCTAAGGAGCGGGATGAAATCACGGGAGAATGCATCAAAGGGCTGATTTGTCTATTGACTTTCTCATCTGATATAAGAGGTCTGGGTTTCTTATATAGCCTCTGTTAGAAAATAGAAATGAGGAAGCGGAATGATAAATAGAGCATAATCTAGAAAGATAAACTGGAAGAACAAATATTTTTACGTGGAACCCTACTCCCTAAGGAGCGGGATGAAACCACGGGAGAAGCCCTCAAAGGGACATATATTTATTCAACTTTCTCATCTGACTACAAGTGTGTGGGCGTCTATATATAGCCCCACTGAGTCTCCACATCTCCAAACTGGTAGATGTGGGACTAAACTCTGGATAGGGTAGAGAGATCTGTTTACCCATCTCTCTCATAAGTGACGCATATAACAAATACTCCAACACTCCCCCTTAAGCTGGAGCATGCAATGCTCATCTTGGACAGACAGAAAGAAACTCAACTCACGCTACATGACACTACAGACAATATCAACTCACCATGCACAACTGTTGGCTGCTGTCAAGGACGTTGCTTCTCATGCCGTGCAGGTGAGGAGGACGAACGGGATGGAGTGTGAGTCAACTGAATCTCCTCGTCAGAGAGCATGTGCTCTGAACTACGCCTGTCAGAGTCATTGCAACTGGAAATGAGTCTCCTCCTCGGAGAACTCTGGCCCGCCACAACAATGTGGCCAACTGCTCCATCTCTGAAAAGGGCTGAACTGAAAAATGCCGTGGAAGTGCAATCCTCATCAGAGTCCACGGTCGCTGGAGAATGGAGTCTGAAAAGTCTCCTCATCGGAGAACTGGATCTCTCCCATCTGGCACAGAGAATGGTACTCTACTATGGAGTCCCTATGATACCACATGAAAATCCTTGCCCATATGGCATAGGGAATGGTCCTCTACTTTGTAGTCCCTATGGCTCACGTGAAAACTCTGGCCGTCAAAAAAAATGATGGGGACCACTACAAAAGATGGCATACATATGTTCATCTGAAAAGAGCGCATACTTGTGCGTGTCTGAAACTAACTCGGGATCTGACGTCGAGTATGAACAACTGGCTGGTTTGGACAACTGGCCAGTCTAGAATATTTGTATCTGGAGTATATGAATAGACCTGCGACTCTACATAATACTTCCCCTTTTACTCCCATTTTCTCTCATACTTGTCAGAATACAAAGGCTCGACAAAGTTAGAAGAAGACAAGATAAGGGGGAAACATCACAAATGTCGATCAATTCATTTTTTTTCAGTTTCTCAAATCCTTTTTTTTTATTTTTCTTCTTCCTTTTTTGCAAATATGCGTAAGTTTTTTTCTACGCGCCCTTTTTTCTCTATCTCTTCTCCTTTTTTAAATCTCTCATTTTTTAGCAAATCCTCTCTCTATCCTTTTTCCTTTTCTTTGTTTTAGCTTGAACCTCGACCCTATTTTTTTTAAATCAAGCCCCCTTTTTTTTACTGCTCTCTCCTTTTTTTTAACACATTTTTTAACGTGCTTCAGCCCAACAGAGTCCATCTCCCCTGCTTCAGGGGTCCCTCTTGTAACCCTCTTTCACGAAGACCGCCGCCCCTGAAGGGGCATCGACTGTTGTTGCCGCCAACATGAGGTGGCGCGTGATTCTTGCCGCTGGAGCAGAAATCTGCCTGGAGGAGATGGGGCTCTCGTTCATGTGCGTCGCCCCCCCATGGGGGTCCCTGTTCATGTGTGCAACCTTGCTGGGGAGAGGTGTCGCTCTGGAGAACGATGAAGAAGGAGGGGCTCACTGTCTGTGCCCCTAGATGTGCAGGATCCTCGTCATCGCCGCTGGGACCTGACCTCGCGCCGCCTGCGTGAGATCCGAGGGACGAAGGCGGCACCACTGTACAGGAAGATGACCTCGTTCGTCGAAGCCCCTTCGGGAAATGATGGACTGGAAGATGGGGCAGCCGTGTAGGCCTGCGCGATGGAGGTTCCCTCGCGCCGCCTGCGTGAGGGCTCGAAGGCAGCTTGGGCATCGAGATGCGACCGGGATTTGCGCGAGGCCACTGGAGGCTTGCAGTGGGTCTTGAAGATGCGCGGGCTGTGCGCGCTGGAGGGCATATGTTGAAGGGGATCGCTGCCTGTGGATGCGTTAGGAGATGGGGTTGCCTTGAGACGATGATGAAAACCCATTGAAGGGCCAGCCTGGAGTTGTTTGGAGATGTATAGGGCCTCCACAAAATCAAATATAGGGTTCCTAATTGGAATCCTAATTTCTTAGATCTTCATGAAAGAATTTTAAGAACAAATCATATTTGAATCGAATCTTGAATCAAATATTGAATAACTTAAAATAATCTCGAGAATTGAATGTGCTTTGATACCATGTTAGAAAATAGAAATGCGGAAGCGGAATGATAAACAGAGCATAATCGTGAAAGATAAACTGGAAGAACAATATTTTTACGTGGAACCCTACTTCCTAAGGAGCGGGATGAAACCACAGGAGAAGCCCTCAAAGGGGCAGATATTTATTGAACTTTCTCATCTGTCTCCACATCTCCAAACTGGTAGATGTGGGACTAAACTCTGTATGGGGTAAAAATAGATCTTGGAGAGATCCATTTACCCATCTCTCTCATAAGTGACACATATAACAAATACTCCAACAACCTCCATAGACCCTCCAAGTCCCACCACTGGTAGATGTGGGACAAAGCACTGGATGCGGTAAATGGATCCTGGAGTGATCCATTTACCCATCTACAACATAAGTGACGCATGACACGTATACTCCAATAGTAAGAGATCATTGAATTTGACGGGTTCCAATTCAATTGGAAGATTTTGATTAAAGTACCGACGTTGTGGAATTATATGCGACAATTCTGATATTGCTATTTGTGGGATTTATTCTCACGTCATGAAGCAGTGAAAATTCAAGGGACTTATATGCTGTGTTGCAGTCCGACTAGAAATGGAAAATTGGGCGCAGACTGTTGGAAATATACACACATGCATACACGTTCTGCGTCCGGCCGGACCAAAATTGGATGTGATCCATGTGATGGGTTCGTAGGCAAAGGGTTGTAGGTATGCGGGCCATAGGTTATGGCATGGCTTAATATGGTGCTATAGCATGCTTGTAACAACTGAAGATATTTGCAGCTACAATTGAATTCTAAGTGGTTGGACACTTGATGGTTGACACTGATGGTCAAATTACTATTCAATGCAAGGTAGTTGCCCTCTTTGATTCTACCACCTTCTGTAACTTCCAGGTATCCTCGTTTTTCTATAAACAAGTGGAGACTGAGGATGTGGAGATACACACCTCTTCTCCCTTTCTCCTTTCTCAAGTTTGTTCCGCAATTTTTTAGGTCATTGATATCATCTGTGAGATGGCAGTAGAAGACGGCCACTGCGGAGCACATCACTGGTAGGAGTGGACCATCGGACTTGGAGAGCATCACGCCCAGATCCCGTACACTGGTTCTGCATGGATCAATTCATTCAATTACATGATTCGAATGACCATCCTATTCTAAGAAAGAAGCACCTTGATAGCCGGGCTTTATGTAATGATCAGGGAATCAAATATCGTGATATATCAGCGATATATCGCGGTATTGTCAATGAACCAATATTGATACCGATATGGCGATATGGGCGCCTTCTTCGGTCCTTCCTTCACAAATGAGCGTCGATATGGGCGATATTTCGACAATATATCACTGAAATATCGTATTGAAATGGGACCGATATGAATGCCGACATCTATATTTAAACCATTGGCATAGATCTTCTCATTGAAATGTATAAGGTCATATACAGGCCCCACTCACAAAAACTGAAAAGGCTATGTGGGATTAAACACATGACATTATTACATGCTACAATAGTTGGATCTTTCCACAAGATCTGATTACCTTAGTAACTTGATCCTTCTCTATTCTCAACAAGGAAAAAAAGAGTCCTAAAATAATTGAAACCATAACATTCGAAAATTGAAGAAAACACGCTATTTCTTGTTTATGTTACTTTCAGTGTGGACCGAGACACATCAATGAGACAAATCTGCATGGGTAGATTGGTGAGAACATGTTTATATTTTCAGTTTAAATATATAACACTTCGACCACATGAATAATCTCTTTGGGCTAAATACAATTATAACAGGTTATGTAGCATCTTCCATGCTTAAATACTTGTTTTCAAGATGTACATGTAAAAAATATCCATATTCGTTGCTATGTATGCGAACAGTTAGGTTAAAAAGCTCATATTCTCTCAGGAGGAAGAAGTTCCACATAAAATTAGGATTTGAATTTTTTTTATTCTTTTGATTGAACCAGCCTTAAAGATAGTCTCCATGGTCATCGAGTAATTGGAGGATTGTCACGGTTGTATAAAGTATTTTTGTGATTTTATGCCCCAAAAGATTCTCTTTCCTTGTGGTAAAAAAGAATGGGAAAATGGATAATTTTTTGCGTGAAATATGAGATATTAGCCGACTTTTGGTATGTTCTCTTGCAATTACAATTAAGCTCTTTTTCCGTAGTTTCTTGGTTTCTGATATCTATATCACTTTTCTTTTATCTTATAGTCTCTTGGTTTTGATGCTAATATAGCATTTTCTCATTTCCTTTGTTACGCTATATCTGTGTATACTGATGATGCTAATGAACCTTGCAGAAAGAAGCTTGAAGATATATCCCTTAAGTTGGAGGCAATCGCCAATTTGATAATTCAGATTATCTCAGAGCAACTAAAAAATCTGCCGCGCACTAAAAGAACAACAAACTTGCAAGAATCACTTCTTCGATTAAGAAAGTACGATCCTCATCATCTTGGAAACTGGAGTTCACTTGATGATAGTTGCAAGACAATGGATCATCCATCTCATGCTTTGAGCTTGCACATTTCCTTGAAAGACCAGGAATTCAGTATTCGATCCCATGTGGGTTCTTTTTCCTTCCTCATTCCCAGAGGGTTGATAATTGTCACTATAGGAAAACTCCTTCAGGTAATATCGCTGCCCAATCAATTACTATTAGATAACATCCAATAAACTTAATGCTATATGTTGCAATTAATTCGTAAGGTACCTGCTTTCTATAATACAGTCTTGGTTGATAGGTTCAGAAATATTGTGTTTGTGTTGTGGAATCATCATCAGGCTAGAATCAATTAAACGGTGCACGCAAAATGGAATCAGTAGGAATGAGACAGAATATAAATTGAACTTTTCTGACAAAGGAGATAAAATGACATGGAATTAGTTAGGAATGGTACAGAATATAAATTAAATTTTCTGACGAAGGAGATAAAATGACTTAATGGGGACTAAACAATTTTTGGAAGCTGCAAAACCATTATTGAAAGCTTTCTATTATCTTTGCTACTTATATTAAGTTGATGATTCTAGCCTACGGCAGAAGGTAAAAACTTTTGGAGTAATACATCACAAGGGTTAGAAATGTGAGTGGAAAATTGTGTTAATAACTGGGTTTCTATAATTAATGCCTGTTGTTTTTTGCCTAGATTTCATCTGTAACTTAGCATTTCTTATTATTAGGGCCGGTCTATTTTGGCTTTAATGCTGTTTATAACTAGTCTTCTAATGGGCAATTTTCTGCATAAATTTACTAAATACATGCTAGTTTTGCCGCTTCATTTATGCATAAAATAAGTACAGTATTTGACAATATGTGGCTAAGAAAACTGTATTTGGTCTTTTTATACCGGCTTGTTGATACCATGTAAAGAGTGTCTATGAAAATATAGGTGTGAACCGAAGTCCTAATTGGTGTTCTTAGCGAGTGTGGAAAAAAGTTATGGATTGATGATTGGGGTAGTGTTTGTATATTTAACGTTCAAACTTACTGTTTTCTTTTGGGGCATGTCGGTGCAGAACACATCATGCATTCACTTGGTCGATTGGGATACTGCCACGCTTCCGAAGGTGGATGGATGTCTTGGTATTCCTTGTTTGGAAGGAAGTTGTGGACAATGTTGTAAAAGTCGGCCGACTAGTCGAGTCGGGGGGGGGGGATAGCCGACTCGACTGGGCCAAATCGACCTATAGTCAGGTCGACCCGACTAAGCAAGTGACTAGGCAGCTTAGTCGACTGACTAAGCGACCGATTTTGACATAGATTTTTTTTAAAATAATGCGTACACCCGAATACCTGAATAACCGGCAAGTCAGGATTTGAGGTTTCTGCAAAACAGAACCCCAAAACCCCAACTCTTTGACTCTCCACCCTTCTGCTCGACTCCTGGACCTATGCCGCCTCGTCGCCTCCTCCTCCGCGTCTGTGATCCTCGTGTGGCGACTCTGTTTGGAGCCGAACCTCTATCGCCCTCCTCTACAGTACTAGCAAGTTGAGCCACCGACCGCCGCTCCTGATCTGGTTAGGGTTTTGAAAAATCATTTTTTTCATGTTTTATCGCTTGATTTTAGTTGTTAATGCTTAGTCTATCTTGCTAATTTGCATCTTTTGTTAAAAAATATTAGTTGTTAGGTTATTTTTTGATTAAAACTTAGATTTAATTGATGATGTGCATGTTCCTTTGTTGTTTTTTGCTTGGTTTATTGCTCATGTTTATTATTCTCTAAATCTTTGTTAACTTAGAAATATTTTGCTTATATGTTGCCAGTCTTAAAAATATTAAAACTACTAGATATATGACTATAAATGAGAGTATATGTTGTAAAATTGATTTATATAATTTAAAATATTAAAAAAATTCCAAACCGACTAATGCCCGACCAAATCCGATTACTCTCCCGACTGCTGATTAATCCTTATTCAGTGACCCTACCGACCGAGTACCGATTGCCGACTTCTGCAACCTTGATTTTGGATTTAGATACTACTATGCTCCGACATGTGGAAGAGAGGTTATGAATTGATGGACGTTTGGAGATGATCATGAGGAGATTCTATTGGGGCATATTTGGGCATAATACATTAGGTCTTCACTTGTTGATTGAGACACTACTATGCTCCCGAAGGTAGATGGAGATCTTGCTATTTTTCTACTGGAGACTATGAATAAAGCGTTACTTGCTGAAGTGGGTTGCAAGGTTAGTCCAACCGGGGGGGGGGGGGGGCGGAGTGGCCAATTCAAGCATGACTAATCGGTCAACAGTCGACCAACCAACTATTCGATCGTTTTTTGCAACTAGACAACGTTTTTTTTCTTCTTTTTAATAAAGCAAATTTAATCCAAGATGCTTAATGTTCGGTTGGCTTTTTTCTTTTACGAATTCATGTAAACTCATCATGATAGTGTATGAACATGTACAAATTTATGTAAACATATATGAATATATGTATAAAATGATATATATATATAAGTAATAAAAAATATACTAGACTAAAGTCCGACTAAATTCGTTTAGCTGCCCAACTGCGGGTTAATCCTTTTAGTTGGAGACTCAATCAATTGAGTATTGAGTATCGACTTTTGCAACCTTAGGGGAGATAGTGAGGAGTTATCTTACAGATTAATCTATGGTATTTATGGCATACACGCTCAACGTACCTTGGTCCACCTGCCGTGTTAAAAAAAGGAAAGAAAGGGGAAGGGGGTGGATGTAGATAAGGCTCAAGTTAGCCTTGGAAAAGAGATTTTCCCCATTTTTCAAATAAAAAAGGAAAAAGAAAAAGAAAAAAAGATGCGTACAATAAAAAAACCATATGCAAATGATTTGCAAAAAAATGCAGAAAAAGGAAAGTGGAAAGCTGTGATAAACGACTTAAAAAATGTTTAAAAAAATGATTGAGAAAGCCGAAAAAAGAATTTTAAATATATATATTATCGGCTAAGTGATATTTTGTTTTCTCCCCATTTGTCTTGTCTTCTCCCAACATGACCGACATCACTGTTTCCGACCAGTCTGGGAGAAGGGGGAGTATTGTGTAGAGTCACACGTCTGTTCCAGATTCAGATGTCAGATTCCAGACCAGCCGGATTTCCAGACTCTACGGTTCAGTTTTAGACTCGACATCAGATGTTTCCGAGTCTTTAGTTTCAGACACGTACACGTATGCAGTCTTCTTTTCAGATGCGCACATGTTTGCCATCTTTTATGTTTCGACAAGAGTTTTCATGTGAGCCATAGGGACTCCAGATTAGAGTACCATTCCCTATGCTATGTTGACTAGGGTTTTCATGTGGTTTCATAGGGACTCTAGAGTAGAGTACCATTCTTTGTGCCAGATAGGAGAGACCCAGTTCTACGACGAGGAGACTTCTTCAGACTCTATTCTCAAGCGATTGTGGACTCCAGTACGAGATCCTTCCGAGGTTCTTATGTTAGAGAACCCTTTTCGAGGTCCCTATGAGAGAGAACCATCTTCAGATTTACGTATGGATAATTAGCGATGCTCTGTTCGGCCTTTTCAGAGATGGAGCAGTTGTCCACATGTTGTGGCGGGCCAGAGTACTTCGACGAGGAGACTCATTTAGTTGCAGTGACTCTAACAAGCATAGTACATAACACATGCTCTCCGACGAGGAGATTCAGTTGACTCACACTCCAGCCCGTTCCTCCTCCTCATCTGCATGGCATGAGAAGCAACATCCTCGACAGAAACCAACAGTTGTGTGCGTTGAGTTGATGTTTTCTGTAGTGTCTTGTAACCTGAGTTGAATTTTCTTTCTGTTTGTCCAAGCTGAGCATTGCATACTCCAGCTTGAGGGGGAATGTTGGAGTATTTAGTTATGCCTCTCTTATGTGAGAGATGAGTAAATAGATCTCTCCACGATCCATTTACCCCATACAGAGTTTACTCCTACATCTACCAGTTTGGAGATGTGGAGAATCAGTGGGGACTATATATAGACCCCCACACCTCTGTAGTCAGATGAGAAAGTTCAATAATATCTGCTCCTTTGAGGGCTTCTCCTGTGGTTTCATCCCGCTCCTTAGGAAGTAGGGTTCCACGTAAAAATATTGTTCTTCCAGTTTATCTTTCTAGATTATGCTATGTTTATCATTCCGCTTCCGCATTTCTATTTTCTAACATGGTATTAGAGCACGTTCGATTCTCGAGGTTTTTTAAAGTTCTTCAATATTCGGTTTGAGATTCGATTCAAATATGATTTGTTCTTAAAGTTCTTTCATGAAGATCCAAGAAATTAGGGTTCCAATCAGGAACCCTAGATTTGATTTTGTGGAGGCCCTATACATCTCCAAACAACTTCAGGCTAGCCCTTCTATGGGTTTCCATCATCATCTCAGGGCTGTCCCACCTCCTAGCGCATCCGCAGGCAGCAATCCCCTTCAACATCTCCCCTCCAGCGCGCGCGACCCATGCATCTTCAAGACCCACCGCATGGCTCCAGTGGCCTCGCGTGAATCCCAGGCGCATCTCGATGCCCTAGCCGCCTTCGAGCCCTCGCGTAGGCGGCGTGAGGGAACCTCCATCATGCAGGCCTATGCTGCTGTCCCCATCTTCCAATCCATCATGGTGTCTCTCGAAGAGGCTTTGGCGAACGAGGTCATCTTCCTGCACAGCGGTGCCGCCTTCCTCTCTCAGATCTCGCACAAGCGGCGCGAGGTTAGATCCCAGCGGCGACAACGAGGATCCCGCACATCCAGAGGCACATGCGGTGAGCCCCTCCTTCATCGTTCTCTAGAGCGGCGCACCCTCCTCTTCCAATCGCATCTTCAAGCGACGCCTCTCCCCATCAAGGTTGCACGCGTGAACAGGGACCCCCATGGGGGGGGCAACGTACATGAACGAGAGCCCCATCTCCTCCATGAAGATTTCCGCTCCAGCGATAAGAGTCGCGCGCCACCTCCTGTTGGCAGCGACAACTGTCGATGCCCCTTCTGGGGCGGCAGTCTTCGTGAAAGAAGGTTACAAGCATGAACCCTAAAACCGGGGAGATGGGCTCTGTTGGGCTGAAGCACGTTAAAAAAGGAGAGAGTAGTAAAAAAAGGGGCTTGAAAAAAAAAGAGGGTCGAGGTTCAAGTTAAAAAAAGGAAAAAAGGAGAGAGGATTTTTTTAAAAAAATTTGAGAGATTTTTTTAAAGGAGAAGAGATAGAGAAAAAGGGCATGTAGAAAAAAATGTACGCATATTTGCAAAAAAAGGAAGAAGAAAAATAAAAAAAGGGATTTGAGAAGCTGAAGAAATTGAATTGATCGGCATTTGTGATGTTTCCCCTTTATCTTGTATTCTTCCAACTTTTTCGAGCCATTGTATTCCGACAAGTATGAGAGAAAGGAGGAGTAAAAGGGGGAGTATTATGTAGAGTCACATGTTTCTCATATTCTCCAGGTACAGATATTCCAGACCAGCCAGTTGTTTAGACTCTACAGTTGTTCATACTTGACGTCAGATTCCGAGTTAGTTTCAGACACACACATGTATGCGTTCTTTTCAGATGAGCACATGTATGCCATCTTTTGTAGTGGTCCCCATCATTCTTTTTGTTTGTCGGCTAGAGTTTTCATGTGAGCCATAGGGACTTTCGAGTAGAGGACCATTCCCTATGCCATATGGGCAGGGGTTTTCATTTGGTATCATAGGGACTCCAAAGTAGAGTACCATTCTCTGTGCCAGATGGGAGAGATCCAGTTCTCCGACGAGGAGACTTTTCAGACTCCATTCTCCAGCGACTGTGGACTCCGACGAGGATTGCACTTCCATGACCTTTTTCAGTTCGGTCCTTTTCATAGATGGAGTAGTTGGCCACATTGTTGTGGCGGGCCAGAGTTCTCCGACGAGGAGACTCATTTCCAGTTGCAGTGACTCTGATAGGCGCAGTTTAGAGCATATGCTCTCCGACGAGAAGATTCAGTTAACTCACACTCCAGCCCGTTCGTCCTCTTCACTTGCACGGCATGCGAAGCAATGTCCTCGACAACAATCACCAATTGTGCACGTTGAGTTGGTATTGTCTGTAGTGTCATGTAGCGTGAGTTGAGTTTCTTTCTGTTTATCCAAGATGAGCATTGCATGCTCTAGCTTGAGGGGGAGTGTTGGAGTATTTTTATATGCACCACTTATGAGAGATGGGTAAATGGATCTCTCCACCCCATCCAGAGTTTAGTCCCACATCTACCAGTTTGGAGATGTGGAGACTCAGTGGGGGCTATATATAGACCCCGACACCCATTGTATGCAGATGAGAAAAGCAATAGACTATCAGCCCTCTGAGGCGTTCTCTCGTGGTTTCATCCTGCTCCTTAGGGAGTATGGTTCCACGTAAATCCCGTTGTGTTCTTCATATTTTATCTTTTTATCTGATATGCTTCCACATTCCTATTTTCTAACAATAGTAGATGTTACTTCTACCTTTTACTTTGTGAAGCCTATTTTGATGACATCCTCTCTCTCTAGAGAGAGCTCTGCCTATAATGGGAGGCCTTCCACGGTATATAAGCACAGAAGATCCTATCCTCTAATTATGACTCATGACCAATTTGATTTTGACCTAGTTGGGTTACTCTTTTAAATTTAATTAAACATCCATATAAACTCCACCTTGATTTACATTCGGTAATCTGCTGCATGTTGCTGCAGTTAAGACATTATGCTATTTTGTTACTTCTGTTCTCTACTAGTTGTACATTGCATGATTTGTATGGTCATCAGAGTTGTCATCAATTCCTTATGTGCATCATCCATGCGCCAAATCCAAGCTTTATGAGTCATCCTTTGAATGTTAAGGGTTTGTGTGATCCAAAGAAGGAGGTGATGTGCGAATAATTGTCCATTTGAATGAATGTCATCACTTGGAATGTTAGGAGTCTAAGTAATCCGAAGACGAAGGCAATGGTAGGTTTGCAATTTTCAATTTAGAAGGCAAAAGTGGTGGTGCCATATGAAACAAAACTGAGGAGTTCGGATGATAGTATGTGGAGGAGCATGCAAGAGGTCAAAATTAACTGAGTTTAGAGCCACACATTTGATTGGTTGTTTTGGATCATCCTCATGGGTTAAAACAATGATATTTTCGCTTTAATGGAAGAGGTGGTTGGTAGCATATCGCTTTTGGTGTGCCTCAGGAGCAATGGGGGCTATTTTCTATTTGTGGTATCTTTGACTGTAAGATCTTATTAAGGCTCTAAGGAGTGAGCTTTAGGATGATGTGTGTATGGCGAGGTCACATTCTTGCATGTTCCATTATTGGTCGGTGGCGATCTCAATGTAACATTCATGATGAATAACCACCCAATGGGTTGTGGAGGTCATGATCCTGACTTGGTGGTTGTGGAATGTGAAAGAGAGAAAATTTGTATTCCAAGTAACCCTAGAGTCCTCTTATATAGGAGCAAAACTCTAGGGTGAAATTACAGAAAGCGTACCGAGAAAATAGAAATATATGAATAAAGACAAAGATAGAATTCTCTTAGTACTCCCCCTTAAGCTGGAGCATATATGTCTATCATGCTCAACTTGGAACAACAACGTTGAAAAAGACCCTCGCAAGAGCCTTGGTAAACATGTCTGCAATCTGATCTCCTGAAGCAACATGTGAGGTAGAAATAAACCCCTTCTGAATAAAGTCACTGGTATAATGGCAAGCGACTTCGATGTGCTTTGTTCTCTCATGGAAGGCTGGATTATTGGCTATGAATAGAGTTGCTTGATTATCACATTTGAGATGCGTTGGGAGAGGCACATCAATAGCAAGGTCAGTTAGAACGGACTTAACCCATATCATTTCCGTGCTCCCTTGGGCCATAGCCCTATATTCTGATTCAACATTGGATCGAGCAACAACCATCTGTTTCTTACTCTTCCATGAAACAAGTGAGCTACCAACGAATACAGTAAAGCCTGAGGTTAACTTCCTGTCTTTGGGATACCCAACGTAATATGCATCTGCACATCCAGTAACTGATAGTGATGTATCTCTTCTGAACAGAAGACCTGCTCCTGGAGAAGACTTCATATATCTCAGGATCATACATATTGCATTCATATGAACCTATCTCAGTTGGTCCATGAACTAGCTAAACCCTGCTTACAACAAATGAAATGTCAGGCATGATAATAGTGATATATATAAGCTTCCCTACCAGCTCTCTATATCCTCTCTTATCTATCTCCTCAGAATCATCATCATAGAGTCTAAAGCATTGTGATCCATCGATGTAGTGGTCGGTCTACAACCTGTCATACCCGTCTCAGCCAGAAGGTCAATAACATACTTCGTTTACGTCATAACCATGCCCCGTTGACTGCGAGCAAACTCCAAGCCAAGGAAGTAACGTAGCTTCCCAATGTCCTTGGTCACGAACTGTCGTCCAAGAAAATCCTTTGCTGCCTGAATACCCTGTTCATCGCTGCCAGTAACAACTATATCATCCACATAAGAGAACAATAACCGTACATCTCTGGGTTCTCTTAATGAAAAGAGAATGATCTGCAGTAGATCTAACAAATCCATTTTGTTCGAACAACTCTGAGAGCTTCTGAAACCAAGCCCTCATACTCTGCTTGAGGCCATATATTGCCTTGTGAAGTCGACACACCATACTAGACCCCCCCTCAACAGCAAACCCTGGTGGCTGTTGCATGTAAACTTCTTCCTGCAAATCGCCATACAAGAAAGCATTCTTCACATTTAACTGGAAACACGGCCAATCACGTACCACGACAACTGCAATTAGAATGCGCAACGTAGAGTGACGCGCAACCGGGGAAAAAGTGTCCTAGTAGTCCACCCCATATTTCTGAGTAAACCCACGAGCAACCAGCCTTGCCTTATATCTATCAACAATACCATCAGCTCGGTGTTTCACTGTAAACACCCACTTGCTCCCAACAACAAACACACCCGGAGGAGCCTGTACAATATTCCACGTACCTATAGACTGTAAAGCTGTCATCTCTTCTTCTATAGCAAGGCACCAATGACTACTCTTCATCACATCCTGATAAAAGTGTGGTATCTCCATTGTAGACAACCCCATAATGAACCTTTGAAAGTCCTCTGAAAGGTAATCCAGTGACACATGAGAAGCAAGAGGATGCACAGTGCATGCACGCTTCTGCTTCTGTAGAGCAATAAGAACATTCAGATCCTCAGTGCTCCCAAAAGGGGTAGCATCGTCGACATCCTGCATCTCAAACTGTACATGCAAATCACCATTGCCATTAGATGAACTCAACTGCTCAGAACATACCTTGGGCATGTTGGATGATGGTTGAGGCACGAGAGCACGAGGTTGACGCTGGTAGACCTGAGGAAAGAAAGGAGGTGGAGAGGACTGTAGCACAGGTGGTGGAGGTGGCGGTGGAGGAGATGGTGAATGATATAACTGAGGTGGAGCTGGTAGAGTGGAGATCGGAGGTAAAGGCATATAAACCTCTTCCCCGTCGTTAGAAGAAATGAGCTTGTCACCTGTAGGAGAAAAATACATAATAGATTCAAAAAAGGTGACATCAACACTAACATAGTACCTCCGTCGAACCGGGTCGAAGCAACGATAGCCCTTTTGGATCTTAGAGTATCCAACAAAAACACATTGACAGCTCTAGGAGAGAGCTTGTCAAGACCAGGAGACATCTGGTGAACAAACGCCACAAAACCAAAAACTCGAGGCGTGAGAGAGAAAAGATCCATCTCGGGAAGTGTAATCGAGAAGGGGATATTTTCACCTAGAACAAAAGAGGGCATGCCATTAACAAGGTAACACGCAATTAGAAGCACATCCCCCCAGTATGAATGAGGAGCACGACTCTGAATCAAAAGGGTCCTTGTAACATCCAAGAGGTGGCGATGTTCATAGAAGGCCGTATCGATATCGTTTCGATATCGTATCGATATAATATTTTGACGATATATCAATGGTATATCGCCGAGATATTGCCCATATCGATGAGCCTTTGTGAAGAAAATGCCTGGAAATCAGGATATATCACCATATCAGTACCCATATCAGTCACATGTCGATATCCATATATCGGCGATATATCGCTGATATATCCCGATATTTCCTTCCATGACAATGTTTTCTTTCAGCCACCCCATTTTGTTGAGAAGTATATGCACAGGAAGTTTGATGAACAATGCCATGAGACACGAGAAATGTGACGAGCTGTCTAGTACGAAACTCCGAAGCATTGTCAGAGTGTATATACTTGATTTTTGCAGAAAAGATGTTCTTTATTTCAATATTGAAAGACTGAATAAAGCATCCGACTTGTTTTTAAGAAGATAAGCCCAAGATAACCTTGAAAACTCAACAACAACAACAAGATAAAATCTATGCCCCTGATGATCAGGGACACGACTTGGACCCCAAATATCGAAATGAAACAACTCAAATAGACCATGACGACTTTGACCCTGAGGACTCTGAAATGTAGATCGACGATGCTTCCCAAGCTGGCAGGCCTTGCACTGGAAGGTGGAGCGAGGTGAAATATGTGGAAGAACATGACACAGCTTTTGCAGAGGAAGATGACCAAAACGAAGATGTCACATGTAAGGGGACACGGAACTAGTGCGAATGGAAGAAGCACCAATATATGGAGATTGCACTAGTTTGTAGAGACCTCCTTGCTCACGACCAGTACCAATCACCCTGCCCATTAGAATGTCCTGAAATGCAAGAAAAAAAGGGTAAAAAATGGCACGACAATGTAAATCTTTGGTCATTTGAGTGATAGACAATAAGCTCATTGAAAAATCAGGTACATAAAGGACACTATAGACTCATTGCAGGAGTTAGCTGCACCTCCCCCTGACCAGTAATGGGGGAATGAGTTCCATCCGTTATCACAACTGATCGTCCAGGTTGCGTTGGACCAAAAACAGTTTTACTGACTTCTATTACCGCATAGGTGATGAGATGCACCTGAGTCCATAATCCATTCTGACAAATCCACCCTGTAACAACTAGTGAAGGCGTATGTTGTACTTGAGGAGGACGCATCAGAGGCAGCTACCTTGGAGGATTCTGAAGGAGAGTTAGATGGTCCTGGAGTGGGCATGATCTCCTTGAGTCTGGCCACAAGCTCATCAAATCTCTGATCATCAATTGGAGAGGAACTCCCAACCTGTTGAGTCTGTTCTGCAACTCTAGCAGAAGCATGAAACCCATGCTTAGAATAGCATGTTTCCTCAGAGTGACCAGTCCTGTGGCAGAAAGTGTACTGCTGACGTGATCGACCACCTCCTCTGCTGCCACGGGTAGATCGTCCTCTACCACGATATGGAGCAGGATTCCCTCTACCGCGATATGCAACCATAGCTGATGATGTCTGAGACTGCACATTGCCACTAGTGGAGATAGACAACCTGCTGAGCCTGCGATATGCCTCCTCCATTGGAGGTATGGTAGCATCTGTAAGAATCTGAGTGCGTGCTGAGTCATATTGAGGACCAAGGGCCGCTAGAAAGACCTCAGTCATCACCGAATCTCTGTACACTTTGAGCTGCTCTGGCGTAGCAGTCAAGGGAATGTAGCAGTGTAGCTTCTCAAACATGCCCCTCAAGGAAGTGTAGAGAGTATAGAGGGGTCTACCATTTTGCTTCGATGTAAAGATATCATGTTGAAGCTGTAATATCTTCGACTCATTCTTCGTTGGAGAATGTCGCAAAGAGAATGTCCCACGTAGCCTTTGTAGTAGGATGACTCAATATGGCATTTGCTATATCTGCAGACACCGTCCCAGATAGCCATACCTGCGCATAGGCATCATCTGCCTCCCATGAGGCTTTAATCCCAGTCTTGTCACCCGACTCCTCCACCGTGAGGATGTGCTTCTTGCCATTGCACTGCATCGGACTCATGAACTGCATGACCTACAGTTCATAGTTCGTATCATCCATCTTGACGATCGGGGCTGGACCTTTGAGGCCCCCCATGAATGGAATATCAGCTTTGTTGTCATCCATGATGACAACTATCACCAAGACTGGGATCACAACAAATAATACTTGTGTTTACACGAACATATGTGAAGATGGTTGTGGGTGTAGACTTGTTCCACAACCTCTTCCATTCTTTGGGACTGCCTTCGGGTTGGTAGACTATTTTAGGCGAGTGCTTCACACCCTAGAGATCCAAACCGGGACCTAAACCACTCCGGGACTCCAGCAAATGCACGCTGGTGTGCGCAGGAGCGCAATGGTGCACGTGCATGCGAGCGCACAAGCAGCCACACAGGCGCAGACGAGCGCGCAACGCGCTGGTGTGCGCATGGGCGCACTGGTGCACGTGCAGACAGGCATGCACATGCGCGGAGGCGCGGGGCGCGCCCGGAGGGTGCGGAGGCGCAAGGCTCGCGCAGAGGTGCAGAGGTGCGCGGAGGTGAGAGACGCGTGCGGTGATGGCTTTTGGTGGGGGGCTAGGGTTTTAGGTACATGCTCCGGTCTAGGACTGTCGCTCTTATACCATGTGGAATGTGAAAAAGAGAAAAGTTGTATTCCAAGTAACCCTAGAGTCCTCTTATATAGGAGAAAGACTCTAGGGAGAAATCACACAAAGCGTACTGAGAAAATAGAAATATATGAATAAAGACATAAGATAGAATTCTCTCAACAGTAGTCTTTAATTCTTTGATTGGAAAACTTCAGTCAGAGGTTAACAATGCATCCAAACTGTAGATATTCAAGGAGGAACTCTTCTTCGAAATCTTCTATCCATTGTTAGTTGATGCAGACGTATCAGTTGGCCATAATTAGATAGCCCCGAGGTTGCATATAGATAACACGCCTCTGGTTTAGAATTTGGGTTAGGATAAGTGTCCACATTCATATTTCAAGTTCATGTAATTATGTTTTTGAGGGCTTCAAGGATATGGTGACAGATATATGGAGAAATACCGAAGTTGAGGGGTTCAACGACCTTCATGGTTGCTTTCGGCTTGGCCGTGTTGAGGTGGGAGTTGTCAGTGCACTGAAGGAATAATAGGTTGTAGATATCTCATCGGTGCATGGTTGTGTAGGTGATGGTTGGCAGATTTATTGCATGACTCATGTTTTAGTGACTTAGATTCTGATGATGACTAATAGTTAGTTGTGTATTTATTTTTGTAGGAAGTATTAAAGCTGAGAAGAATTGAAGAAAGATGGAATGGAGCTGATTAAGGCAAACAGAGCTCTAGTCTTGAAGTTAAAAGCTTAAAGCACCATTATCTTGAAAGCTCAAGATTCAAAAACCAAAGTAAAAAACTCATGAAATGAAAATTTGAAATTTTGGATGCTGAAGAATGAACGGAAAAGAAGCAAGGAATCTTTTGTAAAATTTGCAAATTTAGATGATTTATATAGTTTTAATTGGGATTTTACATCCATAAACCCTGTACCCTTTCAATATTACATACATAACCCTCCATAATCGTGAATTACGCCTAGAAGCTTGACTAATGCTTAAATCTTCAGCTAATCATACACCCATAACTATCCTCTTGCAAAGTATATGGATGATGGGTGTAAAAATCCCTAAGAGTTAACAACCGTCTAGGGTTCTAAGTGTAATTCACAATTATGGAGGGTTATGTATGTAATATTAAAAGTATACTGGGTTATGGGTAAAAATTCCTTCAGATTTTAGTTACTTTTAATCTACAAGAAAATGTAAATCAAAAGAAAATCAATTGATTATTTACGTTTTCACTTGACTGATATGGTCTTGAATCGACCACTGGTTCACTAATCGATTATCCTTGAAACCCCAAAATTAACATTATGGATTCTAGTATTTGTCGGTTAACACTCTTGTCCATTTGTCTAAATTATTCATCAATCGAATATACAAAATATAAAATAACTCCAGTAAAATTGCTTAATGAATATTTTTTATAGACTAACGACTTTTTAATCCAGTCGGTTAGAAATTATAACGCGGAAGCGGAATCAGAGATAAATGATAAAACAATATGGAACACTGTGATTTTAACGTGGAACCCTACTCCTTAAGGAGTAAGATGAAACCATGAGAGAACGCCTCAAAGGGCTGATGTATGCATTGCATTTTCTCATCTGATACATGAGGTCTAGGGCTTCTTATATAGCCTCCACATACTTACAAATCCCACCACTGGTAGATGCGGGACTAAACACTGGATATGGTAAATGGATCTGGACTGATCTATTTACCCATCTACATATGAATGACATATATACTCCAACACAGTTGAATAATTTTTTAATCAATCGGTTAATCTTAACTTTCAGTTGACTATATATTTTTGACAATCGGATCCGAATAACCCAAACCCGACCCGATTATGGTACATTTAATCCAATAAAATTATCGATCAATATTAAATAATCTAAATCGATATAGAGATCATAAATTAAAATTCGTTTAGGATCAATCGATCAAAAATCGATTGCATCTTAAATCGTGCCATCACAAAAGCCATAACACAATCGAGAACTAAAACAAATCGAGACCATCAGGAAATTCATATCGACGAAATAAGATCAACAAAATCGATCATTAGTCGATCGGTGGTCGTTTGACCAACTAAAATCGCAAACCAAAACCGTATCTTTATAAATTCCAATTTCATCTCGGACTAGAAGTATATGAATATTATGCTTATTTTGATTGTCATTCAGAGACAGTCGAAACGAGCTATTGTTCATCGGAATCAGAGACTCGAGGTGTGAATGCAGACGATTTTGGTATTCCAAATAAGAAATGAAATATAAATAAATATATAAATTAGTGAAATTTACAAATGGCATATTCCAACCCTTTCCTCTCGGCATTCTCTCTATTTGGCAAGAAATCGAATTCTTCTTCTCCCTTATTTATATCAATCCCTCACCCGGACTCTTTTCTTAATTTTCTTCCCCAAATCTCCTCCAATTCTCCACCAAGAGGAGCCAAGCCTCAACCTTTTTCTTGTTGCTGCTGTCATTTGCAGCAGCCATAGCTGCTGTCCGAAGCAGCTAAAGGGAAGCTGTTGTGCTCCCAGTAGCTGCAAGTGTAGTTGCCCTTGTTCTGGAGTTGCTGCCGCTGCTTCCAGCAGTTGGAAGGGCTACAACTGCTGCCCAAAGCTGCTGATCTGGCTGCAACTGCTCCCATTGGAGCTCCAGCCAAGCAGAGGAGCTGCTGCTGCTGCATCTCTTGCTGCTGCTACCAATTGCAGCAACCAAAACTGCTCTAAAGCAACCATCTGTTGCTGTTTCCAGCAACTGGAAAAGCTACAAAGAACAGCTGCGAATCCATGATCTTGGAGCTGCTGCATGCCAAGTTTAATCACTAAAATTTGGAGATTTCAAGGTAAAATTATCCCTCTTCTTGCTGCCTTCCATGTATGTTAAAAATGAATTTAAAAACCCACTTTTTTGATCTTGGAGTCTTGATGAAAGTATGATGATTTGCATGTATTAAGATTTTAAATCAGACCACTAATAAGCTACAGTTTGTATGCATTTTCTTTTACAATCTATGCACGTGTTCTTAAAAGTTGAGATATGTAGCCTAACTTGCCTGGCGTGGGTATATTTCAATAGAGTCATGTTCTTCTAAGTAAGAAAAAATGATAGTAAACTTTAATGTGATCTATGTCAATATTCACAGAATTTAGATATAGGCTGCTTTAAAAAAACTAATTGACATCTGGTCTAACTACATGAAGGTCATCAGATTTTTGAAGGAACATTAATATTATCAGTAATTGAGTCTTTCCTTTTCTCGATTTGAAGTGGTGGGCTTAATTAGGTGCGGAGCTACGAGCAAGTAAACTTCATGATCTGTAATTAGGAAATAAGTGCTTGCTGATAGCTCGAAGGGATTCTTTACTCTTCTATGGTATTCATATTTGGATGGCCATTATTTATGGACAGCCATCCTTCTTGCTCTCAGAAATAGATATAACTATATTGACACTTCTATGGATATTTATATTGGGTGGCCTTATTCACCCTTCTTACTCTCGGAAATAAGAAAGATATAACTACATGAATGTGAAGGGTTTTGTTTGTAAGGAAATCTTAGTCTTAACAAAATTTTTATTGTTGTAGAGCTATAGGCTATATATATAGGGAAAAATGGGGCTGCCCCCTAGGGGTAGCCAACATGGCTGCCCCTACCGCATTTTTCGCAAAATGGTTTTTATTTTTTTGGAAAAATATCACCATGTATATTCATCCCTATATCCCTCTTATACGTCATTCGAATTTCGTCAGAAACAGAGACTCCTACGGCCTCCATCCAGACGCCATTTTTTTAACGGTCGTAGGATTTTTTAAATTGACCCTGTCTGGATGGAGGCCGTAGGAGTCTCTATTTCTGACGAAATTCAAATGGCATATATGAGGGATATAGGGATGAATATACATGACGATATTTTTCAAAAAATAAAAAAATAAAAAAATTGCCCAAAAATGGGGGGGGGGCAGCCCCATCAACCCCTATATATATATAATCTCAATCATCCAACGTAAACTCGAAGAGCTGCATAATGAGAGATCTTGAACTAAAAATAATCTGCGACAAACTTGACCACTCATCGATGAAAAAAATGTAAGAGGTTTTGAAGAAAATATGATTTATACATTTTTGCATCATTATTTCATTATCATGGGGAAATAACAAAGGTGTTCTACATAATCAAGAAAGGCATTGTTAGGAGGAGATCAAAGAGGGTTGATGGGATAGTGGCGGGGATAGAGATGTAATCATTTTGACTAACAATAATCGGCTAAGTATGATATACTAATTATAGAGTTTTATATTGATAAAATTATTGATAAAAGATCTAGATTCGAATAGTCAACCGTAGAAAGGAATGAAAAGAGATGAGTAGTTAAACAAGTGAAAATGTTGATGAGTTAATGATTATTGATAATTAAGAGTGTCGGTCACGGTGACCCTTACACCTGATTGTACGAGGGCACGATGACCCCCAGCTGGGCAGGAGATAGGAACCTCAGTTCTCACAACGACTGCCTAGTGCACCTAGGATCCCGATCCTTTTTACGATTTTTACGCGAGCTCGTAGTGTTTTTACTCTTCATTGGGATCCAGGTTTTTGACCAGTTCCGCTGACCCTGTTTTAATAGGGTGCCTAGGATGGAGGACCCTTGGTTTTGGTTTTAGCGCTCTTTTTGCCCGTACCGGTCAGGCCGATTTTCTGGAGTGACTTAGTTCATAAAGTCTTTACCACCCGTCTCAGGGACGTAGTTTGGGAGTGTGCCTAGCCCTCTCCTCGATCGTACTTCCACTGGGAGGGCGAGACGGAATAGTCCCTTAGGTGGCTTTCTCATCGCTTGAGTTTTGGTTATTGTTTCGACAGTAGATCCTGGTGGTTGAGTTGGCTACAGTTGAGTTGGTTACAGTTGAGCCTTGCTATAGTAGGGTTTTGTTACAGTTGAGTTGGTACTGTTTTTAAGGTTGTTTACTGTTTTGTCAACATGTCTTGACAATGAAAATATCGCGAGGCAGAAACCATCAATCATCAATCATTGCCATCTGATCAGATTTTTTTTTGAAATCCAACAGTTCGGGGGAGGCACGACATGGTGCTCGCCCCAAAAATTTTATTATAAAAACGTAGAACAAAAGAGAGAGAGGTACAACGGGAAAGAAGGAAGGTAGAAAAAAAAGTAGGGGATCGAGGAGATCCCAACAAAAGCAAAACAAGCGAGCTACATCAACGACCGATCACGAGAAAGCAGAGCTGTATGGGCCAGAACATTCTCCTTGTAAAACCTTTGGCTCCTAAAGATCGTAGAGTTACGCCCCAGCCAAATCGCCCATACGCAAGCAAAAAGACCTACGAATTCACCGCACGCCCTATCTTTGTTTGTCCTCAGAGAGTCCCAGAAACCAACAAAACTCGAGGTGTTGATCCAAGAGATGCGGGCCTCCACCCAGATGGCAGTAGTGGCGGGGCACAAGAAGAAAAGGTGTTCTAAGGATTCCACACCGCCGCCGCAGAGAACACAATCCATCTGATCAGAATTTAGAACTACTACTACGGATCAAGGTTGCAAAAGTCGGTAGTCGGTACTCGGTCGATCGGGTCACTGACTAAGGATTACTTGGCAGTCGGATGCAGATTTAGTCGGACTTTAATCGACTTTGAATTTATGATTATTTTAAATATATAACTCATTTATATATATTTACATAGATTTTGTACATTTTTATATTATCATAATAAAATAAATAAAGTAATCGAATTTAAAAAAACACTAGCATATTATAATAAGTTTGCTTATAAAAAACAAAACATATAAAAATATGGTATCTTCAAGCAAAAATTGGATGACTAGTGTGCCTTGTTGAAATTAGTCGGCATTCAGTCGGTTACCCCTCTGACTAGACTAGTCGGACCTACTAGTCGGGTCAGTCGGACGACTTTTACAATATTAGATGTCAGGAAAAGCTAGTGGACGTGTTGAGAACTTAGTTAGGATGCATTATACTCTACCGTATGCCTACGGAGGCACCCCAACCCTAAGGTATGTTCACTCCTTAGAGTCATAGTGTGAGGTCACACTCAGACCAAGACCACCAACTATCCATTAAGCTTGAGAATTTGACATAGACAAAGATCAGATCATGAACTCATCATCTACATTCCCAAGATCAATCAACTTGAGTCATATGTGATAAAAAGTTGATAACCTATGCATAGATCATATAATCGATAAATGAAAATGTTATATATATGGGAAGTTAAGGGGTGATGGGTGAGCAAAGGAGTTACATACAAAATAACTTGAAAATCAATTTCGACGCAAGTAGCTTGTCAAATTTATATGGCAATACCTATCTACTTGCTTTCTTTTGAAACCACTGAAATACATTTTATTTTAATAAATTAGATTGTACTCGACCTTTGTTGACATTTCTCTTGTTCCCAACATTTCTGGCAGGAAAGACAACTGCATCACAGTAGATTGACAGCTGGGCATTAATCTTCCGCAATTTATATTACGGTGCACATGTTATGGCTTTTGTACTAGATAATGTAAATGCTTTTCTTTTTCTTCTGTTACATTTTGAGATACATGCAAATAATGCGGTTTCTTTTGTTACATGTAACTATATATGGAAATTAATGCAATGTAAATTGGTGACACTTGTTGTTAATCCTGTGTTCGTTTATATTATTATGAATGTCATTCGAAACACGAATTTTTCCCCTCACTTTCAGGTGATTTAATGCGATCGATAATGAATATAATATTACGAGTGCTGTGTAAACGGGTAACCCGTAACCGCGGGCGTCGCTGTTTGTTATCAGAGCAGTGGTACCTCGCTAGAACAATTTACATTATAAAATTCTGACTGCATTAAGTTCTTGGATAGCTACAGTCCTCCGATTTATCTCGAGTTCGAGTGGGAAATATGACATTCAAATTCAATAATCACAGATGTCATCAATTGCAATTAATTTTCATATAGTATCCATAGAAGAGAAAAGTACAATTGATGGTATCCGTGGACAACGATTTATATGATTAACGATATCGATTCTCGTGCAGAACCATGACGTCTAGAGTTGGCCAGGAGACGACGGATTGTTTGGAGCACATCTTGAACGTCCTCACCGACCTTCAACATCAACATACAGAACCGGATTTTGGTTCAACAGATGAAGATCACAGACAAGCATACTGACATAAAGATGAGATTCGAGGAGTTCTCTGATTACACTCAGTGTTGCAGAAATCGGCCGACTAACCCGTTTAGTCGGTCCGATTAGTCGACTCGGTGGGGTAGCCGAGTCGACTAACCAAAGTCGGTATATAATCGGACCAGCCCGATTACTCTGTATTAATCGGTTTACTCGGCCGATTACGCGGCCGCTTTTTGCATAGACCTTTTTTATCTGAACCCCCGAAAATCGAATACCCGAATACCCAATTAAATCGATAGAGGACCTTACTGTTCAACAGTAAGCTCCCATACTCTGAAAACCTAAACTCAAGCCCCCAAAAACCCAAACCCTTGACGCACCCTCCATCTCCGCCTCCGCCAAACCGCGTCATCGAACCACATCTCCACCGACGATGGTCAAAGGACCTTCCGCCTCAACATCACCGACCTCAAGGCTCCTCCCAGCTGCAGCCAAAGCTCTACTAGGAGATTCTCCAACGCTCGATCCTCGCCGCCCATGTTAGTTTTTTTGTTTTTTTTGTTTTTTTATGTTTTTTGAACTTTTAGATATGATTGGGACATTGTTGATTAGTATTTGATTTTATATATGATTAGGGCATTCGGATTTTCGATTGATAGGTTTAATAACAATGTGGTTGTTCATTATATGCATATGTTATATTCAAACTTGATTCCTGGAACAATGTGAATTCCATTTAAATGATCAGGTATAATAATTGAAAAAAATAGGCTATGCATATGACGATGCATAAATGATCAAGTATGATTAGGCATAAATTTATGGAGCAATGCATATGTTTTAACAATGTAGAGGATATCATTTCTGGAGGATATGATTTCTGGAGCAAATGATTTCTGAAGCATTAGATTTTCAGTTGATAAGTTATGCATTGCATATGATTTCTGGAGCATATGATTTCTAAATGTTATTAACTGCTATGCGAAAAATAGAGTAGAGAGTCAGAAGGGTAAGAGCCAAAGGCCAAAACACTACACACAAATCTTGTATATATAACAAAAAAAACTTAAGCCATGATTTTTGATGTATATCATGACTGTAGGTTGTAGTAATATTGCTATTTTTAATATTGAATATTGCATAATTACAATTCTCTTACTCGCCACTTTTTATTTTTTTTGAATATTGCCATTTTTTATTTTTAAACATTTTTTCATGCTTTGTACCAAGCATTTTGTTCTTAACTTGCTTCATTTTTTCTTCTCTTGCTATATTTTCTAAGCTCTTAAAAATATTAAAATGGCTAAATATATGAATATAAATGAGAGTATATGTTATAAAAATTGATTTATATATTTAAAATAATTTAAAAATTCAAAACCGACTAATTCCCGACTAAATCCGATTACTCTCCCGACTGCCGATTAATCCTTAGTCAGTGACCCTGCCGACCGAGTACCGACTGCTGACTTCTGCAACCTTGATTACACTTACCATCCATCTCAGGATGGAACATAACAGGACCAACCCCAATCTGTAGAGGTTCAATAACCTCAGTTTGATGATCCACATGAGAAGATGCCGGCACATGGA
This sequence comes from Ottelia alismoides, assembly GCA_037367405.1. Lineage (NCBI taxonomy): Eukaryota > Viridiplantae > Streptophyta > Magnoliopsida > Alismatales > Hydrocharitaceae > Ottelia > Ottelia alismoides. Next base: position 148,822 of record JAZKJV010008006.1, on the reverse strand, counting down.
GCAGTGGATGGAGATCATGATAGGAAGCATGACCCTTTACCTTTTGTCGACGAGATTGCACCCGAGCACTCTGACTTACATATGCATCACTCGATATTTACTTCCTATCAATGAGCCACTATGCCCATGTTCGAGGGCATCAGGGCATCATATGAGGCCAAGCAATTGCTGGAAGGGGTGATGAAGGTACTTTAGATGATTCATGCACCACGACACACATGTTTATCTTTTATGGAGTATTCATTGACAACGTTCGTCGAGAAATGGTGGGAGGCGAAAATTTCTGAGATGGGATACGAACTCACATGGGACGATTTCGAGATGAGATTCAGATCCCACTTCTTTTTTAAGAAGTGGGAGTCCCAGCACCGACTATTCGGAGAGCTCAGACAAGGGCGAATGTCAGCTAGATAGTACTTTGTTTGCTACATCGAACTGTCACTACACACATCAGCAACCGTTGCTTTTCCCGGTGAGAATCCGAAGAAGTTCATCAAAGGTATGGGGGAAGAGGTCCAGGAGAAGCTGGTCGGATTACGTCTCACTTCCATCTTCGAGGCTACTGATGTACCAGAGAAATTTGAGGATATCAGAGAGATGTTTTGGGAGTTTGTTTGGAGCGACACACACACCACAATGACCATTTGGATTGATGCGGCAACCACTTTAGCAATAGAGACCAGCCAGGTAGTTTCATCCTTCAGGTTCATCATTCTCTGGCAGTGCTCTCTTATCTCCAGCAACTACCTTAGGAGGAGCACTTGCCAGACGTGGCATTAGTTCAACTCGATCATCTGGATCGTTGAGAGTAGACAGACTCCCGACAGGACTGACTCGGAGAATCGATACGACTACTACGCTTACCTAGTCATGTCGATGTTTCTTATGCAACCAGTAGGGATCATTACCGATCTCAGTGCCCCCATGCTTTTGGTGAACCTCGACCGCAATCACAACCTTCGCAACCGCAGGCACAACGTATTGGAAGTTTTCGTGGCAGGAACTCCAACTTCAGGAGGCCGCTGAGACAAACACAGAGTGTGGCCAGTTGAGTACTGCACCAACTAGACAGGGATAGTTACATGTAGTGATCGAGGAGCTTGTATGATCAACAACTACCGTGGTGAAAGATATGGTCTCAATCCTGAGTCGACCTTTCCATGTTTTGTTTGATTCTGGAGCAACACATTCCTTTATTGCTTCGAGATTATTAGCTTCATTAGGTAGAGTTGCAGAGGCCGTATATCCTCATTACTACATCCATGGACCAGGTGGCCAGTTGTACATCATTTCATTGATAGTCAAAGGCTTACCAGTACTAATTGGCGATCACAAGATGATCGCCGTCTGCTACTACAACTTGATGAGTTTGATTTGATTTCAGACATAGATTGGTTGTCAGCGCACCATGCCTTAGTTGATTGCTTTAGGAAGATAGTTGTCTTCAGGATTCCATACTTACCCGAGTTTACTTTTGAGGGTACATTACATGACTCCAAAATAGAGTACATCTTAGTGTTCAGAGTTCAGAGACTTGTTGATTAGGGATGTGATTCATATCTAGCATTTGTTCAAGAGACATCCGATCATGAGCCGATGATCTAAAACATCAGAGTAATATCATACTACCCAGATGTATTTTATGATGATTTATCAGGATTGCCATAAAAGAGAGAGAGAGAGATAGAGATTGAGTTCGAGATCACATTGCTATCACATATACAACCAATCTCGATGGCTCCTTACCGCATAACACCAGGTGATTTGAGAGAGCTGAAGATGCAGTTGCAGAAATTGCTTGACTTAGAATTTGTGAGGCCGGGCACTTTACCTTGGGGTGCTCCGGTTATTTTTGTCATGAAGAAGGATGAATCGATGAGATTGTACATTGATAGGCAGCTGAACAAGAGAACATTGAAGAGCCGTTATCCTCTACCATGTATCGATGACTTATTTGATTAGCTACATGGATCTTCTTTGTTTTTGAAGATCGACCTTCGATTTGACTACCATCAGCTGAGGATTCGAGAATCAGATATTCCGAAGATAGCTTTCAGGACTCGATATGTGCTCTATGAGTTTGTGATGATGCTGTTTGGACTCACCAATGTCCATGCATCGTTTATGGTCATGATGGACGTGATCTTCCGTCCATACTTGGACAAGTTTGTGGTGGTATTCATTGATGATGTATTCTCGGAATGAATGGGATCACGTGAATGATCTGAAGATAGTCCTGGACACATTGTGAGAGCACAATTTGTATGCCAAGCTGAGCAAGTGTGAGTTTTGGTTATCCCAGGTCTCATTTCTTAGGCATGTTTTTCTGAAGTAGGTATCGTAGTTGATCCTACGAAGATTGAGGCAGTCATGTCTTGGGAGCAACCAAGATAATCACTCAGATTCGGAGTTTCCTTGGATTAACGGGCTATTGCAGACGCTTCGTCAATGTATTTTCATGAGTTGTCCTTCCCTTAACACGATTGACATGGAAAGGAGTTCTGGTTGTCTGGGATGAGTCTTGTAAACATGCCTTCTGGACATTGAAGGAAATATTGACTACTGTGCCCATTCTTGCACTTCCTTCAGGCATCCAGGATTATGCACTCTATACAAATGCCTCAGGAAAAGGTTTAGGAGCGGTACTGATGCAGCAAGATCACGTGATTGCTTACGCATCACGTCAGTTAAGGCCGCATGAGCGGAATTACCCCACCCATGACTTGGAGTTGGCGACAGTTGTCTTCACCTTGAAGATCTGGCGCCACTACCTTTATAGGTCAACTTTTGAGATTGCCACCGATCACAAGGGCCTGGCGTATATTTTTGATCAAAAGGAGCTGAACATGAGACATCGCAGATGGCTTAAGCTACTGAAAGATTATGACTGCACAATCTCTTACCACCCCGGTAAAGGAAACATAATGGCTGATGCGCTTAGCAGGAGAGCCCATACCGAGGATATGCTCACAGCTTTGACTGATTGACATCCTCAGGAGAGTGTATCCCTATCCATTACCATGCCTCCACGATTCAACAGTTTGTGGGATTGCATAGTAGAAGGTTAGAATTCAGATCCTTGGATCAGAGACAGATACATGCATGCCATCAAGGACGAATTTGATGATTTTGTGGTGACAGAGTCCATTTTATGGAAGTTTGGTCGGGTCGTTATGCCCAACTATGAGCAGTTATGCAGAGATATATTCTTGATGAGGCACACAGTTCATGATTATCTATTCATCCTGGTAGCACGAAGATATATCGTGATCTACGCCAACATTGGGACGGGATGAAGCATGATGTGGCACATCATGTTAGCATATGCTAGACCTATCAGATGGTCAAGACTGAGCATGGGAGACCACTAGAGTTATTACAGTCTCCTCCCAATTCCGATGGAAGTGAGAGAGTATTTCTATGGATTTGTTATTAGATTGCCGATGATGCTATGTGGCCATGATGCTATTGACAGGTTGACCAAGTCAGACCATTTCATACCTGTCAGCATGGCTTACACTCCATCTAGATTGTCCAGATTTTATGCGCAGAACATTATCAGGCTTTATGGTATGCCACGTGAGGTAGTGTCTGACAGAGACTCGAGGTTTACATCGTACTATTGGCATCAATTCATGTCAGTACTATAAACAGAGCTAAAGATGAGTTCTGCATACCATCCGCAGGCCGACGGACAGAGAGGGCGCACCATTCAGACACTTGAGGATTTACTATGTGCATGCACTATGGAGTGGAAAGGATCCTAAAAGGATCACCTACCATCAGTAGAATTCATGTACAACAATAACCATCATTCTAGTATCAACATGGCACCATTCGAAGCCCTATACGAGAGGAGATGTCTCACACCTCTCAGTTGGCATGAGGTATGTGATTACGCTCTTTACTCCGTAGATCTCTTGGAGGAGACTGCGAGGGTTGTTGATCTTGTGAGGTGGAAGCTTCTGATGGCACAGAGTCACCAGAAGAGCTATGCAGATCGTCAGAGAAACGATTTGGAATTTCTGTTAATTCGACCCTCTTCTCTTAATCCATTTGCAAATATGACCTATTAAGAGTAAACTTAATCTTTCATACTGATCAAATTCTTGTAAATACATGTGGGAGATTGGGTATTTCTACGAGTATCTCCCATGAAGGGAGTACTTAGATTTGATATTCGTGGCAAGTTGGCGCCATGATTTGTGGGTCCGTTTGAGATCATTGCTCGTGTAGAGAAGGTGGCTTACAAAGTAGCCCGTCCTCTACACCTATCAGCTATTCACGATGTCTTTCATATATCTAACCCGAGGAAGTATGTGTATGACCCTTGACACGCCATCAACTACGAGAATTTTGATGTAGAGATCGACCTGACATACGAGGAGAGGCCAGTGCATATACTTGACAGCGCCGAAGAAGCTTCACAGCAAAGAGATTCCCTTGGTCAAGGTATTGTGGCATCGACATGGCGTCGAAGAGGCAACGCGGGAGATCGAGGCAGACATGCGGGCACAACACTCACAACTCTTTTTAGGTAATTGTCAAAACAAGCCCATTCAATTATATATGTATTGAAAGAACATAGCTTGTTCTTTCTTTGAGGTTTTTATGCATTCAAAACCCTTTGAGATTTTTATGGCATGAGGAAACTCAAATAAAACACATAATCACTTAGACCGAGTCTCGATGATGAGACTCTCTTTGAGATTTTTATATTTGTGACAACTAGATCCGAATAACCCAAACCAGATCCGATTATGGTCCAGTTAATCCAATAAAGTTATTGATCAATATTAAATAATCTAAATCGATCCATAAAATAATATTCGTTTATGATCAATCAATCAAAAATCGATTTCATCGTAAAACGTGCCATCAAAAAAGCTGTAACATAATTAGGAACCACAAAACAAACCGAGACTATCAGAAAATTCGTATTAATAAATTAAGATCAACGACATCCATCGTTCGTCGATCGGTGGTCGTTTGACCAATTAAAATCACAAAATTTAGTCGCAAACTAAAACCGTATCTCGACAAATTTCAATTTCATCTTAGATCAGAAGTATATGAATATTATACTCATTTTGATCGTCATAGGTGAGTACCATTCTGATGGAAGATATCTTGTCTACGGGAGAGAATATCTGATCAAAGTATACTCCCTTATTATGATTGAAGCCCTTAACAACCAATCTGGCTCTGTATCCTGGGTTAGTATAGTACTCATCATGTTCACTTTTTAAATCCACTTGTTCTTCAATGCCCTCTTACCTTTAGCAACTTCACAATCTCGAACATGTGGTTGTCATGAAGAAACTCCATCTCTTTTTTCATGGCTTCAACCCACTTTTCCTTTGCATCCTGCATAGCCTCCTCATAGCATTCTACCTCTTCGCTATATGTCAACAAGATATACTCACTTGTAGAATACCTGATGGAGGGACGCCTCTCCCTTGTGGTTCTTTTCTATGGTAGTGCCTCTGAAGAAGACCCATCATCAACATGGCTGTCATATGTATCACCATCTATATAGAAGACAACGTCTCTACTCCTAAATAGCTTCTTCTTAACTGGATCATACAACCTTTAACCGATTTCATCTTGACCATATCCCAAGAAAATGCATTGCTTCACTTTAACGTCCAACTTGGATCTCTCATCTTTGGAAACATGCACAAATGCACAACACCAAAGATCCGCAAGTTAATGTATGTGATATCTTTTCCATGCCAGATCTTATTAGGAACATCACCATACAAAGGTACATATGAAGCGAGATTAATGACATAAACTGCAGTATAAAGAGCTTCACACCAAAAAGAGTCAGGCAAATTAGCCTCAGAGAGGAGACATCTGACTCGCTCCATCAAGGTCCTGTTTGTCCTCTCTGCTACTCCATTCAGCTGTGGTGTCTTGGATGGAATCTTCTGGTGCCTGATACCATGAAATCTACAATATTCATCAAATGGCCCTATGTACTTACCATCATTGTCGCTGCGAATGCACTTCAACTTATTTCCAGACTATCTCTGCCAGTGCATGATCGTCCTTGAAAACTCCAAGTGCTTGGTCTTTCCTCTTCAAAACATAGACTCAAACTTTCCTGAAAAATCATCAACAAATGTAACAAAATAAAGTGCACCGCCAAGAGAGCTTACTTTTAGTAGACCGCAAACATTTGTGTGAACTAGCTCTAGTGCCTCCATCTTCCTCAAAGGTGGATGGCTCTTGAAGGAGACTATCGTCTGCTTCCCAACCAAACAATGTGTACATCTCTCCAACTTGGCTTTCTTCACCTATGCCAACAAGTTATTCTTCACCAAGCACTGTATTCCCTTCTTGCTCATTTGTCCCAATTGTCGATGCCACAACTCATCAGATTCTGCATCTTCAGTCACACGTGCTCCATCTTTGGAAACTGATGCATGCATGACATATAAGTTGTTGCTATGTTTCTTACGACTAGCAACAACTAAGGATCCTCGTGTAAGCTTCCACTGTTGTACCAAAAGTGTTTTGGTATCCTTCATCATAAAGCTGTGATGAATCTATGGTTTATGGCCTTTTATTCTTTCATTTTGGCTAAAATCCTTGGTAAAATACATGTAAATATTCACTAATTCTCACTAATTGACATTCTAACCATAGTTATTGATACAATATATTTAACACTTATTTTATTCAAAATAAAATAATAAAGAGTAAAAGAAAAAGAAAAGAAGGATGTATTTATAAAATATGTACAGACTGATCCTAACCCTGAGACCAAGTCAATATCGACATGATCGAGTAAATAAATAAGTAGAGGGAGATAAGGATCTTAATTTATCAAAATATCAGAAAATCATTATCACAAATATACATAAATTCATTTTTCACATTGTAAAAGTTCACCTATTTATTTATCACCGAGATTACTTCAAATCAAAATATTTTCTTCACGAAAGTTGTTTATAATAATACATATATTTTTTATAAAAATATCAGAAAAAATATTTAATGGATATATAATCAATTATGATGAACCAAAAAAGCCGTAAACGCTGAATTCCGAGGTTCATAACTATTTATAGAAAACTCCAAATTGACCAAACTCACTTTTAAATTTCGTTTTATAACTAATATTATTTATTAAAAATATCAAACAATATTAGAATAAAATGTGTGAGTTTTGGCGTTTGGACCCCTTTGCATATATGTACTATATATAGACCTTCCTTATTTTCTAATTAATTATTCCGAATTCTGTTTGACCTAATTCTTCTTGTAATGTGTTTAAAAAATCAATAAAAAAATAAAAATATAACTTAAAATAAAATGCCAATAAATCTTGAAGCCATGAAATCGTGACCCTAAACTTCCAGACCTCGTAACTCGATCATATGGACTTCGAATTGAATATACTCACTTTTAAAGTTTGTTTTATAGAATTATCAATCAAATGAAACTGATTTCATTAAAACCGGAGTTAATATGCAAAAAGTAGATTTTAAGACCCTATTGGTATAAAATGTACAATGTATCTTAATTTTATTTTATTTAATATAAGCCATTTCTTATATTTTGTACTTCATTAATATTTTATTATTAACATAAATAAACAATAATTCATTTATTTAATTATTTATGTACTAATTTCTTAATTTATTTAAGTATCATTTATTTAATTAGTATTTGTTTATTCATTCATTAGTTTTATTTAATTATTAATTTAATTTATTTCTGTAGAGATAGTTGTCCGTCTTTTATGTTATTTCAGTTTCTTTATGTACCTCTCATGTAATTTACCCAAGGGCTCTCTCCCTATATAAGAGACCCGAGGGCTCTATAGAATAAATCATCTGAGTATTCTAACATGGTATCAGAGCCATGGCCCTAACCTAGGGTTTTCTTCCACCGCCGCCCCCCCTCCCCCTTTCTCTAGGGTTTCGCCGCCCCCCCTCCCTTCCTCCCCGGGGATCCTAGCCTCCCACCACCGCCGTCGGAGCCTCTCTCCTTCACCGGGGACCCCCCACCATCGCCGCCAGCCCCTGCCGGGTCCGCACACAGCCGCCGAGCCCCTCCTCTATCCGCCGCCAGCCCCTGCCGGGCCTCCTCACCTGCTGTCCAGCCACCATCTTTGCCAAGTAGAGGCTACCAAGGCCTCTACTCGGTCCCGGTGTGCCGCGTTCTTCCTAGGACTCGGCGTTATGTTTGATCTAAGTGCATAATCGTCTACCTATGCACTTGGATCCTACAAGGTCTTGGTAGACAGTATTTTCTTGGTCTATCAGTAGTTGCTCTTCTCCGGCATCATGTCAGATCAGAAGCTAGATATGCCCGCCATAGGTGCCTTCAAAGGTTCGGCACCAATCGTCAAGATGGACGGGACGAACTACGAACTGTGGGCGATGCAGTTCCTCAGTCTCATGAAGTCGTGTGGTAAGAAGCATATCCTTACCGAGGAAGAACCGCCGGAGAAGACAGGAATCTATGCCTCGTGGGAGGCGGATGATGCATACGCCAAGGTGTGGCTCTCAGGTACGCTCACGACGGATATTTTGGCTATGACGTACTCTCAGGTCCGGAATGAGACGAAGATGCTCCAGTTGCAGCATGATATATTTACCACGAAGCAGAATGGGAAACCTCTTCATTCCCTGTACACGTCGCTTCGTGGCATGTTCGAGAAGCTCTACAGCACCATTCCGCTTACAGCCACGGCGGAACAGCAGAAGACGTTCCGCAATGCCACTATGGTTGGCGTATTACTCGCTGCCCTAGATCCGGAGTACGAGGCAGCACGCGCTCAGATACTGGCCGATGCCACCATTCCACCAATAGAAGAGGTATACAGGAGGCTCAGCCGTGTACCCGTTCCATCCAGTACAGCGACTGCGACTCCGTCAGCAATGGCAGTTTCCAGGGGACGTGGTGGTTCGTCCCCCTTTCGTGGCAGGGGAAGTGGTGGACATGGCCGCGGAGGTCGCATACTCTCTACGTGCTCATATTGTCGCCGCACTGGTCATTCGGAGGATACATGCTATTCCAAGCATGGTTTTCCTCCTTCTGCACGAGTAGCTGATCATGTTCAGGGTCCACCCGCATCTACTCCAGATCACAGGTTCGAAGAGTTGGTGGCGCGACTTCGGGATATTATGCCACAATCTTCTTCATCAGAGGGTGCTGACGTTTCTGATGTTGCGGCTTCGGCGTCAACCAGTACATCGGCCTCAGCCAGTGCCTCAGGTAGTCCTTCAGCCTCATTTCATACTCATGACCTCACAGGATGGATTGTCGACTCTGGAGCTACCCATCATCTATGCCGTGAGAAAGATATTCTGCAGTCATACAGAGCTGTTCAGCCAGGTCGCTCTGTACTCATTGCTGATGGCACTCAGTCTCCTATCATCGGTCAGGGGGAGACAGCTTTGCTACCCTCTATGCACTTACAGAATGTGCTACATGCTCCCGAATTTTCTATGAACCTCTTATCTATTAGTCAGATTACACGTGATTTGCACTGTCGTGCTATTTTTGATCCATCGTCTGTTATTTTTCAGGACATACTGACGGGCAGGGTGATTGGCTGTGGTTCTGAGCACAATGGCCTTTATCGTCTCGTTCGTAACTCCTACGCTGGCGTCTCCTTGCATACCCAGGCTTCTGTTTCTCCGTACACCTGGCATCTTCGGTTCGGTCATCTACCGCTGCAAAAGATGCGTCACCTCCTGCCTCAGATATCTCCGAGTTCTTCTTTTCGGTGTGAAGCATGTCAGTTAGGGAAGCACCATCGGTCTAGCTTCCCCGGTCGTCAGAGTCGGAGCAGTAGCTCCCCGTTTGAATTATTTCATATAGATATTTGGGGTCCAAGTCGTGTCCCGGATCACCAGGGGCACAGGTTCTATCTAGTTGTCGTTGATGATTTCTCCAGAGTGTCATGGACTTTTCTTCTCAAAAATAAATCTGAAGCAGGAAATGTTCTTCAAAATCTCATTAATGAAGTTCAGAATGTTTTTTCATCTTCTGTTAAGTATGTACGTACTGACAATGCATTGGAATTCTGCACTCGCTCTCTTGCTAGCTTCCTTTCATCTAAAGGCATTGTCCACCAAACCACATGTGCCTACACCTCTCAACAAAATGGGGTTGCCGAACGAAAACATCGACACTTTCTTGACATTGCTCGCACTTTACTTATTCAGAGTTGTGCTCCATTAACCTTTTGGGGTGATGCTATACTTACTGCGTGTTATCTGGTCAATCGAATGCCTACAACTGTGCTTGGGGAAAAGTCTCCAATCTCTGTTCTCTTTCCTGACAGAGACTTGTTTACATTGACACCTCGGGTCTTTGGCACTGTTGCTTTTGTTCACCGTTTATCTCCAGGGCTTGATAAGCTATCCCCAAGGGCTATCAAGTGTGTTTTCGTGGGCTACTCCAGGACACAGAAGGGGTACCGTTGCTATGATCCTGTCAATAACAAGTACTATGTGAGTGCAGATGTTACATTTTTCGAACCTGTCATGTACTTCTCCCCTGCAGGTGACAGATTGGTCTCCTCCCCATCATCAGACTCCCAAGTCTATGTTCCACCACCTCCAAGTCTGGGTCCGTCCTCTACTCCAGCGTCCCAAACACCAACACCAACACCACCACCACCGCCACCACCACCACCACCACCCCCAGTTGTTCCTTTCACCAAGTTCTACACGAGATGCACAGGCCCTGCTCAGGCTACATTTCAACCATCCAGCACGCCTCAGGTATGTTCTGATATTAATGATGGGTTAAATAATGCACATGTGCAGGAGCTTTTACCACAGGAGGAGGGCCAACCGGTCAGCACTGTTTTCGATGACTTGGACCGGCCTATTGCTCATAGGAAACAGCGACGACAGTGTGCCTCATATCCCCTAGCATCTCATGTCTCCTTTCATCGTCTCACTGGGGATTTCCAGAAGTTTGCCGCTGCTGTATCGTCCGTTGAGATTCCACGGACATATCAGGATGCCATGAAGATTGAATGCTGGCGTTTAGCAATGGAAGAGGAGATGCGTGCATTGCAATCCAGAGGGACTTGGTCTCTAGTCCCTATTCCTCCAGGTGCGTCTGTGGTGAGCTGCAAGTGGGTTTTTACGGTCAAATATCATGCAGATGGTCGTCTTGACAGATACAAGGCCAAGCTTGTAGCACGAGGGTTTACACAGACATATGGAGTAGATTACTTGGACACTTTTTCACCGGTGGCGAGACATTCTAGCCTTCGCATCCTCCTATCGGTTGCCGTGGTACGTGAGTGGACCATATTCCAGCTTGATGTTAAAAATGCTTTCTTGTATGGTGATCTACAGGAAGAAGTCTACATGCAGCAGCCACCCGGGTTTGCTGCTGAGGGGGAGACTCAGAAGGTGTGTAGACTTCTTAAGGCTATCTATGGCCTTAAACAAAGTCCCCGTGCATGGTTCCAGAAGCTCTCTCAGCTTATTGAACGACAGGGGTTCAGAAGATCTAATGCGGACCACTCATTGTTCGTCCGGAAGACCTCTAGAGGTACCATTGTTGTTATGGTATATGTTGATGACATATTGGTTACGGGAGATGATGCACAGGGAGTTGAGATCACCAAGTCTATGTTGGGCAGCCAGTTCATTACAAAGGATCTAGGCACAATACGATATTTTCTGGGGATAGAATTTGCAAGAAATACACAAGGAATGGTGATGACTCAAAGAAAATACGTCACCGATTTGCTAGTCGAAACAGGAATGACTGGATGCAGACCTTCAAGTACACCTATGGACCCGAGTATGAAGCTGTACGATGATGATACCGAGGAGGTGGACAAGAGAAGGTACAGAGAAATGGTGGGTAAGCTCCTATACATCACTATAACTCGACCGGATATTGCCCTTGCAGTAAACCGGGTGAGTCAGTTCGTGGAGCAGCCGAGGCAAGTACATATGGATGCCTTATATATGATATTGAGATATTTGAAGTCTTCTCCAGGCACAGGATTGCTATTCAAGAAAGATACAAATCTGTCTATTTCAGCCTGTGCAGATGCAGATTATGCAGGATGTCCAAGGGACCGTAAGTCTACTTCTGGATTTGCTATCTACATAGGAAGCTCTTTAGTCTCTTGGAAAAGCAAGAAGCAAACTGTTGTGGCGAGATCCAGTGCCGAGTCCGAGTATAGAGCCATGGCACAGGCAAGCGCAGAAATGATGTGGGTTAAAGCAGTCTTAGAAGATCTGAATGTTGACGTTCCCTTGCCTATGAACCTTCATTGTGATAATCAGGCAGCATTATTTATTGCCAACAATCCAGCCTTCCATGAGAGAACCAAACACATAGAAGTGGATTGTCATTACACTAGGGACATGATTCAGAAGGGCTTCATCTCCACGTCTCACGTCAGTTCAGAGGATCAGACAACGGACATATTTACTAAGCCATTGCTCAGAGGACCCTTCCAGAGATGTTCTTCCAAGCTGAGCATGATAGATATCTATGCTCCATCTTGAGGGGGAGTGTAGAGATAGTTGTCCGTCTTTTATGTTATTTCAGTTTCTTTATGTACCTCTCATGTAATTTACCCAAGGGCTCTCTCCCTATATAAGAGACCCGAGGGCTCTATAGAATAAATCATCTGAGTATTCTAACAATTTCTTTAATTATTAATTAATTATTTTAATTAATTAATTGTTATTAATTAATTTTATTTTTCTTTTCTTTTCTCTCTCTTCTCCTCCCCTTCTTCCCCGCAACCTTTCTTCCTCCCGTCACCCGCCATTGCTCCCGTTCTTCCTCCTTCCTCCGCCAACGACTTCAACGGCCTTGTCGTTGGCCATTCATCCAACCACCCTTCTCCTACCGTACTCCGCTGGTGACGAGAACCAACAGGGTGCCCTCCACGTTTCCTTCCCCTATAAAACCCTATCCCCTCTCCGATTGATCTCATCCGCCATTCTCACCTCTTCCTTTCCGTGAGCTCCGAGAGACATACCTAGAGGTGACAGATCGAGGTCCTTCCGTCGTTAAGCGAGGTCGGGCGAGATGTGGCGAGATCACTACTTCGTTGCGCTCCACCGACGGGAATTCTAGCCTCCGCACACGCCGCCGCGTCGAGGCACCAATCGTTTCCACCTCCACATGCGACAACAACCACACAATTACATCCATTATCCAAGTTAGGGATTTCTATCTTTGATTCTCTTCTAATCCTTTCCCTTCTTTTTCTCTTCTCAATCCAATCTATCCTTTGCCTCCGATCAAGTTTGAAAACCAAAATATCCCCTATTGCATCATTTCACCCGATGGATTCCACCTTTACACATCTTCGTTCCACCATCTGCTCACCTCAGATCAGATTCTGATCTGAGATTGGATCCTTTTTCCTCCATCTTCCTTGAAGGATCTATCCATCATTCACTCACTCTTCTCTTGCTGTTTGAGGTCGAGGAATTGTACATCGAGCCGTTTATTCAATTGCAAGAAACCGATCAGCCGATCTGAGCACAACTTCGCCGTACTTCCATCGTCAAACCACCTGATTCGAGTAGCAGCATGGAACACTGCCTCATCTGAAATCGAGTCAAGCATCAAGCCATCGTCACACATGGAAGATTGGTCAAAGATCTGAAGTATCAACCATCACTGCCTTGATCTTCTCCGCATCAGATCGAGAACGAAGCTTCAATATAGAATCGAGATCGCAAGTACAACCATCGCTTAGAGGAACGACGATCATTAGCTCCGCCGCGACTTCCCTCTGAATCTGCCACCCCACGAAGAACGCCGCATGCGGGGAAGAACTCGTCTTCTCTAGATTGAAGAGGAGCCATTCGATCATCCTTGATCGAACGGTCAGGAAGAACCACCGTTTTGCAACGCGTTGATACCAACTCGCCTTCGCCGACCCACCACTTAAGTTAAGCAGTGGTCACATGCACCTCACATGCAGAGCCCGATATGGGCATTTTGCGATAACGACCCTTGAACATTGGTTATTTGCGAACAGGTCCCTGACAGGAAGCCCTCATGTGGATACTGGAAAAATTGTGTGAAACACCTTTAACTTCTGCATATTTCTACGTGCACCCAATCTTTCCAGATAATTACGTTAATACCTCTAATACATATACATTATACTACAATGTTAAATACATACTACATAAAATAAAAAATTTAAAAATAAAATAAAAATACATATAGATACCTTAGTATTATAATATATAGAATATATTTAGTATTTTCTATAATAAAAATATTTCTATTTTTAATAATTCAAAAATTAAATAAAAATATACAAACTTATAAATACATAAAAATAGAATAATACCTCTAATAAATCTACAAAAATTACCTTAAGTATTGTTTTTGCCATTTTTCACATATTAAATCAAAAATAAAATAAAATTGAATATTAAAATCAATAAAAATACATCAAAACTTCAAAAATTCATAACTAATTATACAAAAATCGTATAAATACATATAATTCCTCGTTTGAAAGGTATTTTCATCTACTTTGATAAAAATACAATAAAAATATTTCTCACTGTTTTCTATTCTTAAAATCAAGAATTAAACCCCATTTTTAATAAAAAATAGTTTTTAATAAATTCAAATTCCAAAAAAATTTAAAACCTCTAAAAATTCATAAAAATAGGAAATAAAAATTGAACTATAAAAAGTACAAAATAAAAACAAATAAAAGAAGCAAATACCTGTATTTTTTCATAGGTATATTAAATCATAAAAATAATATAAAATTCGTCAAAGCAAATAAAAAAATTCAGAAAAATGCCTAAAAATAAATAAAAATTAGGAAACCCATTTACCTTAGTTTCTTTAGTATTTCATCCTAGTTTTCTACAGTTTGCTTCCCTGAGTTCGACACTCTCGTAATAACACTATACACATATAGTTTAGGAGTATAGATAAGAAAAAAAATAAAATTTTCTGTGAATTTCAACCGGTCACCACAGTGATAGTAGTCTAACTTGACCGGCTGAATTTTTCAGATGGCGCCATTGCCGATGAGGCATCGCTAGGGTAGATATTAGAGCCTTATGTCGTGGGGTTTCTTTTTCTCCTTTTCGTCATCTTATGTTTTTTTTGTATTTTTTATTTTACGACTTTTTGTTTCTGAGTTGTGTTGCGGGATTTGAGTAGCACGAGATAGAGCTGAGAAGTCGATTTCTTTTTTTTATGTACCTGGCTTTCCTTTTTCTCCAGGTCTATTTCTCCATGTCCCTTGCACTTGGGGGGAACGGGGCACCCACCACGGTTTTCCTCGTATTTTTTCTTTTCTGCGGATTTTCGTGGCTAGGTGATTGGATTAGGAATTCGTTTTCTTTGTTTTGGTCATCCGTAGGTCTCATTAAGATCTAGGGACTGATAAGAGAAATATTCACGAGGGTCTGCTAATTAAACTCAATTAGCGTCGCTATGTGACCACTCGAGAAAACCCTACTTTAATCAACAATTAGCCCACAATAATAATCAATCAATTATATACAAAAAATGTGGAGTTAAAATTTATTATAACTCTACAACAAAGTGTATAGCGTGTAAGCATGTGTAGAGGTTGAACACTGAGAGCAAACGAGAGGAGGCAAAATGAATGCACAAAAATTCTGTCTTTTATCTCTTGTCCAATTTATTATTTTTGTGGATTTTTTATTTTCATTTCATTTTATTTTTGGTTTTATAATTTTGTATTTTCTTTTTATATTTTTTCCATTTTTATATTTCTTTTTATTTAAATATAAAATATATATTTATATGTATAAATACAATATAAAGTATATATAGATACTATGAGTACTTAAATATGTAAAAATCGATAAAATATAGTACATAAGATATTTTTGTGATTTTTATATTTTTCTATTTTTTAAATTTTTCTGGATTTTTTGCTTATTTTTTTTATGTATTTTTAAAGTAAAAAATATCCTGTATAAGGGATTAATAAATAATCCGAAATTAAATTGGGTTTTAAAAATAATAAATAATTCCCAAAATTCCCCAAATCAAATTTCATATGTAAATAATAAATTAGATAATTATAAAATAGGAAAACATTTTTTGGTATTTTTGTAGATTTTTTTATGTTTTTTTGTTAGATTTTAGAGCTTTATGATTTTTATCATTTTCTTTTTTCTATTTTTAAGGGTTTTTGTTTTCTGGTCTCAATATATAAATATTTAAACTATATATAAATTTTTGTTATTTTTCAAAACATTTTTATATTTTTTTGGTATTTCATATTTTAAATAGGCGAAAAAGCGGCTCCTTTTCATTCTTAATAAATAGATAAAATGCAAAAAATACCAATTAAAAATATGGTCATGAAAGTACATGACATAAGTATCTAATCGTATTTTTGCACATTTTTTGGGGTACATTATGTATTTTTAATAAATTTGCAAAAAACATAAAAATATGTATCCGAAGAGGGGCATAAATGCAATAAGAATAAACATCAAGGGTTCATCTACAAATGTGCCAATGTAACAAAGCATTTATTTAATCTTTAAAGACCATTTTATAACTACAAAATCCGCTAGGGCATCTATGCAACTTACACATCACGTGGAACTACACGTGACACAACTTGGGAGGGACCAAAATGCAATATACAAAAAGATCAGGAACCTTCCAGTAAATTCACAAAAATATATAACATTTATTTCATTTTATTGGACTAAATAATAAACAATTTTTCCAGCCAATGGAACGACACATGAGCTGAGCTGGACTGAACCTAAATGTAATTTAAATAAATACAGGGGGCCTATTTGCAAAATATTTAAATTATTTATAACGTTAACTTTTATTTACAGGACTAAATAATAAAATACAAAAAATAGGGGGCTAACTTTGCAATTTACCCCATTATAAGCACTGGCGAACGAGTGGGATCTCTTCACTTAAACACGTGTCACTCATCCAGCGGCCGGTACTGCTTCGCCGTGGACGGTGGAGATTAGATCGCACGGAGCGATCAGACGGTGATGGCGTGGCTGCATCCTATGGCTCCTGCTGCATCTGGAAGCTCCATGATGATCGGACGGTTCTGAAGCCAGGCGGAAGAATGGAGAAGAACCATCACATGGGCGAGGTCTGATCTGGAATAGCGGCCGCCTTCGACCTCGTCCATCGTCGTCGAGTGTCTCTGATCGTTCCTGGAAGTCTTCCGCATTTGATGACGGTCTCAATGAGGCACCTGGAGATCTGGCATGGTCAGGCGGAGTTGAGGAATAAGAGGGGCTCTAGGTGCCTTAGTCTCTCCAAAATTTGATCCTACACGGGTCCTTTGGCCTCCAGACCTGTAAGGAATGCACAAGCAAGAAGACGATTCTGGGGACCTTATTCGTGGTGAAATGAGGCGGAGTGGGTCGGGAGGAGCTTCTCCAGCGGACGCGGAGAAGGAGAAGCTGATCTCCAGATCCATGATGGGTCTGCATGAATGGAACGATGCGAGGTGTAGGGAAGTGGAAGGATAAGGAAATGGGGGTGGAACGGTGGTCAGGAAACAAACGAGGTACGGTGAATCGTTCGCCAGAGCAGAGCTCCAGCGAACTATGAATTCACTAATTAATGTTAAAAGGCTACACCACGGTTATTCTAATTGCATAATTAAAAAGCACGCACAAAAATCTATCTAAAATGAATAAAGGCGCAACTCATACCTGATTTTGGCCAGGGAGCAGAGGTGGTCGTCGAAGCACCGCCCTGGGTGCACCTCTACACTCCATCGACCATCGTGAGCTCAGGGGATCCCCTCCTGTCACAAAGATGCTCGCTTTGGCCGAGTCACGAGGTTTCAAGGGGAAGAAGATGACCAATTTCGCAATGGAGGATTGGAGGTTTTATTTATGAACAATAACGGGCACCCTTATTTACCAGGCGATTGAAGAAATTTCGAGCTATGTACAACAGATCAAATGGATGGGCGTGTATGTACAATGATGAAGGAGTATTTCATCTGAAGGAAGCATTCACGAAAGATGGACGAGACGACCAGGAAAAATGGCAGAAAATCGGGAAAAGATAGGGACGTTACGTCAGAAGACTGGAGGTCAAATTGACCAGAGGTCAACGAGCGAAGCTCTGCCATTGGTCCATGTAAGCGCGCTACAGGACAAAACAACAATTTCAATAAAGAATAATTAATTAAAAATAATAAATGATTTTATAAATTTATGTATATAAAAAATGTTTCTTATTTTATGTAGTATTTTATTATGATTTTTATTTATTTTTGACTTTATTTACTGGTAATTAATTTTTAATAGTGTATTTATAGGTATATTCATCTATATTTTGTACATTTTATTTTTATTTTGTGTATTTTTTATTATTTTATATATTTATAAATTATTTTTGTGAGTATAAATATATTTTTATTTTATTTTTATGATATTCTTTGTATACTTAAATAAATAGATATGTATGTTATGTAGGTATATCCATAGGTATTTTACCTATGTTTTATTTTCATATTTTTATTTTAATATATTTAAATGAGTTTTATTTTGGTTTTGTATTTTTAATAGATTATATATAATATTTACAATATTATAAAAATATAAAGAATAAAGAATAGTTTCCCCTTTTATTTATATACATGTATAACATAGGTATTTTATCTATGTTTTCACATAGATTTATTTTATTTTGCATTTTCCTTTTGGTTTTATTCTAGTTTCAATAGCTTGTAAAAAGTTGTATATATAATTTGAGGTGATATTGATATGTTTTGAGTTTCTATTTGAAAGATATGAGTTTGGGAAGTTGGTTTTTGGCTTTTTATTTTGTGTATAAAATGAACATTGTGTGTTATTTTTGTACAAACTCAATTTTGTATTTTTATGACATTTTTATCTACAACTTTTATATACAAAGTTTCTTTATTTGATGAACAAATAATAAAGAATAAAATATGTGTCAAAAATGCATAAATAAAGAAGGGATTTTTACCTGGCAGACCCTACAAAGTTTGCCAATTACCTCCACGACTTTTGAAATAACCTAATTCCCCTCTCGACCCGGTAAACTTGCCAACTTTTACCCCATGAACCCTCCGGGTAATCTGTTTGAAGCCTGTGAGGGTTCTTGGGGGTAATTTACAAGGTCGACGGGGTAATTATGTTGTGCAAAAGGTCATAGAGGTAATTTAAAAAGTTTATGGGGCCTGCCGGGTAAAAATTCCAATAAAGATGAATAAATGACATTTTTATTGTATTTTTGGCCCTTATCTCTCCCTACTTTATTCCTTATCGACCAACTCAATTCTTGACTTGGTCTCTGGATTTAGGGTCATAAAACATTTTCAATATTTTATTCTTTTTTCTTTTCTTCTCTTTATTCTATAATTTTGGCATTAAAAACTTATTTTATATACAAATAATACAATAAGTCATGAATGCTATTATGCACAAATTAATGTGCTATTTACTTGCATTAGCTAGAGTTTTTAATACCAAAATGATAGAATAAAGGTGATGAAATGGATATTCATCACCCCCCTATACTAGCCTTTGCTAGTCCCTAGCAAACACTCATGCAATAAGTACATAAAAAATAAAGAAGAAGAAAATAAAAAGAAAGAATAAAGAATAAATGGAATTGATCTCAATAATTAAACTTTTCTGTACAAAATCAAAGTTTGGAGCTCAAGTCAAACTTTGATGTGAGAATGTGCGTGGAACCTGGTTGGGAACCAAATTTAAAATACAACAGCCTTCGAGAGTCACAGAACTCGGTTCAAGCCACCTCAATAGTTAGAGCAGAACTAGCCTACATCATACGCAAACCCTTATGACTATGAAGCTGACTTGTACAATGTAAGTGATAGTGGCTCTCCCCAACTGAAATGATAAAGGAACTGACTTCTCCAGAATGACAACTCAATGATTCCCCAATCCAACACTCTATCCTCGAGGAGCGAGGTATTCCCTTTTAAGTTCAAGTGACATCCAACTCAAGAGGACGTGAAGAAAAGAATGGACGGTAGCCAATGTAGCTACCAACCTGAGATGCTTGACCAGTGTAGTCAAGTCATCCAGCTGCAGGCTCATATGGTATAACTTTGATGCTCAAGCTTGCTTTTTTTTCTATACAACATATATACATACTCCGACAAGCATTTTATTTTATTTTCAGACCTGTCTACTTTTTTGGAGTTTTTTTGAAATACTATTTACAACAACATTTACACAAGGACTTTTTCCTCTTGAGCCAGAAGACTATCCCTCTTTTGAAGTTTTATTGCAACCCACACTCTCCTGTCATTCGACTTCATTGTAACTGGATCAGGTTAGGGTGCACTTCCCTCCCTAGACGAGGATGAATGTTTCCACCCATGTGCGTCTCAGACTGGCAAATCCAACCCCCTCACCACTTCAACTGAGTTGAGCCAAGTAAAAGGTGCAAGTGTCCAAGTTAGGTCACAACCGACAAGAGTCATGCGTGCGTCTCGAAAAGTTATAATTAGTCAGTTGAGGTGACTTGAACCTAGGCTCGAGTCTCAAAGAATTAAGTTTGAATAGACCTGAAGTACCTTAAACCTAGTTCCCATAAGGTTCCAATGCAATTAGGTGCAGTAAGGTCCAACCAAGCTCCAATCTTCGACTTTATTGGACTAGTTCAATCATCAAGCTCAATTGAAAAGAATATGAATGCTATGTACAATGATGCAAAAAAATGATGCAATTTTTCAAAGAATTTTGAAAATAAAAATAAAAAGAAATTTTTACACAAAGAATTTTAGCAAAAGAATTTTGGCACACAACCCTGAGTCTCAAAGAATTAAGTTTGAATAAACCTGAAGTACCTTAAACCTAGTTCCCATAAGGTTCCAGTGCAGTTAGGTGCAGTAAGGTCCAACCAAGCTCCAATCTTCGACTTTATTGTACTAGTTCAATCATCAAGCTCAATTGAAAAGAATATTAATGCTATGCAAATGCCATGTACAATGATGCAAAAAGAATGATGCATTTTTTCAAAGAATTTTGAAAATAAAAATAAAAAGAATTTTTTACATAAAGAATTTTGGCAAAAGAGTTTTGGCACACAAATTATAAAAATATTTGCAGCTATTTACACAAGTGTGCTTCTTTTTATTTATAAGACTTAAAGAATTGTCAAGAATTTTAAAAATTGTAAAAGTTATTTTATAGGTATATACAATTGCTACTAAATTTTATGTACATATTTTATTTTTAATGATGTTTTTATTCCTCAAATTTATTTGAAAACAATTTTCAAAAATATAGTACAAAATAATTTTTGCAAATATTTACAAATATTTGAAAGTCATTTTGCAAAGTTTTT
This sequence comes from Ottelia alismoides, assembly GCA_037367405.1. Classification (NCBI taxonomy): domain Eukaryota; kingdom Viridiplantae; phylum Streptophyta; class Magnoliopsida; order Alismatales; family Hydrocharitaceae; genus Ottelia; species Ottelia alismoides. The sequence continues at coordinate 127,489 of JAZKJV010008006.1, read as the reverse complement.
TCAAACAATATATAGACATTTTTCAAAATATTTTTACAACCATTTTCAAAATCATTTGCAAATAGGTTTTCAAATCCTTTATTTCACACGAAGAAAAGAATTTCTGCAATCAAAATATCTTTACAAAGGTTGAAAACATTTCACAAAAAGTTTTTCAAATGGTTCACACCATATTTCAAATCATTTTGCAAAAATATTTTTAACCTGATTTATTAATAAATATCTTTAAAATTAATTTGAGGAATAAAAAAATATTATTGATTGTTTTTAAAGAATTATATATGTATATATAATAATTTTAGCCATATTTATTAATAATTATACAAAAGTACGAGTTATGGCTAAAGTATATACAGAGTATATACGCCCCCTGTACTTAGCATGTGCTATGTCCTCATAAATCGAAAAGAGAAAGAGAAGATATAACTTGTACTGAGTATAGAAAAACCTATACTACAACGACTTAATAAGGAATGAAAGAATGAAGCAATAAATGAATAAGAAGGTGAACGACCCCCCTATACTTAGGATCAAATAATCCTAAGTATAACAAACTGTACACAACGTAGGGAGGGTCAAGGATGGGAATGAACAGATCACAGCTCAGGCGGTCTCTCCCTATACTTAAGGTAAAATATTCCTAAGTATAGCAGGGCAAATCAACAAGAGAGGAGACAGTGGAGGGGATCAGAATGAAAGAATCATGGGTGCACCCCCCTAAACTTAGGACAAAGTAGGTCCTGAGTAAAGAAAATCTACACAAAGGGGCGACACCTTTTATGCAGAAATAGAGAAAAGAAGAAAAGACAGATATATACAGATATATAAAAAGATCGTAGAAAATATACACATCACTCCCCCTATGCTTAGGGTGAAAGATCCTTAAATATAGGCAATGACATGAGCGAAGAAACAGAACGAAGAAAGAACAATGCGGTGTGCACTCCCTATACTTGGACAAAGTTCGTTCTAAGTACAGACTCACAGATATAGCGCTAGATCTGGGCCACACAAGACATACAGAAGAAAGAAGGAATAGAATACACAACACGTATATACAACAAGTAAAGAATGTGAAGTAAAGGACGGTATCTGGTAAGTGAATACCGTGCTCTCGTCGTCGTCTCCTTGTGATAATGAGGACACAGTCAGTCAGTGAAAAGACACCGGATATGCAGCCAAGTGGGTGTTAGCTACCGGGGACAAGAGATCGAAAGCTAAACCAGGGGCCGGTAGCAAAAGCAGGACATTGGCTCATAAGGATGGAATGAGTGAGCAGACCGATACCGTAAGACATGGAGGAAGAGTGAGCAGTACAGAATCCTCCAAGTCAATCATGGTCTCCTAAAGGTATAAAAAAGTAAAAAGTAGGAGACTGTCAATGCAGCGTGTGGCATCCGGTGATCATATAGTCAGAAGGTTGCAAGAACACACCGACCAATAGAAGATCAGGCTCAACCTTGCGAGGGTCCTCAAGGCGAGCAAAATCACAGATCTCAGAAGAATCAGGAGATTCAGCTCTGTGCTCCCACAGATAGGAGACACATCTTGAGAGGAGACCGAGTACAACAATTAAAAGACTCAGCTTCGTGCTCCAACAGAAAGGAGACACTAGCAGTGAAGCTAAGTACCAACAAAATGATGTATCCTCCCACAGATAACCCTCGGAAAGTAATACATACTAGTCAATGAATAATCAGAACAGAAGCTCACCTTTGCGAAGGTTGTCAAGTGAGTGGAGTCAAAGGAGTCAGATCCATCAAACAGATCATCAGGAATGGTCTCGATAGGCGACAAATCGTCTACCAGCAAAAGAGACCAACATATCAAGAAAATGTGGCAGCGTCCTACAGATAACCCTCGAGGAGCATACTGCCAACTAAGCATCGAATAAAGGATGGATCATCCTTGCGAGGGCCGTCAAGGAGAGCAGACTCAATGGAGTCTAGTCAAATGGGTCCCAAGATCCATCAGATCGGATAATCATCAAAGCAGTAGGGACCGAAAGCATACCACATGACTCGATTCCGTGCTCCAACAGATAGGAGATACAATCAGTAAGGGGAACTGAGCGTAAAAAAAATGTTACATTTTCTCGCAGATAGTCCTCGGGGAACAATGCAAGCTAAGTAGTGAATAACATAACATGTCAGATCTCGTCCTTGCGAGGGTTGTCAAGGAGAGAGGACTCAAAGGAGTCAGTCGGAATGGTCTCTATAGATAACAAATTGTCTACCAGCAGAAGAGACCGCGGATCTAGCAAGGTGTCATAGTCTCTTACAGATAACCCTCGGGGAATACTATGAACTAGGCAATGAATAATAAAAATAGGTGGAACTCATCCTTGCAAGGACCGTCAAGGAGAGAAGACTCAAAGGAGTCAGGGAAATTGGCCTCGTGCATCTACAGATCGGGCGCACAACCAGCAGGGAGGCCAAACAATCAAATCAGACGACTCGATTCCGTGCTCCAACAGAAAGGAGGCACATACAACAAGTGGAACCAAGTGTAGAGAATGTGTTGCATTCTCCCGCAGATAGTCCTCGGGGAGTAATGCAAATTAAGTCAATCAAGTCTTGGGATTGCTGACATCAAATCTCAGGTCCTCAAAATCATCAAGCTATCAATGAATCATCAGGAGGGCATAAGATCATATGAGGGTAATAGTCATGTCAATCACAATATGTCCCTCAAGTCAATCAATCTAGCTGAGATGGCACAAAATATAATCAGTGTTCCTCTAGGTGCCATGGGTGGATGAAAGAATCGAGAGATCGGGGATGGGTCAATCAAGAAGATGAGAGAGATCATGTGGGTTCTGGTCACCATCGCTATGAAGTTCGAATCGGAATAATCAGTCAATCCTCAAAATCAATATGGTAGGAACCTCAAAGTAGATTGATCAATCTTAGCTCATGAAATCATCATCAAATCATCAATGTATATCACATCCTCAATCTGATGTGCGAGGCCAAAAATCCTCGATAAAGAATCACACCTAGTAGTCGTGCATCATCAAAGTCCTCAATAAGCTCCGATGCACATATCGAAGTCAAATCCACCAAGAGTAGGATATCAATCTCAACATCCTCAAAACATGGCCGATTGATTCCAATAATCAATGTAAGTCAAAATCCTCGATGCGGGCGATACTGTAAGCATAGCAATCCCGGGTAAGCGAAGTGATGATACAAAGGGGCACGAGGAGGGTGGGCGAGATGAAGGTGGACACAACCAAAATTGTGGTTCAAGGAGAGGGTCTCCTCGAACCGGACTAGATATGGGTGATATGGGCAAGGAAAGAAGCTCCAAAATCCAGCTAAGAAGGTGAAACTCAAGACCCAATATCACGACTCAATGCAAATGAGGAGATATATGTATAAGAGAGGTAGAGAGACTTAAAGATGAAAATAATGACTCACACAGATGGAACCACAAACTCAAAGAGATGGGAAAATGCAAATGGACTACAAGTCACAATCAATACACAAAGCAAACCCATGATTCACCTACTCAACACAGTGAAGACCGGGATGTGGTCTTTTTATCTTGTCGATTTTAGAGTTAGGTGATCATCACAAAGTTGTACACACCGAACACATGCTTGGGATTTGGGACTAATCCTTAGCGTGTACGTAGGAATAGAATGCGCATACAAGAGGGTTGCTCTCCCCAAGACAAGGAATCCATTACATTTTTTTTAAAGATCAAGTAGAGTTAGCAGTCCCGCTTTTATTTTAGTTATCACTTTTTTGATTGTTTTTCAATGCACGTGCCTAACGGGGTTTCCAATTCCATTTAACATCTTAGGTGAGCAAAAATCAGAGGGAGAAGATCGAAAAAGCCATGCAAGTCAGAAAATGATGATGCATGCAAAGTAAGAAGACTTACAGTGCTTCCCAGCTCTCTCCATGCGAGATGCATAACAGAATTGAAACCTAAACTATATGCAAATGCAATCCGATGAAATGACCCTAGGATAGTGACTGCTATTATCGTGAAGCACCATATGTTGATTAATCAGAGTCAAACCTTAAAGTTCAATCTTGGAAACATCTCGGTGCTCGCCACAACGGGTCCTACCAGCGTGTACGACGTCTCTCACAGTGCGCGGTTCGAATCTAAATAATTAACAATTACTATTTGACTAAGTCCAAAAGCACATCTATAGGTACATGCAAATATATTATGGGCTTTGGACCTTATTCTATCGGCAAACAATTCCTAAACTAAGGCTCATTCACACAGAATAATAAAAATGAAATAAAAGCGAAAAGCTTCAAAACCGTGGAGGCCCTCAAGGGAACAATCCCTTAGGCACTGGACCTCAGGAAGTCGAAGTGTGGCTGAGAATCCGAATTATTACATGCCAAGTGTCACTCTCTCACATAAATATACATAATAAATAATAAATAAACCGTTCTTCAAAATTCTCCTCAGCTCGGCCTTTGATGCTCTCTCCTGTCAGCTTGAATCAGAAGGCTGGCTCCGCCTTGCTTGGATGCATAGGTCCTCCTAAGAAAACCTCTGTTGCGCAGCGGTTTCTCGCATCAAAGTCAAACAAAGAAGATGGTTAGAATAATTCACAATAATATCAAATAGTAGTGAAAAATAAATAAATAAATAAATGAAAAAAATGAATGAACAATAGATATAAGACAAAAATCAAATAATCTCCTACTACGCGATGTTACTCCCCCGACAACGACGCCATTTGATAAAGAGGTATATTCACGAGGGTCTGCTAATCAAGCTTAATTAGCATAGCTGATGTGACCACTCGAGAAAACCCTACTTTAATCTATAATTAACCCACAATAATAATCAATCAATTAAATATAAAAAATGTGGAGTTAGAATTTATTATAACTCTACAACAAATTGTATAACGTGTAAGCATGTGTTGAGGTCGAACACTGGGAGCAAACAGGAGGAGGTAAAATGAATGCACAAAAATTCTGTCTTTTATCTCCTATCCAATTTATTGTTTTTGTGGATTTTTGATTATATATATTATTTTATTTTATTTTTTGGTTTTATAATTTTGTATTTTCTTTTTTTCCATTTTTATATTTCTTTTCTTATTTAAATATAAGATATATACATATATGTATAAATATAATATAAAGTATATATAGATACTATAAGTACATAAATATGTAAAAATAGACAAATATAGTAAATAAGATATTTTTGTGATTTTTATATTTTTCTAATTTCTTTTATTTTCTGGAATTTTTGCTAATTTTTATGTACTTTTAAAGTCAAAAATATCCCGAATAAGGGATTAATAAATAATTCAAAATTTAATTAAGTTTTAAAAATAATAAGTAATTCCCAAAATTCCCCATATCAAATTTAATATATAAATAATAATATATAGATTAATATATAACAGAAAAATACTATTAGGTATTTTTGTAGAATTTTTATATTGTTTGTCAGATTTTGGAGCTTTATGATTTTTACCATTTTCTTTTTTCTATTTTTAGGGGTTTTTGTTTTATGGTCTCAATATATAAATATTTAAACTATATATATTAGAATTGTTCAAAATAATTTTATATTTTTTGGTATTTCATATTTTCAACAGGCCAAAAAAGGCTCCTTTCATTTTTAATAAATAAATAAAATGCAAAAAAAATGCCAATTAAAGATATGGACGTGAAAGTATATAAAGCATCTAATCATATTTTTGCAAATTTTTCGGAGCACATTATTTCTTTTTAATAAATAGGAAAAAAGCATAAAAATATGTTTCCTGGCAAGGGCATAAATGCAATAAGAATAAACATCAGGGGTTCATCTGCAAATGTACCAATGTAATAAAGCATTTATTTAGTCTTTAAAGACCATTTTATAATTATAAAATCTGCCAGGACATCTATGCAATTTACCCATCATGTGGGACTACACGTGACACAGCCTGGAGGGACCAAAATGCATTATACAAAAAGAACGGGGACCTTCCAGCAAATTTCACAAAAATATACAACGTTCATTTCATTTTATTGGACTAAATAATAATTACAAAAACATGCAGAGGTGTCCTTGCAATATGCCTAGCTCACATGGGACGACACACGAGCTAAGCTGGACTGGACCCAAATGCAATTTAAATAAATACATGGGCATATTTGCAGAATGTCCAAATCATTTATAACGTTAACTTTTGTTCACGGGAATAAATAATAAAATACAAAAAATGCAGGCTAAGTTTGCAATTTACCCCATTATAAGCACTAACGAATAGCTGGGATCTCTTCACTTAAACACGTGTCGCTCATCCAGCGACCGGTACCGCTTCGCCGTGGACGGTGGACATTAGATTGTACGGAGCGATCCGATGGTGATGACGTGGCTACATCCTACGGCTCCTGCTGCATCTGGAAGCTCGATGATGATCAGACGGTTCTGAAGCCAGGTGGAAGAACGAAGAAGAACCATCGCCTGGGCGAGGTTTGATCTGGAATAGCGGCAGCCTCCGACCTCCTCCATCGCCGCCGAGTGTCTCTGATCGTTCCTGGGAGTCTTCCGCATCTATTGACGGTCTCAACGAGGCACTTTGAGCTTCGGCGTGGTCAGTGTTCGGAAATGCGGTCCATGCGGCCGCATATGCGGCCGCATATGCGTATTCGGTCACTTGACCGAAGCGCATATGCCATATGCGGCAATATGCGGTCAAAACGCATATGCGGTCCGCATATGCGGTTTATGCGGCCGCATATCTAATAGGATTCATGTTAATCCATGACATGATGACACATTAACTCAATTTTTTTCCGAACAACTCTTATATCATCATTTGCATTGATGCATCTTTTCATTATTCTCATATATGTTGCATTTGGGAATATAATCTAGGATATTTTTCTTTTATCCATTTTTTCCATTGTTCTCAACACTTATTAATGAATTGTTTACTACTTTTTGAATTTTCTATCCAATGAAATTCATTCTAATTCTTCAAATAAAACATGAAATAATTGACTAACATTCTGACACTTTACATTTTTTGTGTTTCTAATGAATTTTATATGTAAACAATCTTCCCCTATATTTTGTGTCTAACATATTTTATCCCTTGGAGATACATATATGTGTATAATTTTGGGTATATGGACCTATGATTATTCTTTAGCTTTTGTTATCTATAGGATCTATATATACATTAAAGGTTTTCTTATAGAATCATGTATTCCCTGTTGAATCCAAATTTGTATATGTATATATATGCATTAAATTCAAAATACACACTAAAAAATAATCAATTTATAATATCATGCTTATATATCTTATTTGAAATAATTTTTGATTTTGAATTTTGTTAGATCATCAACTTTTATATATAAACACATTTTATTGTTAATTTATAATATTTTAAATTAAAATATTATAAACCGCATGAACCGCATATACTTCCGTATACTCCTCCGCATATCCGCTTACTCGCTTTAGACCGCATGACCGAACGAATACCGCATACCGCATTTCTGAACCTTGGGTGTGGTCAGGCGGAGTCGAGGAAGAAGAGGGGCTCCAGGTGCCTTAGTCTCTCCAAAATTCAACCCTACACGGATCCTTTGGCCTTCAGACCTGCAAGGAATACAAACACAAGTAAGAAGACAGTTCCGGGAGCCTTATTCATGGTGAAATGAGGCGGAGTGGGTCGGGCGGAACTTCTCCGGCGGACGGCGGGGAAGGAGAAGCTGATCTCCAGATTCACGATGGGTCTGGGTGAATGGAATGTGCGAGGTGTAGGGAAGTGGAAGGATAAGGAAATGGGGGTGGAATGGCGGTCTGGAAACAAGCGAGGTACGATGAAATCGTTTGTCAGAGCGGAGCTCCAGTGAACTACGAATTCGCTAATTAACGCTAAAAGGCTACACTACGGGCTAATCTAATTGCATGATTAAAAATCATGAACAAAAATCTATCTAAAATAAATAAAGGTGCAACTCATACCTGGTTTTTGTCCAGGGAGCAGAGGTGGTCGTCGGATCGTCGCCTTGGGTGCACCTCCACCCTCCATCGACCACCGCGAGCTCAGGGGATCCCCTCCTTTCACGAGGGTGCTCGCTTTGGCCAAGTCACGGGACTTCAGAGGGAAGAAGATGACCAAATTTGCAATGGAGGATCGGAGATTTTATTTATGAACAATAGAGGACACCCTTATTGACCAGGTGATTGAAGGAATTTCGAGTTATGTACATCGGATCAAATGGATGGGCGCGTATGTACAATGATGGAGGAGTATTTCGTCTGAAGGAAGCATTCTTGAAAGATGGACGAGACGCCCAGGAAAAATGGCGGAAAATTTGGGAAAAGACAGGGGCGTCATGTCGGAAGACTAGAGGTCAAGTTGACCAGAGGTCAACGAGCGAAGCTCTGCTATTGGTCCATGTATACGCGCTATAGGACAAAACAACAGTTTTAATAAAGAATAATTAATTAAAAATAATAAATGATTTTATTATTTTTTGTGTATAAAATAAAAAATATTTATTATTTTATGTAGTGTTTTATTATAATTTTTATTTATTTTTTGGCTTTTTTGTTAGTAGTTATTTTTAATAGTGTATTTATAGGTATATACATCTATATTTTGTATATTTTTATTTTTATTTTGTATATTTTATTTTATTATTTTATTTTAGATATTTATAACTTATTTTTGTGAGTATAAATATATTTTTATTTTATTTTTATGGTATTCTTTGTATACTTAAATAAGTAGATATGTATGTTATGTAGTTATATTCATAGGTATTTTACCTATGTTTTATTTGCATCTTTTTATTTTAATGTATTTGAATGAGTTTTATTTTGGTTTTATATTTTTAATAGATTATAGATAATAATGTAAAATATTATAAAAATATAAAGAATGAAAGAATAAGCTTCCCCTTTTATTTATCTACATGTATACCGTAGGTATTTTATCTATGTTTTCACATAGATTTATTTTATTTTGCATTTTCCTTTTGATTTTATTATAGTTTCAACATGCACATATATTATAAATAATATTTATAAAATTATAGAAATATCAATTTGTAAAAATAATAAACGATGAATAAAATAAATATTTTAATCGGTATAATATACAATAGGGGTCAAACACCTAACTTTTAGACAGTAACTCCAAAAAATATAAAACCACCACCATTAAATAGCTTATGAAAAGTTATATACAATTAGAGATGATTCTGATATGTTTTGAGTTTTATTTGAAAGATGTAGGTTTGTGAAGTTGGTTTTTTGGCTTTTTATTTTGTGTATAAAATGAACACTGTGTGTTATTTTTGTACAAACTCAATTTTGTATTTTATTTACATTATTATCTACAACTTTTATGTACAAAGTTTCTTTATTTGATGAATATATAATAAAGAATAAAATAGATGTAAAAAATGCATAAAGAAAGAATGAATAAATGGAATTTTTATTGCATTTTTGGCCCTTATCCCCCCCACTTTATTCCTTGTCGACCAACTCAATTCTTGACTTGGTCTCGAGGTTTAGGGTCATAAAATATTTTCAATATTTTATTCTTTTTTCTTTCCTTCTCTTTATTCTATAATTTTGGCATTAAAAACCTTATTTTATATATAAATAATACAATAAATAATGAATGCTATTATGCACAAATTAATGCTATTTACATGCATTAGTTAGGGTTTTTAAGGCCAAAATGATAGAATAAAGGTGATGAAATGGAGATTCATCAGGGACACATATCCTAGTTTCTTTTTTCTTCACTTAGGGAAAAAATACGTTAGGTGTTGTTGTGAAAAAGATAAAAAAAGTGATAGCCGAAACTAAAGCCGGGTCTGCTAATTCTATCTGACTATAAAATTAAATATAAAGAACTCCACTTGTTTTGGGAGAGCAATCCCCACGTTAGCTTGCAAGTACTCTCCAGATAGTGAGTGAGAGACGACCCTTAAGGTTAGATCCAATGCTCGAATTTTCTTCAAAACTACTGATTTTAAAAACGATTAGCTACTTCTCAGTGAGGACTAACGAGTAGCCGGAAACGATCCGGGTTTCCTTAGCATAGTGGGAGGTTTAGAGGACACTGCATATGGCTCCGTCCGCAAGCAACGTGTAGCCGGAAAAGGTCCGTTTTTACTCCCATATTGGCTCAAAGATGGTGCAACTAATCATACGGACTCAGGACCGGTTTTTGGGAAGTTTAGGCACCTATCAGCTCGTGAATTCTGTTGATATAATTGTATTGCCACCTAACTATACAACTGAAAAGATTAACGACCAAGGTTTTTTGGTCATCATCGAGTTGAGTTGGTGAAATTGGGGTTTGTTATGTGTTTGATTGCGTGGTGTGAGTCAAATCTCTGAGATCTCTAACAGTCACTCGTCTTCCATGTCTTGCCATATTTAGAGTCAGCTTTCTTTAGTCAAGATGATGTGTAGACAATCGCTTCGGTCGACTTTGGTTGAACCCTTCTCTTGCACACCTGTCCACTCATCTAAGTCAGTTCGGGATGTCCATCTTCCCAAACCAAAGTCCCATCGTGTCTCCTCTTCCATGTGTGACTCTGACCCTGGAAGATCTTCTCCCACTTCATTTCCTTTTCCTTCATCATCACATTCGATTCGAGAGAACCCAATTTTACCTCAGCAGTTGCACATTGACCTGGCAGAACATGAGCTGGAATCTTTTTCCTTTCTAGATACTATGGTTAGAAAAGGACCTCAGTAGTCACAAACAACTTCAGTAATAATAGATCAGACATCTACCAACAGTGGTCTACTTGCTTCCCTCAAGTCTATGCAAAATCAGATTAGGGAGCAAAGTAGACTGATGAATGATGTTCGAGATGAGCTGACACAGTTGAGAGCAAGAAGAGATATCTCGAATACTGGGATCATAGATGATGAGGGGGCTGAGAGACCGAACAGAGAGGAGAGACCGCCACTTGGTCTTAGTCATACAATGAAGCAGCTCGATAACCCTGGAGCTACTACCACTTATCGGTGGATTCATCTCCCTGCCATTCATGGCAATTTTGAGCTTCGACCTCAGACTATACAATTATTGCTCAAGTTCCATGTGCATTATACTGGGGAGCCACGCTTGTACCTACAGGAGTTTGAGCTGATTTGTAGTACGGTGCATGACTCACATGTGAACGAGGACATGATCAAGTTGATCGCATTTCCATTCTCCGTGGTGGACAGAGAAACCTACTTGCTGAAGCATTTAGGGAGATATGTTACGACTTGGGAGAAGCTTTAGACTGAATATTTGAACAAATACTATCCACTTGGTCGTACTATTGCTGGCGGAGCTATGATTAGCAATTTCTCCATGATAGGGAACATGCAGTTTTACGAAGCATGGGACTGTTTCAGAGAGCTCATCGATAGGTGTCCCCACCATGATATATCAAAGCCGAATCTAGTGCAAAGCTTCTTTCGTGGGCTAACACCCGAGTTACAAGGATTGTCGAACGTATCCTACGGCGGGTCATACTTTTCCAAGCATGAGAATCAAGTCTGGGCTATATACGAGGAGATGGCTGAGAACTATATATTGATGTTCCAGACTAGATTCTACATACAAGTCATGCCACCATCTTATCACCAGCATTCCTGAGTGGCACAGATTGAGGGGACTCCTGCTTCTACTCATTCTGATTCCTCATCAGCTGATATAGGGATAGTTTGTCAGAAGTTGTATCGCATGGAGATCATTGAAAAGAAGTGCCAAAATTTGGACAAGCTCGACAAGATCGACGAGCTTGAGAGATGTTTAAGTGATATGAAGACTCATATTATGTGCCTTCTTGAGATTCATACATATTCTAAGTTATCTGCCATATCACCAGCTAATCCCGTAAGCAGAGACCAGGGCATACTTCCACGGCCACCTTCGTCATTTCAACACATTTATCATGTGCATTCCGAGCTGACTTGTTAGTCTCCTGCTTACACACAGAACCAACAGACACCATCATCTTACACTCAGATGGTTGTGTATTAGAGTGATCGGTCTCTTGTTTTGATGCCCCAGGCTTACACAGAGATGCCTAAGCCATTGATTGAGGTCAATGAGATTTAGTATAATCAGTCACAACAGCTAGGGATCCATCGTGATCATCTTGGTTTTCGTTGGTCTTCAGGATTTCATTCCAGCAGCCACCACAAGCGCATATGGGGTAGACTAGAGAGTAGCATCAGTCAGGTCGTCGTCCATTCCAACCCGCTCAGTGGAAACATAATTCATATCATTCTCAGTATCCACAGTCTTATCCTTCGCAACAACAAATCACCTCCCAGTCAGCCCAACAACAGCCTCAATACCATCGAGGCGACTCATTCGGGTCTCATGGTCCTTTTCAATGAAAATCCAGCATTAGAATATCTCGCTAGTCTGATAGCCGACCAACAGATCACATTTTGGCGACAAATGCATGAGTTCAAAACTCATCACTTAAATTGTCAAGGATAAGTCCGCCATTCCTGCTCAAATTGAGCCAAATCCAAATAATATGAAGAGAAAGTCAGAGAAGATACACTTGACAGAGTCCACCCTCCGATCACAGGTATTTTCAGATGATTACCTTTATTGTGATGACAATGATTTCATTTCTCTTAGGAGTAGTAGGATACCCGCAGGCGGAGACTCAATTAGGCTTAGTGAGGATACACCTGATGATACAAGCGAGCCTGTTGAGCATTATGATGGGGTGCTGATGCCACCTTTCACTTTGAGGATGCTGATGGTGGTACTGAAGCCACCAAAACTGATGAAAAGCAGCCAGAGTCTTCTGCTGATGCAAATGCTTTGCCATTCTTTGTATATAGTGATGATGATAGAAAAATGCAAAAAATGTACAAAAGAGAAATATCAAAAAGAAGAATAAAGACAAGACATTTGATTCAGCTAGACTCATGAGTCTACTTTTGATGATTTACATGGAGCTAGTCCCCGTTTTAGAAAAAGACTTTATTCTTCTTCATCTGATCCTGCAGGTGTACAGACTGATAGGGAGGATGTCCATATTCCTTTTCCCCAAGCACTCTTCTTGAAGAAAGGAGATAAAAAGAAAATCACAAAAAGAATCAAATAACTGATTTGACGAAAGAGATATTAGACAAATTCACTATCCAACTCACTCTTTCGGAAGCCTTGGCACACATACCTCTTCTAAAGAATGGTCTCAAGGAACACACTACAGTTCGTAGAAAGAAGAGGTAGCATAATCATTGCTTAGAAATTCATGTGTTAATCAAGGAGACTTGTCATGCCATCCAGAACCGTCTCCCAGCCAAGCGTTGAGATACTGGAGCACTGTACGCCAGATGTAGATTTTGGATCAGACATTTGATCGTACTCTACTAGATACTGGATCATCAATCAATCTCCTTCCTTCTTCCTTACTCGACAAGTTCGAGTTTGGGCCTCTTCAACCAAGCAGGACGGTCTTACAGTTTGCTGATAGATCAGTTAAGAGGTTGAAGGGATGATTGAGGACGTTACCGTCACCATTTAGAGTTTGCAATTCCTCTTGGACTTTGTCGTGTTGGATATGGAGGTTCCTGAATGTGTGGCCGATACCCCGATCATATTAGGACGACCTTTTTTGACGACAACAAAACCCGTATCTGATTATGTTACTGGGAAGGTATACTTTCGCGTCCAGGAAGAGAGTATATATATAGAGAGACGATGCATGACCTTAGAGTCAAATCAGTAGAGTCAGAGAAAGCATCTGATGATGAGCTCGATAGTCACCAGGACTGTGACCTTGTGCAGACAAAGATGAAGCAGTATGGGCTAAACCAAGTACACAATCTTTCATCACACTTTCAGGAGAGTATGGATTTCATGTATTAGATGATGAGAGATTGGATAACACAGACTCGGAGCCGATTAGTGACAAGGCTTGTAGAGACGATTATGGTTTTTTATAGTTTGTGATGAAACTTTTGACCCCTCCGAGTCAGAAGTGAATTATCAGTTCTGTCAGCCACCTAATGATCCGCAGAGCCTACAACCATCCTGGAGACCTAGCTAGTTCAGAATAGTCAGTTATCAGATGAGTAGTTTCCAGATCATTTAGATTCAGAGTAGGATGAGCTTGTGCATATAGACTTAGTAGCCTATACCCAGACCCTCTCTAAACCAACTCTCCATGTTCCTTCTTCCCCTGAGCTTAAACCTTAAACTCAGAGCATGAAATAACGATATTTGTTGGAGAGCCTAAAATGTTATCGGTCATTATCGCGCCTGATCTGATCGAAGATCAAAAATCCCATCTAATGGAGATTCTTGAAAACAATTGCAAGGCAATCATGTGATCAGTAGCAACTTTCAGTGGGATTAGTCTGGCCATGTGCTCCCACCACATTTTTCTCGAGGATCATGCCGAACCATCTCGTGAGTTTTAGCGTAGGCTGAACCCGAATCTTCGAGAGGTAGTTATGAAGGAATTATCCAAGTGGTGGAGCACCGACTTTATCTTTCCCATCTCCGACTCTAAGTGGTTCAGTCCATTGCATGTGGTACCCAAGAAGACAGGTATTACTACACTGATAAATGGGGACGGAGAGGAGATCACTATCCGAGTAACGATTTCTTGGCGAGTTTGTATGGATTACAGAAGATTAAATCATGCGACCAAGAAGGATCACTTCTCGCTACCGTTTATTGATCAGATTATCGAGAGATTAACTGAGAAGTGCCACTATTACTTTCTTGATGGGTACTCGAGATATAATCAGGTGGCCATTACACCTGAAGATTAGAAAAAGACGACGTTTACATGTCCATTCGGAATGTATGCTTTTAGACAATTGCTCTTTAGATTATGTAATGCCCCAGCTACATTCCAGAGGTGCATGTTTTCGATTTTCGCAGACATGGTGGATGACTTTTTAGAGATCTTCATGGATAATTTTTCGATCTATGGCGATGATTTCGATTCTTATCCTTCTTGCGTAAACCACATTTTTTAGAGATGCGCTGAGGTTGATCTCGTTCTTTCTTGGGAGGAGTCATTTTATGATGACTCAAGGGACGATCTTTGATCATATCATCTCTAAAAGGGGCATGGAGATCGATCCGGTCAAACTAGATATCATAAAGAAGCATCTGCCGTCCAATATGAAGCAGTTACGATCTTCTTAGGGCATGTCGATTTCTATCGACGTTTCATTGAAGACTTTAATAAGATCATCCAGTTGTTATATGATCTTCTAGCGAAAGACACCGAGTTTATTGTTTATGATAAGTGTCTTTCAGCTTTTGAAACTCTCAAGAATATGATTGTAGAGGCTCCTGTCCTTTAGTCATCCGATTGGTCTCTCCAATTCGAGATCATGACAGATGCCTTCGATTTTACTGTTGGGGTTGTTTTAGAACTAGCAAGACTTTGGATTCCGCCCAGCGGAATTACACCATTACAGAGAAAGAAATGCTAGATGTAGTATTTGCCTCAGATAAATTTAGGCCTCACATTTTAGGATCTAAGGTTATCATTTTCACTAATCATACCACCATCAGATACCTTATGGATAAGAAGGATTCCAAGCCACGCCTTACCAGATGGATCCATCTACTCCAAGAGTTCGATATTGAGATTAAGGATAAGCCTAGAGTCAAGAATGTGGTGGCGGATCACCTCTCTCGATTAGTACTACCCGAGACTTCTGAGTTCGATATACCTATCACTAAGATAATTCTAGATGAGGCGATTCTTGCTGTCGCCTCACTCCCATGGTACGCTGACATTGCGAACTTTTTTTTGTCAAGAAAGTCCCACAAGATTGTTCCGAGAAGACACTTGAGACTTTTTTTGCGAAAGTCAAGTCTTACCATTGGGAGGATCCGATCTTTTATCATGAAGGAGCGGATTGTGTCTGACGTCGGTGTATTCCTCAGGAGGAATACCATAATGTCCTCATGTATTGTTATAAATTAGAAGCTGGAGGACACCATTTTGGGAAGAGGATAGTAGAAAAGGTACTTCAATCTGGTCTTTGGTGGCCTACTCTCGTTGCTGATGCTCATGCATTCGTGAAGAGATGTATTGATTGTCAGAGGATGGACACTTGTGGACATAGAGATATGATACTGATGCAACTCATTTACTTCTGTAAGGTTTTCGATGCATGGGGTATCGACTTTATGGGCCCGTTCCGTAAGAGTCAAGGATTTGAGTACATTCTGTTGGCTGTAGATTATGTGAGTCGTTGGGTTGAGGCTATTCCTACTTGAGCCATTGATGCAAACACGGTTTACAAGTTCCTAAGAAAGCATACCATTTCACGGTTTGGGGTACCTCGAGTTCTTATCTCAGACGAGGGTAACCACTTCATCAATGACAAGGTAAGGGCATTTACTAGTGAGTTTGATATAGACCATCGAGTTGCTACTCCGTATCATCCTCATGGGAATGGTTTAATCGAGGTTTCAAATAGAGAGGTTAAGACGATCTTGCAGAAGGTTGTTCTAGACCGAAAGGATTGGTCTCAACTTTTGGACTCGATTCTTTGGGCCTATATAACATCCTTCAAGACACCATTGGATACATATCCTTTTGACTCATTTATAGCATGCCATGCCACTTACCTGTCAAGCACAGTTCATGGTGGGCAGTGAAAGAAGTAATATTTGATTTCGATAATGCGAGAGATTAAAGGTAGATAGAATTGGTAGCCCTTGAGGATTTGAGAGATGAAGCCTTCACGAGTATCCTTCATTATAAGAAGAGGATGAAAAAATGACATGATGCACACATCAACCCAAGCAATTTGAGGCTGATAAAAAAGTTTGGCTATTCGATGCGAGACAAGTTATTTCCAAAAAAACTTCAGAGCAAATGAAAAGACCCATATATAGTGCGAAAGGTGTACGACAATGGTAGCATCGACATATATGAGTTGTCTTCTTAGTCCACCTTTCGAGTCAATGGACAACATTTGAAACCATTCCTTGATCATGAGTCGCCGATCATTGAGGTTGCCCCCATTCACTTTATATGATATGTGTTCTACACTCTTCATATTTTGTATCTTATACCTTAGTTTCACGTTGATTAGTTCATTCTTGTTCACCATGTACATATGTGTTTTCGATTTTGTTCATTCATTCTTTTGTTGTTTTACATCCCTATGTCTCGCTTAGGATTTTTGCTATACTTAAGATGTACTTTATCCTAAGTATAAGGGGGGAGGGGATGTAGACATTGTGTTATTCATATTGTTCTGTTCTATTACCCCCGTTGTTGCTTATACTTAGGGTGCGCTTTATCCTAAGTATAGGGGGAGGGGTAATATCACTCGGTCACGTCTTTGATTGTTTTCGATTTTGAATATCGTTTTCTCTCTCGCTTGTCTCTCGAATGTTGATATTATTCTCTATACTTAGGGATATTTTACCTAAATATAGGGGACAAGCTGAGTCGTTGATTGTGTACATTCTTTTGACCTCAATCATCTTCATTTTTAAGTCTGCTATCCTTAGGATTAGTTGATCCTAAGTATAGAGGGGATGATTGACTTCTATTCGTTTATTCGTTTTTCTTGTGAATCATTGTAATATAGAGTTCTTTTCACCAGTCTATACTTAGTCCGAGTTATGTCTTCCTTTGTCGCTTCTTTGGTCACTATGAGGACATAGTTCACACTAAGTATGGGGGGTATTGTATATATCTTTTATATATACTTTAGAAGGCATAACTCGTACTTTATTGTATTTTTAATAATATAGCTCTAAAAATATGGGTATATATTTTGGGTTTTTAAAAGATGATAGAAAACTGTAAATATAACTTATATAAAAAGGGAATTGTCTTAAAAATTTTATATATAAAATATGTTTTAAAATACTTGGATAAAATTCTTAATTATATTTGTAAATAAATCACTTTTATAAAATCTTGTATAAAATTCGTATAATACTTATATATATAATGTGTATAAAATTCTTTGTAAAATGTACATAATTTTTGTAAATTCATGTAAATTGATTTAATCCATTAACTCCTTCAAAAATTACTTAAAAACTAAAAGTTTTAAAATTCAATAAAAATTCAGAAATTCCCTAAAAATAAATAGAAATTAGGAAACCCTGTATCTCAGATTTTCTATTATTTTTATCTCAGTTTTCCACAATTTGCCTCCTTGAGTTTGACTCCCGTACTAATACAATACACATTAGTTTAGGAGAATAAATATTAAGATAAAAATATTTTTTTTGTAAATTTCAACCGGTCACCACAATGATAGTGGTATACTTTTAGATACTTGATTGGTTGATTTTTCATGCTACCCTGCAGAGATGAGATTGAGGTGCATATCAGGTGCATACCTTACATCCTTTAGCGTAAGCATATCTCCATTGACATTCTACAATATGACATTGCCAATAACAGGGGATACATGACCATTCCCCATCTTAAATGTGCCAAAATCACCTGATGTATATGTTGAGAAGAACTCCCCACGTGAAGTAACATGAAGAGTATAGCCACTATCAATAAGCTAAGAAGTACCATCATGGACGACATTCACCTTCTCATCACAAACAATGAGGAGTTCATGTTGTGCGGTTGCAGCAACCTGTTCATTCTTCTTTTCTTGTTTGTCGCTTCCATTCCTATTGTCTCTCTTAAACTGAAAGCATACTTCTTATTGTGCCATTTTTTTACAATAATGTCACTCCATGTTCTGATATATGGACCTTGATTTGCTTCTGCTACTGTCTCTCTCCTTGTCATTCTTGGATCTATTTCTCTCCCTGTTCTCCGTGACAAGAACATCTGCATGCGAAGAGCTTCCTTGATATTTTCTGTGTATCTCCTCATTGAGAATGGCTGACTTGACGATCTCCAAAGAGATCTTCCCTTCTGCATCAAAATTGGTAAGTGATACCATGAAAGTTTTCTAAGAATCAGGTAAGTAGCAAGCAATAATAAGCTCAAAATTTCTTCCTCAAACTTGATACCCATGCATGTTAACTGACTAATCATCCGGTTTTGCATCGGGCTTTTGGATGGAGAAAATTAGAAGATGTATGGACTTCACATATAAAAGATCTTTCATCTTATTTTTCCACAAACTGTAACTAATACCTTTCAAATTGTCATACGACTTGAACCAAAATCCATCTTGTAATATGTCATAGAGGCTCTGATACCAGTTGTTGGGAATATATTCCTCGTATTGATCAAATTGCAAAATTTACCAAGTTAATAAGCAGATCTTGCACGATATATCACTACAACTACAAAAAATGTCTCAACCACAAAAAATCAACCACCGATGCACACCGAATTTTTAACGTGGAAAACCCTCTATGTGTGGGGAAAAACCACATGGTGATCACAATCCAAAATCAAGCATTATAGTCGAAATAATCTGCGGCCGTGAGGGGCTTACAAAAGGCCTATCCTCTATACATGATACAAATCATTAAACAATGAGACTAGTAGAGAGGAGAAATATCACCAAAAGGATAATCCATTCCAAACTGTAGGAAGAACACTAGAGAAGAATTGCTTCAACGATACTCCCTCCAAACTTCTCGATAACCACGGACCTTCTTTCTTCTCCATCCCTCTTATATCTTTCTTGTGCGAGAGGAGATTGTGTTGGGATGATCTTGGCGTGCACCCCATACCCTCTATTTATACTCCATGGATATGAGAAAATAAGGAAAGATGAACTACTTCCAATATAATTAGGAAAAGATGCCTCTTATTCCTAAAAAGTAATAGGTCTCATCTACTTGGGCCTTGATTTTCTCTTTTTCAAATAGGACTACCAATGTCCTATAAATGGATTAATTTCCCACAAGGAGGGGAACCTATCCAACATCTATTCCTTGGATTTCCGTGGTGCATTTTATTATCCATTTCTCCTCTATCAATCTTAATGAATCATGGACAGAATGATTTATACGTGGCTTTTATATGCAAATATATTTTGGCAATATGTTGTTCTGTGTTGCTATGATTTTTTTCTCCTACACCTACTGCGACTACTGAACAAACTGTCAATCGGTTCATTTTGAGTTCCTTGATGAGAATTTAGGTTGTGCGGACCAATTCGGCCTTTATGAGTTCCTTTGAAAAGTGTGGGTGATTGACTCAGGTACGTCAATCACCAAAGGGATGGTAGTACTCTCTCATGTACTACGTCTTCCATTTTTAATACCTCTGTTTGCCTTATCAATAGCAGTTTCTCTTCCATTGTCTCTGTCGGAAGAGTGGTGGCATTTCCCCAATACTGAAGCTTATTGCTATATAATGTGCTCTTGAGTACTAGTGATGACAAAGTTGGCATCACCATTTCAAAGTTTATTTGGACGATGTTTCCATATGATATCCTGGGAAGATGCTGCCACGCGTGTTGAAAAAGACCCAGGATTAAAAACATCGAGGAATTGCAAATGGCTTTTGCAAAACAGCATTTGGTGGTTCTGCAAACCCCCCGGGACCATTTTAATGTAGTGTAGGTATGGTCCATCCTTCACATTTGAAGATGCTACTTGCATTCAGAACCACTCTTTAGTCTGTATTGTCTGGTCAAAACGGAAGAGTTGCATGGAGCCTTCTTAAAGCTTAATATGCATCTGGTCTATGAGCTTGAGGTTCAGCAGGGTGTGATTCCCCAGTGAGTTCACTGTGGGATGGGTTGTCCACCTCGTCCTACATTTTAGTTGTTATAAGCTATTCAGTTCAAGGGATACTGCCTAAGTGGGCATACTCATTTACTGGCCTTTGAAAGCTGGCGCCCAGCCCACCACACACTGGTAGGGTATGCATTCATTTATGTATGGAATGTGCCTCATTTGTGGTGAATCATCTGAAATGGAGAACCACATCTTTTTCCGATGCTCCTTCACGAAAACCACTTGAGACTAGTGTGAACTGTAGATCACACTTGGGCCTAGATGGGTTCTCAAATTGCAATATCCTTCGACAAATCTTGACGAATATAATCCCAATCAGAACGGGTTATTTATTGCACAAAGTATCGAAATGAATACGACACACTACAACCCAGTTGCTACCATGGGAGATAGAATGCTTATACTTAAAATTGTGATAACAACATGATGTCAACAAATGACTAACAACTTCATTATTGCTAATACAAAATGACTGAGGCATTCGGCATTACTTTTCACAAGATACTTTGAACATGGCTGTGATTATTTTTTAAAAAGGCCATGTTTCCTTTAACCTGTTAGAATCTACCCCACTTATGCACCTAATTTACCCTAGGGAACATTACACAGTTAAGCATGTTAAATTCCAATACTTTCTAATATTCAAGTTCTTTATTTTCAGGAATATAGCAATGATTTACTCAAATCTGCTATCGGACAGCCAGTCTTTGTACCGAGCCACGGTCCAGATCCCTTCTTCACACTGGAGTTTGTGTGCTTTTCGAAAATTCCTCATTCTAGACAAAGTATTTCATTAAGGTCCATCTCATTGGTCGATCAGATACTAATAGCATTTGCTCTCGTCTTCGTATATAAAATCTGCATATATGTTTACTTGAAATTCTTTTACGTGTGAGGATTCGGGGAAAAAGAGTGTTTTACGATTGATAGCGATTCTTTACAGAGAAAATTGATCACACAGGGTGTTCTTTTTTCTGTCGTAGATCGGTTTTACTGCCTGGGCAAGGCGTATCAGCGCTGCTTGGTGTTGTACACTGCTGCAGTTGCAGCGGCAGGGTTTCTCTTGGATTGAGGGTTTCAAAGTTGGTAAAGTTACAAATATGTTTTGTTTTCAGAGTTCATGTACAGACATATTGTAATTAGGTTTGAAATGCATCTTTGCCTTCAGAAGAGGCATGTGTATGCATATAGGTTTCCCCCTTGATATTCTTGTATGGGTTGTGATCCAAGGTTTATGGACAAGTTTGTGTACAAAGGTTATGTAAAATTTGTGATCTGCATCGTGAGATTTGATACTGAGGGAATTGTTTTGAATGCTTGGGTGTGACTTTCTTGTAATATCGATTTTTTTGTCCACATATCTTCAGAAGATGGCATGTTCAAAGGCATAGGATATCGCTCCCAAGCTACATGTAAAGGGATTAGTTTAGAATTCGTTTAAGAGTATAGAGATATTGTGAGGAATATTTGAAATAAGATAACAAACAATGTTAGTTGTGAATTTAAAGAATGAAGCAACTAATAATATTTATTATTATAAAATCTAACAACGGAATATATGACTGATGGACGTTGAATTACTTGTTGCCTTAGAAAATTTGTTCTAGTACTGATCAAGTATAAATAAAACAATTATTATCCCTGAGCACATATTATTTTTATGTTAAATATATAAAATAATTACCATTAATTTGAAAATAATTTTTGAATAGTCACTGAACACTTCATTTATTTTTGTAAGAGTAATATGATAACGATTATCTATGATTTGTTTAATAAAAGATTGCAATAATAGTTGTTAAACTAGACAATTTGCACAAAAATAAATCTTGAAAGCATCAACATTATTAATGTATGATCCATTGAAGATTATATATCAACTAATATGACAATAATGTAAAATTCAAAATATATAACAAATCCCTATGAAAATCATCGATGGTCAAATCATCTTGTTGTAGAATGGCCTCTGATCGAGTGGTTAAGAACCGTCGTCAGTTGTTATATATGTTGGCAGTTGCGATAAGGCTGGGTCTAGGGGGAAGACCGTAACCATCAGGCGTGGGGGAAGGAGGCGGATTAAGCAAGGGCTTCGCACCTATATATTTAACTTCATGAGAAGGAGAACGGATCATCGGATACCAGTCTCGGCATCGGGAGCCCTCCCCCCTCCCCTGCCCCATCTTGAGTTTTCTCAAGAAGGAATATCGTCGATGCCGTATCTCGATCTTAGAGTTGTGATATGCTCACGTTTACCATCTGTCACAGGCGAGATGAATGATATTAGTGCAATCACATTATGTGGTGTAGTCATCCGGACGTATGTATAAACTGTCAAGGTTACACAAACTCCTCAAAAATTATACATGTGCATGTATCCGTTTTATTAATACATTATTTATATACAAAGGAAGTAATTTCATATGATATGTGCTACATATAACCAAAATATAAGTACCTATGCCTATATGTGATCAGATGTATGTACACAGCTATTGGTATGTACATGTTTACTTACTAGGTATAGCGGTATAGATTTATATATAGGGACACATCTATAAATTTTTGTGCATGCATCTACATATGTTACTACAAGCAAAATAAGTTGTGACTACATAACTATGCCTACGAATATGAAATTTGTGGCCACATAATTAAGCTCTGGCCACAACATGTCGTGGCCAGTAGCCGTAGCTACAAGTCTTGTCGCGAGAGTTCTCTAACCACGAATATGCCGTGACCACTATAAGTGACCACAGAACTTGCCGTGACCACAAGTCTTGTATGAAGACTTTGACCACAGATTGTAGCTATGAGAGACTAGTGGCCACGGAATTATCATGGTCACAAGTTTCCATAACCACATTCCGTGAACACAACTTATTTTCTTGTAGTATGTACTTCAGTATAATCTAATATGACGAACAACAATCTAGGCTTTGTTTTTTGATCAACATAATGCAAGAGTAGATAACAAAAAAAATCATTTAAGGTGACAATATCTAGCTCGTGACAAGCTTGGCAAACATTGTGTCGTAATGGAAAATTTTCGTTTTAAACAAGTCTAGAAAGTTATACATAAAGTGCATTTAATTTTTTATATATATCTTATAAGAATCTCCATCTAAGATAATATTATGAATCAATCAATAAAAAAGTTATAACAGGATGTTCACCTTTATGGTTTTGCACTCTTTTCCTCTAAAAAAGCAAAAAAAAAAAAACAAAATGGAACCAAATAAAAATTATACAAAATCCTTAAGAAATTATGTTCTAATAACAATATGTTATTTTAGGCATAATACTTCTGGCAGTGGAAAATTCAACTTGCTATGGTAGAAGCGTCGCATAAAATCCATTGCCAAAAGTGGGCACTGCCACAAAATCGATTTATGGTGACAAAAATAATTTTTTTCTCATTTTTTGTCATTAAATTTAAAATAATCACTGCAAGAAAAATGAGTTGTGGCGCCATGGAAACTTGTGGTCCTGATAATTATGTGGCCACTAGTTTCTATAACCATAATTCCATGGCCAAAGCCTTCAAAGAGGGAAAGAGGATATTCATCTCAAAATTGTGACCACACCAAGTTTTGTAGTTACTTGTAGTGGTCACGACATATTCGTGGTTAAAGAACTGCCGCAACGAGACTTGTAGCTACGATTATATGCCACGAAGTATTGTGGTCAGAGCCAATTCCGTGACCACAAGACGAAATCCGTAGACATATTTTTGTGACCACAACTCATTATCCTTGTAGTTAATGAATAATATTCATTGTATTTTTTATTCTTTAAATATTCAATAATAGTCATTTTTCATTATTTTATTACTAATAATGAATCATAAAATATGATTATCTGCTGACTTTTTCTTGTAATCAAATGCTACAAATTTACCAAATATCACTATAATAAAAATGAGTTGTGGCCACGGAATGTGGCTATGGAAACTTGTGGTCACTATAATTCCGTGGTCACTAGTTTCTCGTAGCTACAATCCGTGGCCAAAGTCTTCATACAAGAGTTGTGGTCATGACAAGTTCTATGGTCACTTGTAGTGGTCACGAGATATTCGTGGTTAGAGAACTTTCGTGACGAGACTTGTAGCTACGGCTACTAACCATGATGTATTGTCCATAGCCCAATTCTATTGCGACAAACCTCATATCCGTGTGCATAATTCTGTAGCCACAACTTGTTTTCCTTGTAGTGCACTACAAGAAAAATGAGTTGTGGCTACAGAATGTGGCTACGGAAACTTGTGACCACGATAATTCTGTGGCCACTAGTTTCTCGTAGTCACAAACTGTGGCCAAAGTCTTCATATAAGAGTTATGGCGCCACGATTAGTTCTGTGGTCACTTGTAGTGACCACGACATATTCGTGGCTAGAGAACTCTGGCGACGAGACTTGTAGCTACGGCTACTGGCCACGACATGTCGCGGCCATAGCTCAATTCTGTGGCCACAAATTCCATATCCGTGGTCATAGTTCTGTAGCCACAACTTGTTTTCCTTGTACTGATATCAAATATTTTTGTTAAAGATAGTCAGGTCATCCCCCAACTCGCATCCTTTAGTACTTTTTTCCTGGTAGAAAGGGGGAGGGATGGGGGATTCGAATCTCGATCTTTTGTTTGCGGGAGCAACTGCTCAACCGCCCCACCAATTTCTTGGTGCCACTGTACATATCAAACCTGTTGCAGCGAGGGTAGCCAAAAAGATGAGGCTATAAGGTGTTCATTGTTACTCAACGACGAAAAATCATTAAGTGTAAAACTGAACAGAACTGCACATAAACATCTTTTAACTTTATGACAACGGTTCGTTGTAAAAAAGGCAAATCTGTAAAGAAAATACAGGTTAATTACCACAAGTTAATCCCTACTAGATAAAAATGCACTAGTGAAGCCTCTCCGCTTGCTGCCGTACATTGATTTTATGGTCCAACCCCTACCTCAATAATGGTTCACTAAACAACTAGTTCTGCTCGATCAAACCCCACTTCCAAAGCGTGCGAATCCAAGTTCCTCCTCATCAAAAAAATAAAATAATCAAAAGGATTATGCAAGAGCTTGAGAGGACAACAGCAGCACCATTATTCATCAACCCAACACCAAGCAAGAGGCCGTACGACCCATCCATTATAAGACCTTGCGACCGAAGAGAAACTTCGCAAGGATCCAATCCACCGCATCAGCCCCCACTAATGATCACCCTGGAGAAGAAATACAAGAAAAATAACAGGACCCTGTGATCAAGTTATCAGCATATATAGCACCTACGGGTCTATGTAAATCCTATTTATTTGGTCAGTACAGGGGACCCAGATATCTTCGGCATCTAATGGCAGTGGTTGGGTAATATATAAAAAAACAAGGAGGGAAGGAAAAGACAGAAAGTTGATATAGGTAGATTAATGAGACGGGCTCGATCGATCAGGGTCTGCAATTTACAATCATGCATTAGGTGAAACGTCTGCAGTCTCAGGACCCACGGGGGGCACTTTGTCCTCACGAGGGCCTATGTAGGCTTTAATTTCCCAATCAGCTTCGTATCTCAAGCCTTTTCCGGCGAATTCCTGCAAAGATTTGAGGTCACATCGAGCTCGATTTGTGGAGACGGATGTGTGGCGGTGGTGAGAGGTGTGCCTGGGAGATTTTTGTAGTGGGAGGGAAGCCGACAAAGAGCACCCACTGCAGGTTTTGGAATGGGTTCTATGTTAATGTGAATGAATCCAACGTTAGTTATTTATTGTCTGATGTTACTTTGGCAATACTATTATAGCCTAATCATGCGCTGCGAGCGAGATTACGACAGGGAATCCTAAGCTATGCCTTTGCCCTTTGACGAGTACTGCGAACCCTAATCAGCTTGCTGGTAGGTGACGAGCAGTGGATTGTTAAATTTGTGTCGCATGCTCTCTGTCAGTTGCAGCTTAGTTAGTTAATCTCGGATGTCTGAGTTAATGTCCTCCCTGCATGGATGTTTCATTTTTTTTAATCTTCAGGGTTTCATCTGGAGAGTGCAGATCTGAACTTTACATGATTCTCCAGAGGAAACCCTAAACAGATATCGTGGATCAGGGTCATTTCTTTCTGAGAGATGGCGGTGAAAACAAATCCAAATATTTATTTATGGAATGTGAAGATGAATATTAATGCCCCTCTTGCCTCATTTGGTTTGTTCCTCTCTTCATTTTGCTCCTCTTAGACCCCGTTCGGTTGGGGGTTACCCTCCACTTTGGGTGGGTAACCCTCCAAAACTACACTTTTAACCCACTAGTAGGGCTCACTCTTTTCTCCTTTCTCATCAAAAAAATTATATATTATACCATCATATCATCTAAAAATCATAAAATATTCAACTTCTACTCACTATTCCAAACTTCAATACAATCACATCACAACAACCACCCACTTTTTTCAAATTTCAATACAATCATATCATAATAACTATCAACTTTTTCAAATTCCAATACAATCACATCGCACAAACTCTCACAACCCTTAACCTACCAACCAATCACACAAACACAAAATCGGGTTATCCTCCCCTGGATAACCCACGAACCAACCGCACCCTTAGGGCCTGTTTGGTTGCTGGGTTGGACTGGATTGGGTTGGGTTAGGATGGGATGAATGAATAGTAATCTGTGAGGAGGAAGTATCCTTGTGAATAGTAACCAGGGTTGGGCCAACCCTGCCCAACCCTGCAACCAAACAGGTCCTTAAAGAGTAAATTAGTTAGGGATTTTATCACTTGTGCCCCTCCGAGATATCGCAATATCAGTTATGCCCCTATCTTTTTTGGTAATATCAGTTGTGCCCCTCACTTCTTGCTATTTTATCACTTGTGCCCCTCGGGTTAGTGACCGTCCATCCACAGTGCAAACAGACGTTAACTTTGAGGACATAAGCGGCATTAATTTCTAAATTAAGGTTTCATGGTCATTTTACACCTTCTTCACCATCCTCTTCTTCTTCCTCCTCTTCCCCCATCCTCTTCCTCCTCCTCCAACCTCCTCCTCCTCCCTCTCCACCCCCGCCCCTTCCCCGTGCCGCCCAGCTCCGCCCCGAGCTCCCCTCCCCTCCCCGGCGCTGCCCCCTGCCGCCCTTCCGCCTCAGCCTCCAGGCCGCCTCGACCGCCCCCTCCACCCTCACCTTCCCTCCCCGGCGCCGCCCCCTGTCCCCCGCCCCTCGCCCCAGCCTCAGGCCGCCCCGACCTCCCCCCATCCCCTACGGCCCCCTTGCCCTCGCCTCCCTCCGCCCCAACCTCCCTCCGCCACCCCAGCTCCTCCGTCAGCCCCGAGCTCCCCGCCCTCACTCCCACGACCTCCTGCCACCTCCCCTTTCTCGGCTCCTCCTCCCCAGCCATCTCCCGCACCTCCTTCCGAGCCCCAGCCCCTCCTTCTGCCACCTCCTCCCCAACCCGGCCCCTGCCCGGCTCCTCCTCCCCAGCCCTCTCCCGCACCTCCTCCCGAACCCCAGCCCCTCCTTCCGCCACCTCCTCCCCAACCCGGCCCCTGCCCGGCTCCTCCTCCCCAGCCCTCTCCCGCACCTCCTCTCGAACCCCAGCCCCTCCTTCCGCCACCTCCTCCCCAACCCGGCCCCTACCTGGCTCCTCCGCCCCAACCCCTCCTTCCGCCGCCTCCTCTCCCACCTGACCCCCGCCCATCTCTACCTCCCCAACCCTCTCCCGCACCTTCGCCGCGAGCTGGTCGTCGACCGCCATTCACCAGTGCTAACGTCCTGCTTGGAGGAGAAGATCAGGGGCGGCG
Source organism: Ottelia alismoides (assembly GCA_037367405.1). Taxonomy (NCBI): domain Eukaryota; kingdom Viridiplantae; phylum Streptophyta; class Magnoliopsida; order Alismatales; family Hydrocharitaceae; genus Ottelia; species Ottelia alismoides. Next base: position 99,038 of record JAZKJV010008006.1, on the reverse strand, counting down.
GTGCACCCTAGCGTGCCCGCCCTGTTTTGGCTTGAACGAAGAAGCATCCGAAGAAATCCCTAGAGAATATAATAAAAAATTGGAGAAATATAACTCAGCTCCTGAACGTTTTACATATTGCAAAGAAGATCCCTGAGACCTTGGGGGAAATTACATCTGAGCCCCCAGAAGTTTTACAAACTGTTTTATTCTGATCATAATTTTATTCTGACCATAATACCCCTCTTAACCATACCATGGTTTGAATAAACCATGGTTATTTTAATTTTTTGACGGTCAATCTGACGGAAGGGCACAACTGATGACGGAGAAAGAAGTGAGGGGCACAACTGATATTACCAAAAAGATAGGGGCATAACTGATATTGCGATATCTCGGAGGGGCACAAGTGATAAAATCCCAATTAGTTATTCCATCACTTACCCTTTAAAGCTTGTCCATCGCTAAGCCATCCTTTCAAACAAAAAGAAAAAGAAGGCAATCTTCTGACATATTACTCGTATAAAAGAAGATCTAATATTTACACCAAAGTAGCCCGAATCGAGATCATGAAAAAACAGTCTCATATTGAATCGGTTGGTCATCGATTGGTCTTATTAGGTTCAGTCATTCGTTGAAACTGGTTGGTTTAGACATACCATCAACATTCTTATGGCTTGGTTAAGAATTGGACCATGTTTACTATAAGATTTAAGGGTTTTCCTTTTTCACTTAAGGAAAAAGTAAGTTAATGGTTAATTATAGGACTCCAAGCATGACCTGGGTCACCCATATGGAGAACTTTTCGAATAAATGTTTTGCCATAGGTCATGCCAACTCCTTGAAACAAAAAACTTCGTCATTTTTTAAAGGAATAATAAATCGATCAATAAAGCATGAGAAAGATTCAAGCATTTACAAAGAAGTGTCCTCATCATTGGTTAGAACGTGAATGCTAGTAGAATCTTTTATGAGGATTTAATTGAATCAATGTTTAAGGGTTGTAGATGAGTCATGTGGGTGAAATTACGTTAGAAGATACATTAACGAGGATGATAATTATGTAGGGATACTATTTGAAAACATGGCAAAGAACTCGATCAATAATCTTTTGGGGTCAATAATCATGATGGGTCAACAACCCTTAGTAAAGATTGATTAAATCTTGTGATTCAATGGGTTAGTTTGTATCATTTTCATTGGATTTTTAACATGTGAAAAAAAGAAAGAAATATAATAAAAGGAAACTATATTTACATGTGTCTATAGTTGAATATTTGTCGGTTTTTAGGCGTTGGATTTCTTTGGATATTGTTATCTTTATAATCAGTTATATTAAATACCAAACTAACAAAAACAAAACAAAACAAAACAAAATAAAAAGAGGAGATTATGTACATTTTTTTGAGAGGAAAGAGAGTGAAATCCTGAGTTAGGACTGAACACCAAAAACTTTTAATTTATAGAATTATAAAGATATACATTACCTTGTGGACCAAACTGATAAAAGGAAAGACATGAAGTGATTACATTTTCAGAATAGAACCTCTGGTTGTTAAAAATCAGATCATTTCTTCCTCCCCAGATGGCCCAAAGAGCCGCACCTATCTCCTTCCAAACTTGATCCGATACAGGACATGTAAAGAACAAATGCTTTGCATCCTCCGTCTGTGCACCACATCTATCACACAGGTATCTGGAATGCCAGACAATCTTCCTCTTCTTGCTTTATCCCATATCTTTCTCCTTCTAAAGCACCACAGAAAAATCTTCACTCTGCAAGGGATCCTGCTTGCCCAGATAATCTTCATATCCTACTTCAGATCGGTTTCCTATTCATCACTTCTCCCTCTGAACACCTTGTATGCATTTTTCATCGAGAATCTCTCCCCCTCCCAAGCAAAATGATCCTTAGCTTGCGAGATGCAATCAAGGGAGGGCAGCTCAGATAGCCAACTCCTCCCTTCTACATCCAAAAAGGTTGTGCAGGAAGTGAGGAACCCACGAACCAGAAACCCCGACTTCAGCCACTGAACACCCCTCTGCTTGCTGCCCAAGCAAAGAGTCTTGGGAATCTATTGCATAAAACTCCCTCACCCATCCAGTTGTCCAGCCAACAACGAAAGAGCTCCCCAGACCACACTCTTGGCATCAATCTCGACCTTAGTTGTGGAAAAATATCACGGATCCCACTCCAAAGAGAAGACTCGAATCTTACTCTACCAGCTTCTAGTGAGCCGTTGATGCCATAAATCTTTCGTACGAGCTGAATATCTAACCTATCTGTGTTGCCCCAATCTGCACCAACCATTTAGCCAAAAGCGCTTTATTCATACAAGACAAATCGCGAATTCCAAGGCTTCCTTCGCTTCATTGTCTCATGATATCCTCCCATCCTACCAGATGTATGCATGTTCTGGGTTGTTTTCCATCCAACCAGAAGAATCTTCTCATCATCACTTCTATCTTCTTCCTTACCCCAACCAACATCAACCATATTGAAAAGAAGAAAATAGGAATGGTCGACAACACATGCTTTAGGAGAATCAGCTTCCCTCCTTTATAAAGAGTGACAACGTTCCAACCTGTAAGTCTCTCCTCAAATTTCCTGAGGACCATATCCCATTCTGTTTTCCTGAGCTTGCCCGTCATTATAGGTAGCCCAAGATAGGTAATGGGTAGCTCACCAATAGGGCGTCCCAAAAGTACATACCTTGCTCTACTCTCCTCCTCATCCAACCCGAACGGGATCACTACAGACTTCTCTCTATTGATCTTGAGACCTAAAATGTTACTAAATATTTCTACCTGTTGCCTCATCTTTCTATGCATTTCTTATGTACCACCCAAGAAAATCATGGTGCCATATGCATATTGTAGAAGAGGAATAAAGATGGACACCATACAGAACCCTTCACACCACCCATCATCGTCCGCTCTCTTGAACATCACCGCTAAAGTGTCTACCATCAGGACGAAGAGCATTGGTGCAAAAGGGCAACTCTGTCTCACACCTCTTTGTGGCTGAAAAAAGCCATCTTCCAGTCTACCATTCACCAGAATTGAGTAGGAGGAGGTAGTGACGCACCTCTTCATCCACGCTAACCTGAGGTCACTAAAGCCACGTCATCCAAGTGACTCCCACAAGAAGCTCCAGTCCACGCAATCATATGCCTTTTCGAAGTCAATCTTTTAAATCAAACCCTTTACGTTTTCCCAACATCATAGGAGGTAAATCTCAGATGCTATAACCAAGCTGTCCGCCATCTGTCTGCCAGGGATAAAAGTAGTATGGTTCTACAGGATTACACCATCCAGCACCTTCCTGAGCCTATTTGCCAACACCGTGGCGACAATCAAATATATTGCGTTAGACAATGCAATCGACCTATAGTCATCCACCAGTATCGGGTTTCCATTTTTGGAAGGAGAAATAGCATCACCTTGTTAACCTTCTCGAATCCCCTGTTTTCATCTCTTACTCCATCGATTACTGCCATAATGTCTTCTCTCAGCATGTCCCAAAACTCTCTGTAGAAGAAGGCTGGAAAACCGTCAGGTCCAAGTGCCCCTTCTGCATTCAAACCCTACACTGTGCTTTTGACGTCCTCCTCCGTAAAAGGCGCTTCAAGTCCAGATGCCTTCTCTCCTGACAACGATTCAACACCTGCTCCATGCCAACCCCAACCGTCGCGTGTCCTTCTCCTCGGCTTCTCCACAAAATGGTCCCTAAGGACTCGCCCCAACATAAAATCATCCACGACTCTTTCCCCACCCACATCCAGACTATGAATAAAATTCCTCTTTCTTATGCTCGAGGCCATCGAATGGAAAATCCTAGTGTTCGCGTCACCTTCGCGCAACCATTTCTGTCTGGATCTCTACATCCACTCCGCTTCTTCCTTCCTGTCCTCTAAAAGCAGCTCTTCTAGTAGCCTTGCCCGCTTAAGCACCTCATAATGGTCCAGACCCATCTCATCATCCATCCCATCTAGACAGATAACACCCTCCTGAGCCACACGCCTCTACTCCCTCCTTCGCGTACTCACTCTATGGGTGAAATCGAGCAGAAAATTCCTTAAAAGCACTAATTTGGAAGCCAGACGCCTGACTGCCGAACCCCTCCACCTACCAGCCCCTCCACTGTGTAACCACCTCATCCTTGAACCCTTCCTTCATCAACCAAGCTCTCTCAAATTTGAAAAAGGATATGGGACGCATCCGCTCCTTTGAAGACTACAAGATTTGTATGGTCAAAGGTGCCCGAGACTGCGCCCAAACATTCCACGAAACGCCTATCAAGAAGGCTGAAAAACTTGGTCTTCCAATAGGCGACGACAGTTTTTCGATCCCCGCAACTGTGCAAACCCCTTCATAAAACCCTGGGCCCAGCTCCGCCCCACCAACAATATCCTCTTATCCCTCCTCCTCTACCCACGAGGCTTTCGCTCAAAACACCAACCCACCCACCCCCATCTCCTAGCACCACTTCCCCAACCCCCTACATCTTCTTCCCTGACCTCGTCAAACACCCCCTTCCCCTTTCCCTTCCATATGGAGGTTATCTCCTTCCAATCTCTCACCGACATGCCTTTACAGAGTTAATACCCTTCCCCCCTCCGCTTGCACGACCTCCCCCCTCCCTTCCTGATAATTCCCACCCCTCCACCAAATATGCCACCTCCTACTGAACTGTGCCCTCCCTCCTCTCCCCTCCAGGCGTCCGGTCCACGACCACCAGCCTGGCGACCCTCCTCTCAACCTTCCCTACGCTAGCGCTTAAAACCACTGCTAACCCCGTGGCCCCCGTGCCGTTGCCCTCATGTCACCCCGACAGACACGTTGGCTCAGGAGTCGGAACCATACCACCCTCTGCCCCATCAACAAGCTCAAGGTCCACCACCAACTCGCAGCGTGCGACCTCTATCTCCTTTCCACCCCGCTTCAGCGCCCCTTCGGCAACAACCTCTATGTCCTTTGAGCCCAGACCTCTCAGGAGAAAGCCCCCTCATCTGCAGTCCTGTTGCCTGAAGTAGAACGACTCGGATCCTCCTGTTGGGTGTACTCCCTCCAAACGAAATGCCCCCTTGCCTGCACCGACTCTGCAGCCACATAATTATCTTGACCTGCATCCGTGCCCAAAAGTCCACCAGAAAATGGTCATGCCCTTCGGCGACAAATCACATGATTATTTCCATGGAAACTACCACCTTGGACATACGTTGGAAATGGTCGTGGTTCAAAGAAACCAAAGGAAATGCCAGCATGGAAATTGCCCTTAGAAATTGCCGTTGGATATTGATGGCCACCATTAATTTCAAGATCCCCATGTTTCGCCTGTTAGCAATGTGAGCTCGAGGCAAATCATTCCTGCAATAAATGTTATTGTAATAAATGATTTATCAATAAAAGTTATTGATTACTTTTCACTCCCTTTCCGAGATTGAATGAATGAATGCACTATAAGGCCCCTCTATACAATAAGGGTTATGTGCCATGACCAGCTTGACAATCATACAACTGTTGATTCATTTATTGAATCGTAGAGGCTAATGCTTGGATGAATATATAAGGAGTTAGATAGAGGACTCATCAAGCATCATCAAATGAGTGTTAATTGATTATCTCCAGCGTGAGTAGGAGATGACAATCCTTTCTCATTTGGCTGATATCTAACCGACCTCTTGATGCAGGTCCTCTACATGGGAATAGTGATTCAGAGGTGTCAGATTAGTTGAGTCAATGGGTTGACTTAACGAGATCGAGATAACCAAAGACCTATGTTGAATACTGTCACAACATAGGCATGCATCCTCTGACCAGAGACAGATGTGTTGCTATATGTCTGAGTGTGTACATTTGGCAAACCAATAGGTTGATGACCTAACCAAGGTCTATATACCGACGGGCTGGTGTGCATGTAAGGACATATGAGTAATACGATCTCTCAAAGGGATCATACATGTTCACATGTGAACCGGAAGACATGAGCTCACTCATGAGGTATTGGGACTGATCAAATTCCATGCATGGTCATCATGCTTTGGAAGCATGACATGAATTTGGAGGTAAGATATATGCTTTGGGAAATCATATCATCTATACCAATTCCCAATGGCCAAGATTGAGAAACTTGGTAATCAAATCCTGAAGATGACAGTGTAAAATTGATCTATATCTTCAGGATGATTACAAGTCTTTCAGTATGCTGGATGTACAGGTGTTGGGAATACCTGAGGGTGATATAATCATACACGATTATATAACCATGACGCTTCCATTCCGAGGGAGTGATAAAACATGTTTGGATTTTAGTGACTCCTCTCAGTAGAGAAGTGAAATAATCTTAGTCCATGTATTGGACATTGATCTGAATGAGATTCAGATGCAATGAGAAGATTAACGGTCTTGATTTAATCAAGCATCTGTTTGAGGTCCATGAGATCTGGATTTGAGATATGATCTCAATATCCAAGTCACTATACGTGGAACAACACAATCGCCCTGTCCTTATCTCCAAGTATCTGCGGAGAAAGCGCATTATTCTTGAAAGAGTTCAAGAATAATTCCATAGTTGAATTATATCTAAGCATTAAGAGATTGATAATTAAATGTGATTTAATTATCTTGATACATGTGGATAAGAATAATGTGGATAGCAATATCCAATTATTCATGATATATTATAAATGTGATTTATAATGTATTAGAGAGAGCTTATTATGATTTATATTTGTTAATTAATTATTGATGTGTATTGAATACACATTGTGTAATTAATTGAAAATGTAAATTATTATTTGTTTTGGATTGTGAATATGATTCACAAATTTTCAAAGGTAAGATTGCAATATTCTCAAAACTAATTATGAATTATTTTTGTAGAATATTTTTAATACAACTGTTGTTTTAATTGGAGATACATATAATCATGTAATTTTGGATTATATTGGAAAATCTCCCATTCCATAATGGGGTGGGGAAGGCTACCTATTCCAACAAGGAAAGGGTAATCGTCCATGATCCCCATATGGAATTGGAGATTTCCATCTCCATTATCTCCAATTCTTGATGATTTGATTTGAGATAGAATTATATTTGATTTATCACATATATTTAATCTAAATTAAATTATTATTTGTTGGTTTTCTACCAACAAAAATCTTGACCATTGGATTAAACATAAATCAATCTCACCCATTGATTTGGTGTGTCTCATGGATTGTGATCCGTGGAATCCCAAAACCCTAGAAATAGAGAGGCATGTCTTGCTCTCTAGGGTTATGCAATTGAGATACAACTCTCTCTCCCTCTTCCACACGTCAAGCCTCTCTTCCTCTCCATTGGCGGCCGTCCACCAAGAACTAGAGGAGAAGTCATCCTCGACGCTTCGCCCCGCGCAACCGCCTCAACGTTCTTCGGTTCTCCATCTTCTTTGGAGTGTTTCACTCTAAAAGAAGGTGTTCGATCTCGTACGACGAGATCAGGAGTTCATCGTGCTTAGATCAACTCGTTGGATTACGGGGATCACATGACTCATCCCCGTGCTCACAAGCTTCTTCTCCAACGATCGAACTTGAGACAGGAGGTCTCTTTTCGTAGAGACTCGATCAACCATGCTACAAGAGGTATTCCTTTACACTTGATATGATTCTAGATGAAACGATTCGAGAATCATTCTTGGATCATATGGTTTCATTGCACGAAAAATTTTTAAATTCTGTTGTATAGAACAACTAGTACGACTAGTCGTTTCATCGTACTCGATACGATGCTCACGCTTCTGTGATGCGCTTGAGGATTATCCAATATCCTTCAAGTGGTATCATAGTCTTAGGTTGAAGGTTTTGGATATGATCCATAAACATAGGACGACTTGGGTTTCGTTAAGATTGCGAAAGTTTTATCGCATTTCATTTTCGCACATCTGTTTAGTGAATAAATTCGACACTGTTTAAAATATTTAAACACAAATTAATCACTTGGATTTTGTTCCTCATTAAATAAGGATACCATAGGATCTGAGTTTACGTAATTTGGATTCTGTTTGCTCGAGATATTGTTGTTTTAATGAACATGTATTCACTGTTACGGGAACTGCGAATCTTAACATGATTAATGACTTAACTACTGTTTTGATCTGCCTAGAAATGCGTAAAATATTACTTAGATTCTGTCATAAATCAAATTAGTAATATTAGGAAACTGATTTCGCATAATTTGTATTTGATTTGATTGAGATATGTTAATTTTAGTAAGTAGGCGTCACTGCTGAAATTACATTCCTAATCAAGAACCGTGTGATTGTCAATTAGTGAAATTAATTGTTAATTTCATGAAATAATTATGGAAAATATTTGAAAAATATTTAATGATGATTATTTCCTTAATTGAAATAACCTCAACCAATAAATTGAATAGATTCGATCTAGATCATAATTAGAAACACAATCAACAAACAACTTGCTTGAATAGGATTGAGAATTTGTCTAGCAAATTTCCTTATAATAAAAAATGTTTTGATTATTACTATATGGTATAATTTCAGTTGAAGAACCGATGATCATCTCAAGTACACATTGATCTATTTGATATTATCCTTTCCTGAGGTGGAGATGGTGTTTAGTCGGGGAGCGTTGGGGTAGCGGGTTGCATCGGTTGCGCTTCGTCCCACTCCCGTCGGTACTGGACATGACAACGGGTAGGAACTCGATAATGCCGGAGAAAACAAGGTGTATTTTTCTAATTATTAAAATTCGAATTAATACGTAATTTGAGATAATATCATATATGTATTCAAGTAAAACCAATCAAGTTTGTTGATTGAATTGGATTGATAATTGATTTAATGAGATTGAATTAATTATATCCAATTAAAGACACTCTATTATGAATAGATGTGTATTTACGTTGGAAGAATTAATTATATAAATATGATTCATAATAATTAATTAAAAATTTGAATATGAGGTGGAGGATCACATAAGTGACATCCATGGTCTCTCGTCAAGGCGAAGGGTTCCGTCGCCAGATATTGTATGTAGGAGACGTCTCTCCGAAGTGACAGCTCCTGCATACGATCCATTTGGATTGGGCTCGTCGCTTCTCGAAAGAGTAAGGACATATGCGTAATGACCCCAATATCGGGTCCTCATATTGTTGGGGCGATATTAGATTGTGCATAGCGAGCTGTATTCCTGTTGACGGTTGGTTCAATTAACGACGGGTCAACATCACCTTAGGGGTGGTGGGCCCGGGTGTTAAAGACGGAATTAGGAAATGCAAGTTGGACTTGCAAGGCGGAATGTGTTCCTGCTTCTCTTTATTGGAGTCATAGGTTCTCATATTATTGGGATATAACAAAGATATAGAGTAGATCCCAGTTCTTGCTTGAGATATAGTGGTAAGTATATCTCTTACTTTGAAAGTGATTAAAGGAATAAACTTTCAAAGTTGACAAAGCAAGACCATATCATAAATATGAATGTATGATTATATGTTCTAATATAGTACATTCTTAATTTCAGAAAATGAAGTCCATGAACCCACTAAGCAGGCTTCTGGAGGTCAACCAATTGACCAGAATGAATTACTCAGATTGGATCCGTAATTTGGAGCTTGTTCTATCGGATGAGCGCATAAATTATGCGCTCACAGAAGACAAGCATGAAAGCCCTAAATCGAAGGAAGAAAAGCAATAAAATGACAAGTATGATGAAGATCATATCTTGACAAGATGCTATATCCTGGGTTCTCTCTCTAATGTTCTTCAGAAGCAACATGTAGAGATGAGCACATGCCGGGACATAATGCAGAATATGAAATATATGTTTGGTGACATTAACCGCACCCAGCGTTATAACATTATGAAAGAACTCGTTCGCTGCAAGATGTAGGAAGGAACTTCTGTCCGAGATCATGTACTCAAAATGTTTGGGTACTTGTCTGAGATGGAGACTCTTAGGGCAAATATGGATGCAGACATGCAAGCTAATTTCATTCTGCTGTCTTTACCCGAGTCTTTCAATAATTTTGTGGTTTCATTACACATGAACAAGTTGGACTTGAATAATGCTGGACTTCTTATTGCATTAAAGTCTGCAAAAGACAGAGTGAAGAAAGATGGTCCTGCTGGTAGTGTAATGGTTGCACAGGTCAGAGGGAAGCGTCGTCGGAAGAAAGGTTCTCGGAAGGGCATGACCCAGAAGAGAAAGAAGAAGAGTCAAGGCATTGGCTCATCTTCCAATGCATCCACACTGATAGCTTTGAAGAAAACCGACGTCTGTCACCACTGCAAGAAGCCAAGGCACTGGAGGCGTAACTGCCTGAAATACCTGAAGTCGGTCGACAAAGGTAAAGCCCCAACATGTATGAAATCTACTTTCATCATTTAAACTATTTTTCTCGTTGGACGAGAAGGAAGTTGGGTTGTAGATTCTGGTGCTTCTGTTCATGTATGCAATTCGTTGCATTTGTTTCAGGAAACTAGGAATCCAGAGCAAGGGAAAAAGTCATCCAGATGGGATCTGATGCAAGTGTTGCAGCAGTCGCCGTCGGGACCTGTCGACTATCATTGTCTAGTGGTAGAGTCTTAGTACTTAAAGAGTGTCTTTATGTACCTGAAGTCAGAAGGAATTTAATATTTGTATCTAAGCTTGATAGAAGTGGATATTCATTCCTTTTCTGTAATAAATTAGTAATAAATCATTATGATAAATATATTACGGATGGTATTTTGACTTCTGGTGGACTCTAAGAACTGTGCACTGATGAGCATGTCATGAATGTTACAACCACTAAAAAAACCCTAAAAGATCCAGGGAGAATAAAAATCATTCGAATATGATTTGGAATTAAAGGCTTGGTCATTTATCTGTTGATAAGATCAATAGATTGATAAAGGATGAACCTTTAGATTTTCTACAGGTTCAATCTTTGCCTACCTGTGAACATTGTATTCGAGGTAAAATGACGGATGCCTTTCTGTAACAAGGTTACAAGACGCGAAGGTATTATTGACCTAATACCTATCGATGTATGTGGTCCCTTCAGTACCGCGACTCGAAATGGATATTGATATTATTTGATGTTTATTGATGACCATTCGCGATACGGGTTTATCTTCCTATTATGTCATAAATCTGAAACCTTTGAAAAGTTCAAAGAATTCAAGGATTTGGTTGAGAACCAAACCGATAGGAAGATTAAGCGGATTCGATCTGATCGAGGTGGCGAGTACCTCTCAGATGAATTCAAGGAATATCTTAAAGAGAATGGAATTGTCTCCAATCTCACTTTACGATGAGACATTCTCTCCTGTGGCTATGCTTAAATCCATCAGCACACTGCTAGCTATACCTGCGTATCTTGACTACGACAACTGGCAGATGGACGTCAAGACGACTTTCCTCAATGGATACCTCGAGGAGGATATCTATATGGAGCAGCCCCAGGGCTTCATAATTGAGGATGGCAAAGTATGCAAGCTGAAGAAATCCATCTATGATCTCAAGCAAGCTTCTCGTAGATGGAACATCAGATTTGACGAAAACATAAAGAGTTATGATTTTGTGCAGAATCCTAATGCACCTTGGTGTACAAGAAGCTTAGAGGGAGCGCCATCGTATTCATTGTGCTTATGTAGATGACATCCTTATCATTGAGAATGATACAGGGATGATGACCAGTGTGAAAATTTGGCTATCCCATACCTTTGAGATGAAAGATCTTGAGAAGCCTCTTACATCTTAGGTCTGAAGTTGTTCAGAAATCGAGAAAAGAGGATATTGGGATTATCACAATATGGGTACATTAAGAAGATTCTTGAACGATTCTGTATGGATAGTTCCAAGAAAGGTTTCCTCCCCTTAAGGCATGGTATCCACCTGTCTAAAGGGATGACTCTTCAAACTGTCGAGGAAAAGAAAGCCATGGCTGGATGCCCCTATGCATCAGTTGTAGGAAGCTTAATGTACGCCATGATGTGTACTATGCCTGATATCTACCATGCAATGGGAGTGGTAAGTCGTTACCAATCCTGCTATGGAGAACAACACTGGAATGCAGTGAAGAATATATTCAAATATCTAAGACAGACGCAAGATTGCATCTTGGTCTATGGAGATGGTGATATCCAAGTCTTGGGATATACATATTCTGACTTATAATCGGATATTGATGATCGAAAGTCGACATCAGAGTTTGTATTCCTGTTGAACGGTAGTGCTGTGAGCTGGAGAAGCAAGAAGCAGGACACTACAACATAATCAACAACAGAAGCTGAGTACATTGCCGCATCGGATGCTGCAAAGGAGGCGGTGTAGTTGCGCAAGTTCATCCTGGTGCTTGGTATAGTTTCCTTTGATACTCCCATCCCGCTAATCTACGATAACATGGGAGCCATTTCCCAGGCAAAGGAACCCATATGGCATTAGAAGAGCAAGCACATTGAAAGGAAATACCACATCATTTTGGGACATTCAAAAGCATGGTGACATCATCATCACCAAGGTGGCCTTTGCCGACAACGATACTGATCCTCTTACCAAACCTCTCACACAGAAGGTTTTCGACCATCATGTAATGAGTATGGGTTTAAGGATTGTTCCTGAATGGTTCTGAGGGCTAGTGGGAGATTGTTAGCAATGTGAGCCCGAGGCGAACCATTCCTGCAATAGATGTTATTGTAATAAATGATTTATCAATAAAAGTTATTGATTGTTTTTCACTCCCTTTCTGAGATTGAATGAATGAATGCACTATAAGGTACATCTGTACAATAAGGGTTATGTACCATGGCCAGCTTGACAATCATACAACTGTTGATTCATTGATTGAATCATAGAGGCTGATGCTTGGATGAATATCTAAGGAGTTAGATAGAGGAATCATCAAGCATCATCAAATGATTGTTAAGTGATGATCTCTAGCCTGAGTAGGAGACAACAATCCTTTCTAATTTGGATGATATCTAACCGACCTCTTGATGCAGGTCCTCCGTATGGGAATAGTGATTCAGAGGTGTCAGATTAGTTATGTCAATGGGTTGACTTAACGAGATCGAGATAACCAAAGACCTATATTGAATATTGTCACTACATAGGCATGTATCCTCTGACCAGAGACAGATGTATTGCTATATGTCTAAGTGTGTACATTTAGCAGACCAATAGGTTGATGACCTAACCAAGGTCTATACACTAGCGAGCTGGTGTGCATGTAAGGGCATATGAGTAATACGATCTCTCAAAGAGATCATACAGGTTCACATGTGAACCAGAATTCATGAGCTCACTCATGAGGTATTGGGACTGATCAAATTCCATGCAAGTTCGTCATGCTTTGGAAGCATGACATGAATTTGGAGGTAAGATATATGCTTAGGGAAAGCATATGACCTATACCAATTCCCAATGACCAAGATTGAGAAACTTGTTGATCAAATCCTGAGGATGACAATGTAAAATTGATCTATATCTTCAGGATGATCATAGGTCTTCCAGTATGTAGGATGTACAGGTGTTGGGAATACCTGAGGGTGATGTGATCATAAACGATTGTATAACCATAATGCTTCCATTCCTAGGGAGTGATGAAACAAGTTTGGATTTTAGTGACTCCTCTCAGTAGAGAAGTGACCTAATCTTAGTCCATGTATTGGACATTGATCTGAATGAGATTCAGATGCAATGAGAAGATTAGGTCTACGGTCTTGATTTAATCAAGCATCTATGGGAGGTCCATGAGATCTGGATTTGAGATATGATCTCAATATCCAATTCACTATGTTAGACTTGTGAGCCCTGGGCGAACCATTCTTACAATAAATGTTATTGTAATGTTTAAGTTTATCAATAAAAGTTATTGATGTTTCACTCCCTTTCTGAAATTATATGAATGAATGCACTATAAGGTCCCTCTGTACAATTAGGGTTATGTACCATGGCCAGCTTGATGATCATATAGCTGTTGATTCATTAAATGTATCATAGAGGCTGGTGTTTGGATGAATATCTAAAGAGTTAGATGGAGGACTCATCAAACACCGTCAAATGATTGTCAAGTGGAGATCTCCAGCCTGAGTAGGAGATGGCAATCCTTTCTCACATAGGCTGATATCTGACCGACCTCTTGATGCAGGTCCTCTGCATGGGAATAGTGATTCGGAGGTGTCAGATTAGTTAGGTCAATGGGTTGACCTAACGAGATCGAGATAACCTAAGTCCTATGTTGAATGCTGTCACAGCATAGGCATGCATCCTCTGACCGGAGACAGATATATTGCTATATATCTAAGTATGTACATTTGGCAGACCAATAGGTTGATGACCTAACCAAGGTCTATACACCGGCGAGCTGGTGTGCATATAAGGGTATATGAGCAATATGATCTCTCAAAGGGATCATACAGGTTCACTTGTGAACCGGAAGACATGAGCTCACTCATGAGGTATTGGGACCGATCAAATTCCATGCATGGTCGTCATGCTTTGGAAGCATGACATGAATTTGAAGGTATGATATATGCTTTGGGAAAGCATATGATCGATACCAAATCCCAATGACCAAGAATGAGAAACTTAATGATTAAACCCTGAAGAAGACAGTGTAAAAATGATCTTGATCTTCGGGTTGATCATGGGTCTTCCAGTATGCAGGATGTACAGGTATTGGGAATACCTGAAGGGTGATGTGATCATAAACGATTGTATATCCATGACGCTTCCATTCCGAGGGAGTGATGAAACAGGTCTGGATTTTAGTGACTCCTTTCAGTAGAGAAGCGATTCGATCTTAGTCCAAGTGTTGGACATTGATCTGAATGAGATTCAGATTCAATGAGAAGATTGGATTTGCGGTCTTGATTTAATCAAGCATCTGTGGGAGGTTCGTTCGATCTGGATTTGAGATTAGATCTCAACATCCAAGTCACTATACATGGAATAATACAATCGCCCTGTCCTTATCTCCAAGCATCTGCGGAGAAAGCACATTATTCTTGAAAGGGTTCAAGAATAATTCTTTTGATGAAATATCCAAGCAAGGACTTGATGATTGAATATGATTTAGTCATCAAGCTTAAATATGAATATGATTCATATTGAGAAAATGATTATCTAAGATAATTAAATGAGATTTAATTATCAAGGATTAAGAGAATGTGGATAGCACTATCCATGATATATGTATGTTATAAATATGATTTATAATATACATATATATAAGAGAGAGAATTTATGTAAATAGCATTTGTTAATTAATAATGTGAATTGGATTCACATTTGTTAATTAATTGGAAATGTAATTTACTAACTAGTTTGGGTTGTGAATATGATTCACATATTTTTCAATGGCAAGATTGAAATATTCACAAATTAATTTTGGAATTATTTTGGTGGATATTTATTGTAATTAATTAAGGAATAATATAATAAATAAAATGGAGAAAATAACCACCCTCATGGGTGGCGTCACCCATGAAGAGTTCATGGGTGACGCCCCCCCTTTTTTGGGGTTGGTTAACTCCACTTCATTTGTTATATTATCTCTTGGTTAATTATCTTTAAATTGTTGTTATTGAACAACAAATCCTAGCCATTGATTTATCATGGACCAAGCATATCCCTTGGATCCATGTGTCCCATGGATTGAGATCCATTGGATCCTAAACTAGTATAAAAGGAGGGCTAGGGTAGCCTCTCAAAGGTACATTATCTAGAGTTGTGAAAGGCAACTTCTCTCTCTCTCTCTCTAATTCTCGTGTGTGGTCTCTCTCTCAATCTCCAAGTGGCCGTCCACTTTGATTATTGAAGAAGAGAGGATCTTGCTTCGCCTTCGACGCTTGGATCTTCATCAAGGATTGCGGGAAGGACGCGACTCATCATCGTGCCCGCAAGCGCATTCTCCGTGGGACGGACTTGAGACAGGAGGATCTCTACTTTGGGATCTCACGATCGCAACCACGCTTCAAGAGGTATTCCTTATACTTGTGGTTAGATGAAACGATCCGAGAAGTGTTCTCGTGATCATGTGGTTTCATCTTTGTATTTAAAATTTTAAATTCCGCTGCATCTAGCATCTAGTACGACTAGTTGCTCCGATCGCATATGATGCGATCAACACGCTTCCGTGATGCGCTTGAGGATTCTCAATATCCTTCAAGTGGTATCAGAGCCAGGTTGAATAAGGTTTTGGATATGATCCATACACCTTAGACGATTTGGTTCTTGAAAGGGTTGCGAAACGCTTGCTGCATTTCGGTTTTTCGCACCTCTGTCTAATTGATTTTTTCCGTACTGTTTAAAATGTTTAAACACGAAAATTTCAATTGGATTTTGTTCCCCATTAAACAAGAAAACCATAGGACTTGAGTTTACTAAATTTGGACTTTATTTGCTCAAGATATGGCCTTTTGAATATGACTATATCCACTGTTGCGAGAACTGCGGATTTGAACGTAATTAATGAGTTGATTACGGTTTTAATTCACCTTGAAATGCGTGAATTATCACTTGGGTTCTTTAATAAATCAAATAGGCAATCTTTGGAAACTGAGTTTGCATTTTTTGGATTTAAATTCATCAAGATATGTTAATTTTAGTGATTGGGGGTCACTGCTGGAAATTAACAATTTTGATCTTGAACCTTGTGATATGTCATTCAATTATGAAAATTAATGGTTAATTTTCTGGAATAATTAGTGACAAATATTTGTGAAATATTTAAAGAAATAATTATTTCATTGAATGACACTTGCCTAAACCACAATGATGAGATATTAGATCTTGATCATTGTTTCATCAACAAACATTTCTTTCATGAAAACTATAGTTTATCCTACAATAGTTGTAGGACAACTTTTACATGAAAAACCCTTTTGCTTGAATAGGATTTGGGGATTTGTCTAGCAAATCTCCTTATAATCAAAAATGTTTTGATTTATATTATATGGTATAATTTTTCGGTTGAAAAACCGATGAACATCTCAATGTACATGATGGTCTATCTAGTATTATCCTTTCCCGAGGCGGATGTGGTGCCTAGTCGGAGAGCATTGGGGTCGCGGGTTGCAACGTATGTGGTCCGTCCCACTCTCGTCGGTACTGGCCATGACAGCGGGTAGGGATTGTATAATACCGGAGACAGACAATATGTATTTTTCTAATTATTAAAATTCGAATAATACGTATTTTGAGAATATACCTACTATTCAAGTAAAAGACATGTTTGTTGATGATTGGATAAATGATTAATTTAATGTGATTAAATTAATTATATCCATTAAACACTCTATTTTGAATAGATGTGTATTTCCCTTGGAAGAATTAATTATGTGAATATGATTCACAATAATTAATTATATAATTTGAATATGAGGTGGAGGATCACATAAGTGACATCCATGGTCTCCCGTCAAGGCGAAGGGTTTCCGTCGCCAGGGATTGTATGTAGGAGACGCCTGTCCGAAGTGACAGCTCCTGTATGCAAGCGCATCTGGATCGGGCTCTTTGCTTCTCGAAAGAGTAAGGCCGTATGCGTAGTGACCCCAATATCGAGTCCTCATATTATTGGGACGATATTGGATTGCGCATAGCGAGTTCTAATCCTGTTGACGGTTGGTTCAATTAACAACGGGTCAACATCATCTTAGGGGTGGTGGGCCCGGGTGTTAAAGACCGAATTGGGAATGCAAGTTGGACTTGCAAAGGCGGAATGAGTTCCCGCTTCTTTTTATCGGAGTCGCAAGTTCTCATATTATTGGGATGTGACAAAGATAGGAAAGGAGATCCCAGATCTTGCTTGAGATATAGCGGTAAGTATATCTCTTATTTTGAAAGACAATTAGGGAATAATCTTTCAAAGTTGACCTAGCAAGACAAATTTGATTTAAAATGCCTTAATCAAATTATTCTTAAAATGAATATATAATTATTCTAATATAGTGCATTCTTAATTTCAGAAAATGAAGTCCATGAACCCACTTAGCAGGCTTCTGGAGGTCAATCAGTTGACCGGACCAAATTATTCGGATTGGATCCGAAATTTGGATCTTGTTCTCTCTGCAGAGCGCATCTCCTACGTGCTCAGCAAGGACAAGATAGCAAACCCTGAGACTGATGAAGACAAATCATATAATGAAAAATATGATGATGACCATAATCTGGCAAGGTGTTACATCCTTGGGTCATTGTCCAATGTGCTTCAGAAGCAACATGTGGAAATGAACCATTGCCAGGAGATTATGCTGAATCTGAAAGAAATGTTCGGTGACATAAACCGCACACAGCGTTATAATGTGATGAAAGAGCTTATTCGCTGCAAGATGCAGGAAGGGACCTCTGTCAGAGAACATGTACTCAAAATGTTTGGGTACCTCTCTGAGCTGGAAACCCTGGGAGCAAACTTGGATTCTGAAATGCAAGCTGATTTCATTCTCCTGTCGCTCCCTAAGTCTTTCAACAACTTTGTTGTGTCTTACCACATGAACAAAGGTGACTTCACAAACGCTGGGCTGTTAGCTGCATTGAAGTCTGCAGAAGACGTCATGAAGAAGGACGGCCCCTCTGCTAGTGCAATGGTTGCACAGGTGAGAGGAAAGCGCGGGCGGAAGCAAGGTTCTCAGAAGGGCCCAGCCTCGAAGAGAAAGAAGAAGAATCAAGGAGTTGGTTCATCTTCCAGTGCTTCCACGCTGATGACATCGAAAAAGACCGATGTCTGTCACCACTGCAAGAAGCCGGGGCACTGGCGTCGTAACTGCCCAGATTACCTGAAGTCCACTGACAAAGGTAAAGCCCCAGCAGGTATGAAATCTACTTTCATCATTGAAACTAGCTTTCTCGTTGGGCGAGAAGGAAGTTGGGTTGTAGATTCTGGTGCTTCTGTTCATGTATGCAATTCATTGCATTTGTTTCAGGAAACTAGGAATCTGGAGCATGGGGAGATAGTTATCCAGATGGGATCTGATGCAAGTGCTGCAGCAGTCGCCATCGGGACGTGCAGACTATCGTTATCTAGTGGTCGAGTCCTAGTACTTAAAGAGTGTCTTTATGTACCTGAAGTCAGAAGGAATTTAATATCTGTATCTAAGTTAGTTAGAAATGGATATTCCTTCATTTTCTGTAATAAATTAATCATAAACCGTTATGATAAATATATTGCGGATGGTATTTTGACTTCTGGTGGACTCTATGAATTGTGCATTGATGAATGTGTCATGAATGTTACTACCACTAATAATAAAAACCCCAAGAGATCCAGGGAGGATGGAAATCATTCAAACATGATTTGGCATCACAGGCTTGGTCATTTATCTGTTGATAGGATCAATAGATTGATAAAGGATGGACCTTTAGATTTTCTACAGGTTCAATCTTTACCTACCTGCGAACACTGCATTCGAGGTAAAATGACCAGAACACCTTTTCGTAACAAGGTTACGAGATGCGAGGGTATTCTCGACCTAATACATACTGATGTATGTGGTCCCTTCAATACTGCGACTAGAAATGGATATCGATATTATTTGACGTTTATCGATGACCATTCGCGATATGGGTTTATCTTCCTGCTACGTCATAAATCTGAAACCTTTGAAAAGTTCAAAGAGTTTAAGGCTTTGGTTGAGAACCAAGCTGACAGGAAGATTAAACGGATTCGATCTGACCGAGGTGGTGAGTACCTCTCAGATGAATTCAAGGAATACCTTAAAGAGAATGGAATTGTCTCCAATCTCACTCCTCCTGGAACTCCCCAACTTAATGGTGTTGCTGAAAGACGCAACAGGACCATCATGGACATGGTCCGTTCAATGATGAGTAAAGCACATTTACCTCTTAGTTTCTGGGGATATGCAGTAGAGACTGCAATATATATCCTAAACAAAATTCCTAGCAAGTCTATACCAAAGACTCCTCATGAGCTCTGGTATGGAACCAAACCTAGTGTTAAACACTTGAGGGTTTGGGGATGCTTGGTTCATGCGAAGAACGTGGACGCAAGTAAGTTAGAATCCCGCACTCGTGAGTGCTACTTCATTGGGTATGTTAAAGATGGTATTGGATACCAACTTTATGACCCTGAGACCCGAAAGGTTTTTGTCTCTAGGGATGTGAAATTTCTGGAGGATGATTTCCTTAAAGGTCAAGACAAGAATGAAGTAGAGGAGCTCATTGAATCCCCTGAGGATTCTGAGATTCCTGAACCAGAAACTGAAGAGATAAATGAAGATGAAACACCCATACCTCTTCGAAGGAGTTCGAGGGTGGTTGCACCACCTGAAAGGTATGGATTCCATGTGTCAGGTGAGACTGACAATGATCCTTCTTCATATGATGAAGCACTTGCGGATCATGACATGGATAGATGGATGCTAGCAATGAAGTCAGAGATTGACTCCATGCATAAGAATGGTGTATGGACCCTAGAGGATCCACCTAAAGGGGTGAAACCCATTGGGTGTAAATGGATCTTCAAGAGAAAGAGGGGACCTGATGGGAAAGTAGAGACTTTCAAAGCACGGCTCGTAGCCAAGGGCTACACACAGAGAGAAGGCATCGACTACGATGAGACATTCTCTCCTGTGGCCATGCTTAAGTCCATCAGGACACTGCTAGCTATAGCTGCATATCTTGACTACGACATCTGGCAGATGGACGTCAAGACGGCTTTCCTCAATGGATACCTCGAGGAGGATATCTATATGGAGCAGCCCCAGGGCTTCATAGCTGAGGATGGTAAAGTATGCAAGCTGAAGAAATCCATCTATCGGCTCAAACAAGCTTCTCGTAGCTGGAACATCAGATTTGACGAAACCATAAAGAGTTATGATTTTGTGCAAAACCCTGATGAACCTTGTGTGTACAAGAAGCTTAGTGGGAGCGCCATTGTGTTCATCGTGCTTTATGTAGATGATATCCTTATCATTGGAAATGATACAGGAATGATGACCAGTGTGAAAATTTGGCTATCCCATACCTTCGAGATGAAAGATCTTGGAGAAGCCTCTTACATCTTAGGCCTGAAGTTGTTCAGAAACCGAGAAAAGAGAATATTGGGATTGTCACAACATGGATACATCAAGAAGATTCTTGAACGATTCCGTATGGATAGTTCGAAGAAAGGATTCCTCCCCTTAGGACATGGTATCCATCTGTCCAAAGGGATGGCTCCTCAAAGTGTTGAGGAAAAGAAGGCCATGGCTGGATGCCCTTATGCATCAGCCGTAGGAAGCTTGATGTATGCCATGATGTGTACTAGGCCAGACATCTGCCATGCAGTGGGAGTGGTAAGCCGTTACCAATCCTGCTATGGAGAGAAACACTGGAATGCAGTAAAGAACATATTCAAATATCTAAGACGGACGCAAGATTACATCTTGGTCTATGGGGATGGTGATCTCCAAGTCTTGGGATATACAGATTCAGACTTCCAGTCAGATATTGATGATCGAAAGTCGACATCAGGGTTTGTATTCCTGTTGAACGGTGGTGCTGTGAGCTGGAGAAGCAAGAAGCAGGACACTACGGCGGATTCAACAACAGAAGCCGAATACATTGCCGCATCGGATGCTGCAAAGGAGGCGGTGTGGTTGCGCAAGTTCATTTTGGAGCTTGGCGTAGTTTCCTCTGATACTCCCGTCCCGTTACTCTGCGATAACACTGGAGCCATTGCCCAAGCAAAGGAACCCAGGTGCCATCAGAAGAGCAAGCACGTGGAAAGGAAATACCACATCATTCGGGAGATTCAAAAGCGTGGTGATATCATCATCACCAAGGTGGCCTCTGCAGACAACATTGCTGATCCTCTTACCAAACCTCTGACACAGAAGGTTTTTGACCAGCATGTAATGAGTATGGGTTTACGGATTGTACCTGAATGGTTCTGAGGGCTAGTGGGAGATTGTTAGACTTGTGAGCCCTGGGCGAACCATTCTTACAATAAATGTTATTGTAATGTTTAAGTTTATCAATAAAAGTTATTGATGTTTCACTCCCTTTCTGAAATTATATGAATGAATGCACTATAAGGTCCCTCTGTACAATTAGGGTTATGTACCATGGCCAGCTTGATGATCATATAGCTGTTGATTCATTAAATGTATCATAGAGGCTGGTGTTTGGATGAATATCTAAAGAGTTAGATGGAGGACTCATCAAACACCGTCAAATGATTGTCAAGTGGAGATCTCCAGCCTGAGTAGGAGATGGCAATCCTTTCTCACATAGGCTGATATCTGACCGACCTCTTGATGCAGGTCCTCTGCATGGGAATAGTGATTCGGAGGTGTCAGATTAGTTAGGTCAATGGGTTGACCTAACGAGATCGAGATAACCTAAGTCCTATGTTGAATGCTGTCACAGCATAGGCATGCATCCTCTGACCGGAGACAGATATATTGCTATATATCTAAGTATGTACATTTGGCAGACCAATAGGTTGATGACCTAACCAAGGTCTATACACCGGCGAGCTGGTGTGCATATAAGGGTATATGAGCAATATGATCTCTCAAAGGGATCATACAGGTTCACTTGTGAACCGGAAGACATGAGCTCACTCATGAGGTATTGGGACCGATCAAATTCCATGCATGGTCGTCATGCTTTGGAAGCATGACATGAATTTGAAGGTATGATATATGCTTTGGGAAAGCATATGATCGATACCAAATCCCAATGACCAAGAATGAGAAACTTAATGATTAAACCCTGAAGAAGACAGTGTAAAAATGATCTTGATCTTCGGGTTGATCATGGGTCTTCCAGTATGCAGGATGTACAGGTATTGGGAATACCTGAAGGGTGATGTGATCATAAACGATTGTATATCCATGACGCTTCCATTCCGAGGGAGTGATGAAACAGGTCTGGATTTTAGTGACTCCTTTCAGTAGAGAAGCGATCCGATCTTAGTCCAAGTGTTGGACATTGATCTGAATGAGATTCAGATTCAATGAGAAGATTGGATTTGCGGTCTTGATTTAATCAAGCATCTGTGGGAGGTTCGTTCGATCTGGATTTGAGATTAGATCTCAACATCCAAGTCACTATACATGGAATAATACAATCGCCCTGTCCTTATCTCCAAGCATCTGCGGAGAAAGCACATTATTCTTGAAAGGGTTCAAGAATAATTCTTTTGATGAAATATCCAAGCAAGGACTTGATGATTGAATATGATTTAGTCATCAAGCTTAAATATGAATATGATTCATATTGAGAAAATGATTATCTAAGATAATTAAATGAGATTTAATTATCAAGGATTAAGAGAATGTGGATAGCACTATCCATGATATATGTATGTTATAAATATGATTTATAATATACATATATATAAGAGAGAGAATTTATGTAAATAGCATTTGTTAATTAATAATGTGAATTGGATTCACATTTGTTAATTAATTGGAAATGTAATTTACTAACTAGTTTGGGTTGTGAATATGATTCACATATTTTTCAATGGCAAGATTGAAATATTCACAAATTAATTTTGGAATTATTTTGGTGGATATTTATTGTAATTAATTAAGGAATAATATAATAAATAAAATGGAGAAAATAACCACCCTCATGGGTGGCGTCACCCATGAAGAGTTCATGGGTGACGCCCCCCCCTTTTTAGGGGTTGGTTAACTCCACTTCATTTGTTATATTATCTCTTGGTTAATTATCTTTAAATTGTTGTTATTGAACAATAAATCCTAGCCATTGATTTATCATGGACCAAGCATATCCCTTGGATCCATGTGTCCCATGGATTGAGATCCATTGGATCCTAAACTAGTATAAAAGGAGGGCTAGGGTAGCCTCTCAAAGGTACATTATCTAGAGTTGTGAAAGGCAACTTCTCTCTCTCTCTCTAATTCTCGTGTGTGGTCTCTCTCTCAATCTCCAAGTGGCCGTCCACTTTGATTATTGAAGAAGAGAGGATCTTTCTTCGCCTTCGACGCTTGGATCTTCATCAAGGATTGCGGGAAGGACGCGACTCATCATCGTGCCCGCAAGCGCATTCTCCGTGGGTCGGACTTGAGACAAGAGGATCTCTACTTTGGGATCTCACGATCGCAACCACGCTTCAAGAGGTATTCCTTATACTTGTGGTTAGATGAAACGATCCGAGAAGTGTTCTCGTGATCATGTGGTTTCATCTTTGTATTTAAAATTTTAAATTCCGCTGCATCTAGCATCTAGTACGACTAGTTGCTCCGATCGCATATGATGCGATCAACACGCTTCCGTGATGCGCTTGAGGATTCTCAATATCCTTCACACTATATGTGAAACAACACAATCGTCCTGTCCTTATCTCCAAGTATCTGCGGAGAAAGCACATTATTCTTGAAAGGGTTCAAGAATAAATCCATAGTTAAATTATATCTAAGCATTAAGAGATTGATAATTAAATGTGATTTAATTATCTTGATACATGTGGATAAGAATAATGTGGACAGCAATATCCAATTATTCATAATATATTATAAATGTGATTTATAATGTATTAGAGAGAGCTTATTATGATCTATATTTGTTAATTAATTATTGATGTGTATTGGATACACATTGTGTAATTAATTGAAAATGTAAATTATTATTTGTTTTGGGTTGTGAATATTATTCACAAGTTTCCAAAGGTAAGATTACAATATTCTCAAAATTAATTATGAATTATTTTTGTAGAATATTTTTACAACAATTGTTGTTGTAATTGGAGATACATATAATCATGTAATTTTGGATTACATAGGAAAATCTCCCATTCCATAATGGGGTGGGGACGACTACCTATTCCAACAAGGAAAGGGTAGCCTTCCACGATCCCCATATGGAATTGGAGATTTCCATCTCCATTATCTCTAATTCTTGATGATTTGATTGGAGATTGAATTATATTTGATTTATCAAATATATTTAATCTAAATTAAATTATTAGTTGTTGGTTTTTTCCAACAACAATCTTGACCATTGGATTAAACACAAATCAATTTCACCCATTGATTTGGTGTGTCTCATGGTATGTGATCCTGTGATCCATGGACTCCCAAAACCCTAAAGGAGAGAGGCATGTCTTGCTCTCTTGGGTTATGCAATTGAGATACAACTCTCTCTCTCCCTCTTCCACATGTTAAGCCTCTCTTCCTCTCCATTGGTGTTCGGCCACCAAGACCTAGAGGAGAAGCCATCGACGATGCTTCACCCCGCGCAACCGCCTCGACGTTCTTCGGTTATCCATCTTCTTTGGAGTGTTTCGCTCTCAAAGAAGGTGTTCGATCTCGTACGACAAGATCAGTAGTTCACCGTGCTTGGATCAACTCGTTCGATTGCGAGGATCACGCGACTCATCCCTGCGCTCGCAAGCTTCTTCTCCTACGATCAGACTTGAGATAGGAGGTCTCTTTTCGTAGAGACTCGATCAACCAGTCTACAAGAGGTATTCCTTTACAATTGATGTGGTTCTAGATGAAACGATCCGAGAATCATTCTTGGATCATGTGGTTTCATCGCATGAAAAATTTTTAAATTCCGCTGCATAGAACAACTAGTACGACTAGTCGTTCTTCGTCGTATTTGATACGATGCTCATGCTTCTGTGATGCGCTTGAGGATTATCCAATATCCTTCATCATGACCTATGTGCAATTGGTGGTGGAATTCCAATCGGCACAGTGGTAATGGGCGTTCGTAAAACAATCGTCGTGATTGGCGAAAGACCAATCGTCTCGCGCTCCTCCCCTGGAGGAAACTTGACTCGTTAGTGCCAAAACACATACCCTGCCACAACCGATTCCGCCGACGAGATTTCCAACTACAACCGTCACCCCTCCACACTTGTCGACCACCAGCCGAGCATCCGAGGATGAAGAGCTGCACCCATACCAACGGGTCCCCATTTTCCCCCGGCAAGAGTCCAGACATAGCCAAACCTTTTACTTTTGCAATGCCCTTTAACAGGCACCGGACCTGATGTATGTTCCTCCATAATAGCAGGATCCCTTTGACTTTCATCAGATCTAGATTCCTCTGCGACAAGAAGCCATCACCAGCCCACACTTTTCTCCATTTGAGTAGTGAACTCCTCAATTATGTCAGAAACAACAACGCCTCTACCTCGCCTCTGATCAAACCCCTGTCCAAAACCCTCCAAGGTGATAGTGCCATCACATCTCCTTTGAAGACTCCCCTTGAAACGAGACCCACGTCCGAAGACCCCTTGAACAAGGGACCCTCCGCCCCCTCCTTCCCCCACCAGGAGATGACGCGCTCCAGCAGAAGCCACCTTCATCGGCTCCGAGGGACCTCTCCCTCTACAGTTTTGGCTTTGATGCACGAAGCCCAAACATTTGAAGCACCAAATAGCATCTCTGCAGTGCCTCGCCCAATGACCAAACGATCCACAATGAAATCAACCTCGTCTGAAAGGATTCCTAATCTCTGTGCTGGGAAGATCGACATGACGAGATTGATGGTGAAGAGGCCCGCCATCCTTTCTTGAGCGAACCCGCCTGCGAACCTCATTCCACCCTCCCTCTCTCTCTCCCTTATGTACATGAGTTATACGGTTATTAATGTACAATGATATATACAATATAGTTTCAAAATCCAAGTTTCAAATATGAACTCCAATTAATTTAAAATTAATCTTATTTTATAATTAATTGGATGCGCCATATTTCAAAAGTGAATATGAGTTCGTAAGAATATGTGCGAGTGAGATATATGGCTTTTCAATTCTACGGATACCAATAATTATTTACCATATTGATGAATCGCTAAATGCATGTATTAAAATTATTCTGTTGTAGCACATGCCCTTAACTTTATACACAGAACCGAGATGAATCTCAGTCATGAGGTTCTCAGCTTTAATTTATAATCTGGGAAGTCCTGGATCGAACACAAGGATGCACGAAATTTATTGACTAAATTTAGAGATCAAATATTTTATATAGCAATTCATAGATTAATTATATTGAGATAATGCACAAATCACAACAAGATAAAATTTTAACACTTTTTATGTGATTAAATTAAATGTAGACAATAACGCACAATCAACATGAAGATGACACAATGTAATTAGACGCACGACAACTAACTTGGATTAAGCAACAAAATTACCCTGAAAGGATTGTATATTTAACTAAGGCAAGCGAAATCAGTTTCAAAACCTATTCAATATGAGTTAAAACTTCACTTAATGTTTTTATAAAGATAGCGAGCAATTTAATCAATTAATGACATAATAATGATTAAAACAACTAACAATAGATCACTAAAAATCAGAATAGCTCATAAGTTCAATTGATTATTCAAAGAGCATTCCCAATAAGGTTTCATGATTTAAACAAGTACTTTAAGTAAGAAATAATTAAGGAGTGACTTTTAAACCAAAATCAGCCATAAAATTCACCAAAAGATAGAGTATCAAACAAGCTTTGAAACGAGACTAAAATCACATTAATTGGATTTAAGGGAAAGATATTCAACAATGAATCCCAAGGCATAACTGTAAGAAAACTTCTAAGTTTTATTACAAATCCGGACAAATAGGGACTAAAAATGTAAATAAGAAAACCCACAGTGGTTAATATGCAAATTACACACATGCAGAAGGACTTATCTGCAATATTGGGAAAACTCTAGGATAGGAGGTTATATTTCTCCAATCACATGATTGTCCATGTGACTCGTCTAGGCTCGAGTTTGGAGGCTCGGGCTACGTGTTAACTCCAGGTGCCCTGCGCGAGGCTCGAATGCTCCATGGCTACTGGTTTGGAAGGCGTCAATGTGGCCTCCTATTAACCATCCGATCATGCCCAAATGGGGCAGATCCAACGATAATTGTACCTCCAATGCTTTTCTTCCTTTGTGATGAGCGTCTGTAAAGAGCCTGGGCTTCGTCGATTGTCATGCACCTCCTTCATGCTTTATTATCATCCGTGAAGGTTGATGAAGGTAATTGATGATTTGAAGAAGTCATTGGCACCATGAAGAGATTCCGAGATCGTCTAGATCGCTTGGTCGGTGTAAGCTTGTCGGAGACTGAGGGCTTGAACCTTCCTCCGCTCAATGTCCGGTGATTGAGGTCTAATGAACACCTGCAAGTGTTAGCAGACAAAACCATCCAAAATGCTAACGGAAATGGGGTTCAATCAAAGGTGGTGGATGCGATCCCTGTATTGGTCTTTCCTCTGTTCAAGAGGAAGAATGGATCAATGTAAATAAATTCATGGAGAAGCGTAGAGTAAGCACTGAAAAACACACGTGGTCTAAAGCATGCTTTTTGGTGATTTTGCAATAAATGTCCAGGTATTCTATTGTTTATAAATCTTATAGTTTGTATTAATTGCACTTCAGTCATTGAAAGCACGGATCACATGTTTCAACACATCAATTGTTGGAGAATTTGCACAATTTATCATGTAGTTTCTTTGCTTGTCAATAAACAATCTATAATTTCTGATCAATTGGATATATGTCCATTTTTTGCAGTATTAATTTCTTTGATTAACTGATTTTAATAATTTGATAAATAACTCCATAAAATTCAAAAAATCTATTAAACTTGTGTTTACTTGTTTTTACTCCCATAATTTTTATTTTGAAAATTTCTTTAATTTATTATTTTAAAAATAAAAAATAGCTTCTATTTTCTCTAGCTGCTTTTGAAAATTCATAAAAAAATAGAAAAATCTTTGAAAAATTATAAAAATTCTGTTAGTTTGGTTTTATTATATTTTATCACCTATTTAAAAATCAACTTCAAATCCAAAGAAAAAACTAAAAATTTAAAAAAGAAGAACTTGCAAAATCATAGAAATTCACATAAAAATAAAAAGATAGACATGTGTCGCTGTAATGATAGGTTGGAATTCACATAAGATTTATTTTTTATTTTTATACTTCTAAACTTTGACGTATATAGTGAAAGCACGGGAGTGTCAAACTTAGGGAAGCAAACAATTGGAACTAGGGTAAAATAGTAGAAAAATATGGTAAAATGGGCTTCCTAATTTTTATTTATTTTTAGGAAATTTCATGGATTTTTAGTTGATTTTTATTTGATTTTATATTATTTTTGTGATTTCAGGTATTTTGTATTTTAAAATTTTAGAAAATGTTTTGCAATTTTTATTTGGTCTTTATTTTGTAATTTTTAAATTTAATTAGTTTCCTATTTTATGAAGTTTTTAAGATAATTTTAGGATTTTATGGATTTTGTATTATTTTCAATGTTGAAAATAATATTTTTATTTAAAACTATGAAATATTTTCGATTTTTAAAACAGAAACATGGTGAAAACACATTTATTTTGTTTTTACTGAAAAGTAGGTAAAACTATCTTTAAAATGATATGATGTGCGTATTTTTGTGATTTTTGTAGACTTAATTATGTATTTTTGAAGTTTTTATGTGTTTTGTATTTTTACGGGTTTTAATATCTAATTTTATTTTATTTGTGGTTT
Source organism: Ottelia alismoides (assembly GCA_037367405.1). NCBI lineage: Eukaryota > Viridiplantae > Streptophyta > Magnoliopsida > Alismatales > Hydrocharitaceae > Ottelia > Ottelia alismoides. The sequence goes on along the minus strand of JAZKJV010008006.1, from coordinate 69,591 downwards.
TTATGTAAAATATGGTAAAATATACTAAGGGCAATGTTTTACCTTTTTTCGTGGAGTTTATTTACATTTTTACTTAAGTTATATTTTATATTTTTCTATTGATTTTTAGAAGTATTTCAGAAAAGAAGTTAAGACAAATGAAGTTACAGTTAATTAATTTGAAAATCGAGAAGTATTTACATATAGTAAATATAGACAACAATGCCCAAATGTCAAAACTCACCTCTTTTATTATAATATTTTTTGATATTTTTATTAAATAGTATAAGTATAAAACGAAGTTTAAAAGTGAGTTTGATCGATTTAGAGTTTTCTATAAATAGTTATGAACATTGGAAGTTGGCTTTTACGATTTTTTCGGTTCATTGTAATATTTTATTTTTATTTTAAATATTTTTATGATATTCTAATAAATTAATATATATTTTTATAAACAACTTTTGTAAAGGAAGTATTTTTGTTTGAGATTTTCGATATGATGAATAAATTAGATGAAATATTTACAAGGTGGAACATATATTTAACGTATTTTTAGCATTGATTTTATGATATTTTATATATTATCTCCTTCTACTTATTTATTTTGTCGACAAAGTCAATATTGACCCTATCTCGAGGTTAGGATCAGTCTGTATATATATTATATACATCCTTCTTTTTATTTTATTTTCTGTTATTATTTTATTTTAGATAAAATAAGTGTTAAATATACAATATTAACAATTGTTCTTAGATTGTTAATTAGTGGAAATTAATAATTATTTACATGTATTTTACCAAGGATTTTAGGAAAGAATAAAGGCGATGGATCATAGATGCATCAAAAAATCAGAAAAAATCTTTTCAGTCTTCTTTTAAATCTAAATAAAAATACTTTTATTTAAAATTGGTTTACAATTTGTTTGATTTTATTTTTATTTTCAAATTACCAAACATAATAACTAATTTTACCTTATTTAATGTAATCATTTTTAAATCATTATAAAATGCATAAAAATAAAAATATCACAAAAATCATTAAAACTAAGAAAATGTTATAAAACATAAAAAAAGTTTGTTTATGGAATTTAAGAATTTTTGGTATATTTAAAAATACAGAAACGATTGCTTTATCCTTTGTAAATATACACTCTTAAATCGCTTCTGGAAAACTAAAAAAATATATAAATTTATAAAATTAAAAGTCAATTAAAAATTAAAAATAAGAAAATATAAAAATTATAAAATATTAAAATACCACAAAAATTATAAAAACATTAAAAAGAAATAAAAATCCTAAAAATAAAAGAAAATAAAGATCTTATTTAATTAACATTAATTAATTCCCTAATTTCTTTGTAACCTCCCTGAGTTCGATCTTGCCAATCTATACCAGGTTAAGTTGTAGCATCTTGTTCTCTCTTCTTTTGAATAAGAAACTAATTTTTGATATGGGAGATATAATGACATTGTTCCACTTTCATTTGATCTATATTTTTCTTCACATTTATTAAGACCCGGTAAATTCTGCGCAATAATCACAAACCCTCCTCATCTTCAACAAGCAATTGCATCATTCCCACCCGTCGATAGTCTTACAATACCAATGACGTCATCTGATCTGTTTCAATCATGATGGTATATAAATATATCCTATTTTCAGTCACTTGCAGGTCATCTTAACTTCATATATGTCATGCGTATAATCGATTAGCGTGAAATATAGTAGGCATTTGATAACTGTAGCTGCTTGATATAAGCAATCTGATCATGCTGCTCAACCTCCTTCGTAACTTATCTCAAATTCTTGGTAGGCCATTCATCCTCCCCAGAACACATAGAGAGCATCAATGTCAGTCATTTCCTATACATCAACAATGGTTACTAATAGACCTAGTTGATTGTCACGAAATGAATGGTGGTCACTCAAGGGTCTTTCCCTAACATAACTTATATTTGACAAACATCAATCCATTTCCCCACTACAATGGTTTCTATTCTCATACAACAAAGATAATTTGCTTAACTTAATAACACATATTTGATCCCCTTTCAGTTTAGCTAGATTGACTGCCAAGGAATTATGGTTTAGGGTTTTGTTATGCCTACTTAGATTAACCGAGTTGGAGCGTAAGTATACTTGACTAATTAAAATAGTTAGTAAAATTGATAGATAATTCTCTAACTCATTAGGATTGTAATTAAATTAACTTTAAAAATTCATTGGCTATGTGATTATTTGATCAATAAAAATACTAGTTAATCATAGATAATTCTATAATTTAGTTGAGTTCTTAATCATGGTTATAAATAAGAATCTCATAATTTTCAGAATTACTTGTAATTAAATAAGGGTTATTTAAATAATTAAATTAATTAAGTTTGAAAATAATCAAGGTTTATTGTAAATTAGCTTATAAATTTATTTGCTATTTGATTATTTAATAATCAAAATTCATTATTAATTATAGATAATTCCCACTTAATTGATATTCTTAAATAACAACATAATTAACTATTCCCTTAACCATGTGATTAATTAAACTTTAAAATTCTATTACTTGAGTAATTAAACTACTTAGTGTTTAAAGAAATTAGGTTGAAATAAATTAACTTTATAATTGTTTGCTTTTAGTTACTTAATCAATACATATGGATACTTAATAATAAGTGATTTCATACTTCAGTGAAGTCCTTAAACATCAGCATAATTTACTACTCCCCTAGTTTTCTAATTAATTAAACTTAAGAAATATGTTTACTGTAAGTAATTAAACTATTTGGATTTAAATTAACTAGGGTTGACATTAACTTATACAATTGTTTTCTTCTTAATTACTTTATCAATGACTTGGAAAACTTTCTTATAGATAATACCCTAATTAACTGAAGTTCTTAAAAATAGCATAATTAACTACTCTCCTAAATTTATAATTAATTAAACTTTAAATTATGTTATTTAAGTAATTAACCTAATTAGTATTGAATTTATTAAGGATTGAAATTAAATTAGTTATATAATTATTTGCTTTCTAATTATTTAATCAACAAATTCGACTACGTAATTATAGATAATTTCAAAATTAAGTGAATTCCTTAAGCATGTGCATAATTAACTTCTCCCCTAATTTTATAATTAATTATACTTAAATAATTGATTACTTTAATAATTATGTTAATTAGGGTTGAAATTAATTTGGAGGAAACATAAATAACTTAAATAATTATTTTCTAATTAATTTTTTTAATTACCAAAAAACTATTTAACTAATTAGAAAATAATAAATTAGTTACTAAACCCATTAGCTTGGCTACGTATCTAATTTGTTTAATAACCAAACTAGTTACATAATTGCTCACTAGACTAATTTCACTAAAAATGTTTGAAAATATTTAATAATTCCTTTGATTTATGTAATTATGTAACTTAATTCATTGGTTGTTTGTCTACTCAAATTAACTGAGTATGAGTATATATATACTCAACAACTTAATTTGGATTAAACTATCTTTTTGATTTAATTGCCTAATCAAGTAAAGTTCTTCTGGGCCTTATCTAAGTGCTTCTAATTACTTACTATACTAATTAAATTAATTAGTCTTCAAATCATTTATCAATCCATCCAATTTTTGTGAGTTTGGGATAATTTTTAATAATTACTTTGGTAATAAACTTACCTTAGATAGAGAGCTATGAGTTCGAAGGTTCATTTAAATTGTCTTCCATGGACAAATAATTTGGATAATAAACCTAAAAGACAATTTCTAATAAATTTATTTTCCTATTAGGTTTAGTTGCGTCAAGATTAGTTTCTAAAAAAATGAAAATGCAGTTACAAAATTGTTATAAGAAAGATTGTAAAGTATTGCTACTACCAAATAACACATTTACTCATATAAACTTAAGTCAAACTTAGATAAAATTGTAGTACACAATGGAAGCTTTGAAAATAAAGAAATCTACTAAGTTATGGCAATATACAAGGCAAGAAGAAATGTTTCAATAAGATGAAAATTGTGATTAAAAATGCTATTTTGTCTCATGTCATGAAGAGAATATGGAGATCATTCATTAATTTCAAAACAACATTGCATACTATTTAACCTATTTAATTTAATTTATTTACACGTAGCACACAAAAGATAACTAAACTAATCGTTAATATATAATAACAACTTAAACAAAAAAATGTGAAAATTGAAAAATCATACTTTGAAAAGGAGAGTGGAATTGGAATGATATCAAATGGGAAGACTGGAAGAAGGGCTAAGGAGATACATATGAGATTAGAGAGGTGAGGGGTCAGTTGAGGAAGAGAGGGAGGTGTGGTATTTATAGGGGAAGATGGGCTGAGTGGGAGGGAAGCATCACACAACAAACCATTTGTCGATGTCAGGTGGTTGCTGATAGGGGTTGACGTGAAGCAAAACGATTTGCCGCACACATCGCATCATAATTTTCATGCCTCTCGATTACCACGCCTTTGGGATTTGAACAATAGATTGTTTGTTATGACGCGTGCCACCTTGGCCCGCTACCTAATCCGAGCATTATTTCCAACCCAAGCACATTCCAAACATTATTCCCACGGAAAATGTCTTATCATAAAATAAACAGGATTTTTACACGCATAAACCCTGAGTAATTTTGTAATTACATTCATAATCCCGTGTAACTGTGAATTACCATCCAAGACCCTGAATAAGTGTGCCCTCTTACACCGGTAACCTTCCGTTACTTCAGTTCATTAAGTCAACCAGATGATTTTGTTAACTTAACCAATCCGCGATCAGACAGGTTAGAATTAACCAAGAGAAAAAATTCTCCCTCCCTCCTCTAGCAGCTTCCCCTTCAACTCCACCGTCTCTTCCATCTCTCCTCCCTCGACGGGGGCCCTGGCCTGGGCTAGAGGAGGTGGGTGTGGTGGGTTGGGCATCCACGGGTAAGGAGGGGAGAGGGCTTCTCTGCCTGAGTTGGAGGAGGTCTTCGATGGGCGGGTCAGCTTCCAAGGGTGGGGGGTTGGGGGGGGGGGGGGGCTTTCTAGGCTGGAGCCGGTCAGCTTCCAAGGGGGATGGGGTTCGACCTATGCTGGAGGAGATGGGCGGTGGGGGTTGAGCTTGGTGTTCAGTGGCGGGGGAGGGTGGGGCAATGCTCGACCTGGGCTAGAGGAGGTGGGGCTTCCAACGACGGGTAGGTAGGGTTCTACCAGGGGGACCAGGGCTGGAGGAAATGCATGCGTGGGTGGGGGGTGGAGGAGGGTCAAGTAAGACAACTTGGGCTGGAGAAGGGCTTGGTATTCAAGGGGTGGGGCGGCTTCGACGGGGGAGGGTGAGCGGGAGGATCGGGGAGGCCTGGTCTCGAGGAGGTGGGAGGAAGGCCAGACTTGGTGTTCGGTAGGGGTGGGTGGGGGGTCTTCCACGGGGTGTCGGGGGAAGTTGGGGTCGGCCAGATCTAGAAGAGGTGGGCGGGGGACTTCAATCAGGGGCTGCCTGGGCTGCGGAAGGGTCGTCAAAGACGGATTGCCAGTGGAGAGTCGGGCTTCCATGGGAGGGAGTGGCTTCAACAGGGCTGCTTGGGCTGGAGGAGGAAGGAGAGGAGGAGGAGGTCGGCAACAACGGGGTGGGGTTGTGTGTGTGTGTGTGTGGGGGGAGGGGGTTGTCTTGGTAGGAGGAGAAAGGGGAGAGACCATTCGCAAATAATAAGAATTTAAAGCGTATAAAATGCAAAATATTTGACATATACAGTCATATTTAACAGGAAAACTTAACATAGGATTATAGACGTAAGAGTTAACATTACTCAGGGTCCTAGACGTAGTTCGCGATTATGCGAAGTTATGAATGTAATTACGAAATTACTCAGTATTAATATGGATGTAAAAATCCCTAAAATAACGTAAAGACGCAGTACACCGTGTGATGCACTCAGTGTTTCCTATACACCACGTCTCGTCTTGTGACATTATTTTAATATCAATGTCCAATATGTGGATGCAAGCAAGGACGCCATACACCAAAGGCCAAATGCCACATACATCCACAATATGCGTCTTTCCAAAACGTTTACCTATAGGTCGCTAGCAACCAAGTTGACATTTTTACCTTGTAAGACACGTGACGAGGAGTCTCGGATGAATATTTTTTTAACTCAGCTTGATCTCTTTCCAGCCAAATGTGGCGAAGAAGCTCTCCATTCCCATCCCTTCCTGCCAAAAGACGAGAAGTAAAAAAGAGGACATTGCAGGGAGGGACGAAGATCACATGCAAGCTCAAGTTGATACGAGATGTGTTGGTATGATCCACGACAGCAGCATTGATCACCAAGTTGTTGTCATCACGAGTGCACGGCGTCTTGGTGAGGGGTCTCTAAATCACATTGCCTACCTGCTTGCCACGTGTTGTCTCCCATTGTATTCAATCACCCCCCTCTCTCGCAAGGCTCCAAATTCACATTATCTGCACTTTTACATGCATGTTTTTTTTGCAACATCCCCTTTTTTTACCTAACCGAAAGAAAGGGTAATTTTACGCGGACAAGATTGTTGCTAAGGAGACCCTGCAGATATATCCACAAACACATAATCAACAGTGGAGAACGAACACGATATAGTGCAAAATATCCACCGGTATTGCGTGAAAAAAACACGGTAAAAAAAATTCTATTATGAGAGAAAATAGGAGTACAAATACAAGAACCCTAGGAGATGACGGCTCTCCAGAATGTGACTCTCTTATGAGCCATGCCTTAATCCAACGATAATATTGTTGAAATGCACTTTACCCACAAATCCTAGGGTTAAATTAGTCATATTGTATACCACCCTACCCATAAACCCTAGGGGTAGATGTGTCATCTTGTATACCAATTGTGCTGTAACCCTAGGCCTCTCTATCTATATAAAAGAGCCCTAGGGAGTCCCTTTTCACCACAAGAAATAGAAACATCACTTTCTACTTGGTATCAGAGCCCAGGCCCCCCTCCCTCCTCCCCCCTCCTCCTCCGACCGCCTTCTTCCCGCCCCCCCCTCGCGCCGCCTGCTCCCAGAAAGCCTCCCTGCGCGCCTATCCTCCTCCCGCGCCTGTCCCACTTGCGCACACTCCCCGCGCACCTATCCTCCTCCACTTGCGCACACTCCCCGCGCGCCTATCCTCCCCCCCAGTCCCACTTTCGCCCCCACCCTCCCGCGCCAGTTCCCCCTCCCACGCACCTGTCCCACTTTCGCCCCCACCCATACGCGCCAATCCCCCCCCCCCCCCCCCCCCCCCCGCGCCTGTTTCCCCCCAGGTTCCCCCTCCCCACGCCCCACCCGCGCCTATCCCACTCCCTCCCCCCCGTGCCTATTCCACTCCCTCACCCACCCCCTGCGCCTATTCCACTACCTCCCACCCGTACGCCCCACGTTTCCCCCCACGTTCCCCCCACGCCCCACGTTCCACCCGCGCCTATTCCACTCCATTCCACCCCCCCACGCGCACACCCCCACGTTCCGTCCGCGCACCTTAAAAAAGAATGAGATTCGACTATTCAGATAGCCTTGCGGATTTTCCCTGGCTCTTTGCCCGAGGGAACTCAAAAGATTGGAACTGATCTTTTTCCTCAGTAGTTCACCCCCTCGTGAGTTCCAGGAGGCATCTGCAGCAGGCGACCATAAAGAAGGCTCGAGAGAAAGCGAGCTTTAAACACCCCACTAGAATATCCAAATCAAAAACCCGCTACAACAACCTCATCCTCGATAACTGGCCAACCACAAATCTCTATCTGGGAATAGCTCATGACCTCGCGGGGGCTCTGGTCAGTTATTCTCGTCAGGCCAGCTCTAATATATTGCGGAAAGAGAGGACCTATTCGGCTCGTAGCTGCCTTGAACTCGCTCGCTTACCTGACCCGCCTCTTCCCCTCAACTGCTAACTATAACACAGTCGTCTAGCTGCCATCCCGCAACTTCTAGTGAGATTGGCTTTGAATAAGATTATTTCCTTCCGTCAGGAGTAGGTAAATGCTCCTTCTTCGCAGACCCTCAGAAAAGTCAAAAGACCCCATAGCCATTCCCTTAGAAGACCGACTACCTTACTAGAAGCAATTCCTCTATCTGACATTGAGGGGAGGGGCATCCTCATCAGTTGTAGAAAGATGATCTCTTGAGTCAGAGAAGTTATCTTTCATCTTGATTTTTGCTAGATCTAGACTAAAATCGAGTCTGTGTCTGCTCTTCTAGCCTCAGTCTTGTGCTAGTGGGTTGGTTGGCTGATGTCGAACTAACAAGGGGCGAAGAAGCTCTCTTGTCCTTTGACGGGAGAGGGGCGATAGGTTCCTTCTGTCTTGTATTCTTTCGTGGGGGCGCTCTAGCTCTGCGGGTCTCTTTCTTTTCTCGCTGGTCTATAGTTTGAGCATATCAACAGCAGCTTCCTGACTTACTTGCGTTCCTCAGTTATCTGGCTACTCAGATGATGCCTTCATTTCTCTTTTCTCTTCCTGACCTACTTAGCCTTCTTTGCGATCGTGCTTGAGTCAAATTTCACGTATAACATCGCTGCCTCCCGCCGCCCTTATATGCGCAGTCCCCACCCCGGTTTTGCCAGCACCCGCTCCATCCCAGCGCCCGCTCCACTCCAAAGCTCCAAAGACTTCCAGGGCCTCCTCCAGGCCTTCGGTTCTCCCTCCACGTGCCAGACGCCTTCCATCTCAGCTCTCGTCTCTACGCAGCAAGCACTCCGTAGATTTTGTGGATGCAATCTTCACCAAGCCTTCCGACATAGACTCCAGCAGAGTCTTCTTACGGCTCCTCTATCTCTTTTCTGCGTTTTAGCTTTCGCGTGATATGATTTAGGGACGAGTTCTTTTCTCTACCTTATTGCCTATACAGCAGGCCTGATTTCTTCTTACATCATGTCACAATCCGAAGTGACATCACCGGGATATGATGGAGGGAGCACTCGACTACCCTCATTTGGGTCGATCCCTAAATTGGACGACACCAACTACCCAAAGTGGTCCCGCATGTTCCTCATGATCGTACGAGGATACGATAAGGAACACATTCTCTTGGTGTCAGAACCTGCTGAAAAGACAGGCAAAATGCAACTTGGGACAAAGATGACGGAATTGTCAGTTCTTGGATTATGGTCAGTGTCGTTGACCGGATTGCCGATGAACTCGTTTATTACACCACTGCCCACGATATGTGGATCTCTCTTCAAGCCACTTATGGTCAGGATAAGAATTCAACAAGGATGTACCAGATGTACTTTGACATGATCAACATGAAGCAAGCAGGACGCACACTACCTGAGTATTTCTCTTTCTTAAAATCCCTTTTTGAGCGATATAATGCTTGTATTCCAGGATGCACTTGTCCAACTCAGAAGCAACATCGCCAGCAGATGGTGGTCCTCGTATTTCTCGCCGGCCTCGATTCCGGCTACTCAGCTGCTCGCGATCAAATGATCACAGCGGTCACTCTCCCCACCATTGAAGAAGCTTATAGTACTCTGAGTCGTCTTTCTATTCCTCATACAAGTACTAAAAGCACTGATCATGGACAAATTTCTTCTCTCGCTGCTCCATCTGGACGAGGAAGTCGTGGCTCTATCAGGAGCCGTGGTCGAGGACTCTTCGCTCCGAGACGAGGCCGTAACACAATCTAGTGCTCGTATTGTCACAAGTTTGGTCACACCGAAGCTGTATGCTATAGCAAGCAGGGGTACCCTACTCCTAGTGCTCGAATGACCAATGAAGGAGATAGTCCTCTAGTAGAGGTCCCTAGACGAGACTTCGATGACCTGATGCAGCGTCTCACCAGGTTGCAATCAAACGAGTCCTCTACCCCATATCAGGACAGTACTACAGATACTGCAGCAATGGCACGATCAGGTATCTTCATAGCGTCTACCAATCAGAATGGTTGATTGATACAGGGGTTTCCACTCATCTGTGTGGCGAACAAACTCTCATACAGCAGATGCGTAAAGTCCCCCCTGGACGAACAGTACAGGTTGCTGACGGACGATTTTCCCAAATAAAAGGAAAAAGGCGATGTCCATCTAACCCCTAATATCAGACTCAACAATGTTTTATTTGTTCCGGATTTTTTCCATCAGTCTTCTCTCAGTTAGCCAGATTTGTAAAGAACTCAACTGTCGAGCAATATTTGACGTTATATCTTGTGTATTTCAGGACATACTAACTGGGAGGACGATTGGTGCGGGCCGTGAAGAAGGGGGAGTATATCACCTTATCCAGTCCTCTGACACTACAGCTTACTCTGGGACCACTTTCTCTGCATCCTCTGGTACTCTTTGGCACCAACGTCTGAGTCATCCTTCTATTCACAAGCTTCGACGAGTTCTTCCCCAGCTCCCTCCCACTGTCAACCTAGAGTGTGAGGCCTGCCAACTGGGGAAACATCACCGGAGTTCCTTTCCTTCGTCGGGTACCATTCATTCCAGTAGTCTATTTGAACTTATTCATCTTGACATATGGGGACCCAGTCGCTATCCTGATCGACTAGGGAATAGATATTATCTGGTTATTTTAGACGATTTTTCTCGTGCATCTTGGTCTTTCTTAATGAAAAATAAGTCTGATGTTTTTCAAATCATTGTTCATTTCATACATGAAATAAAGAATCAGTTCGGTACCACCATAAAAACCCTTAGATCTGACAATGCTAAGGAGTTAGTCTCACATGACATGAAATCATTCTTAGCGTCTCAAGGTATTTTGCATCAAACCACATGTCCTCATACATCCCAGCAGAATGGAGTGGCGGAGCGCAAACATAGACATATTCTTGATATTGCTCGCACAATACTCATTGACTATCATGTGCCATCTGCATATTGGGGGATGCGGTACTAACTGCCACATATCTTATTAACCGCATGCCTTCTACTCCTATTGATGAGCAAATACCTATTGAGGTCCTTTTCCAGGAAAAGCCATATTTCATGTCCCTCCAAAAGTCTTTGGTTGCGTCGCCTTCGTTCATCTTCTTGATCCTGGTAGGGATAAACTATCAACCAAAGCAGTCAAATGTATTTTTCTAGGATATGCTCGAAATCAAAAAGGTTATAGGTGCTATGACCCACATTCCAAAAGACACTACATAAGCGCTGATGTTACTTTCTTTGAATCTCTCCCTTATTACTCCCGATCCGGTACTAATGTATCACCTCCCCCCGTTACCACCTCTCCTCTTCCTATTCCTCTTCCTCAGGTTGATTACACCCCTTCTGCGCATGCCACCATCTCCTCAGGTATGTCCCTCGAATGAGTTATTACAAACTGAAGACAAAGATGCAAATACAGGTATCTCCGGAAATCCAGGAGAAGCTCCAAGTGACATACCCATTGCTCTTCGGAAGGGGACCAGGAAATGCCCATCGCGATACAGTACGAAGTATCCAATCTCTGCTGTTGTAACCTTTTCTGGACTCGGGCCTACACACAAACAGTTTGCCCAAGCTATCTCAAGTACCATTATTCCTCGTAATCATACAGAGGCTATTCGGGACTCGAGATGGCACGTTGCAATGGAAGAAGAGATATCTGCCTTGATCTCTCGGAACACCTGGACACTTGTAGATCCACCAGGCGACAACAAAATTGTCGGCTCCAAATGGGTCTTCACTGTAAAGTATAATCCAGATGGGTCTATTTCTCGCTAGAAAGCACGTCTTGTGGTAAAAGGGTTTACGCAAACTTATGGTGTTGATTTCTTTGATACCTTCTCGCTAGTTGCTCGTTTATCCGCCATAAGAATTCTCATGGCAGTAGCAGTACAACTTGATTGGCCCTTGCATCAACTAGATGTGAAAAATGCGTTCCTTTATGGGGACCTCCAAGAAATTGTGTATATGCAGCAACCACCTGGGTTCGAGATTCAAGAGGAGTGTCAGAAAGTTTGTTTACTACGCAAGGCCATATATGGTCTCAAGCAAAGTCCTCGTGCATGGTTTCAAAAATTATCTGAAACATTAGAGAATATGGGCCTTATCCGATCTTCAGCAGATCATTCCTTATTCATACGGAAGAATGGAAAAGGAACTGTGGTTGTGTTGGTATATGTGGATGACATTATCCTCACAGGAGATGACCATGATGGTATTATAGAAGTGAAGAAACAACTGGCAGAACAATTTGTGATCAAGGACTTGGGACCTCTAAGATATTTCTTAGGGATTGAGATAGCAAGATCCAAGAAAGGAATTGTTATGTCTCAACGAAAGTACGCTACTGACCTCCTTCAAGAAACAGGGATGCTAGGATGCAAGCCAGCTCAGATACCCATGGATCCAAAGGGACGTATCTACGAGGTAGGCGATGTTGAGGATAATGGTCGATATAGACGTCTAGTGGGTAAGCTACTATATCTTACCATCACCCGACCAGATATCGCTCTTGCTGTCGGAAAGCTTAGCCAGTTTATGGACTCACCTACCTCAGCCCACTATGATGCATGCATAATGATCTTAAGGTACATCAAATCATCTCCAGGAAGAGGACTACTATTCACCAAAGGCAATAACTTTGACCTCATAACATATTCAGACGCAGATTATGGAGGTAGCCTGATCGATAGAAAGTCTACTACAGGGTTCTGCACTTATCTTGCAGGAAATTTAATCACGTGGAGAAGCAAGAAACAAGCTGTGGTCTCTCGCTCGAGTGCTGAAAGTGAATACCGAGCTATGGCTCAAGCTGCAGCAGAACTTGTATGGGTCCGATCTATACTTATCGATCTTCATATCACTCCTGGAAAGATCATGGAACTTAGATGCGACAACCAAGCGGCAATGCACATAGCCAACAATCCTATGTTCCACGAACGCACCAAACATGTGGAAATTGACTGCCACTATACTAGAGATTTGATACAGAAAGGGCTACTTCATACTCAGAGCGTACCTTCCTCGGATCAAACGACAGATATATTCACCAAGTCGCTTGCGCGCATACAGTTTGAAAAATGTTGTAACAAGCTGAGCATGATTGATATATATGCTCCAGCTTGAAGGGGAGTGTTGAAATGCACTTTACCCACAAATCCTAGGGTTAAATTAGTCATATTGTATACCACCCTACCCATAAACCCTAGGGGTAGATGTGTCATCTTGTATACCAATTGTGTTGTAACCCTAGGCCTCTCTATCTATATAAAGAGCCCTAGGGAGTCCCTTTTCACCATAGGAAATAGAAACATCACTTTCTACTAATATATAGGGGTAATTGGTAAACAGATCCTAATTGGATCCAAAAGTCGGTACCTTAACTGGATCGACCAATGTATTGGTATTTCAATACATATTTCAACGTGAACGATTCATCCAAACATAATGCTAAAAGTTTACATGGAAAACTCTCTAAATAAGATATAGAAGTCACAATCCTAACTTCAGGATGAGGAGAGGGACTTCCCTCTCAACCTTAACCCCGAGGGTTGAGGTATGAATAGGGTAAATAAATCCGCAACAAAGGTCTTTTACTTGAGTACTTGTAATCCTTGTTGATATGTTATCATTTATTATAAACATCTTTTATTTCCTTACACACACAAACACACACATATATATCAAAACTAATCTAATTCATTTTATTTAAGTGTGGTCGTTGTTTATATTGCATGGTCTTTAATTTTCAAGGCTGCACATTATTGGAAATGGGCAAACGGCTAGAAAATCGACAATTAAATTTTCATGGTGCTTCTCATGCGATATCGATGTATAATAATTATTGAAAATGAGCAAACATCAAGAAAATAGATCATTAGATTGTTAAAATTACATGTTCTAAATGGAGTGTATATGAATCTTTGTTTCTGACGAAATTTGAATGATATATTGGAAAGATATATACATGAATATAAATGATGATATTTTATAAAAAAATAAAAAAAATTACGGAAAAATGATCGAGGCATCTGCTGGCTGCCCGTCAGGACAACCCCATTTTTTTCATTTTTTAAATAGTCGTTGTTGTGGCTATTCATTTTTCATTTTCCTTTGGAACGTGTTAATACGTTTTCCCCATCCACCATTATTATGGTATGAATATTATTATGATAATAGAATCGGTATCATTTGAGTGCACTTATGATTATATATCTATATATGTATGTATGTATCTATCTATCTATCTATATATATATATCTATATATATATATATCTATATATATATATATATCTATATATATATATATACACATACATATAGAGGAAAATGGGGCTGCCCCCTAGGGGGAGCTAACTTAGCTCCCCCGCCCTATTTTCTTCAAAAATTTTTATTTTTTTTGAAAATTGTTTCCGTGAATATTCATCACTATATCCCTATATTATGTCATAAAAATTTCGTGTGAAACAGAGACTCCTACAGCCTCCATCCAGACAGTCATTTTTTAACGGTAACATGATTTTTTAAATCGACCCCGTTTGGATGGAGGTCGTACGAGTCTCTGTTTCGCATGAAATTTGAATGACATAATATAGGGATTTAATAATGAATTTACACGATTTTAGATTTCAAAAAAAATAAAAAAATTTGTGAAAAAATGGCGGGGGGAGCTAAGTTAGCTCCCCCTAGGGGGCATACACATTTTACCCATATATATATATATAGGGTAAAATGTGTATGCCCCCTAGGGGGAGCTAACTTAGCTCCCCCACCCTTTTTTCACAATTTTTTTTTATTTTTTTTTGAAATCTAAAACCGTGTAAATTCATTATTAAATCCATATATTATGTCATTCAAATTTCATGCGAAACAGAGACTCGTACGACCTCCATCCAAACGGGGTCGATTTAAAAAATCCTGTTACCGTTAAAAAAATGACTGTCTGGATGGAGGCCGTAGGAGTCTCTGTTTCTCACGAAATTTTTATGACATAATATAGGGATATAGTGATGAATATTCACGGAAAAAATTTTCAAAAAAAATAAAAAAATTGAAGAAAATAGGGCGGGGGGAGCTAATTTAGCTCCCCCTAGGGGGCAGCCCCATTTTCCTCATATATATATATATATATATATATATATATAAGAAATATTTCAAATGAGGTGCACCTTTCCTGGATGCATGGAAAGCCATGTCAATTTAAGCATTTATTCTATTTATTTTACACATTCTAACTCCATAAATTTAATATTAAATATTAATATAATATGTATATCATGAAAAATTTATGAAAATATTACTATATTTGACATTAAAAATTTGTTACAATATGGATGATATATTTTACATAACTGTATAATCGTCAGTATTTTACAAT
Organism: Ottelia alismoides; assembly: GCA_037367405.1. Taxonomy (NCBI): domain Eukaryota; kingdom Viridiplantae; phylum Streptophyta; class Magnoliopsida; order Alismatales; family Hydrocharitaceae; genus Ottelia; species Ottelia alismoides. The sequence continues at coordinate 54,345 of JAZKJV010008006.1, read as the reverse complement.
ATGTAGTTTAAATTTACAAAATTGTTACGTAATTTACAAATTTGGTAGTGGCTTTCTGAATTTCAGGAAAGACCCACCTCATTAGAAGGGCCCCCTATATATATGTGTGTATATATATATATATATATATATATATATATATATATATATATAGGAAATATTTCCAATGAGGTGCACCTTTCCTGGATGCATGGAAAGCCACATCAATTTAAGCATTTATTCTATTTATTTTACACATTCTAACTCCATAAATTTAATACTAAATATTAACATAATATGTATATCATGAAAGATTTATAAAAATATTAATATATTTGACATTAAATGTTTGTTACAATATGGATGATATATTTTACGTAACTGTATTATCATCACTATTTTACAATATGTAGTTCAAATTTACAATATTGTTACGTAATTTACAAATTTGGTACTGGCTTTCTGAATTTCAGGAAAGACCCACCTCATTAGAAGGGCTCCCTATATATATATATATATATATATATATATATATATATATATATATATATATATTTCCTTCATCCGTTGGATATACCAAGTGAGCCGTTAAACGTCATTGCAACAGATAGTTATTATTATAGTGTATATAATATTTGAGAACGTAAATCTATTGGTGCAATATTAATCTTGTGTTATAAGTTTTGGATGCGTTCATATATAGAAGGTTGAATTCTTGAAAGCTTACGACTGTTCGAATCGGAAGTTTATTTGGGTTTTGATGGTTCGAAGAGGGTTCCGGATACTTCGATTGAATTGATGAAGAGATGCATTACAACTTTTTCACATTCAATGCTGGTTAACGGGAAATAAGAGGGTTGTATTTTTCAATCGCAAAGTCGCGTGCGTGACCAAAATACTCAATCTTCCCTCTCCCTGCGGTCGAGCCAAAATACTCAATCTTCCCTCTCCCTGCGGTCGAGCCAAAATGGTCAAAGTTCAGACCTTTGCGGGCCCGAGCTAGCCTAGTTAGACTCAGTCTAGGACCATCCAGTATATGAGAAGCTACTTTGCTGGGGGGTCTGGGTTGCCCCTTGGCCTCGCAACTGATGGTTTGGTGGTCATGACTGGACTGGCGGAGGAATGGGGTTTCTTCAGAGGTTTTACCAAAGAAGATATATCTATATCAGTTCTCCGATACGCGGATGATACCATTTTCTTCATAGAGGAGGTGTTTCTGAGTGTACGCCGGTAAAGGTGGTTCTGAATATCTTTGGTGAGATATCAAGTTTGAAGATTAACGGTGCGAAATCAGCTTTGTCCCTTTCAACATGGGCCAGGAGGAGGATCATCGTGTGCGGAGATTCTAGCGACAACAAAGAAAAGCCTCCGATTAGCTATCCGGTCCTATCTCTTATGTGTGGAAGACTTAGACAAGTGGATTGGTTACCATTTATTGATAAGTTGGAAAGAAAATTGGCCAGCTGGAAAGAAACCTATCTTTCAAAGGGTGGGAGACTGATCATCGTGAAGGCAATCCTTGCAGCGATTCATGTGTTCTTCAATACTACGAGAGTACTGCTAGTCGGTATTCACAAGAGATTAGAGTCCTTGATGCGTGATTCTTTTGGTCATATAAACATGATGGAAAGGGGATCCCATTAGTAGAGTTGTCGGTGGTGTCAACGACAAAGACGTATGGTGGATTGGGAGTGCTACAATTAGATGCCATGAACAAGGCATTATTTGCGAAGTGGGTGTTGAAGATATGGGGTGAGGAGAATGGCTTGCTTCCTAAGATGATTAGATCTATTTATGGAGTGATAGCTATCTTGGGTGCATGTCCTGAGGTGGTGTCCTCTCTGACTACCTTCTGGTGTGGGATCTGCTCAATTTCGCCAACCTTGTTAACATCACCAAGGCCGATGTTGGGTGACGAATGTAGCTTCTATTTTTTGACAGGCGATTGATCCGAGGAGGGTACCTTGTATGATTTGTATCTCAGTCTCTATCCCCTGGCAGCATACAAAGTAGCTACAATAGCAAATATGTGGGCGGAGGGATCATGGTCTCTTGTTTTTGTAACAAACCTCTCAGGTTAGAAGATGGAGGAGCTTCTTGGTCTTTCAACAAGACTGGCAAGGCTTAGCATCCCCCTTGAGGGCAAGGACTCGTGGTGCTGGAGAGACGACCAATTCATGGTCAAGAAGGCGTATAAGGTGATAGCGGCAACTCTAATATACGTGGATTCATAGATTTACAGGACTATGCCATGATTTGGAGCTGGGGCCTGCCTACAAGGGTGAGTATCTTCCTGTGGTTGCTCATAAGAGAGCGTATCACGACAAATGCGTGAAGGGTCCAGCTTTTCCTGAAATGAAGGTGGGTTGTTGTAGATGTTCATTAGGAGAAGGAGATTAATCATTTTTTCTGATTTACTGGTTCGATGGAGGTATGGAGGTCTGAAAATATCCTGTGCATCAGATGGGATGGCGGAGAATATTTCTCGAGTTCTGTTGACAGAAATTATACTGTCTCAAAGGAAGGGTGTGTAAGAACCAAAATATTCATGCGTGTGTTGTCCATGAATAGTTTACTAGCTTAAGAGGAATATCCCCCCGCTCCTCGAGGAAAGAGTTGCTAGACCGGAGGACTAGAGTTACCTTGTTGAGAGAGGTTGTTTCTTTGCTACTTTTGAGATGAGGAGCTATATTTTACTTACACCGTGCAAGTAAAGATTTATAGTCATAAGAATTTGTGTGTGTAGACTTTTTCTGACCTGACTGTTGAGGAGATCACAATAGGAGTCTTGTGGAACTTAGAGGCTGTTAGGTTTTAAATCATTTCCCATTAAGGTTCTGCCACACAAATAATGCAAAGGTCTGATAGAACTCCATACTACAATTTTATGAAGATTAGTTAAAAGTTAACATAGTTCTGATTTCTTTCCATTTTCTTTTCTATATTTTTGTTTTCACTTATTTTCCAAATAAGTGTTTGCCAAGGGGTTAGTTAAGGTAAAGTATAGGGGAATGACGAATCCAAGATTCATCGTTTTTATTCTTTTATTTTAGCTTTATTTCCTTGGTCAGATACCTGTAAATACTCACTAATTTCATGAAATTACCATTTTGCATGCATTTGTTAAATATGCAATTTTACCACTTTTTATACTCAAATAAAAGAATAAAGAATAAAAGAAAAAGAAAAGAAAAATAAAGGATGTATTTATGAAATAAATGCAGACTGACCCGAACCTCGAGAGAAGGTCAAGACTTGACATGATCGACCAAGAATAAAGTAGGGAGAGATAGGGTAAATCTAAAAGTAATTTGTACATTTATCCTTGTATATTTATATTTTTTTGAAGTCCTTGTATATTTATATAAAACTTATACTATTTTATTTGTATATAGATGACCTCAAATTAAATTATTTTCTCAACAAATGTTATAAATACAAATGTTTTGTAAATAATAAAAATAATTGCAAAATAAAATAATGTACAAATTTAAAGTATCCACAATCAGAAAAAGACGTAAAGCAATAATCTAGTTTAATATTTTTGTAAAATTTGTAGAAAGACCCCATACTTTTATTTTAATTACATATATGCCCTACTAATTCATTAATTTTGTGTGCATTTCTTTCATTTATTAAATATAGTATACGTGTTCTAAAATATACCCCAAAATAGGGTTAATCTCCTGTTGCAATTTATTTTCACGTCTTTTTTTAGATTTATAATATAGAATTTTTTAGTATTTATTAAAAATAAAAAAGAAGAGAATTAATCCCTAATTGACTTTAAAAATCATGAAAATTGTAAAAACAACTTAAAAATTTCCAAAAAATATTTTGTTTATTTAAGTATTTTGAGCCTTCATATAAAAAATCATTAAAAATAGAAAAAGAAAACTCATAAAAATTAAAAAGCTCCAAAATTAAAATAAAAAAACAAAAAATAAAAATAACTCCAAGCATAGTGTGCATAAAAATTCCTTCATTCTTTCATTGATTATTCAATGCACAGAATGACCCTCGTGATTTTTGCAGCCTCTCTGAGTTCGATTATGCTATCTATACAGGTAAATTAAATAACAAATTCTCTTGCCACATTTCCTTCTATATTTATTTTTGCTTGAGAATTGAATAAATTTTTGTTTGATGCTTCTTTGGGTTGCAATGACCACATTTTCATTTATGATTAATTCATTGAAATAAAAAGCCCTAAAAAGTGTGTTCAACATTGACTTAGGTCAACTGCTCATTCTACTCTTAGGCCTATTGTTGTCAGAACGAGACCCCATCTTCATCAATTTTCTCCCATCATATCTTGTAATCTTTTGAGTTTATTTCTTCTGCAAACTTGTGCCTCGATCAAACTTCTTTCACTCCAAGGTTAAATCTTGGTCGAGGCACCTCTAAATCGTACGCTTCATCCTGATGAAGAGTCCCCTGTACGTATATCCCACTATCATACTCATTTGAATTTGATCCTTCTTTCGCTCACAAACCCTAGGTTTGAGCCTCAAGTCTCATTCCTAATGATAGCAGGAGGTTGATCAATCCCTTAGCAACCTTGTTGGGTGTCGAATCGAGGTGTTCTAGTTCTCTGGAGCTCTTCCGCTTAAAGATCGCTCCAGTTGTGCTCCCGATGAGCTTTCTTCTTATTTCCCTTATTATTTCTCATTTTTAGCATGAGAGTAGTGTATGACCATCTTTTCTTTTGCTTGATCTTGTTTTATTTTCCACAAAAAATCCCCTCCGAATGGAGCTCCAACTCCATCCCCCCTTCCGCTCCTTTCGGACTTGATCCTCTGTGCCAACCACTCCCACATCATTACCCATCGCATTCTGATCATCCAACACCCCTAGACTAACCTCAATCTTGCACAGATCAAGTAATCCATTCTCCCTCCTTTGTTGCATGCTAGAGAACATCATCTGACCACATCTCACATCCATTCCGATCCCTGAAGCTCTCCAGAGCTTCATTTTTCGCCCCATAATGTAATTCTGTAGGAAACAAGGAGAGAAATCAGCTTTGTAGGGGTCATCGAGGTCCGAACAAAGGCTTCAGGTGTCGAGATTCACTGGAGCACCTGCGGTGCTGTCCGGTCCTTTTGAGAGTCTGTCCTATGCGGGACACTCCTAGAAGCGTCTGAAGCTGCCCGACATCCTTCGAGGTGGCTGGAAGCATGTTAAACCACCCCCATTCTTAAACTGTTCTTCGTGAGCTTCTCACATCATTGGATCTGGCATAGCTGCCAGATTGCACAATTAACTTCAGATCTTCCGCACCTCAATGTAAGATCTTGATTTGAGATCTAATAGTTAACTTCCAGCTGAATCATAATCAAGCCCTCTCATATAGACATGTCGTAAGGGGAATACCAGGAATCATCCGATCGTATGCTTAGTGGGGTATTTTGCACCTTTTCCGTCGCATTTTTATTTATTTATATTTAGTTCTGTAATATTTTTATTTAGTGTAAAACTTTTAGTAAAAATTGCTATGAACCCCTGTACTCATTTAATATCACTATTAGGTCCGTGCCTCATCACCTCATATGTCATCCACGTGAGGTGGTGATTTTTCATGCAAGCCCATATGGATTATTTTAGATTTAGTCCTTAAAATTTTGTAGTTATAAAACTTGGGTATTTTGCATAAAGAACCTCACATTTATTTTTAATCGCATTTATACCCTTTCTAGTTCAACTATTGTTGTGATCATTTTCCATCTATTAAAAAGATAAAACATGCTCCCAAAATTATGAAAAAATAGGATTAACTGCATGTAATCTTGTACTTCTGCACCATAATTTTGTTTTTGTATTTTAGGTATTTTGTATTTTTTAAAAAAATAAAAGGGAACCTTTTTCCCTTAACTTGACTTAAACATTCTAAAAAACATAAAATCACTTTTAAAAATTCCAAAAAAATCAATGTTTGTTTATTATTGTGTTATGTGCCTCTAGACTAAAAGACACTAGAAATAGAAAAAGAAAAATACTAAAATTTAAAAAGTTCTAAAATTATTTGAAAAAAATAGAAAAAATAAACAAAATATAAAAATGGTAGTTTTTATTATGTAGTTTTCTTTATGATATTTAAAATACATTAGAATTGATTTAAATATTTTTGACACTTTTTTATATTTTTAACCTTCAACTCAATTCATCATATTTATTTACCCCATGTTTTGGGATATTTTTTTTTGAAAAATTCACAAAAATTAGCAAAATTACTTGAAAAATCACAAAAATAGTAGAAAAAGATAAAAAACCAAAAAATGTTTATCTATATTACTTATATATATTATATATTGAACAGAAAAGAAAATTTTAAAAATCAGAAAATAAAAAAGAAAATAAAAATTATACAAATTAAAACATACAAAATATAAAAACAAAAATCAATAAAAAATATATAAAATTAGAAAACCATAAAAATCTAAAAATTCAATAAAAATACACAAAAATCATTTATTGTTTGACTATCTATCCTCAGTCTCAAGTGTTCGACCCCTACTTTACTTTTCCATTATACATTTTTTTCTAGAGTATAATAAATTTTGATTCACACTTGCTTGCTTTGCTTGATCTATACATTGGGTGGTCTTCTTCCTCGTTGCACACTATAGGTTTTCAGGCCTATGAATAGGCGGGTAAAAGTTCTAGCAACAGAAAGTCTTTGCAACAACGACTTATTCTGAGCTCACTGAATACATGGGCAGTGCAGATGGTTTCACCAAGCTAGTGGATGATATTTTGAAAGGTGGTACACCAAGGACGTCTGGCCTAAATCAGAACAATTCCTTGGAAAAGAATCAACACTCCAACATTAGGTAATGCCTTCGTAAAGTGTCAGATTGACACTTTTCAGCAGCCTTAAGGGTTTTATGCTCTTCAGGAGTAGCTCCTTATAATGAAGATAGCATGAAAGATTTAGAGGCTAAACATTCGTATAAGTTGCTTCCTTTCTTTCCAGGTATCTTGGTTTCAGAGACTCCTCTTACAACTGATAAATATGTTATCTTATATTCTATCAAATCCTTTCCTAAAGGGACATCATGTGGCAGAGATGGTCTGAGAGCTCAACACCTTTTAGACACCCTTTGTGGGGAGGGGTCTACCATTGCCACTGCTCTCTTACGGACGATCTCCATGGTGGTTAACTTATGACTACGCAGGATATGCCCCTTGAGTTTAGCTGAGTTTGTAGCCTCTGCACCTTTTACTCCATTACTCAAACCCGACAATGGCATACACCCTATTGCAGTAGGCACTATCTGGAGACGCCTAGTATCCAAGGTTGCAATGAAAGGGGTAGGCAAAGAGATGTCTAAGTATCTCAATTATTTTCAATTTGGGGTGTTGGAAATGCGAGCCCACGGCGAGCCATTATGCAATAAATGTTATTGCATCTCACTCCTTAATCTGAAATGAAGAATACAAAATTTGCATAATAGGTCCCTTAGTACAATTAGGGTTATGTACCATGGCCATCTTGATGATCATACAGCTGTTGATTCAACTATTGAATCATAGAGGCTGGTGCTTGGATGAATATCTAAAGAGTTAGATTGAGGACTCATCAAGCACCGTCAAATGATTGTTAAGAGATGATCTCCAGCCTGAGTAGGAGATGGCAATCCTTATCTCTGAAGGTTGATATCTGACCGACCTCTTGATGCAGGTCCTCTACATAGGAATAGAGATTCGGAGGTGTCAGATTAGTTAGGTCAAAGAGTTGACTTAACGAGATCGAGATAACCAAAGTCCTATATCGTATGCTGTCATGATATAGGCACGCATCCTCTGACCGGAGACAGATGTGTTGCTATATGTCTAAGTATGTACATTTGGCAGACCAATAGGTTGATGACCTAATCAAGGTCTATACACCGGCGCGCTGGTGTGCATATAAGGGCATATGAGTAATACGATCTCTCAAAGGGAACATACAGGTTCAGTTACTGAACCGGAAGACATGAGCTCACTCATGAGATATTGGGAAGAATCAAATTCCGTGCGCACGGTCGTCTCGCTTTGGAAGCTTGATTGAATTTGTAGGTTTGAAATATACTTTTGGAAAGTATATGATCAAGACCTAGGTATGATATATGCTTTTGGAAAGTATATGATCGATACTGACTCCCAATGATCGAATGAGAAACTTACTGATAAAAACCATGAAGTAGACAGTATAAAGTTGATCCAATACTTCGGGTTTAGTCTGAGTCTTCCAGTATGCAGGATGTACAGGTATTGGGAATACCTGAGGGTGATGTGATCATAAACGATTGTATAACCATGACGCTTCCATTCCTAGGGAGTGATGAAACGGGTCTGGATTTTAGTGACTCCTCTCAGTAGAGAAGTGATCTGATCTTGGTCCAAGTGTTGGACATTGATCTGAATGTGATTCAGATACAATGAGAAGATTAGATTTACGGTCTTGATTTAATCAAGCATCTATGGGAGGCCCGCGATCTGGATTTGAGATACGATCTCAATATCCATGTCACTATACGTGGAACAATACAATCTCCCTGTCCTTATCTCCAAGTATTCGCAGAGAAAGCGCATTATCCTTGAAAGAGTTCATGGATAATTCTATTGTTGATTTATGTATCCGAGCATTGAGAAAATGGATAATTAAATGTGATTTAATTATCATGAGTAATATGAATTTGATTCATATTACAAAGAGAGTTATCTGAGATAATTAAATGTGATTTGATTATCAAAGATGTGAATGATGTGAATGTGATTCATATTATTTGAGAACAAAAGAATAAAGATCCAAGATGATTAAATGTGATTTAATTATCATGGATATGAATAATGTGGATAGCAATATCCATATTAGTCATATATATTATAAATGTGATTTATAATATATAATAGAGAGCTATTTGTGATTTACATTTGTTAATTAAATGTTAATGTGAATTGGATTCACATTGGACATTGAATTGAAAATGTAATTTACATTTTGTTTTGGGTTGTGAATATGATTCACAAATTTCCAATGGCATGATTGCAATGTTCACAAAATAAATTGGATTTATTTTTGTGAAATAATTTGCAACAAATGTTGTTGCAAATATAGGAGAGAATCATGAGATAATGTAATCTCATGTAATAGGAAAAAGGAAGCTCCCTTCCTAATGAGGAGAGGGGACGGCCACAATTCCATAAGGAATGTGGTGGCCGTCCACCCTCCTTATGGAAGGAGGCTTGCCTCCTTTCCTATCTCTCCAATGGAGATTGATTTGATATAAATCAAATTATATTTAATATATATTTGATTTTTATTAAATTAATTGTTGTTGTGTTTTTAGCAACAAATCATGGCCATTGAAAGAAACACAAATTACTGTGGACCATTGGATTTGTGTTGACACATGGATTGAGATCCATGGATCCCAAAACCCTATAAAAGGAGAGGCACCCCATTGCTCTTCTTGACACATAAGTTGAGGCAACAAATCTCTCTCTCTCTCATTCTCTCTACACGTCCTCTCTCTTTCTCTCTCATGTGGCCGTCCACCATGGATGCCCCAGAGAGGTTCTCCATCGCCGCGGCATCGTCGTTATGCTGCCCGATGGTTTGCTCGTGGATCTCCGTCTCCTTCGGTGCGCCCCGCTCGTGAAGAAGACATCAGATCTCGTGTGTCGAGATCAGGAGATCCGCCGCTTGGATCATCAACATGGATTGCGAGAAGCACGCGGTTCATCCCCGCGCTCGCAAGCGTCTCCTCCGTCGGATCGGACTTGAGACAGGAGGTCTCTTTGTTTAGAGACTCGATCGCAACCACGCTTCAAGAGGTAAACCTAATATTTGTTTGTGGTTTAGACGAAACGATCCGAGAAGTGTTCTTGGATCATGTGGTTTCGTCGCATGAAAAATTTTAATTTCCGCTGCATAGAACAACTAGTGCGACTAGTCGTTCTTCATCGTATTTGATACGACGATCACGCTTCCGTGATGCGCTTGAGGATCTAACCATATACTTCATGGGGTTGGTGTATCTGGAGGAGCAGAAGCTGTTTTACATAGTACCAATCGACTTTTGATCAAGCTTCATGGTGATGGATCTATCTCTATGCTTACTGTAGATTTTTATAATGCTTTCAACATGATAGATAGATCTTCAATGCTCTGTGAAGTTCGAAGGCGATGCCCATCTATTTCTTCATGGGTGGAGTTTCTGTATGCTCAGGCTACCAGACTATATATTGGAGACAATCATATTTGGTCGACCACCGGAGTGTAGCAAGGTGATCCCCTCGGTCCACTTCTATTTTCTCTTGCATTACACTCACTTATTCATGAGATTAGAGACAGTTCTAAACTCCTTCTCCATTCTTGGTATCTTGATGACGGGACTATCATTGGAGACACATTAGAGGTGGCCAAGGTGCTTGACATTATACAACGCAGAGGCCCTGAGTTTAGACTTGTTCTGAATATCAAGAAAACTGAGCTTTTTTGGCTTTTATGTGATGGGCAGAAGGTTCACAAAAGGATTATTTCTTACTGATATTGGAAGGCCCGTGCTAGGAGTGAAACTGCTTGGAGGTGCAGTGAGCATGGACAAAGGATTTGTTGAAGACTTGGCTACGAGGAGAGCCACCAAAGCTGTTGAATTAATGAAATTACTCCCCCAGTTGGATGACCCACATAGTGAACTTTTTTTACTGCGATCTTGTATGAATTCAGCCAAGCTCATGTTTCGCTTAAGGACATGTCAACCCATATGCATGGAGCAAGTTGCTGCTTTTTTTTGACAAAGGACTACATGGAGCTATTGAGGACATTGTGGTTTGTGGAGGTCCTTTCTTTGGCGACCTTCAATGGCAGGTGGCATCCCTACAAATCAAGCTCGGTAGTTTAGGCCTACACTCTGCTATTGAGGCTTCTTCATATGCTTTTGTGGCCTCTAGAGCTCAATCTTGGGTGCTTCAAGACTACATTTTACGAGAAAGTGGGGTATATGATATTGATTCTAATTTTTTAGATGCCTTAGAGCGTCTACGTGTCAAACTCCCATCTTTAGCTCTTACATGTTTTGCTAACAAGGATACCGTCCCCCCTAAAACCCATAATGCTTTGGCGGGTTTCCTTTTTAGCAAAATTGTCAAAGAAATGAGGTTGAATTTGACATGGCAACTAGAAAAAAGGCAATTTTTTGATGCTTGCAATCTGACCATGATCAAGATTTTCTTCTAGATATTCCTATTAATGGTCTTGGTATGCATATGTCACCTATTGAGTCTTGTACTATTCTCAGATATCGTCTTATGATTCCTCTATTCCCAGCAGATGAGGCATGCCCAATATGCCACAAATCTTGCCTAGACTCCTTTGGGGAGCATGCCGTTCATTGTCTTGAACTTCTAGATTTTAAATATAGACATGACCTGGTCAGATATGTCCTCTATGATGTCCTCAAGAAGGTTGGGGTTGAGTCAAAGAAAGAAGCGCCTGTGAATTTTTTATCGGATCCACACAAGGGGAGATCCACACTCAGACCAACAGATGTTTTAATTTTTGGTTGGGCTGGAGGAAAACATGCATGTGTTGATTTAACTGGAATGTTTCCGTTAGTTGTTCCGATTAAAAGTGATATTACTGCAGGATACACTGCACAGAAAGCTGCCTCAGCCAAAATTGCTAAACATGAGAAGGCTTGTATTGACAATCAACGTGTCTTCATCCATTTCGGGTTTGATACCTTTGGGTTCTTGGCGTCTGAAGCTGTAGAGATCCTTAAGAGGGTCCATAAAATTATGCATAGCAATGTTATGGTTCCCAGGTCTATGGATGTTGTGTTCCGAAGAATTGGATTTGCCATCCAAAAGGGATTGGCGGCACATCTTGTTGCTCGTCTCCCAATAATCAGGGTCGGCCCTGAGGATCGCTTTGAGATGCATAGGCCTGGGCCCATAAACTTTAGGGGTCCATTTTAAGATCCATACTCTATCAATTTTCCAACTCTTAAATTCCCAACAATGCATGATTGTTCCCCTTCCATATTATCTCAACACGGTAATGATGTTTCATGTTCCGGTCATTCCCAAGTTATATCATCAAATCCTCTCTCTCTCTCTCACGAATCATCAAACCTCTAATTCCAAACGGACCAAGTCAAGCTCTGAGTCACCAATCCGTCCTACCATTGCGATCATCCTTTGGCAATCGGATTCCAAACTGACAAATCCCACTTTCTCTCATGAATCATAGGTTGTCTGTGAGCCTTCCCCCTTTGACATTTGCAGACTTCCAGTGCAGTGCAGCCTTGTGACCCTTGTCAAGTTACCGAGGCTTGGACATCAACCGTACAATCACTATGAAGTTGTTTTTTCATTTGTTTTGTTGTTTTCCCTGAGGTTTCCCTTAGCATGGACAAAACCATGTGCCATCCACATCCAAACCACATCTTCTTTCTTAAATTGGTAGTCCTTGGAAAATAGCGATAAATATGCAAAACATTATCTCAGATGCGAGAGAAGGCATCAATAACTCCATATAAGCACCGACATGATATTGCAATCATCCTAAAAAATTCTTGTACGCACATCATTCCAAGCACTCTCTTGATTTTCATTACAGAAGGTGGATCCAAGCACCATTGCTGCTAATGGAAGCTTTTTGATTTTCTTTTTTACAATCTCTTCGCTAATTCATTGCAACCTGATAGTACTATGGCAACCACTTGATGAATAAGGCCCTTCGTATGGAAAGGCATACGACAGAAAGATCTGCATGCACTCCTTATCAGAAAGAATATCGAATGAATATGGTTTTACGAAGGAAGATGTAAGTTCTTTGCTAACATCCTCTCGGGATGTGATGATGAACTTACTTCCATCACTCCCATATGTAAGAGGATCCCACAATTCCTTCCATCTTTTCAATTTTCCACTCCAGCAATCATTCAACACGATATAACACTTTTTGCCCTCCAACTCAGAACAGATCTCAGTCCTGTCCACTGCAGCTTGACAAGGATTTGATTTGTAGTTCATGTCTTATTGTTTGATATTCAGTGGTCATAAACATCCGTGTGTCTTTGTAAAATTTTAAGAACTTTTTATAGGAAGTTTACTAATTTTATAAAATTGTATTATAAACTTTTTATAAGGGCCCATATTTTTTCTTTTGCCTAGGATCCACGAAATGTCAGGAATGACCCTGCCAATAATTTCTTTGTAATATGTCTTTATACGAATGAGATTTGTTTCAATCATTAAGACCAAGACAGAGAATAAACACCCGTCCAAGAAGATAAGCGGTCCCGCTAAGGATTAAGATATGCGGAGTAAAGATATGAAATATGGAATGAATGAATGAATAAATAAATAAATAAATAAATAAATAAATAGCTTATTCTCACTCTTCCGTGTGGGTGGATTAAAGGTGGAAAAACGAGGAGTTATTCATTATAGTCCTTGAGAATGCGCATATGAGTGGTCGGGGGCTCCCCATGTGGATTTGTCTTAGCATTAGTGCCAACTAAACCAAGTGCCATAAAGTCCTTCCTGTAGGCCATCCTCCATCCCCCGCATGCACATGATCAGACGAAGCTGAAATCCCCTTCACTTTCATGTCATTCTCATATGTCAGCAGTAAATCTACGCAGCAGCAAACACCATCACTCGCACCTCTCAAGTAGAATACGTCAGAAAAAAACGAGCATGCCTGCTTATCTTAATTTCAGAGGAAGGTAAACCATGTTCCTGGATGCTGAGAAGTATCTATCTAACTGCGACCTTTGTTATCATCTTTAAGCAAATATCTCTGTGTACATTGCCACTCGAAAGGATGAATGACTAGACATTGAATTATCGTCGCGACTATAGTTTGTGGATTGTTTTATTAGTAGTATATATTAGGAAGCTAATGAAGATGCTTACGTGGGGTTGGGGATTAATAGATGCTTACGTCATCGCTCTGCGGCAGCCGTCCGATTTCTTTCGGCCATCGTTTATTCTATGGATCTTGGCTTGCATTAGACCATTCGATGGGACGTATGCTTATTAATATTTTTTTTTGTCTTGGGCTACAGTTGATTCCATATTTGGTAGGACGCGAGAGACGAAATAACATTGCAGAGTTCCATAGGAAGACAAAAAAGGACGTGCGAATAGAGAAGGGAGATGCCAACACCCGAGCGACCAATGGTCAACATTTAATATGTCTTCATGTCCACTAATAGAATGATTAGCCTCTGCTTAAGCCGCACTTTGAACTTTTCTAATTACAACATGGTTCGATCAGCAGTCCCCATTGATTCTGCAGCTATATGTAATCATCGGAGTTTTAAAATCCAGATGATAAATTTAAATTAATCGAAAATGATATGTTAAACTTTGTTGCTACTCCCTACTGATCCTTCATATATACGCAGTTGTTACACGAATGAATAACCTATTCCTCAATGATTGTCAATGGTCCGTAACAAATGGCTTTCAAGCATGAAAGGATGGATTAGAAGGTTACTATAACTCTCCGACATAGTTCTATGTATGAAACTCATAAAGCGAGAGCGTGCATTACAAGTACGGACTTGGGGTTCATCTAACTCCTTTTAATTGAACAAAGAAAGGTATTACAAGTACGGACTTGGGAGGCATAGCCTCTACCAGTGAAATTTTGAAATTGGCCATCAAGGCCTCCAAGTAACAAAAGTAAAAGCTATTGATAGATGTGAAAGTAGGGTCTAGGATTTGAGGACCTAGTCTATATTCCAACTCTCCTTGAATCTCGATAGAAAGCTTTTAAGTCCAAGTTCTTGCATTCCAACAATGCATCTTCTAAGTCTCGCCTTGAGAATTTCCTCTTAAAGGCTTCAATTTCATCCTTCGTCTAACCCTTATCTAATATCATCTTGCTCTTTGGATTCTCACTTGTACGAATAGAAGACCCCTTTCGTAGAATCCAATCGTCCTCACCCGAATTCAAGGGAGGGTTTTGCTTTTTTGAACTAGAATCACAGTGGATTGCATCCTTTGTATTGCAACCGGCTCTGAATCTGATGAGCCATGATCATCTAATTCAAACTCATACATCACCTCTTCCTTCCTTTTTGGCATAGAGAACCCATCTGTCCATTCTTTTACTAGCTTTGGTTTTTTTCTTGAATAAGGCATCATAAATATGCTCCCTATTAAGAATGAAATCAGCCTGCATACCTTCTAGCAAAATATTGTCTTTCATACGTTGCTTCTTCTTGGAAATAGACTTCAATACGTCACTGGTCATTGAACTTGGCTTTGATATGCCTGATATGAATAGGCATCGTAAATATGCACCCAACTAAGAGTGAAATCAGTCTGCATACCTTCTAGCAAAATATTTAAGAATTTGAGAGTTCTAGTAAAGTTGAATGCATGGCTTAAAGGGTGTTTGAAGCCTCCTCTGCCAGTGTTTCCCCGCACACCCTCCTCCGCTAGTGCACCCTCATGCACCTGTGTGCTAGCCAACACCAGTGCCCTCCTCCGTCAATGCCCGCGCATCTCCTCCTCCAATACCCTCCTCCCCTTGACACCCCCGTGCACCTCCTTCACTAGTGCCCTCTTCCTTCCCAGTAGTCAAAGCTCCATTCTCATCTCTGGCATCTCACATACCCTAATCCTCCTATGGCATCTCTTGCACCTCGCGCATCCAGGGAGGCTGAACTCCATCTTTTTAGTGTTTGTTGGTTTGGAATGCCTACTAATTGTTTGGAGTTTTAACTCACTCACGTTTATGCTTGGAGAGAAAAATTTTGTATGAATTAGAAGAACAAGAAATTCCTAGAGATGTGCTTCATGCATACAACCACAAACTACCTTCTTTGTTCCATTGTAAGAATTCATTTAGAGGGAACTTATTATGTCCATTACGGGATTTTCAAGTTTCCTGGATGGTAGAGAGGGTGATAGAACTAACTGAGTAGAGGTTCCTAATGCCCGATCTTGGAGGACATGCTATGTCTGCCAAATCAGATCCGACAATCGCGGTGTCGATCGCTTTCGCGGTATTTGGAACAAGGACAATCAATCAAATAAAAAATCAACCTACATTAATGATAATGCAATAGGGAAATACGGGGTGAACATTAGTATTCCTTACATAAAAGATGTGTATAGGCAGCAAGTGTAGAGTGTCGAACCACATAGAGCAATTGGGATCGAGTAATTATTGTCTATTAATAAAAATAAACAACTAGTATTTTTATACTTTTTTGTTTTTTATTTTTATGGGTTTTTACTTATAGTCAATTTTTTTATTTTTAATGTTTATATATTTTATATATTTATAGAAATTTTAACTTTTCATTTTTTAAATTTTGTAATTTTTTAGTTTCTTTTTTCCTCTAAAGATGTAATAGATATATATAGTACTAATAATAGTAACACATAGAATTATATAATATATATATACACATAAAATACAAATAAGAATAATACTTTTATTTTTAAGGGTTTTCAATATTTGTGGTCATTATTATTATTATTATTAATTATAATTAAAATAAGTTTATAAGTAATATATAAAAATAGTCTATATGGGGTTTTATATTTGTAAAAATAACTATATAAAGTCAAAATTTTAAAAATAAAATGTTTTTGTGTTTTTATAATTTTCCCTGTTTTTGTGATTTTTCTATACATTTCGCTAGTCAATTATTTTTCTCTATTTTTATAATAAGTATATGTTTTTGTGTTTTTGTAATCCTAAACTCTAAAAGCCGTAAAGCCTAACTTCTGAACCTCATAACTCGATCGTATGAACTCTGAATTGACTGTGCTACTTTTTAAAGTTCTTTTCATAAAATTATCTATCAAATGAAAGTGAATTCACTAAAATCAGAGTTAATTTGCAAAAGTATGTCTAGGGACCCATTGGTATTTTTAGTTTATCAAGTCAGAGTTAATATGCAAATTTTAGGTATTTTTAGTGTATTAAATACATCAAAACAATAACTATAACAAATCAGCTAAATTATATTGGCTTTTAAAAAGAGATAAATTGTTCAAAATTTTCCAAAACAATTTTTAATATATGATATATACTATAAAAAAATAAGAAATATAAAACTATTTTCAGAATTTTTTAGAACTTTTATTGTTTTTTATAAAGATTTTAGAGTCTTTCAATTTTTAGTTTTTTTATTATATATTTTTTGTTATTTTTGGTGTAGGGATGTAAATATAATAATAATAATAATAATAATAATAATAATAACAACAACATTTCTTTTTTTGGAATTTTGAAAGATAGTTTTCTATTTTTAATTTTTATAAATAAATAAGAGATAAATTGCTCCTAGTATAGTTTTACTCATTAGGAAAATGAAATATGATGATAAATAAAAAGTCATGCATGAATCCTTATCATTTAAGCCATATCCGACAATTTTTCCAAAATTTATAGAGTACATGAGCTATTTAAAGAAAATAGAAATGCAATATATAATTACAATACTAACAGGGGCTTATTTGTAATAAAAATAAAGGTCAAGGGCTGACATGCAAATATACAAAAAGTTTAATACTAATATTACAAATTTTAATTCTAAAAGGAAATAACAAAATCCGAGAGGGAACGACTAAATTTCCTTGCCTTACGTGGGTTGCCACGTAAGGTGAACTAGCATGGACCCTGGTGTAATATGCAACAAATATGAGGGATCCTTTGTAATATTTATAGAACTATTCAAAGGGTGCTTAATCTTTATAGGACCAAATGTAAAATACACAAAAAATGAGGGTTTATTTATTAATTTACCCCTTAATGCCACGATCCGAGGGATCATCTGCATTCAAGTATCTCGGGTGGTGGATGGGGGCATTGATTCACCTCTCGAGGGGATGACCTTAATTAGATTTGGCTTGCTCTTCTTGATTCAAATCAGGGTGCTTGGAAGAACACGTCAAGAACAACTCATGGGTGATGAATCCATGACTCAACATATTTATTCTTTTATTTTATCTTGAAACCCTTGGAAAAATACTTATAAATAACAATAATTCATATTATTTATCAGTCGTCTATCATTTGCTAATATTATATATTTATCATTCTTTTACACCAAAATAAAAGAATAAAGAAGAAAAGAAAAAGAAAAGAAATAAAAGGATGTAGATATGAAATAAATACAAACTTCTTCGAACCCCGAGACTAGGCCAAGCATCGGAATGTCGACCATGAATAAAATGGAGAGATAGGATCCCTTATAAAAATCACGAAAACCAATTCTCATTTGTGCATATTCTTCATTATTTATCTTGTAAATATCTTAAATTAATCCATTCATCAACGAAAAACCTCAAATACAAATATTTCCTTCATGAAAGTTATTTGTAATGATATAAATTAATTTATAAAAATATCAAAAAATTTTAACTAACTAATAATAATTAAATTGAATCTAAAAAGCAAATAAACCAATTTTATAGGTTCATAACTATTTATAGAAAATTCTAAATTGACCGAACGCGCTTTTAAACTTTGTTCTGTAACTACTATTATTTAACAAAAATACCAAAATTCATGGAATAAATAGTATGACTTTACAATATGCATATATATATATAATTCTTTTATGTTCTTTTTTATTATTCCTAACTCCAAATAGCTTAATCATTTTTCTAAATTGTTCATAAAAATCAGTACAAAAATAAAAACATAACTTAAAAATAATTGTGAATAAATACCAATAAATCTTAAAATCTAAAAGTTGTAGAGCCTAACTTCTAAACCTCATAGCTCGATCATATGAACTCTGAATTGATTGTACTACCTTTTGAAGTTCTTTTCACAAAATTATCCATCAAATTAAAGTGATTTCACTACAATCAGAGTTAATATGCAAAAGTAGATGCTGGGACCCTGTTGGTAACTGGTATATATGTATAAATTATATATAAATTTATTTATTTATTTTATATTATATTTATGCAAATATTACAATTTTAAATATTTTGTATATAAATATTTTAATTATATAAAATACAAATAAAAATAACAAAATCAATAATTATAAAAATAAAACAATATATTTATTATGTGTATAATGTATCCATTCTGTATATATTCCTATTTATTTATATCATTAAATGAACTTTAAGAAATAAAAATATATTTAAAATCCTCAAATTATATAAATAAATAATTTATTAAATTGTGTTATTATCTGTAAAAAATACTTTACCAATAAAAAAGTTTTATTTATTTTACCTTATTTGATTAATTTATTTAATTTATAAAAATTCATGATAAATTATTTTATTAATTTATAAACATTCAATATTTTAATTTTTTTGTTAATTTAAAACCTTTTTTCCAATTCATTCCTATTTATTTATATTTATCATGTAATTTTGTCATGTCGTCTATTTTGTCTTTTTCCTAGGTCCATTCTGATTGGTCCAAATAATTTTGTAGACCACGACCAACTTCTCTGCTCCCTCGCATACTTGAATAATTGCACCAATCCAACAACTTTAGGGATTATTTTTGATCTATTTTTTCACCTAAGTAAAGTTCATGCAACCCTTTTTCGTCCCATCCTATCTTGTTTTGCATACCCAAAATTCGTTTGAAATTTAAGATTTTCTCATTGAATAAAAGGGAGCCCCTCACTTCCATATTTGGCTCTCTCCTCATCTCTAGTGGGCTTTGAGGGATGTAAGTGGCAGTGCTACTCATGTTATAGCGAGGAAGGGACTGAGTATACCTTAGATTTGACGATCATCGCTGTGCTCTGCCACCTCTGGTGAGCTGAGTCTCCTCTCACTACATGCGAGTCAAGGCAACGACCCAGAGGATATCTGATCCTCAAGCCTAGGCAACGACTCCTGTCATCCAGGTACTCTTAGGTTATCGAATTTGCTTTCACTTTATTTTGATTTTCATCTATGTAGTTGTTCAACCAACCTCCCATCCTCGGTGATCGGAGGTCCTCCATTTCTTGATCTACCTTCGACCATCAGATACATAGCATCACCACTTCATGTACCCCATCGTTTTCATCTCTACCTCCCAGACCTCTCACCTCCGTCCGCACACGGTGATCGGAGCCTTAGTTCCTTCCATCACCATCGCTGAAACCTCCTCGATCACCCTTCTACTTTATGTTTTAAGTCAGCCCTGGTGCTCAAGCCAATAAATCCATTGCAGGTCCTAAAGTCAACGTTTGATCGAGAAAAGCTTCTTGAGCACTACCGTTCGTGAGATCGGCCTATAGGATAATCATCGTCTAAGGATATCTCTTCCTCTCTTCAAGCATGATGTCCAATCACTGGAGGATATCCGACCACTGTGAACGAGCCTGAAGAACATTTGAAGATCACGTACAAAGCATCTGAAGAATATATCTCCTACAAAACAAGTGAAACACATCGAGAATCATTGTTGGCTCTACTGCAAATCACCTTGCATCACTTGGACCTGCAGCTACTTGATTTGGGGATGAACTTAACATACAAAATCCATCAGATTGGCTCTCATCGGATGATTTGATAGCTCCACCATCGACTGAAGACTCACCTGGAGGCGATATAACTGAGCATCATTTTAGATAGGAGAAACATCATCTCAACATCACCCCCATCCGATTGGATTGTAGCTATCGAGATCCACCATTTGGAGGTAGGCCTTTTGTAGATCGAGAGTACACACATGATCCATGTTGCAATACACGATCATCTGAAGGACCACCTGCGTCTGAGTATTAAGTACCTCGAAGAATGTCTGCAATCACATGCAGATAGGAAGAACGTTATAGTTTTGGGGGGAAAATACAAATCTAACTCCACCATTCACTCCAGCTGCCGATGTTAGAACCTCTTCCGCCTCCTCGTTTAATCCAACAGACCATCGCCACCGTCCGCATTACAAAAGGGGAAAGAACAACCGCCTCCTTCAAGTTATACAACGACACTTGGGTCAGATCCGATCTAAAGTCCTGCCTCTAGCCACATGTCACAACCACATTAGATACGCCCCACCGCTTAAAGCCATCACACACCTATCACATGGGTTACTGATATTTTTGGGTAAATTGCAACTCAATCCTTACTATTATTGGTTTTTGCATACAAGTCCAAGTGTTTGATCTTACATACAATCTGCACATGCCTTCTTGATGAATATCCATTTCATCACCTTTATTCTATTATCTTGGCCTTAAAATCCCCATTAAATACTTGTAAATTCCCTTAATTTACATAAATTAGCATTCTTGTTTTGTTGTATAAATAATGTATAAAGTATTGTTTTAATGCCAAAATTATGGAATAAAGAAAAGAAACGAAAATGAATAAAATATCAAAGATATTTTATGACCCTAAACCTTGAGACCTAGGCATCTTGATGACTAGGTCGATAAGGAATAAAATAGGGGGAGATAAGGGCCAACTATACAATAAAATCCCTTTTATTTGTTCATTTCTTATTCATTTTTGGCCTATTTTATTTTCCACTTTTTTACCTCAAATAAGGAAACTTTTAATATAAAAGTTGTAAGTAATAAAATATAAAAATACAAAATTAGGTTTATGCAAAAAAAATGTACAATGTAAAAGTTATGCTCTGAATAAAATTCCAAATTCCCAACCTCCTAGGCCCATATCTCTCAAATAAAACTTCAAAATATTACAAAATGAATTTATTTGTATATAACTTTTAATAAGCTATTTAATGAAGGTGGTATCATATTTTGGAGTTAAGAGGTGAAAGTTAGGTTTTGGACCCTTATTGTACAATATATCATATTAAAATACTCATTTTAGTTATTTTTTATTATTTTTATAATTTTATATTTGTATAATTTTGTAAATACTATTTATAATAGAGTTTAATGGGTTACCCCCTTGGGGCAGCCAACCATAGCTGCCCCCGCGTCGTTTTCGCCATTTTTTTAATATTTTTTGAAAAATATCGCCTGTATATTCATCCCTATATCCCTCCTATATGCCATCCGAATTTCATCAGAAACAGAGACTCCTACGGCCTCCATCGAGATGGTGTCGATTTAAAAAATCCTATTACCGTTAAAAAATGACTATCTCGATGGAGGCCATAGGAGTCTCTGTTTCTGACGAAATTCGAATGGCATATAGGAGGGATATAGGGATGAATATACATGGCAATATTTTTCAAAAAAATACAATTGAAAATGACGCGAGGGCAACCATATTGGGGCAGCCCCATTAAACTCTTTATAATATATGTTAAAAATAGAATAAAATAAGAAAGAGAACACTAAAATAAAATATGTGTATAAAATACATAGATGAAATGCCTATAACTATACATATACAATTAATATGTCTATTTATTTAAGTATATATTATATCAAAAAAATATAATAAAAATATATTTAAGTATATAAAAATAAGTTATAATTATATAAAATAAAGAAATGAAAATAATAAAATCAATAATACAAAATAAAAATAAAAGACAGAAAGCATAGATAAATATACCAATATATTAACCCTAAACATTAACTTATAATATAATACCACTAAAAATATAAAAAACTAAGAAAAAAAATTAGAAAATAAAAACATATTTTATTTTATAACATAAATTAATAAAATCATTTCATATTTAATATTGAATTTCCAATATTTTTTGTTGAGGTTTTTTCTCATCGATCCATATGGGCCAACCGGATTCCTCTGCTTGTTGACCTCGGCCAACTCTCTGAGTAAGGCCCTTAGGTTGTCAGATGTAGTTCTTAGCCTCTTTTCTCAATTTTTCTGCCACCTTCTCTTTCACCCATTCGCGTTTATTGCTTCGTAGCATTTTGTCCTTGCTACATGCTCTTACACGCCGACATGTTATCTCAAGGATTAGTTCAATGCGTCGCCCAATGTTCTTCGTTCTTTCGAGTCCTTGAGTGAGCCTGTACATAAGCCAACCTAACCTTCTTTTCCATTTTGAATGACCTTTGACTGAGTTTAGCGTCTCCCTTATGGTGCTCTAAATAGAGGAGGGTGACAACCTCCTCTCCAACCCTTTGGCAGCGAAGTTGAGCAAGGTTTTGGGCCGGCTCCACCGTCTCCGATGACTCTCCGTCGTTGAGGTCCCCTATCTCCCGGTCCAGGTCGATTGAGGTGATTTCTTTGCCTTTTTAGCTTGATTTTAGATGTAGGTTTCATTCCCCATCTTCACTTTATCATATAATCGCATTACTTAGCTGTAAATCCCCACCTTCTTAGTTCACCTAAGCTACCCTCCGCCAAACATCACACCATGCTCTGCCCAACCTTCCACCATGCTTCACCCATTACCAACGCGCAACTCCACCTCAATTTGCTTTCCTTATGCCTTCTCCATCTCTGTTCACCTTTAGAAAACCTCATTCCCATCAGGATTGAGATCTGGGTGCTCCTCCTCCTCCACCTTCACCGGAGCACCTCCACTTGACTCCCTGCGCCCTTATTCTCCCCACTGGAGGGTCGAGGAAGTTTTCCCTTGACCCTCTAACAGTCTTTTCCAGGTACTTGGAGTGAAACAAAGCCTGGGAGGCGATTTTATTGTTGGCCTGAGATACATGGAGTGCCATTTCTACTTCGACCTTGTGGTGTTGCTCTGGTGCTCCTCTGCTCCTTTCGGCACCCCCGGTAGATAGGGAACGCCCCCAGGAGCGCATTAGGCCTTTTTGAGTTGTAGAGGATAACAAAGGAGGAAGATCTCGCATGTAGAACTTCGCCTTGATGGAGTTCTTCCAAGTTTGTCGACCCGCCTCCTTCGTCGTTAGATGAGGCCTTGTTCTTCGTGGTGTACAACATTCGTCCAATCAAGCACACCTCAACTGTTGGATCCCTAGGAGATGATCTAATCTGGTATGTCAGATCGTGAACCATCATCATCCTCCCTCGTCCACCATATGGATTAGTGAAGGGAGGAGAGTTGTTCGATCACGCCTCGTTGTGGGTATTTTGCATTTCCACCCCAATGCTTTTTGTATTCAAATTTTAATACAGAAACATTCATTTGTTGTTACTTATTTTCTATAATATTTGCATTTGACCCCTCGATCTTTTTATTATTACATTTAGGTCCTCTGCCACGTCACCTCACGTGCATGTACGCATTAGGTGCGGGGATTTTGCAGAGGACCCCTTGTCGCTCGGGGTATTTCTATTTGGTCCAATAAATTTTAGTTTTAGAGAAATTATAGTTTGGCTCTCGATATTTATTTTATTTACAAAATACCACTGCCATTATTGTAGTTTCTCTTTGTTTTCTATGTTTATTGAAAATAACTTTTGTGCTCGAAAAAAATCCAAAATAGTTGTACACTCCTAATTACACATATTTCCACAGACACATTTATTTTGGAAAATTACGACTTTCATCTATTTATTAAAAATAAAAAGAGCACAAATGTAACAATCAACAATATACAATACATAGAAAATATTAAATATTGTTGAATAATTCTTTTAGAGCTCTAGATTTCTTAGTTATGTAATGTTTTTATAGCTCTAGAATAAAATCCAAAAAAAATTACAAAATAAAATTCTTAAAAATAAAAACCTCAAAAACCTTTATAATAATTTATAAAATTTCCAACAATTAAGAAAAATCTTGTTTTCTAACTTATAATTTTATTTACATTATTATTTGTATATTAAAACTGATTTGAAGAATTTTTGACACCATGTGATAATTTTCTTGCTTGATATTTAATTATCGATTAGTTATTGCATTTAACGATTTTCTTAAGCGATAAATAATTCGATTGCGGTCTCAACTTATGAGATTGTATGACCCTTGTAAAATCGTTATTTCAAATGGCATCGTTACTGGGGAGCAACTGCGTATAGATTTATTTTTGATTTATTGTGTCATTATTTGTCCATATCTTTTCCTCTATTTATTTTCTGATTCACTTGATATAATTATTGAGTTGTTGAACTTCTCTCTGTTGACTTTGCTGGGAGGTACTGCGGATCGAGGGAGGTGATTTACTTGAAGTGCCTACGCACCCACATGACGGATTCAACTTATGACCGAGCACCGAACGCGACAGAGAGAAATTTTGAAGACAGAGTTGATTTTATTTTCTTGTATTTATTTTTTAATTTAAAGTGAGAGAGATTATTATTGTGATAATATAGGACACTTCACATTTCATGAGGTCCAATGCCCGAGGAATCGTTCCCTTGGGGGCCTCGTCGACTTTTTCACGTTTTCATCAATTTTTTTATTTTTTTATTTTGTTTTCTTTATTTTGCATGATTAAGCCCTATTGTAGGACTTGCTTGACGATAGATTAAGGTCAAACCCTTAATTACATTTGCATGTTCATATAGATTACATTTGGACTTAGTCAAATTTCGAATTGCTCTTTACTTAGTCTCAAAACCACATGCTACGAGAGTCCTCAATACAACACTTGCAGGACCCACTGTAGTAGGCACTAAGGAAACTCCAAGATCGGACCCTTAAGTTCTATTCTAGGTGATTAGCATACAATTCTTCACGAAAATAGTATTTTTCATCTAGGGAGATTTCACAGCTGCATTGCATATAGATAGGCTTCAATACTACTTAGCATCCTTGCATATAGAGAGCTTGAGGCAAGGTGAACATTTACGCTTTAGCAATCATCATCGGTTTCCTCTTGCATTGCTTTTATGACTCACTCCCTCTGATTTTGACTACCTAATTGACTCATCGATAGGCGCATGCATACTTATTGAAAATCCAAAAAGGTGATGATAAATAAAATTGGGATTGTTAATGTTACTTGACCCTAAAATGAACCAAAAAGGAAAATCATTATCTTGCGAGGAGTAATCCCCATATGGTCTTCATTTTAAATTGCTCACGTACATAATAAGGATAGTGCCCAAATCCCATCAATCCAACCTAAGTTTTTGTACAATTTTTGTCTTCTTACGTAACTCTAAAACAGACAAGATAAAAAGATCGAACTTTTACGGTCCTCACCGAATGAGTAGGTGAATAGAGGAGTTAGTCTTGTGTGAGTTTGATTGTGTGTATCCTCGATTGTCTCTATACATCTGTTCTTTTTTTCTCATCTCGCTTGATTTGACCATCGTGCTCTCCCGATCATTTCCTTTTGTTACGAGAGGGCTGACTAGAGCGATTTTTATCCAGACTTTACGGATCCCTCATGCCCTCCAGTCGGTCCACCTCCTTTTTACAGGAGGATTTTGTTCCTGATTTTTGTATGTATCCATCTCGGCCATAATATCAGCTCTCAATTTTTATCCACCTCCACCTTCATATTTTCCACCCTTACATCGACCCGAGACTGACTTGTTGGAGTTACCTCTTAGGACATCCACACTTGAGACCTTGACCCAATTCATGGAGCATATGAAATAGAGGATTATCGAACTCACTTGCATAAATAAGAACCATATTGATGCTTCACGATCTGACGATATGGATTCACTTGAGGATTCGCATGAGAGCTTGCAATCGCCGAAAATACAAAGAAATGAGAAAAAAAATCGAAAAACGAAAAAGAGTTCGGGAGACACCTAGTTGATTCTGACTTTGAGGAGAGAGACCACATGCCTCATCCTTTGACCACACATCCATTCACACCTTGTACAATCCTTGACCTTGAGGACAACACTGTACAGACTGATATTGGTTGTCCTTGCGTATATGTTGTTCCTGATCTCCTCCCTTGTATTGATGAGATCCAAAAATTAAAAGAAATGTTGTTTGAACCCAAAGTGATGGCCACCATTCATGAGATCATTCAAGCCCCACTTCACCAGGACATGACTTGTTTATCTGCTCATCAGCCCAAGAAGATAAAGCGGAGGGGCATATCTGAGCACCATATCTTGACCATGGCCACTACCCATGCAATCACATACCATCCATCTTCTAGAAAAAGGAACACATCTACCCCATTCATTTGATGTAACATCTCTGACTACACATATGATTATACTCTCCTTGATGATGGTGCTTCAATTAGCATCATACCCTTCTCGTTGGTACACTCTCTTCACTTAGGGCCTCTCAAGAAAACCAGGATGATTATTCAGTTTGCTGATGGATTAATAAAGAGGCCATAGGTATTCTAGAAAATGTCTTCATTTCAATTTAGGATATGAGCTACATCGTTGATTTTGTTGTATTGCCCATGGAGACCTCCACTGGGAAGCACTCTCCAATCATCTTGGGACAACAATTTCTCGCCTCTGCAAGAGACATTATTTGCTATGGATCAAGAGAGATTCACTTTTGTCATGTTAATGAGAACGAGGTGATCATTACTACACCTACCACCGATCAGAGACCTGCACCCAATGTGACCACACCTATCTTGGCTTACCCCAAGGAATATGACCTTGATGAGACTATTAGATATTTTTGTTATATGTTGGATTCAATTGAGACCCGAAAATTCCTCTCCATGGAGGAAGACTCAAAAAGCATAGACCTTGACGTTGCTTCTTCTGGTACTTGGTGATGTGTTGATGACATCTATGGGATTTATACGATTGGCACTATTGAGTGGAGAGTAGATACTGATGAGATAGATAAGGGTCAATTTTATCTTGTTGCTTTTATCCAGGAATTTAGGCTTTTTTGATGAGAATGATCCGGTTGAGACTTTTAAGGACAAACATGGCTTGACTACTTCCACAAAAGAGTTCGTTACTTTTGCTTTTGACATAGGATATACCTTGTAGGATGACCTTGACCTTACTTCTTCCGATGATGAGTCCGTCCCTTTTTACTTTGACATCTGCGAGACACCCAAGGCCAGGCCTAGCCACACTACTTCCATTGACCCATCTGTGCCTTCCCACCCTAGGACCATTGAGGATCCTCACTAGGTCGATCCTGATTGGTTTCCCTCCACTATGGATCCTGATATCGATCTGCACCTTGTCAGATCTATTCCTGAGCAATCCCACAAGAAGGTTCACTTTCTAACTTCTTGGTCCTTTATATATCCACTCTGTTGTATAGTCGCTTTCTTTTACCTACATCCATCTCCCGTTTTGCTCATCAACACCATTATCGTGTGTTCCTTGCTTATGACGTAGTTTTTCCTAAGTATAGGGAGTGGACAAGCCGAGTGTTCATACTTTGTTCCATTTCATCACTCTGATTGTTGCCTATACTTAGGGATATTTTACCGTAAGTATAGGGGGAGTGACGCATACATTCTCTTCAATCTTCTCCTCTATCTTCATCTATTTTTTATTTTTTTCTTCTTTTCCTTTTCAATTTTCTTCTTCTAAAAAGGTGTCACCCCTTTGTGTCATTCTTATATACTTATGACATACTTTATCCTAAGTATATGGGTGTGTGCACCCCAAGTCTACCATTCTTTGATCCTCTCCATTGTCTCCTTTTCTTATCTATACTTAGGGATATCTTACCCTAAATACAAGGGGAGACAGTCTGAGTACGATCTGTGCATTACCACCCTTGATCCTCCCTGCATTGTATACAATCAACTATACTTAGGATTATTTGATCCCAAGTATAGGAGAGACTTTTCAAATCATAGCGACTTAATTCTTTGAGTCCATAAGACTATGTTAACATGTCATCTTCATGGGTCTAAGTAGAATATTTCGTGCACACACATGATTCTTTTAGACATTGACCTAACTTAGACAAACACCAAGCACACAGCATAATACAAATGAGGTGGTAAGGGTCAGAATCCTATGGCAAGAGATGCACACGATTGGAAACATACACAGTCAAGTAGCCAGGGCACCTAAACCTAGTCTAGTAGCATGGATGTATAAAGACGAGAGCTGTAAGTTGAAATACAACTTTGGATAAAGGATAATCTACTGGAAATTTTTTTCTAACACTCGAAAACATGGGCGGAAAGAAGAGATTCTATATCTATTAAGGCACAATAAAATCAATGCAATGCAAAAATTCTTTCCATCAAATAGAATACAAATGTATTCCAAAATAAATAATAAATAAATGAAAAAATAATGATCGTAATTCTCCAGCTTCAACGAACCTGCAAATCTTAGTGGAGACTTGGAAATCATGGCCGGCATCAAAAGGAGACATGGCTACATTGGCCACACTCCAATTCACTTCTTATTCTTCTATCTTCTCCCCCTTTGATTGTGGACAAAACATGTACCTGACATTAGAACTAAATACCTTGCTCGTCGAAGAAAGAGTAGCTAGGTGTCATTTCAGATGTGAGGAGCTATATTTCACTTACATAGTACAAGTAAGATTCATAGCCACAAGAGTTTGCATATGAGGACTTGTTCTGACCTGACTGTCGAGGAGAACTAAATAGAGACTTGTGGAACTTAAAGTTTGTTGAGTGTTAAATCTTAATCTTATTAAGGTTCTGCCAAACTAATAATCCAAAGGTCTAACTAAGCTCCATACTTTGATTTTATGAAGATAAATTTAAAAATAAAAATTATTCTATGTTTTTTCCTTTTATTTTTTCTTATTTTTGTTTTTCACTTACTTTAGAATAAGTGTTTACTAAGGGTCTAACAAAGGGAAAATATAGGGAAATGATCAATCCATGATTCATCATCTTTATTATTTTATTTTAATTGAAAATCCTTAGCCAAACACCTGTAATAATAACTAATTCCAATTAATTAACAATCTAACCTAGTTTGTTAATATTATACATTTAGCACTTATTTATACAAAAATAAAAGACTAAAGAAGAAAATAAAAATAAAGAATAAAATAAGGTTGTAAATATAGACTAACCGAACCCTAAGTTTAGACCAAGCATTGGAATGGTCAACAAAGAATAAAGTAGGGGGAGAAAGGTCCATAACGTTTAATAATTCTATAAAAATAAAGTTACATTGTACATATACATTATATTCGCATTGCACATATCTTGTACTATTTTATTTATCATCAAAACAAATACAAATAGGAATGTTTTGTTCTTGGATCTGATACATAAAAATAAGATGTAAATACTAATAATAATTGCAAGAAGAATCATTGCATAGTTTGAAAATAACATCACTTTAAAAAAGCATCAAAGCTCAACTTGTCTAGTCAATATCTTCTCCAACAAAATCAAAATAAACCAAAATCCCTTTCATTGTGTTCGAAATTAAATAAACTTTAAAATGAATACGGTTTCATTAAAATCAGAGTTAAGATGTGAAAAGTGGCTTTTTGGAGTTTTATTGTAATGTATGCCTATGTTTTACATTAGACATGGTATTATTCTATTTATTTTTCTTTTATTTTTGCATATAGTGAAGTTTTAAATATTTTTATATATTTTTATTTTATTAAAAAATGCAAATAAAAATCACAAAAATAAAAATATCCTAAAATAAAATATTGTATATATTGTATCTGTATCACAAATAATATTATCGATAACACTATTTATCTAAATTAATAAATGGATATATAAAATAAAACAAAAAACTTTTAAAATCCTTAAATATTCAATAAATTAAAAAATTATTCAATTATATAATTATTTGGAAAATAAAATATTAAAAAATCAAGTGTTATATATATAGTTAAATTTACCTATAAATAAAGATATATATTCATTTTGACCTAATTATTTAAATTATTAAAAATTTTCTAAATTAAGTTTATTAGTTCTTTTAACAATATTTATTTTAAATATTTTTTAAATATAAGTCCTTTATATATATTATTTCACATTTTCTTTTCATTTATTTAGTGTTTTGTCCTTTTCATCTTGGACTTTAGTGGTCCAACCCTTCTGATTTGCAGACCTAGGTCTAATAACCAGGTCAAATGCCCGATCTTCTCCATTCCAGGTCGAATAACACATGTTCTCGATTTTCCCTGATTTATCCTAATCAATCCGATGACCATCTCCTCTCGATCCCTTCTTTAACTTTCTTGGCTGAATAACAAATGCTCATGCCTAATTAATAATTTCCTAGACTGGTCCTGATTCGCGTCCCCATCTCCATTTGAATTTTCATCATCACCACTACCGATATATATAAGCAGATCTTACTCCACCCTACCTGATCTTATTTCCACTGATTTTTGTCGAAGGCTGAGCCTTGGAGAAGAGGAGTTGTGAAAGAACTCCATTTCTCGCAGCTGGGAGTGCGAGAGGTCGATTGGAGATTGAGATCCTCCACTCACCAAAGCTCTGTCAGCTAAGTCTAAGCCTCTTCTCCTTACGTCAGGAATTGAGGCCGAGATCCCTTCCTCTCCATCATAGGTTAAATTTGCATCGTGTTAGTTTTAATTCGATTTTTGTTTCATACAATTTCA
The DNA here is from genome assembly GCA_037367405.1 of Ottelia alismoides. Lineage (NCBI taxonomy): Eukaryota > Viridiplantae > Streptophyta > Magnoliopsida > Alismatales > Hydrocharitaceae > Ottelia > Ottelia alismoides. The sequence goes on along the minus strand of JAZKJV010008006.1, from coordinate 23,108 downwards.
TTGCGATTTGTTTAGATTAGATCAACTCCGATCTATCTCTAATCTACTTGATCGGAGCTCATCAGTTCATTATTTTGTATCTTCGACACCTTCATCAATCTCTTCTTCATCTTCCTATTACATATGACCACCCAAATCACACTCAGATTTTGTCTCCGACCTTTTTCCTGATCACAATCATCGAAGGTCCCCGTCCACACCCATTTTCTTCCATTTTCAGCATAATAAGCCAACCAGAACCTTCTCTTTGAGCAGTAAATATTTTGCACAGACTAGGACCGCTTCTAGATGTGAATAGAGAATCTGGAGCTTGAAGTTTAATCGACGTCCACTTGGTGCTCTAGATCGATGATTATTAGCGTTCGAGCTTGATAGCAATATCCATTCGACGTGGACATGCATTAACAATCTTCAATCATCTTCAAACATCATTTTGGATGGTGATTGGCCAGGATCCGGCAAATCAAAGTCCATCAGTTTTCTCCTTCAGTGTTGTTCTAGCTGGTCTGTCGCGTCAGATCAAGAACACTGATCCTAGATTCTAGCTACACCATCTACGCACGTTGAACGCATGAGGTGATTAATTTTCTTCATAGACTTTGTAGTTTTTCCTTTTTTAAATAAGTACCTCCAGGACACATGTCATGTCGTGGTTGTGTGAATAATTGCATAGATACCCTTACTTGTTTTTATATTTTCTATTAAGTCCAAACTGAACAAATCCATTATTCTACAAATGACATTGTGTTGCTTTTGCATAATATTGAGTGTACGTTTCGGTTGCCCTATTGAAATAAAGTATTCACATCGAGGTTCGTGCCAACGTGACTCATGTGCGTTGGTACACCTTTTTTGTGTGAAATTTATAGAGTAACCCTTTTGATTTCATATGATGTTATATGTTTAGTCAATTAAAAAACTTTTCTTATGTCTTTGTCTCTATGCTTCCGTTTAATTAATTGCTCATTAATAATGCCTAATAATTCATTAATTACCTCCATTAATTCCATAAAAATCCCCATAAACTATTATTAATTATTTTTATCACTTAATTTTGTTCTACAAAATAAATTAGTTTTATTATTTTTTTAAAAAAAATCATAAAAAATTGTAGTAAAAAATAATAAAAATTTGAAAATCGATCAAAAAATTACAAAAACATCTGTGGTGCGTGCTTTGATTTGTTTGATTTACTACATAAATCTGGTTTGAAATTTCTTAATAAAATATAAATTTTAGAAACATAGAAAATGACAAAAAATCATAAAATCAATGGAAAATTATAAAAATACATAAAATACATTTTCATTAAAGCTAGAAAAGTCCTCTTTGTTTGTGCATATTTGTAGAATTTTTTATTTGTTTTTTATATTATGACAATCCAAAAATAGTATATTAAATTTTTTTATTTATATTCTATTTTTAAATATTTTTAAAATCTTAAAAAATCTAAAAATCTTTGTAAAATAAAAAAGTAGTAAAAAATATCAAAAACACAAAACTATTTTCTTTGAATTTTCTGAACATTTTTACTAATTCTGAAAAATTCAAAATAGCTTATTTTCCTTTATTTTCATTTTATTTGTTTTGTTTTAAAATCTATAAATCTAAAATTTGCAAAATAAAAATCATTAAAATATTAAAAAACAAAACACATAAAGCTTTATAAATATTAAAAATCCAAAAATATAAAAAACACTAAATATAAAAAAATTCATAACTAATTCCACAAAAATCACAAAAATACATATAACACCTTGTTTTAAAGATATTACCCAATTTCTAGTAGTTTACTATTTAAAATAAAATATAGTTCCTTATTTTGTATAAAAACTTTGTTTCAACCAAAAAATAATTCAAAACCAATAAAAAATCTAAAATCCATTGAAAATACATAAAACAATAAAACAAAAATAAATATAAATATGATAAAATCAAAATCAAATATAAAATATAAAATCCAATACATTTTTTTTATTTACAATATACAAACCCATAAGAATAATATGAAATTCACAAAACAAATAAAAATTCAGAAAAATCCCATATAAAATCAGGAAGCCCCCACACCATAGATAGTCTTTTATATTAACTTAGCTTCCACAGTTTTCCGCATTATGTTCGATATCCATGTACAATTGTTATACACATTAGTTTATGAGTATACATAAATAATAATATTTTTTGGTAATTCTAACTGGTCACCACAATGATAGTTGTTTATCCTTTTTAGACGACCTAGCTGGTTCAATTTTTCAGAATGGTGTCGTTGTCGGGGGACACAACGAGGGTAGTTAGGTTTTCTTTTGTTTATAATCTTGGTTGTTTGTTTGTTTAATTTTTCACTTGTATTTTCTCTTATTTCATTTTTTGCTTCATTTTATTTTCCCCTATATTTCTCATAACTATTTCTTACATTCATCTTGTTTCACCGTTGTTGCGAGGGCACACGGAGTGAGGGAGGCATTCGTAGGAGAGTTGATACACCCAAGCGAGGCGGAGACTTGGCGTCTTGCAACGACCATCAGGAAAGAGCAGTTGAGGAGGAGCAGAAGACTGAGGAGCAGACTATTTTCTTTGTCGTAGATTAGTTTAGTTTCCTTTTTTAGTCATTTTTTCCCATTCTTGTAAATATTTTTTTAATAATTTCGATACTTGCCCTTTTTCTATTTTCTATAGTCTTTAGACACTTTGTGTTTGTAGGAGCATGTTTCGCCAGCACATGAGTCGAGGGGATTCACCGATTTTTCGTGGTTTTTCATCACTTGTTTCTTTGTTTCCCACGGTTTTTATATGTGCTTGTTAGAATTTACATTCCTTGTTTGTGCATATTCGTAGCTAAATTAGACTTAAAGCCGAATAACTTAGTCAATTAATTTGTGCTTCCCTATTAGAAGTTAATAACTCTTTTTATGTTTCAGCTTTCTTTTTAGCATTTCACTCATTTAAATCAGTTTAATTTTTATCCGTGGATCATATTGCATATCGACTACAAGAGTAAGGCACACATTCTATCTCTTTCACATACATTCATATTTTTCCCCGCGTCAACTTTTTCATCTTCCTCCCCATATTTTCCTGTACTTATGAATAAAAAGGAAATCGAAAAATTTGTTAGATGTTGTTTGATTCAAATTAAAATATACAAAAAATTGAAAATCAAAAATTAAAAATTGGGACTTCTAATACCATTTTACTAATAGATTTTTTCGAGCGTCATATATTAAAAAATAAAAATCGATTCCCCACTGATGAATCTATGATTCATCATACTAAAAGATCAAAATAGAGCTCGGTTCCCTAGTAATTAGCTGCATTTTATCATTTATTATGCATTTTTACTATTCATCACTTAGAATTAATATATGCATTTTAGCATGCATAATTGCACTCATAATTATTTTTACATTTTCACCAAATTCGATGCATTTTAAACTAATTCATGCTAAATCTAATTGACATCAAAATACCTTCATTGTGTAAATATTACTAAGAAGATTAAAGGAAAAATACAAAAAATTATTAACTCAAATAATTAGCTCATGAGACAAAAATTAAATTCCAGAATAGACAGAATAAAACATGCATATCCTCCGCATATAGTGTCCAATTTAGATATACTCACTTTTAAAGTAATATATACTCAATGACCGTCAAAACAAGATCAATTCTTAAAAATCAGGTCTCATATGTGAAAGTTGGGTTTTGGGCCTCTTTTACATATTTTGTGTTTTAGCGGTTTTTAACCTATTATTTTATGTACTAATTAACTCAATTTATTTTATTTCTTTTTCATTTATATGCTTTGAAGAAAGTTTTTAAAAAAATCACAAAAATCCAAATTCAAAATGAGACTGAAATCAAAGAAACTAACTGAGTGTGAATGTCCCTTGTAAGTTTGTACAAATATATTCCATTTCTATTTTATTTTATTTCCCTATTTTCTTATTTATTAAAAACAAAAAATATATTAATGTATAATTATTTATATTTGATTTTATCATTTTTTGGAATTTTCTCTTAATTAAAAATCACTAGAAAATGACAAAACCTACAAATCATGGTGTTTTATGAATATAGAGTTCCCAAAAAATATCATTTGTATAGATGGCTTTTGTTTCTCTTGGTCTCTTCGTGAAAGTTGTAGATCTCATCGAGACGAGCAATTTTGGGAAGAAAATTTTTCGATATGAGGTCATTTCTTATTTCTTTATTATTTATTTTCTTGTTTTATTTTCTGATTTTTCTGGAGTTTACATGTGGCAGCTCCTTGACCAGCCACGTGTCACTCAATTTTGGTATTTATTTTCATTTATTTTTATTTAAAATAAATAAATAAATAAAACTCACATGCATGACACGTGAGATTCTCCCTCTATCTCTTCTCCCTCTCCAGTCAACCCTTACGAAACTACTCAACCTCCTGCCCCCTTATCTCTTATGCTGCCTCCGCAATCGTTAGTCATCCCTCGCCTTATCATGCACCCACCAGCTGCCATCATACCTTCTATACTATAAAATCCTCTCACCATCCATCATCCAGGAACATCCAGTACCAGGAATGAGAGAGAGCTCAGGGAGGAGTTGGTGATAGGGACCCTACCTCCGGCGATTATCCTCTTAGGCGTGATCCGATTGAAGTCTCCTATGCTTCTTCTAGCACGGTGGAGGTGAGAAAAGGAGAAGCGACACCTCCGCCCTCCATTCCAGGTGAATAACACAACCTTCTCTCATCTTTCTCTTTACTATGATTCCCCCCATATCCTCTGTTCTTCACATCACTCACATCGCTACCCACTCCTTGCAACCCTCCACCGCTCAACACTGCATCATCTTCCTCCACAATCATCGTCGATCACTCACGCCTCTATTCGCATGTGAGGAATCACCCCTCCAGGTTCTCGTGGTCAACCATCACCACCTTCACCATGAGTCCACGAGATTAGCACCTCCCGACCACGTCCCCCTTTGCTAGGTGCTCCCTCCACCTCTACCTTCACTCAGCCTCGACAACACACTCCACCATGCCTCCAGGAGATGACCTTCGATCTTGACGCTCCTTTAGTACATCTTCTTCATCTCTGACTATCATGAAAAATGTCACCACTAACCACCAAAAGCTCCTCCGGCATCCACACTTCATCTCCGTCCACAGTATCGCCCTTCCTGACCGGGTCGGATGCATGCTTGGAGATCGGCAGCATCGCTCTTCTCAACAAGACAACCACCTCCGCCTCCGCACGTCCCCAGTCCACGTTAGACACCAACAAAACCTGGTGTTATGCCCTTCATCGTAGGCATGAACTTCAAGGCCATCACATCCCCCTCACATGCTTGGGGGGGAATTTACAAGGACCTCCTTGCAAATTCACCAAACTACAACATAGCCCCAACCATCCAAGGGCATGTGTTGCACACATGCCCCATGGTCATTTTTTGAATTCCCCAGAGGAGTGGGCCACAGGCGTGACAGGCGTGGGCCAGGCGTGGGCCAAGGGCACAGGCATGGGCCAGAGAGTTGACCGCTGGTCAACTCTCCCGCCCTCCTGGTTGGTCCACGTGGACCAACAAGGAAAAAGCCTGGAAAAAGTATTTGTAAAATTGATAAAAAATAGTAATTGACTTTATTAATTTTTTATTATTAAATAAAAAATGTTTATTATTTTCTAAGTTATTTTATTATGATTTTTATTAATATTTTAGAGGTATAAAAATACAAGATACCTTTTTAGGCTTATATAGGTATATACATCTATATATTTTAATAATTTATTTTTATTTTGTATATTTGATTTATTTATTTTGGTTTATTATTTTATAGATTTATAAAATATTTTTATACACTTAAATATATTTTTATTTTATTTTTCAGAAGTGTTTTGTACACTTAATAAAATAGAAGTATAAATTATATTGATATCTTTACATGTAATATACCTATGTATTATACACAAGTATTTATTTTTGTATTTCCTTTAGGTTTTTATTCCCGTTTTAATGTATATATATATATTATAAATAATATTTACAAAATTATAAAAATAGGAAATTATAAAAATAATGAATAATAAATAAAATTAACATTTTAATCTGTACAAGTATACTATAGGGGTCCAAAACTCAACTTTCAAACTGTAGCTCCACAAAATGCGAAACCACCTCCATTAAGTAGCTTATTGAAAATTATATATAGTTATAGGTGATTTTGATGCATTTCGAGTTTTTATTTGAGAGATACATTTCTGGGAAGTTGGGATTCTAGAATCTTATTCCGATCATAACTTTTTATCTGTATATAAGTTTTGGATGAAATCAAAATTGTATTTTTCTATATTTAATTATCTACAACTTTCATGTTCAAAGTTTCTTTATTTGAAGTTTAAAAGGTGGAACCAAAAATAGGTCCTAAAATGAATAAATAATGTATAAAATAAAAGGGAATTTTTATTGTATTTTGGCCCTTATCTCCCCCTACTTTATTCCTTGTCGACCTAGTCATCGAGATGCCTAGGTCACGGGATTTCAGGTCATAAAATATTTACAATATTTTATTCTTTTTTATTTTATTTTCTTTTATTTATTATATAATTTTGGCTTTCAAAACTGCATTTTATACAGTATTTGCACAATAATGCATGGATGATAAAATGCATGAATTAGCGCTATTCACACGCATTTACTAGGGTTTTTAAATGATAGAATAAATATGATGAAACGCAGATTCATCATATATCCTAAGAGAAGAATTGGGCGAGGAATTGTGGGGAATGGAGGTCGGAGTTAGCACAAGAAATCAGAGAAGAATCTCCAACGAGAGGGCTCCAAACCTAACCTGGTTGGAAGGGGATGTTGACCAGGCTCAACGTTCTGACCTGGCCTAATAGAAATCCAAGATTTTAAAAATGAAAGAATAATAAATAAAAAATAATAAATGATTTTAAATTAAATAGTATATAAAATAAAAATGTTTATTATTTTATGAGCTATTTTTTGTGATTTTTAATTTTTTTATGAAAAAAATAAATAAAGTATATACAATATATAAAATAATATACATGTACAATATACCTATGTATTATATACAAGTATTTTTATTTTATTATTTTTTACAAAAAATTGTTTTATTTTATATTCTATTTATTTACAAAATAATTAAAGGATTGCAAATGGTTTTTTATTTTATATAAATTACTTAAGGTTGTAGAATAATTAGTTATTGTCTTATATACATGTGTATTTTGTACAAGAAATTGTTGAGTTTATTTTTGTTTTTATTTTATTTCTCTGATTTTTAATTTATTTTTATGTCATTTCTTGGGATATATACGAGTGTGTAAAAAGAATAGGATATAAAATGAATTAATTCATTAAATTTTAATAATATATGTGATATGTACAATACATAGTATACCCATATCTCTCTCTACTTATTTTCTTTACGATCAGGTCAAAATTTGACCTTCTCATGGGGGTTTAGGTTACTCTATATTTATTCTAAATACATCATTCTTTTTATTTTCCATATATTCTTTTATTTTATAAAATAGGTGTTAATTATGAGATATTAAAGCAAGCATGCAAAATGTTAAGTTATTGTATTTACAGGTATTTATAGGTGGGTTTGCTAAAAGAAAGAGCTAAAATAAAAGAATAAAAAATGATAATCGTAGATTCATCATCCCCCTATACTTTATCTTTGCTAGTCCCTTAGCAAACACTTATTTGAAAAAGAAGTGAAAACAAGAAGAAAATAAAAAGGAGGAATCAAGGCTGAGTGTTAAACTTATCTCCATTAAATTGGAATATGGATCACAGTTGGACCTTTGGATTATTAGTTTGGAGGAATCTTATTTGAACATAGGTTTAAGACATAACAACCTTCAAGTTCCACAGCTCTATGGTCAAGATTCCTTAATAACCACATATGCAAACTCTAATGACTATGCATCTTTCCTTGTACTGTGTAAGTGATATGTAGCTCCCCACCTCAGAAATGGTAGAGAAATGTCCTCCCTCAACAGGGTAACTCTATTTCCCCAGTCTAGAAGCTCTTTCCTCAAGGAGTGAGGTATTCCCTTCTAAGTTCAAGTACAACCATCTCAAGAAGAGGGGAAAGAGGAGAATGGACCGTGACTAGTGTAGCCATGTATTCTTTGCAGCTTAACCAGTGTAGCTATCTCCAGCTGCAAGCTTACATTAGATGAGAAGGTGGGACACACAAGCTTTGCTTTATTTACTATATATACTCTTACATGCATTTTGATTTCAATCAGGACTGTTCATTTTTTTCGATTTTTTCTTGATTTTTGCACATTTTTTGATGTGCATATGTACAACATATATACACAGTGCAATATATACATTATGGAATTTCTCTTCTTGATCCAGTAAACTATCCCTCTTTTGAAGCATTATTGCAACTCACAGACTCCTACCTTTAGATCTCAATGCCACTAGACCAGGTTTAGATGCACATCTCTCCCTAGAGAATGACGAGAGGTTCTAGATAGTAGTATGATCCTCGTATGCTACCCCAAGCCAAAAATTATGCCTCCTCACCACCACATCCGTGTTGAGTTACATGTAAGGTACGTGTCCAAGTCAAGTCATTGTCTTTGAGAGTCATGTGTGCGTTGTTAAGTGTTCTACTTAGGCTCATCAAGATGACATGTGAACATATCCTAGTGGACTCAAAGAAGTAAGTCACTATGGACTTGAAAAGTCTTAACCCCAAATCCTATAAGGTTCCTCTGAAGTTAAGCGGATTAAGGTCTTAACCAAGCTCTATTTTCCGATTTAATTTCAGACTAGTTTAAATGTGAACCATGATTCAGAAGAATATACAAGAAAGAATGCACAAACATCTTTTTGTGCAAAATTTTCAAAAATATGAAAATTTATGAATGCAATAAGAAAAAGCTTTGCAAAATATTTTTACAAACATTTACAAGAAAAATGCAAATTTTTATTTCAAACATTTTCAAAAATTTTGTACTCTGTAAATAATTTTGATACAAAAATATTTACAATAAAAAGTTTTTACAAACATTTTACAAATCATTTGTACAAAAATAATTTTACAAAGACTTTTACAAATAATTTTTAAAAATATTATAAGAGAAAAATTTTATTTTTTTGTGATTTTTAGCCATATTATTAACACATTCACACAAAGTACGAGTTATGGATAAAGTATATATATACAATATATATGACACCCCCTTATACTTATCTCGAATGATGCCCTCAAAGTGATCAAAGAGAGATGAAAGGAAGACATAACTCATGTTGACTATGGGGAAGTGAAAAGAATGTTATTCTATAACGACGAATAAAAGAATGAAAAAAATAGAAGTTGGTAATCCCCCTATACTTAGATTCAAATAATCCAAAATATAGAAGATTATACACAAGGGGAAAACCGAGGAATAGGAAGTACATGGGTTACCTCCCCTATACTTAGGGTAAAATATACCTAAGTATAGGCAATAAAATAGAGATAAATAGAATCAACTAAATAATCACAAGTCTGATACCCCCTATGCTTAGGATAAAGTGCACTCTAAGTATAACATAATCATAGGATGGAGACGGGGTGTCAGACAAAAAGAATGGATTATATGGATAGTCTGGATCTATATAGCTACGGAGAATAAGTGATAATCAGGTATGCGATGCAAATGATGTGAGTCAAAGGCCACTTCTCATACAAAATGAATAGGGGCAACATCAACAATCAACGGATCATGATCAAGATATGGCTTTAGGCGCTGACTGTTAACCCAAAGATGGAATATGATGACAACTCAGATGTCTCAATGCTTCTGTTATCATGCACCTTTCCGATCAAGTGTGGTCCCTTCCATTTGCTTTGTAATTTCCCGGAAAATAATCTCAACCTAGCATCAAATAGCCATACTTTCTAATTAAGCTCTAACTGTTTATGCCTGATACAAGAATCATGCCATATCTTCACTTTATCCTTATACTGTAGTATACTTGAGAAGGTTGTATCGCTCAACTCTTCCGGGACTACCAATTTTGCTTTCCTTTGATCTCCTAAACTCTTGTGATCCAATAATAACTCTGTAACTTCCCAAAGTGACTTGTACTTGATTTCCACAGGTAAATGGCATGGCTTTCCATGAAACGAGACGAAGGGGAGATGTTCCCAAAGGTGTCTTGAAGTAAGTCCTATTGCCCCACAAGACCAAGTCCAAAAGATGTGATCAATCCTTTCAGTCTTGGCGGACAACCTTCTACAATATGGTTTCGATCTCCTGTTCGATACTTCAGCAAGACCATTAGTCTAAGGGTCATATGGAGTGGCAAATTGATGGTGAATGTTGAACTCGTTAGCAAGGGCCCTTACCTTATCGTTAATAAAATAAGTCCCCGCGTTTAATATCAAAACTCCAGGTACCCTAAACTGTGAAATAATATTATTCCTAAAAATCTACATACGGTCTTAGCATTCTGCAGTTCGGGCGGGGATGGCCTCAACCCAACGACTCACAAATCTACAGCAAGCATAATGTACTCGAACCCCGGACTCTTAGGGAATGGACCCATGAAATCGATGTCCCACGGGTCAAAAACCTCACAGAAGTGATGGACTACATCAGCATCATATCACGCTATCCACAAGTTCCCATCCTCTAACAGTTAGTGCACCTCTTCATGAATTCATCATAATCCTTGAAGAGGGTAGGCTACCGTAGGCTGGATTGGATAACTTTCTGTGATGTCCATCTCCCAAAGTGATGTTTTCCTGCCTCAATCTAATGGAAGTATGTGAGGACATTGTGGTCCTCCTCTTGAGGAATACACCGATGCCAGACATTATCCCTCCCTTCATGGTAAAGGGTGGAATCCTCCTAATGGTACAGCGTAGCCTTTGCAAGGAAGGTCTCAAGTCACTGTTTGGGCCAACCTTGTGGAACTTTCTTGGTGACAAGATAGTTCACAATGTCATCATACCATGAAAGTGAGGTGATAGAAAGATTTGCCTCGTCTGTGAATGTCTTTGTAATAGGTGTGGTCTGATCAGAATCCTCAAGGTTCTCAAAACAGGAGTGGCGATCCACCACCACATTCTTGACTCCAGACTTATCCTTAATCTCTATATGAAATTCCTAGATTAGAATGATCCATTTGGTCAGTCTGGCTTTGTCATCCTTATTCATTATAATGTATCGAATGGCGGTGTGATCTGTATATATAGTCACTCTAGATCCAAGAATGTACGATTTGAACTTATCCAAAGAAAATACTACAACTAGCATCTCTTTCTCATTCACAGTATAATTCCATTGAGGGGCATCCAAAGTTCGTCTTGCATAGTGAATGACAAATGGCAATCCATCCCTCTACTATCCTAGCGCAACCCCTGTGGCATAATTAAAAGCATCCATCATGATCTTGAATGGTAGAGGTCAATCGGGTGGCTTAAGGACAAGAACCTCAACAACTAATCCCTTGAAAGTTCAAATGATGCTAGACACTTATCATTTATAATGAACTCAGTGTCTTTGATCAACAAATCAGCAAGCAGTCGGGCAATACACAAAAATCCTAAATGAATCATCGGTAGAAACTGACATGCCCTGGAAAAGACTGTAACTATCGTAAATTGGACAGTGGATTGAGTCTCTTGATGATATCCACCTTGTTCAGATCGACCTCCATGCCCTTATTAGTGATGATGTGGCCAAGGACTGTCCCCTGAGTCATCATGAAATGACTCGTCTTCCAAGATAAGACAAGGTTGACCTCTATGCAGCGATGAGGTATGCAGTTTAGGCAGTCAAGACAAACATCAAACCCATCATCGTAGGCTGAAAAGTCATCCATGAAGACCTCTAAATAGTCACCCACCATGTCCGAGAAAATGGAAAGCATGCACTTTTAGAATGTAAACGGGGCATTATATAAACCAAAGGACATCCGTCTAAAAGCATACGTCTCAAACAGATAGGTGAATGTCATTTTCCTCCCGGTCTTCAGACGCTATGGCCACCTGATTGTACCCTGAGTACCTGTCAAGAAAACAGTAATGACTCTTCCCAGCTAGCCTCTCGATAACCTTATCAATAAATGGTAGCAGGAAGTGATCCTTCTTGGTGGCATGATTCAATCGTCTGTAGTACTCACAGACCCTCCAAGAAGTGGGTACTAGGGTAGCTATCTCCTCTCCAGACTTGCTCACAACTGTGGTGATACCCATCTTCTTGGGTACCACATGCAGTGGACTGACCCACTTGGAGTCAGAGATGTGGTAGATAAAATCGACGCTCCACCACTTTGATATTTCCTTCATGACCACATCTTGATGATTCGGGTTCAACCTCCGTTGGAACTCGCACGATGGCTTGGAATCCTCTTCAAGATAGATGTAGTGGGCGCACATGGCCGGACTTATCCCCTAGAGATCAGCTACACTCCATATGATTTCCTTGCGATTTATTTCAAGAACCTCCATCAAACGAGATTCTTGACCTTCAGCAAATCCGTTGAGATGATGTCTAGGAACATATCTAGCTTGCTCTCAAGCAATCTGCACTTCCTGCTCTGTGGTATGGTCTTCAGTTCAAACAAGTGGGAGCTGGCAAATCAGGCTTCTGAAAATGTCTGAGTGAAGTCTACCAGATTTGCATTTGAGAACTCTCGCTATAGCGGTAAATCTCAGAAAAACAACCATGTTGGTACCTCTGTCAAAGAACCCGGCTCGTTCTCTGTCCTAAATGTCAGCTCTATGGACACAAGACACGGTAAATAGTCATCAAACTCCTATCAATCAAAATCAATGTCTATGTATGAGGGATCTGAATCTGAAGCGCATGAAACGAAATATGCCTCGCTATCCTAACCACGATCATCAGCTTATACTGTATCCTGTGCGGTGAGTGCGTCTTCCCAAACTCTCATATGCTATTATCTGTGAATATGCAGTGTCTGAAGGTGTGAGAAGAGCTCGTGATGCGGGATCTGCCCAAAATGCCTCATCATATGTAATCACAAAGTCGCACTCCTAGTGGATATCGAGAATCTGCATTTATCATCTGCTCTGAGTTGATCATCTGCTATGAGCAAGCTGAATCTTTGGCTCTAGTTTCCTCGATCGTCTCTATTTGTCCACTTTTACTCTCTGCGAAAGTATACCTTCCACTATCATGATCGGACACTGCCTTCGCTGTGGTCAAGAACAGTAGTACTAAGATGATGAGGGTATCAGTCACAGATTCAGGGATCTCCATTTCTAGTACAACAAATTCCATGGGGAATTTCAGGCCCTGAATTATGACGACAATGTCCTTTAGTAACCCATTTAACCTCTTGACAGATCTATCGGCAAACTGAAGGACTGCCCTTCTTTGTCTAAGAGGGTGAAACTCGAATCGTTCGAGTAAGGCAGCCAAGAGGAGGTTAATTAAAGAGCCGCTATCTAATAGGGTACGATCGAACCACTGCTCATGAATGTGGCATCTGACATATGGAGTCCCTGCATCAGATCTCTTGGTTGGCAATCGGTTCTGAATAGCAAAGAAAGTGGTACTAAGTACATGGATCTCTGCATTATGGTTCCTCTTCTTCTTGCAGATAGTGGTCTTCTCTCTCAAGTTCTTATGCAATAAAGGGATGTGATCTAGTACCTCCTGTAGAGTAAACAATATCTGGAATCTATCTATGATGTGCTCGTTGAACTCTATTTGGTGTCTTTTTTTAGATTTTCTATTTTTGTCGCCTTTCCTAAGCAGTGTGCTTGAGGAAAGGGGATGAAGGGACTCACTCTAGAGAGATGAGGGTCAGGAGTTGGTTCCTGTCGATGCAGTCGGCTACAATCCATATAAAGATCATCATGAAAAGTATATGAACTCATAGGAGATACAAAAACCTTTACTTTATTCATATTTTTATTTTATTTTTCCATTTTCTTATGATTTTTCTATAATTATTATCAGGTACAGAACACAACAACACAACAGAAGGTAATTTGATGGCATCAGTACCACCGACTACATTTGAAATTGTAGTACTAGCACTGCACTCTGGTCGAGAATCTAGAATCATGGTGGCATCAACACCACCGTCTGCAACTGAAATCATGATGGCCTCAGTACCATTAGTTGGATCACCATCCTTAGTGGATTTAACACCACCATCATCATTATCATCATGGTCAATGGCATCATCACCACTTCTCTCCTCGTTTGGCACCCTAGATTGAGCTTCTCGATGTCACTCAGACGAGTCACCACCAACTGGCTTCCTACCGCTCCTAAGTGTCATAAAATCAGCATGAAACACTTATGAAGAAGTATCATTCAAAATATCATTAGGAGTGGTGGTCTCTGTAAATTGTACCTTCTCAGATTTTCTCTTTATATTGTTTGGGTTTGTTCAATCTGAGCTGGTATAACGACCTAGCCCTTGAATATATCCCACATTTCCTGCTGGAACTCATTCATCCCTCACTGGGAGGATTCTTGCTGATTAGAGAGCAAGCGGGTGAGGTCATCAAGGGCTAGGTTCTCATAGACTGGTTCATGAGAACCAGATGGGTTGCCTCCCTCGAAATGAGGTTGATTCAGTTACTCCTACTGCTAGAAGTGAGGAGGAGGTTGGGAGTACTGTTGAGGTTGTTGTGGCTTCCTCCACTATTGTGCATGATAGTGGAGACAAGGACCCTGTTGCTGGTACTCACTGGGAATGATGAGGCTGCTACGTCTGGTTCTCTACCTTACTTGAGCTGGAGGCTGCTTCTGGAAAGAGGCGCCTCTAGTGGACCATCAAAAGCTGGGATGGTCAAGGCTGAGGTTAGTACTGGGAGTACCAGATCTTGTTGACTTCCATCAATGACTCATGCTGCTCAAGGTATGGCGGGAGAAGGGATGCCAAGCGATGATCCGACTGGTAGACCACCATCTGAGTGTTTGGAGATGGTGGTGGCTACTAGTAGTGTTGAAGTTGTAGGACCGGTTCTACCTGTATATGGCCAACCTGGCAGCATGAGGCAAATGTATGGGTGGAGCTGCTCCCTAGATTGGTCCGTGACCAGAGACAGGGCTGAAAAGTTATTTGTTCCTCCTTGAGACACATGATCTGAGTCTGTAGGTCGCTCAAGGTCTGGGCAAACTCATCTATCTTGTTGAGATTGTCCCTCCCTTGTCTATGCTTCTTCTCAGTGATCTTGATACGGTCCAACTTCTGACTGATGATGCCCATGTCGACAGCTGAAGACTCGACAAGTGTTGTTCCTAACGAAGAAGTGGAAGTACTGGCATCGACTCGTGCAATTCTCTGATAGAAACTACATGTGGGAGGGGCTTCCCCTGAGTATAGGCATGGATCTTGGATATCATTGTATAGTTCTATATCATCTCCTCATAGATGGACCAAACCTGTTCTTCGTCTTTGGAAAAATATGACCCTCCACACGAGGCGTTCACTAGACCCTGCAGTTCCGGTGTCGGCCCACAGAAGAAACTTTGAACAAGGTTGGGCGTGGCTATCTCATGGTGTGGACAACAGTCAATATGATCTCTAAATTGATCTCAGGCCTCATGAAACTACTCGTTTGGGATCATCGTGAAATTGCTAATCATCGCTCGCACTGCATTTGTTCGACCAAGTGGATAGTATATGCTCGAGTACTAGATCTGGAGCTACTCCCAGTAGTGACTACCCTCCCCAAGTGCTTCAACCAATAGGCTGCTCTATCAATCAAGGAGAACAGGAAGGCAATCAGCTTGATCGTGTCCTTATCTACAAATCTATCATGGATAGTGTTGCATATCATCTCAAACTCCTACAAATGGAGGTGTGGCTCCTTGGTGGCTAGTCCATGGAACTTGGGCAGTAGCTGAATCATATAGGGGCGAAGCTCAAAGTCGCCAAGGATCTATGGTAGCTGGAACTGTCTGTGTGTGTTTCACTAGGGTTGTGCTACTACCTCATCATCTGTGGCGGTCTCGTTGGCTCTTGTGGCTCCTCGGGATGTCCGTTTCTACCTCCTGGTGTGGTATCTCTCCACCGACCGGTCTCTGTGGCTCATCTCTGCTGGCTTACATCTGTGTGAGCTACCTCCTCATCTCGACCATAAAAACTCCCTGGCCCTGAATCTAACGTTGCATGGTCTCTAGGGAAGTGAGCAGTGTGTTGTTGATGGCGGGATGGTCTAACACATTGAAAGAAGTATGAGGCTACTTATCGGTACGGTTCTCACTGCTGACCATATCTCTGATTTATACAAAGAACTCATGTGTTGTTAAATGTACGAATAACTGCATTGGCCTCTGCTCTGGCACCTCAGGTGTACTGGAAGGGTGGTCAATGATAAAGAAGGTGGTAGCAAACTTGGGTTCAGAGAGTGGGCTTGAGATATCTAAAGCTACCCTACAAGAATGGAGAGGAGTGCTAGAAAGCGGTGCTACCAGAGGCAGCCTGAGGGACCTCCTTCTCGTCATCGTGATCTAGAGATTTATGAAAATTGATCTGGGATGCAAACAAGATGAGAATTCAAAATCCTTTTTCACATGTGGAACGCGAGCTAATGACCGTGAAAGTTCAGTCATTAATTTTGTCCACTTTTATTTAGATTATAATCTAATCTATTAAAGCAATTAAGTGAGTTGTTAGGAGCCCAATGCTCCCAAGAGACTACTGATGACCAGAAAAACCACCAAGACACGGGTGAAAGAAAATAGATCAAGGGTCGTTGCGACCCGGATCTCGGAAGTCAATTGGTCAATCAAGAAAATGAGGTTCAGACCACCAAAATCAAGAAGAAATCAAATAAAAACGATAGCGGTCCTGGCTATTGGATTAGCCTGGTATAGCGACCAGGGTCGGACTCAGGGAGCACGTGATGGCCTTGCGGCCTACGAAGTAGTCTAAAGAATAAATAAACTACAATACAAGTGTTTTTGGTGGATTTTTAAATTTTTATAATTTTTTTGGATTTTTGATTAATAAGGAAAATAAAGAAAGCAAGGAAAGAGGCCAATTCAAGCAATTATTTAATGCATCAAGAATCACTCAAAAATTCAAATAAAAATGTTTTTATGCATTTTATGTTTTTTACTGCTTTAGTGAATTTTTGGTATTTTTCTGATTTTTATTTAGTTTTCTAAAAATCAGACAAGGCTAGAAAACAACAACAATGTCCAGCCGAGATTGAGGGACTTGGATAAAATATCTCAAAGCCCCTAAAAATCCTGGAGGTAATTTTCCTGTATAGTAGAAACTATAAAGAAAATTTGGGCACTGGAATTATTGTTTTTATATTTTTGTATTATTTATTAGAATTTTTATAGATTTTTAAGTGTTTTTCAATTTTTTATGAGTTTTATATAATGCAAAATGACCAAAATTGGTCAGAAAGTCAAACAAGACAAAATAAATAGTAGCTAATGTTTTTATAATTTTTAGATGAGTTTTAATATTTTTTTGTGAATTTTTAAATCAGACAGTAAAGAAAATGCGTGTTTTTGAATTTTTAAAAATAGTAAATGAAATAAAAAATGTCCCCAAAAATTCTAGAAAATTTACACCATGGCAGGAGCCATGTATCCAATTTTCATTGAATTTGGAGTGAGTTTGATATTTTATTCAAAATCAAAACCAAGGTACAGTGCACAGGGACCTAAACACAATTAGTAAAAGTTCCAGGGGGTCCGGTGCAAAATTTCCATGGTTGCACGCGCGAGGCGCGTGACCTGGGCACTCAGGGACCTAATTGCAATAAAAATAAGGTTCTCGGACTATTTGGTAACAGGTACCAAAAGTCCGAGGGACTTTCTGTAAAATACCCAAAAATATACGCACATGCACAAATAAACCACGCACAGGGGTATATATGCAATTACTTGAAAAGTTTCATTCAGTCAATAACACCCTAGAAACACAAGGCTATCAATGCAAATATCCCAAATAAACACGTGTCGATGCACGTGACACACTACAGGCAGGGGTATATATGCAAATAAAATAAATCTCAGGTCCAAAGTGCAAATAAACCAAAAATAAAACAACTTTATTCTTTATTTACAGGACTAAATGATAAAAACCAAAAGCATAGGGGCCTAAGGACAATTACCCCTTATTTAAGATCCAAGGGCAGAGCGCGCACCACGTGTAGATCCGACGGTAGAGAAGAGGAGGCGTCTCGCTCCTGTAACCCTTGGCGCAATCCGACGGGTGAGAAGCGGCCACGTGTAGATCCAACGGTGGAGGGGAGAGGGCGCTTCTTCGTCAAGATCCAACGGCTCGGATCAGATCCTCCTAGATCGTGCGGTGAAAGAGGCTCCTCAGATGAACGGCTCGGATCGAAACTGGAGCTTCGAGGCTGATCGAACGGTGATTGAAGGTCCTGGAGGAACAGGTGGCCGGCGAACTTCGCCGGCCCAGTACGCGTGCTCCGGGCCTTCGCAGGGATGCTGATGATCGAAGAAGCTTCGGCTTAGCTCCTCGCGTCTGTAGAACGCTTCCGATGAATCAACGGAGCTCCGGAGAGATCTGTCGACTCCGGCGGAGGAGAATCTCCGGTGCTCAAGTGGGAGAGCCTCAGACAACCCTCGATTGACCTGCAAAACGTAACCACAGAGCTCCTGGGTCGAGGGAGAATTGCCTCGACCCCGTTAGCGGCGGTGAAGGTGGACGGTGCGGTGGTGCAGGCGAACTCTGGCGATGCGACGGCGAAGGAGTGCGAAACCCCAGCTCCTGTGCGAGTTGGGCTGAATGGAGGGGCGGAGAACGTGCGTGGGAAGAAGGCGATCGTGAGGGTACGGTCCGATGATTGAGGTGAAGGGGGAGGTGACCGGAATCGGGGGTGAACGGCGACTTTGCCCTCAACCTTGCCGCGGGCCTCCTTGGACATCGGTGTAGAGCCATTCGTGCCCTTGAAGATAAGGTTAGGGACCAATTAACAGGTTGGAAATATAAGATTCTCTCCTTGGTGAGTCGCATACAACTCCTAAACTCCATTATTAACGGCATCCTCCTATATTGGGCAGATGGTATCGTTATCCCCAAGGCCACTATTACACGCATCTCCATGTGCGCGAACTTCCTTTGGGTATACAAGAGGCGAAACTAGAAATTAAAGAAAATGGGAAAGAACTAAGGCTACCTGGGCATAGGGATCGACTGGGTGTGAGATTGGGAAGCTCTGGGTCCTTGCCTCGCGGATCGTCGAGGACCGAGGCTCGAGCTCCTGCTTCAGACGGAGCACGACGGTGCTAGCTCGCCGGATCAACGGTCCGATCACCTTCGCCTCTCTTCAACACCACCGAGGGAGAGCTGTCACCTCAGGGAAGGTGGCGGAGGTCACGGGACTGAAAGGTGGGGAGCCAAAAGATGCGGAAAGAGGTGGCGGAGCTCGGATTTTAAATGCCCAGGGGTCCGGCTAAAATCGATCGGGTAGAGCAGCGTGGAGCGCGGACCCCGAGGCGGGCATGCCGGCGAGGGTATCAGATGTGTCGTGAGTGAAACGGACCTTGGGTATGGGTATGGAGCTATCGGGTCTGGAGTGGGGAAGAGGGAGAAGTCGGGTGAAAAATCAGACCCGCGAGGAAGAGGTCCGCGGGGGGCAGTTGACCGGAGGTCAACGTCCCCCGTGGACCAATCAGAAAATTCCAGATCATATTTATTTGGAAATTCGAAATAAAATAGAAGAAGTCCGAATTAAGAAAACTTAAAACATGAAATATTTTTG
This sequence comes from Ottelia alismoides, assembly GCA_037367405.1. Taxonomy (NCBI): domain Eukaryota; kingdom Viridiplantae; phylum Streptophyta; class Magnoliopsida; order Alismatales; family Hydrocharitaceae; genus Ottelia; species Ottelia alismoides. The sequence continues at coordinate 3,394 of JAZKJV010008006.1, read as the reverse complement.
TTTTAATTTTTCCTATTTTTTGGTGATTTTTAATTAATTTTTCAAAATAAAAATAGGGTATGTACATGTTATGTTGTATATAGGTATTTACATAATATGCCTTTTTAATTTTTGATTTTTAATTTGTTATTTTTATACATTTTTATTCCCATTTTATAATTTATTTATTTTAAAAAAATTATGAGTAAAAAGGTATTTTGTTTTATTTTTATTATGTATATACAAGGGTGAAATAAATAGGTATATACATCTATGTACATAGTATATTTACAATATTATTTTTGGTTTTTAATTTTGTTCTTTTTATTTCATTTTTGTTTTAATGGTTTTCATTTTATTTATTTACAATATAAAAGATAGAATATTTACAAAATTTTTGGAATTTTAATTTATTTATTTATATTGTGAAATAAATATAGGAGTGGTTGTATGTACATGATGAATATGTACAAATGGATGTTTTTGTTTTCTTTTTAATTTTTCTATTTTTAGTTTTGATTTTTATAATTATAAATATATATACAATATATACAAGCCATTTTATTCTATTTTTTTAGAGGAAAATATAATTATTTATTTACAGGTCTATTTACACACATGAGCCCCTATCTCCCTCTACTTTGGCTTTTATGCGGTCAGGCCCATGCTGAGCCCTCCCTTGGGTTAGGTTGCTCAATATTTATTCTAAATATTTCCTCTTTTTCTTTTTAATATTTATTCTTTATTTTTGCACAAAAACATGCTAATTATTAGTTTTTACACCATGCATGCTTTTGGTAATTATTTGTGTTTACACATATCTACATGTATTTGCAAAGGTTTTTGTAGCTAAAATATAAGAATAAACAGTGATGAATGAGTATTCATCACCCCCCTATACTTAACTTTGCTAGTCCCTTAGCAAACACTTATTTGAAAAAGAAGTGAAAAAGAAAGAAAGAAAAAGAAAAAGAGGAGAATGCACATGGATCAAGGTTGAATATTAAACTTTCCTTCATTAAATTGAATTATGGAGCTCAATGAGATCTTTGGATTATTAATGTGTCGGAACCTTATTTGGAATTAAGCTTAAAACTCAACATCCTCTAAGTTCCACCAATCTATGGACAAGACTCCTCAATAAACCAGATCAGAACAAGTCTATATACACAAACTCTAATGACCATGAATCTTTCCATGCAGTGTAAGTGATATGTAGCTCCCCACCTCAGAAGTAACAAAGAAACAACCTCCCCCAACCTGGTAACTCTAATGCCTCGGTCTAGCAACTCTTTCCTCGAGAAGCGAGGTATTCCCTTCTAAGTTCAAGTGCAACCGGCTCAAGAAGAGGGGGAAGAAAATGAAGAATGGACCATGGCCAGTGTAGCCTTGTATCCCCTGGGAGCCCAACCAGTGTAGCTAAGTCTCCCGCTGCAAGCTTCATGAGATGTAACATGGATACCATAAGCTTTTGCTTTATTTGTCTATATACATTCCGGTGGGGTTATTAACTTTTCAATCCGACCCACCACTTTTTTTTTGGAGTTCTTTTCTTTTTGCACATTTTTTTATGTGCAACTGTACAACATATCTACATGCTGCAGCATATATACAAGGAGTTTTTCCTCTTGAGCCAGTAGACTATCCCTCTTTTGAAGCTTTATTGCAACCCACAGCTTCTGTCTTTAGCCTTCATCACCACTAGACCAAGTTGAGGTGCACTTCCATCACTAGAAGAAGAAGAGAGGTTCCGCCTAGAAGAACTACCCTCATATGCTACCCCAAGCCAAAGGAAACTACCTCCTCACCACCTCATCCGTGGAGAGCTATGTGTAAGGTGCTGGTGCATTAAATTGGTGACACTTGTTGTTAATCCTGTGTTCGTTTATATTATTATGAATGTCATTCGAAACATGAATTTTTCCCCTCACTTTCAGGTGATTTAATGCGATCGATAGTGAACGAGTGCTGTGTAAACGGGTAACCCGTAATCGCGGGTGTCGCTGTTTGTTATCAGAGCAGTGGTACCTCGCTAGAACCATTTACATTATAAAATTCTGACCAGTCCTCCGATTTGTCTCGAGTTCGAGTGGGAAATATGACATTCAAATTCAATAATCACAGATGTCATCAATTGCAATTAATTTTCATATAGTATCCATAGAAGAGAAAAGTACAATTGATGGTATCCGTGGACAACGATTTATATGATTAACGATATCGATTCTCGTGCAGAACCATGACGTCTAGAGTTGTCCAGGAGATGACAGATTGTTTGGAGCACATCTCGAACACCCTCACCGACCTTCAACATCAACATACAGGACCGGATTTTGGTTCAACAGATGAAGATCACAGGCAAGCATACTGACATAAAGATGAGATTCAAGGAGCTCTCTGATTACACTTACCATCCATCTCAGGATGGAACATAACATGACCAACCCCAATCTGTAGAGGTACAATAACCTCAGTTTGATGATCCACATGAGAAGATGCCGGCACATGGAGCAGTGGATGGAGATCATGATAGGAAGCATGACCCTTTACCTTTTGCTGACGAGATTGCACCCGAGCACTCTGACTTACATATGCATCGCTCGATATTTACTTCCTATCAATGAGCCACTATGCCCATGTTCGAGGGCATCAGGGCATCATATGAGGCCAAGCAATTGCTGGAAGGGGTGATGAAGGTACTTTAGATGATTCATGCAGCACGACACACATGTTTATCTTTTATGGAGTATTCATTGACAACGTTCGTCGAGAAATGGTGGGAGGCGAAAATTTCTGAGATGGGATACGAACTCACATGGGACGATTTTGAGATGAGATTCAGATCCCACTTCTTTTATAAGAAGTGGGAGTCCCAGCACCGACTATTCGGAGAGCTCAGACAAGGGCGAATGACAGCTAGATAGTACTTTGTTTGCTACATCAAACTGTCACTACACACATCAGCAACCGTTGCTTTTCCAGGTGAGAATCCGGAGAAGTTCATCAAAGGTATGGGGGAAGAGGTCCAGGAGAAGCTGGTCGGATTACGTCTCACTTCCATTTTCGAGGCTACTGTTGTACCCGAGAAATTTGAGGATATCAGAGAGATGTTTTGGGAGTTTGTCTTGAGCGACACACACCACAATGACCATTTGGATTGATGCGGCGACTGCTTTAGCAATAGAGACCAGCCAGGTAGTTTCATCCTTCAGGTTCATCATTCTCTGACAGTGCTCGCTTATCTCCAGCGACTACCTTAGGAGGAGCACTTGCCAGACGTGGCATTAGTTCAACTCGATCATCTAGGTCATCGAGAGTGGACAGACTCCCGACAGGACCGACTTGGAGAATCGATACGACTACTATGCTTACCTAGTCATATCGATGTTTCTTATGCAACCAGTAGGGATCATTA